>OX451736.1:1670492616-1671092616 GCA_948472305.1 Vicia faba | reverse complement strand
GGTATCTGAGGAGGGAGAACAGCTGGAGGAACCCCATCTCCATCAGGACCTTCAAGAATGATAGGCCTGACAGCTTCATATGGCATACCTAACTTCTGAGCACGGATGCGGACCCATTTGTAGTAGGCTTCCATAGGTAGAGAAGTCTTTGGTCCCAACTCATGTGGGTCAGCTTTGTGAATTCTGTCCCAAGCTTTGATGAATCTACGGCGTAGTTCGTCACTATCTTTCTGAAACTCAAAACTGATGTGAGGCACCAGCATCTCATGAGGTCCTGTTCTTCTGGATCTTCCAAACTGACGGAGAGCTAAACATGGATTATAAGAGATCCCTCCTTGGGTACCAATCAAAGGAACATTAGGGTATTCTCCGCAACGATCAATAACAGCTACCTCATCCAAACCTCTGAGAGTCCAAATGATGTCCTTATCAGTGAGAGACATTAGCCTATGAGCCCAGCCTCTTCCTTCTTGGTTCTTTAGCACGAACTTGGGGAGGTGCGAAATAAACCACCTCACCAATAAAGGAGTACAACACCACAGAGTTCCTCGTCTTCGGGCAGTACGAGCATAGAGTTGCTGCAGGACATCACCCAAGAGAGTGGGTACAGGATTCCGAGACATGAAGACCCTTATGGCAGTGACGTTAATGAAGCTATCAGGATTAGGAAACAAGACTAGACCATAGATTAAGAGAGCCAGAATGTCTTCATACGCCCTAAAGTCCAGGTCATTCCAGAAACTGTTAGCTTTTCCAATCAGAAACTTAGCCAAGAAGCCCTTAACTCCGCTTCTAGTCTCTCAGTTGTCCATTACCTCTTGGTTGGTCAAGGGAAGGGCTGCAGCAATCTCCTCGAGCCTAAGAGTCTTTTCCCAACCAGTGAAGGGAGTCTGTTCCAAGATAGGGATGCCAAGCAATTCAGAGAACTCTTTCAGGGTAGGGACCAGCTGGAAGTCTTGAAAGGTGAAGCACTGGTACAGAGGGTCATAAAACTGGGTCAGGACACTCGTCAGTTGTTGGTCCCACTTTGCAGTGACTAAGCCGAGAAGAGAACCATGCCTCTGGATGAAGGAAGTAGTATTTTGAATTCTGCTAACCAATTCTTCAAGCAACTCAGGTGGGTGAACAAAGTTGAACCGGATAGTATTCCTTCGCAT
This sequence comes from Vicia faba, assembly GCA_948472305.1. Classification (NCBI taxonomy): domain Eukaryota; kingdom Viridiplantae; phylum Streptophyta; class Magnoliopsida; order Fabales; family Fabaceae; genus Vicia; species Vicia faba. Next base: position 1,671,091,459 of record OX451736.1, on the reverse strand, counting down.
AGGCATCATGATGTCCTACAAAACAGAGCAAAGGTGAAACCCTTTTGTCTTTGAAATGGTCAGTCCTTATGCAGGATGCATGCAATGTTATGATGGCGTGATGTTATGATAAAGCACACCACGAGTATTCACAAAGGCAAACATGATAAGGCACACAAGTCACACCACATCCCTTAGAGTTTAGGCCAGCATGGAATTCAGGTACTACCCTCTTTCAGTTTGTTGGTTCATACCTGTCCTAATCAAAAGTAACCGGGTTCTTAGAGGATCCCAATATCATTGACTACCCTCAATCGGTCATAACTCCAGCATCGCAATCTTTTCTTGCGGCCAGAACCATCACGAGAGTTTAGCCTCAATGGGCGTAGCATACTGCTACTGTTCTAATGGCCAAGTTGTGTCAATTAAGGTTCTAAGGTTGTTGGTGCTTAATGACTCCTTAGAAGACCCATATTCTCCCCGTTTCAACACGGGGGATATCGGTACAGACCAAGGCGCCACACCAACGTAGCCACTGCTTCACCCATGTCGGTCTACGCCAGACAGGTCCCTCACAGCTTATGCTACCTAACAGGGTATCCCCAGATCCAGGTTAGGATCTATGTAACTCCGATGCAGCCCACAATAATAAAGCAAACAAGCACAACAATTGAAAACACAAGTGATCTTAGTCCTAAGGTACACCTCACTTTAGAGTGTCCCCAGCAGAGTCGCCAGTTCTGTGATCGGTGGATCTGGAACTGACTGTTTAACGCTGGTTCGCGAAATGTCGCGGAAGCAAGAGTCGCCACCGTCTTTTATTTTCTCCAACATGGACAGGACAAAAGCACAGCAAAATTCCTTATGAGATAGTTTCTCGGTTCGGGAGGTAGATTTATAGAAAGGGAAGGTGTTAGCACCCTTTCTATCCATGGTTATCCATGGGCTCTTAGATACTTGCTCATTGTGTTTTCAAAATGTGTTTGCTTTTCAATTGTGAGTGGGTTTGAAAAAAAAGTTTCTTTGAAAGATTTCTGAATAACTCTTGTATCTGTCCTCAAGAGTGTTTGAAAAATTTGTTTTGAAAGCTTTTGAAAGTGTAAGGTGTGAAAAGTATGTTGTTTGTTTTTGAAAGGAGCAAGTATCTATGAGTCATCTACCTACCCTAAGGAATTAAGCTGTGTAAGTGTCCTTTAGGTAGTGCCATCCCACCATTGAGAGGTAGGTAGCACCACCGTTGGAGGTGTTCGGGTCAATTCGAGTTTGTAGGGACAATATGGTCACCAGAGCAATAATAGGACACCTTAGAAGCTACCCTTATGCCATTGATCCTTTTTTATTCCGAGGAAACCGTTTCGAGGCAACTGGATCATGTTATGGACATAAGGACTTACTAAAACGTCCTGTACTCGACGACCACGTTTCGAAGGTAAGGCAACAGTGAGGCGTACCCTAGAAGTGGTGTGTGTATTTGTGTGTTGTTTTCATGTCAAGTTTATCTTTGATCAGGGCATTATTGTGAGCTACGCTTGTTTTTAATTAGCATGCATTCTTTCATACAAGTTAACAGTTAAAAGGGGTGCGGAAAGTAAATTGCGGAAAACGTAAATCCTACGCTATTACAAGGCGCGGGTCTATACATCGCCAAATTTTTACAAAGACCCGTTTTAAGTAAATAAGTGCGGAAAATAAAAAAAACAGTAAAAGGTCCTATTTACTATTACATATCCGGAGCAATTACATAATAATCAAATAAAGTAAAATGCGCGCGAACAAGTTAATCGAGAATGTCTAAGGGGGTTGACCCTTTTAAGAAAAGAAATTAATTTTTTTGGTCTTTTTGGTAATTAAATGAAATTAAAAACTGATTAATGACTAATTAATTATTTTAATTACAAGAAAATATTTTTGTTTTTTTTTTTAAATATTTTTTATGAAAATAAAATAGAAAAAGAAATAAAATTCTAGGTTAACCTAAATCTAAATCTATTTTAATTATTAAAATGTTAAAATGGCCTAATTAAAAAAACTAGTTCAATTATGGTTTATTTACAAAATAATAAATAATAATAATAAAAGTGTTAATTATATTTTTTTAGTTTTTTTTTTTATGAAAATGGTTAATTGATTAATTGTTAAGAATAAAATAAAAAGGGTAAAAATAATAGGAAATGACAAAAACAAATAAATAAAAGAAAAGAAATGAAAACCAAGGGGGTGTGGGCCAAATAGGAGGGTGTGATGCTGAATCTGGGCCCATTAAGAAGCCAACTCGTTGACTTTTCCAGTTGAGTGTGATGTTGTTGACCAGGCACATGATGTTCTTGCTTCCTGGGCCCTTGGATTTGCATGGAAGACACCTGGCTTGTTGGATCTGTGAGGCCTATGATGAACCTTCCTTGGAGCGCTGCACAGGAAAGTCAAATGAAAAATAATATGGGAATTGTGAGGGGACCTGGGAATCGAACCCAGGTCCCAATGCTTACCAGCGAATGCCTTGACTAAGTGAGCTGTTTGCGCGCGTTGTATATGGAATAGATAACAAATAATATGAAACAAAACCAAAGTTAATGATATAAAATAAATAAAAAACGCGCTGGAATTCAAATCCCCCAGTCATGTCTTGCCACGCCAGCCTTCTTCTTCATCGTTATACCTGTAATATAATCAAATAGCGGGGGTTTTAAACCCCCACTAAACACCACCTGCAAAAATAGCGAACAGCACATGCTTGAACATAAATTGAGCGCGAGGTCATGGAATGATTAGTTTGGATGTCACGAATACAATGGTACCAGTTTGGTAGCCTAATTTTACCATATGTGTAAACGCCTAATTTTGAGCTTCTGAAAACCTAATGTCCATCAATGGCAATTTTTGATATGGGATGCTATTATTCAATTGAATGATACCAAAAGCTTCAGGATGTCCCTATGAGTATAAATCCATTCAAAAAAATGTTAAAAAACGCATGAATGATTATATAGAATTCAAGAAAAAATGAAAACCGTTTGGCTTGAGTTCTAAGATTCTGGGCACGTTTGGATTGGTTTTTTGATTGCAAAAGCTTCCTTGGGATACCAGGAATGTGTTTGGATGGGAATGGAGGCTTGAGAGGCGCTGCAACTAGGTTTTCAGTTTCTCTCTTTTTCTTTGAAATTTTGAAAAGTGTATGGCCGTTTTTTGATGTCTCTAGCTCGTGAGTTCTTTTGTGATAGCTTGCATATAGGTTATGTAAAGGATGTCCATCAGAATTATGGCCATTAACCTTATGCATTCATGTTTGAGATTTGCCATAACCTCCATTGAAGCACTTTCCATTTTTGTGACAAAATTTGAATTCTTGCTTGATTTAGGCCTTGTACGAATTTGGGATGCAAATTATGGTGATTCAAAGCTATTCAACACAAAATATACCCTTTAATTAATTTTCTTGATTTTATTTGATTTTAAAAGATTTAAAATGAATTAAATCAAATAAAATTAAATAAAAATGGAAAAATTAATTTTAAATCTTGAAATAATTTGTGGGACACGTGGGAAGCATGGCCAAGTTGAAACAAGTGGAAAAAGTGGGCCCCTTTTGTCAAAAATGAAGTTTCAAGGATAATTGATTTTGGCCATTTCACAAATATTTCCCAACTTCTCCAATGCATATCTTGCTCAATTTTGAAGCTATGAACATGTTCTTGGACATTTTGGAAAGGTCTTGAAGTCCTCTAACCAATGTCTTTGGTCCCATGTCATTTTGATTTACCAATCTCAAGTTATGGTCTTTGACTTAAAGTCCCTTTTTGTTGACTTTTGAAAATAACCTATAATGTTGAAATTGATAACTTTTTGTGAGAGCATTTCTTGGACTTGGAATGTGAAGATGAGTTGTAGAAAATGTCATCCCCTTAAAAATGAGAATTGGATGGGATTTTTCCGATGAACCATGAAAAAGTTATGCTTTGGTCAAGTTACAGTTGACTTTTCAGCTGTCCAAAAATAGAAACTTTTGCATCTTGATGATTTTTGAGCCATTCTTGTGGAATCATGATCAAGAATTGATCAAATGATGTTTGTGGCTTCAAAATAAGATGTTGACCAAAAATTTTGACCTTTGACTGCCAAATGACCATTTTGCCCCTACAGTTGGCTGTGAAGTAATTAGGGTTTTTGACTGTGCAACTTGACCTTGTGAGCCTTGAAACTTGACATGTAGGTGCTTGCCAATGTGTATGAGCATATGGGACTTGATTGAGCCCTTGAAAACCTCAACTTCCTTGCAGGAACCAAAACCCTAATTTGACTGGCTTAGGAGGATGGTTGACTGTGTAGCCCTTGAGTAGACTTTGAACCATTTGAGGTGATGCTTGTCAAAACTTTGAAGATTATGGGAGGGCAAATTTTGGGGTACAACAGAAAGAAATTAAAATTGTCAAGAAAACCCTAATTCTAATTTATTTTATTTGTTGTGAAAATAATTAAAGTTAACCTAATTAAAACAACTAAATTAATTAATTACATTTATTTACAAAAATAATAAATTAAGGTGAAATTAATAATAATAAAAATATTTTAGTTTTCTGATTTTATTATGAAAATAATTAATTGAGTTAATTAAATAATAATAATAATAATAATAATTAGTAAAGTAGTAAAATAATTAAAATAGAAAATATAAAGAGAAAGAAGAAACCAGGGGGGTGCTGGCCCAATATGGAGGTGTTCTTGGAGATTTCAGGCCCATTAACTCGAAGCCCTTTTGACTTTCTGGATTGTCCAGGGTGCGGGTTGACTGGGAGCATGGTAATCATTCACCTCTGACCACTGGATTTGTGCATGTAGACACATGGCGTTTGGATGATTGAAGTACATGGTGGAACGCTTTTAGAATGCCTGCATGTGAACATGTTAAGAAAAGAAATATCAAGTATTTTGGGGGACCTGGGATTCGAACCCAGGTCCCAATGATTCCAAGCCAACGCATCCTCCACTACGCCATGTGCTTTCTTTTGATAATATAATAACAATCAATTATAATATTAAGAAACAAAACGCTGAGCTGTCAAACTAATAAAACGCGCGCTTATTTGAATTATCCAACCATGAATCAACACCTCATCATCGTCCTCGCTGTGCCTGAAAAAAAACAAAGTTAGATAGCGGGGGTTTTTAACCCCCACAAACTGTAACGACAAAAAATAGTGAATAGCTCTACAGTTTACATAAATATTTCGCGATGGTGGCTTTGGATTCGTCTTGACCTAACGAATCCAGTCATGGGTCTTTTGAGGCTCAATTTTTCTTGTATTAAGAATCCCCAAATTCCAAGCTCAGGAACCCTAGAATTCATCCATGGCAATTTATGATTCTGTGCATTATAATCCAATTAAACTATGCCAATAGCTTCATGTGGTCTCTAGCAACACAAAACAAACAATAAATCATGTTAATGATGCATGAATTAAGCTATTCGATTTTCAAAATAACAAGCAAATTGTGGTTTTGTTCTTGATGATTCTTTGAGCTTCAACGTTTGGTTTTGATTCCTACACGTTCCTGGGGACCCCTGCAATGTGTTAGAGTCAATAAAACGCCTCGAATTGGCCTGGAATATAGAAAACAGTTTTCAAGTTTCCTTGAATTTTTTCAATATGGTTATGGCTTCTTCTGCAGAGATTTCACGTGTGCATGATCAGGGTTAGCTTGTATATTTATAGGAGAATGAGATTAGGTCAGAATCTTGAGCAAAAATCCATGGAATGATGATTTGAATATTTGATTGGAAATCATATATTTTTGAATCTTCATGATTGGAAAAAGTTGCCAAATTTGGAGATATTGCATCTTTGACTTGGTGCACGAAATTGCCAGCCTTTTTAGGTCATCCTTGCTTCACAAAAAGATTGAAAAATCAAATCTTTGTATTTCCTACAATTTAAATTAATTAAATGAATTAATATTGATTAAAAATCCAATTAATTAATAAAAATAAGAAAATAAATTCAATTAAGCTTGATGGGTCGTGCATAGGCCATGGATGAAGTTTCAAGAAGATATTTGAGGCCCATTAGCAAAAATAAGGTGTTTTGAGCAAAGTTGACTTTTGCAAATTCATAAAAATTTCCCAACTTCTCCAATGCATATCTTGCTCAATTTTGATCATATGAACACGTTCTTTGACATTTTGGAAAGGTCTTGAAGTCCTCTAACCAATGCCTTTGGTCCCATGTCATTTGGATTTACCAATCTCAGGTTATGGCCTTTGACTTAAAGTGCATTTTTGTTGACTTTTGACATTGACCTATAATGTAGAAATTGATAACTTTTTGTGAGAGCATTTCTTGGACTTGGAGTGTGAAGATGGATTGTAGGAAATGTCATCCCCTTAAAAATTAGCATTGGATGGAATTTTTCTGATGAATCATGAAAAAGTTATGCCCTGGTCAAGATACAGTTGACTTTTCTACTGTCCAAAAATAGTAACTTTTTGCACCTTGATGATTTTTTAGCCATTCTTGTGGAATCATGATCAAGACTTGATAAAATGATGATTGTGGACTCAAAATAAGATGTTGACCAAAAATTCTGACTTTTGACTGCAAAATGACCATTTTGCCCTTGCAGTTGACTGTAGATCAAATGAAGCTTTTGATTGTGCGAATTGGCACTATGAGTCTTGAAACTTGGCATGTAGATGCTTGAGAATGTATATGGGCCTATGAGACTTGATTGAACCCTTGAAAACCCCAAATTCCTTGAGAGAACCAAAACCCTAAATTCAGCTGGCTTAGGAGGTATTTGGACTGTGCACCTCTTTGAGCAATCTTGACCAATTTGAAAATCAATCTTGACAAATCTTGAGGAATATAGGAGGGCAAATTTTGGGGTACAACACTTACCATTGATTGATAAGAAGCCCCATCATTGTATGTGAAGGGACGGGCGCGGGATGTTTGTATAGTCATAGAAGGCAACCTATGGAACATTTTAGCAATGTCGTTTTAGGGACTAGATCGTTTATCGAAGGCAACATCGAGGGACATCGAGGGACTACAATCTTTTATTGAGGGTCTTTGCTAAAACGCCCATGTTTGAGGGACAAAACTATTTTCTGATAGGCGACAAGATGGGACTACCCTAAGGGTGCTAGTGTGCAAGTGTGTTTGATTTTCATGCATTTAGTCTTAATTAGGGTTATCTATTTGTTGATTTTATGTCTTGCATACACACCCTAATTATTAGCATTTCTATTTGAAAGCAATAAAGTTGTGAAAATGTAAAAATCCTACGCTATTACATCATTTAGGGGTGGGGGTACAAATTTACAAAATGGGGGTTTGCAAGAATTTAAATTCTAATTAACTATTACAACCATATTGAAATGTACGATGCAAGGAAGAAAAAGAACTTGTTTAGAAAATGGTTTTTTGTCTTAATGAATTAAAAAAAAAAGAAATTAATTAATTAATAAAGAGAAAATATTTTTATGTCTCTTTTATAATAATAAAAAGGGTATTAATATTGAAAATGATAAAAAGGGGAATAATGAGAGATAGAATTAGCATGCTGCTGAAAGCAAAACAAAGGAGATCAGAAGTTCTGATGTCGGGCACGCTGTGGCTCAGAAAGAAACGTCAGAGGAAATCAGAAGTTCTGGATTGATACCCTCTGAAGTCCTGCAAGAAACATTAGAGGGAAAACACAGAAGTTATGGGTTTCTACGTGCTGAACTTCTGAGTGTTATAATAGTGAGAAAGTCTTAGAAGTTCTGTGTATTAAAACAATAAGAAGAACTCAGAAGTTCAGTATGTGCTAAGATAGTGAGTGAACATCAGAAGTTCAGTGTGTGTTAACAGCGAGTGACAATCATAAGTTCCGTGTGTGTTAAAATGGTGAGGAGAACTCAGAATTTCTGTGTTACATTTCAACTATTTCCTAATATTAATCAACACATCAGCAATTTATTCAGTTCTTAACAACAACAAGTCAGAAAGATAAAAGCGCAACAGTTCATAGAAGTTCTAATCCTAATTCTGAGTCTAGCTTTATTCAAGAAGTTCTGATCCATAATTTTTTTTCTACTTATGCAATGATATGGACAACATCAATACTATAATATTTACATATTTAATGATGTTCTGAATGAAAATATTCAAATTCAGAAAGACTTACCTTAAATCTGGAACCTGTGTTTGGGTCTTGAGCTGGTGCCTTAGATGTTCTATAGTCAGCAAGAACAACAGAAGATGAAATGCTAAGTTCTTTGATTCAAAGGGAAGAACAAAGGTTTTGTTTAGGATTTGCGAAGGTTTTTTACTGTTTCCTTTTATCTATTAGATAATTCTCTCTCTCTCTCCAAAAGCCATCCCCCTGGAAGTATGATGGAACAACTTATTTATAGGTGAGTTTGTTGTGGTTTTTTGGGGGAAAACAAATGGGATTTGAACATTTTAGTATATTTTTCCATTGCTTTTTAATCACAGCTTTCGTATTCTAATTTGGTGCAATTATGGGGTTTGAGAAAAACGCAGGCGTGGACTAGATCAGCAGCAATTTGGAGTGTTGTGGCAGCTAGTTGCAGGACTGTGATATAGCAGTGCAGCAGGTTACTCAAACGAGGTTTTGGGATTTGGTGATGTTCTAATCGCAGAAGATCAGAGTGAGACTCGAAGGGTGATGTTCTGACCGAAGCATTAAACATAGCCTTCATATGCTGAAGAATCATGTTCTGACCGAAGAGCATCGCTTCCACATGTTCTGATTGAAGCATCATGCTCTGAACCGTGTTTGCAAATTCTAACTGCACTTGCGTGGAGGCTGGCTCAGAAGTTCTGAAGTATCATATTCTCTTAACACTTAGAAAATTTTCTAAATGCTTAGAAAATTTGATTTTTCAAAGTAATTTCTAACTTCTTATTTTGATGAACTAATTTCATGTCTTGATGAAATATAATTGTTGAAACTTGATTTTTGATCTAAAAGTCAAAGTTTGACTTTTCAATGTGCTTTTGACCATTTTTCCCTTGTGAATGATTTTCTTGGAAAATTGTAATCCAAGACTCGAAACTTGATAGAAGCAAGCCCGAGGGTCCAGGATGATCCTTTGAGAAATGAGAGGGCAAATTTTGGGGTACAACAACTCCCATCTCAAAATAATTGCCAATAAATAGAGGCATCAACAAGGTATAAGCCTTCATCTTAATATTCACTAATACATGCCATCTTAACGAGCATCAGCTCCATCTTGATATACAATGTATGTGACACAGTCATGAATGTAGTAACGACAACCACAAATTAACAACATTTCAACACAATATCATCGTTGGTCAAAATCCTACATCTTAATAGCTGCCAATTATTAGAGGCATATCAACATCATTCATCAACATCATTCACCAACATAATTCATCAACATAATTCATCACATAATTCATCAACATAATTCATCGCATAATTCATCAACATAATTTCATCAACATAATTCTACAGCAACTCAGCCACAACAATAATACAACGACAGATCAACAATCCCTCAATGTTGGCCACATGCCTACAACATGATAATGCTTATAATTAATTAATCATCTAAGGCTTACCTCTAATTAACAAACCTCTACATATTATTATTCTGTAATACTATATTATTGCTGATACGGTGGGAGAACTGACTTGAAGGTTTTGCATTTTATCGCAAATGTTGCGGTTAGCAAGAGTCGCCACTGACTTTTCTTTTATCCAAAAGGAAAGGTGGAAAAGCACAGGAAAAACCTTTTAGATTTATTTCTTGAGTTCACGGGGTAGGTTATGAAAAGGGAAGGTATTAGCACCCATTTCATCCATGGTTTTCCATGGGCTCTTAGTTACTTGCTAGATCACTTGCTTTTTGTTTAAAATTATGCTTTGTGTGGTTTTTGAAAGTATTTTGTAAATAAGACATTGTTTATGCAAACTTTGTAATGATTCTCGTTCGTAAGAATGTATACAAAGATTTTGATCTTTTGAAAATGTTTTCAAGTTTGTAAGATGTTTTGAAAGTGTAGGTGTTTGTTTTGAAAATAACAAGGATGTTTTGTTTTGAAATGGAGCAAGTAATTATGAGCATTCTACCTACTCAAAAGTCTTTCATGTTCATTTCCTCTTTCCTTTGATATTGTTATCTTACCATTGATTTCGTAAGTAACCCTATCTTTGGATGTAAACGGGACGAGCGTGTGTCATTGTATAACCATGATTAGCAATGTTGCAAGGTATCTTAGCATTTTTATTTAGGTAATAAGATCATTTTGAAAGGCAACATAGATAGTGTCATTGAGGGACTATGATCTTGTATTTTTCTTGTTTTTGCTAAGATACCTCACATGCGTAATATGGCCATTTGTAAGGCAACCAAGTGGATTTACCCTAGGGGTGCTTGTGTGCAAGTGTATTGTTTTTCATGCTTGTTTTTGTTTTTTATTAGGTTTTTCTAATTGATTGGTTTTAGTCTTTCCATACAAACCCTAATTACTAGCATTTGTATATAAAGCAATAAATTGCAAAATTTAAAAATACTATGCTATTACAATACTTGTGGGAGGGGGTGTACAAATTATAAATAGGGATTGTAAGAAAATAAAGCCTAATTATCTATTACAACCTGTGATACGGTGGGAGAACTGACTTGAGAGTTTTTGCATTTTATCGCAAATGTTGCGGTTAGCAAGAGTGGCCACCGACTTTTCTTTTATCCAAAAGGAAAGGTAAAAAAAGCACAGGAAAGACCTTTGAGATTGTTTCTTGAGTTCGGGGGGTGGATTATGAAAAGGGAAGGTATTAGCACCCTTTTCATCCATGGTTATCCATGGGCTCTTAGTTACTTGCTAGATCACTTGCTTTTGTTTTGAAGTTGTACTTTGTATGGTTTTTGAAAGTATTTTGTAAAAGATTCCTTTGTTTAGGCAATCTTTGTAATGATTCTCGTTCGTAAGAATGTATACAAAGGTGTTTGTCTTTTTTAAAATGTTTTCAATGTTTGTAGATGTGTGTGTTTGTTTTGAAAATAGCAAGGATAGTTGTTTTGAAATGAAGCAAGTAACTAGAAGTAATCTACCTACTCGAAATGTCTTTCTTGTTCATTTTCTTTTCCTTTGATATTGTTGTCTTACCATTGATTTGGTAAGCAACCCTAATTTTGGATGTAAACGGGACGGGCGTGGGTCATCGTATAACCATGATTAGCAATGTTGCAAAGTATCTTAGCATTTTTGAGGGACCAAGATCATTTTTGTAAGGCAACTTTGAATAGCGTCATCGAGGGACTATGATCTTATACTTGTTTGTTTTTGCCAAGATACTTCGCATGCGTAATATGGCCATTTTTTATGTAAGGCAACCAAGTGGAGTAACCCTAAGGGTACTTGTATGCAAGTGTATTATTTTCATGCTTGATTTTGTCTTGGATTGGGGATTTCTATTTGATTTGTTTTGATCTTGCCATTCAAACCCTAATTACTAACATGTTATATGAAAGCGGTAAATTGCGTAATTTAAAGATTACTACGCTATTACAACATTGTATGAGAGGGGGGTATACAAATTATGAATGGGGATTTGCAATAATATAAACCTAATTTAATCTATTACAACCAAATCGAATTTGTATAAGTATTTAAATAAATAATATAAATTAAATATGCAATGGTATGTATATGCAAGAAAAAAGATTTTTGTTTTGTTTTTCATATAAAGAAGAGTTTTGAATTAAACCTAATAATATTTAAAAAAAGGAAATTATTTCTTAAAAAGTGATTAACCCTAATTTCTAATTTAAAAGAAAATAAAGTTCTTTAAGTATTTTTTTTGTGTATTTTTTTGTCTTAAAATAATAAATAATATTTATGAAAATATTTAGTCTTTTTATATGTCAAAATAAATATTTACAAGTATGAAGTAAAAGAAATAAAAATTAACCTAAATATATTTTATTTTACAAGTTTATTTAAGAAATGATAGTTAATATATAATTTAATAAAAATATTTTTTCATGAGAAAATAAAATAAAGTGAACAAAAATAAATATTTAACATTTTGATATTTTTTTATGATTTTTATAATATTTAAGAAAAATATTTAATGAGATAAACAAAAAAAAATAAATGAATGAAAATAAATTGGGCCAGGGGTGCTGTAAGAGAAAGGAAGGTAAGTGTTAGAAAAAAATGAGAGACCCATAAGCTGAGCCCACGCTGCTGAAAATATCAAAAATGAAGCTGAAAATGAGAAAAGTGCAAAAGGTAGGCACCAAGGCTCGGACCCATGACCTTGACATTTCCAGCGGGCTGCCTTGCCACTGGGGTGGTTGTACATCCATTAGTTCAAATGAAACAAGAAAAACATAACACATAACGCCTCCTTGCCCTGTACTTCATCTTCTTCCTCAAGCTGGCCAGAACCTCTGTATCTTTCTCATTTCTCCATGAAAATGGAAACTTCCAACATGAAAATGATAATACTCTTTTCCACGATTTCAACCATGTAACTCATGTAAACTAACAGTCAATGATCAAAACTAATTTCAAAGGCCCTAATTTTAAACCTAATTTTTACAGAAATTTGAACTCTAAAATTATCTATACACAATGAATATAAATGAAATCTATGAACATGGTTGGTTTTAGCACAAGGATATCTATATTTTATCTTCACAAATCGTGACCAATAGATGCATGTATGAAGAGATAGAAGTTGGAGTTCTTACCTCTTTCAGCTGAGATCGTGAATGGAGTTTGAGTGAGTTTTATGAAGGCCTGAAGATCCATTTAGCTTGCCTAGACCTCCCTGAGTATGTTCCAATATTTACCTTGTCTTGGAAGTGTCTGAATCTCCCTATCCAAGTCAACCTGCAAGCTTGAAAAACAAAAATAGCAGATGGAGAAGGAGGAGTTACAGTGAAGGGGTGATGGTCTGGAACGCTTAGATATGAGGTAGGTTAAGTGTTTGAGTGATTAGAACTTGAAACGCATGAGTGAATTTTTGGATTGCTATGCTTGGTATCAAACTGCAAGTTATGACATATTTTTGGTGATAGGGAGTTTTAGAGAGTTTATGGCCTTGAGAAATCACGTGTTAGGTTGCAATGTGTTTGTGTATAAGTATAGAGAAGGTTTCAAGTCAGCTCCACAATAGATTTTTCAATTGTAGGCTTTTTGCTCTATTGCTTGTCCTTTAAGAAAAGTGAGGAGACAACTCTTCACATGCTTGTACAGGCCTGCTTGGAGTTGGTACACGTCCTAGACAACTTGCTTTTGGTTTATAGGACTTGTGTGTGCATAAAAATAGATGCAAGGCTCAAGGAATGAAAAGTTACTAAAGTTATGCTTTTCTAAAATGGCAATGGCAACTTTGTGCCATTTATGGAATTAAAGCTTGGACAAAGACTCTTGTGCTTGGATTAAGGCTTTATCAACTGTGTAAGCATTAAATTATGAAGTGAGAAACAAGTTTGAGACCTGTAAAGCAAGGATTAGGCAGCATAGGTTCAGATTTGAATTTTGTTCTTCACGGAATGGCTTGAAATCAAAGTGAGAAATTGCCAACTTCATCTCTTCGATTCTCCCTACTCAAAAATGATCTCAAGGAGTTCTCGAACATTTTGGAAAGCTTGCAATATGCTCTATAACTCATCTTTGAAATTAATTTCAATATTCCTCTTGGAACTAGGTGAAAAGTTGCCATGAAGTTAGGTCAAAAACCTTCCTAAATTAGGGCAAAATTTCACTAAGTTATTTTAGTTCATGGGCATGTATTCACAAAATTATATCTTGATATCCAAGCATCTTTAGGGGAAAATGTGTGAAGAAAAGTTGTATATTTCATGGAGATCTACAACTTTCATGTTGGGAACTTTCTTTGAATCATCTTGTATCATGGTGAGAATTTGACTTAAAGTTAAGAAAAAATAAGAAATTTTCTATACTTAGAAAAATTTCTAAGTTAAGAAAATTTCAAATTTCAAAACAAAATATTCAATCTTTGATTTCTTGATGAACAAGTTTCACATTTTGACATGTTTTGATGAAATGTGATCTTTGGCACTTGATTTTGACCAAAAAGTCAAAGTTTGACTTTTCAGTGTACAATTGACTTTTGATCAGTTGACTGCAAATTTTATTTGTCAACCCAATGAAATTGCAATGTTTTGAACCATGTCATTAGGTCAAGATGATACAATTGAACCCTTGAAATCATGCTTCAAATCAATGGGTCATTTGCTAGGTCAAAAATCAGAAATTGCCCTTTCTCAATCAAAACCCTAATTTTGACCATTTTGCCCTTTTGATGACCTGATCAAATTTCTTGAGGAATTATGGTCCAAATTTGATCAAATGATACATATGAGTCCAAAATGTTGATGTGGATCAAAAATTATGGATTTTGATTGTAAATTGGCCATGGTTGACTTTATTTTCCAATACAGCTGATTTTTAGGTCAACTGTCCAATTGACTGATCAAAAATGTGATTCAAGGCTTAAAACTTGTCATGGATAAACTTAGGGTTCCATAATGATACATGAAAGCCATATTAAACATTGATAGTCCAAAAATCCTTGTGCAATCCCAAACCCTAATTTTGGGTCATCAGGGCATGATGAGATGTCTTGAGCTGGTCAAACCCTAATCCAGTCTTGAGTCAAAGAGATCTTGTGAGAAAATCTTGATAAATGAGAGGGAAAATTTTGGGGTACAACAGCTGCCCCTGTTCAATCTTCTTAAACCTGGAGAATTAGATTGGCGAGTTTTGTTGTTCGTGACTCGAAGGTGAAAGAATGATTGGATACTAGAGTGCCCATAAATTTGCACTCGATGGTGTGTAGCTGAAGGAATGGGCTTAAAGATGCCATTTGGAGAGGTGATAGAATATTGTTGGAGATGGGCTTGTAGATGCCATCCAAGAATGCTTGTTGAACTGTAATTTGTAAACTGAAAGAATGAGTATCAGAATGGCATTCGTGTCTGGAGCGTATCTGAACTGTATCTAGAAGTTGATTTTTTTAATGAGTATCAGAATAGCATCCGTATCTGGAGCGTATCCGGACTGTATCTGAAAGTTGTATCTGAATGAGTATCAGAATGGCATCCGTGTCTGGAGCGTATCCGTACTGTATCAAGGTTGCATGTTGTTAATGGTAACTGTTAATCTTATCCTGAAAAGGGTAAAATGTTATCTAAAATACAAAGTTATGTTGCATGAAATGTATGATGCAATGTATTTACTTTGTCAATGTTTATGATATATGGATGCAATGTATGCGCATGTGAGCATATTTATTGTATTGCGGTCTGTTTGAGGAAAAAAATCCATGAATGCCGTTGAGGATAAGTAAGTATAGTTCTTCATGTTGTGAAGTCTAAGTGTTTATGAATTTTTGTTGAGAGAAGTAAATTCTGTTGTGAGGGCAATGTCGTGTACTGCTTGCAAGATCTGCTTGGGGAATCCTGAGAAATTTGACGATTTCTACTGGGGATTAAAAACTTGAAGTTTTGTTCCGCTAGGGATTTAAATGATGTACGGTAGGGGATTACTTACAAAATAGCCTAGAGATATTTTCCTTTTCTTTCAACCCATTAGTAATTGTCTCTCTCATTTTGTTTATTTGTACACAGTAATTATGTTCAAATGCATATGTTCATCAATGAATCATTGGACGTTTTTTGTAAACAAAACACAAGTGTAAAGAAAAAAGACAAATAGTTTTTGCACTTTCAAAGGGGTATCTTTGTATTGACTTTGAATATTTTGTACAAAGTGGACAAACATTCTAGTAAGAGAATGTTGTCGTAAAACAAGAAAAATTAATACGCAGAAAGATAGCTACGTGTAATAATCCCAAGGGGTTCCCATTCTGCTATAGTCTTCATATCTCCGAGTATCTTATCTATTTGCCTTGTTCGAAGATGATTGAATTGATCAGAAACTCTGAGTTTGTTAGTGGAAGCCAAAATTTGTCCGTCAAGTGATCCGACAGGACATAGTCATACGCTT
Source organism: Vicia faba (assembly GCA_948472305.1). Classification (NCBI taxonomy): domain Eukaryota; kingdom Viridiplantae; phylum Streptophyta; class Magnoliopsida; order Fabales; family Fabaceae; genus Vicia; species Vicia faba. Next base: position 1,671,075,464 of record OX451736.1, on the reverse strand, counting down.
TAATTCCCTAACTTTTTCCTGGACCGCCCTTTCGGGTTTTCAGTCCATCGGGAAACCCTTTTTTGCCCAAGTCGCCCTTTCGGGTTTTCAACTTGTCGGGTGTACAAATTTTTTTCATTTTATCCCTAATTTTTGCCCGAACCTTTTGGTTCGCCAGGATGCCCCTTGTTTTTCCTAGGTGTGTCAACCAAGCGGGTCTCTTATGCATAGTATCTTTTGACTATGTCTGTGTTCGCAGGGTGTGGCAGGTCGTCGCCATCCATGGTGGTCAAGATCATTGCCCCACCTGAGAATATGTTCTTGATTAAAAATGGTCCTTCATAGGTAGGAGTCCATTTGCCCCTGAGATCACTTTGTGGCAAAATGATACGTTTGATCACTAGATCCCCAACTTGATATACTTGGCGTCTGACTTTCTTGTTGAAAGCCTTGATCATCCGTTTTTGATACATCTGACCATGGAAAATAACAGTAAGTCTCTTTTCATCAATTAAGTTCAGTTGATCAAGTCGAGTCTGGATCCAATCATTTTCATTCAATCTTGCATCCTTCATAATTCTCAGAGAGGGGATCTGAACCTCAATAGGCAAGACAACCTCCATGCCGTAAACCAAAGAATAGGGTGTTGCCCCAGTTGATGTGCGAGCCGTGGTACAGTACCCGTGGAGAGCGAATGGTAACATCTCATGCCAGTCTTTGTATGTGACTGTCATTTTCTGTATGATCTTCTTAATGTTTTTATTTGTGGCTTCGACAACACCATTCATCTTTGGCCGATAGGGAGAAGAATTGTGATGCTGAATCTTGAATTGCTCGCATAATGCGGTGATCATAGTGTTATTGAGATTTGTACCATTGTCAGTGATGATCCTTTCCGGGATACCGTACCGGAAAATAAGGTTTTGCTTGATGAAGCGGGCCACAACATTCTTGGTAACGGAGGCGAAGGAGGCTGCTTCAACCCACTTTGTTAAATAATTAATGGCCACTAGGATGAAGCGGTGTCAATTGGAGGCTGTCGGCTTGATCTCTCCAATCATATCAATTCCCCACATAGCAAAGGGCCAAGAAGCCGTCAAGACATTCATAGGAACCGGAGGTACGTGCACCTTATCAGTATAAATTTGGCACTTATGGCAGGTTCGAGAATGTTGATAGCAATATGCTTCCATGGTAGACCAATAATAACCTGCCCGTAGGATTTTCTTCTCCATCGTATGCCCACTGGAGTGGGTGCCAAAAGTACCTTCATGTAATTCAGCCATGATATTTTCAGCTTCAACCTTATCCACACACCGAAGCAAAATGGAGTCATGATTGGATTTGTACAGGATGCCATTAATAAGTAAGAATTTAGCAGAGAATCTCCTTAAGAACTTCTTATCATTGATTGAAGCCCCTTCTGGATATTCTTGAGCCTCGATATTCCTCTTGACCTCATGAAACCAAGGCTGGTCCACTACCTCTTCAGTATTAATCTCGTGACAATGTGTTGGTTCATCCATTCGTTCGATGGTGATCTGGGGAGCCTTGTTATCCCAATTAAGTTTAAACATGGATGACATTGTGGCTAGAGCGTCTTCTAGCTGATTTTCTTCTTGCGAAAAATGCCCGAAGGTAATCTTCTCAAAATGTGGTAGCAATGTCAAAACATGTTCTTTGTAAGGGATGAGGTTTGGGTGCTTAGTGTCCCATTCCCCTTTGATCTGACTGATGACCAAAGCTGAATCTCAAAACACGTCTAAGGATTTGATTCCCAAGTCTATGGCAGCTCTGAGACCAAAGATGCACGCTTCGTATTCCTCCATGTTGTTTGTACAATTGAAGCAAAGTCTGGCAGTAAAGGGAGTATGACACGCTTCCGGAGATGTGAGTACAGCGTCGATACCATTACCAAGTGCATTGGATGCCCCGTCAAAGAACAGGGTTCATCGGGATCCTTGTTCAGGTCCGCCATATGGTCTGATTTCTTCACAGTTGTCTAATGTCATGATGTCTTCATCCGGGAATTCAAACTTCATGGACTGATAGTCTTCTACAGCTTGGTGAGCAAGGTGATCAGCCAATACACTGCCCTTTATAGCTTTTTGGGTAGTATACTGTATGTCGTACTCCGTTAGGATCATCTGCCATCTCGCTATTCTCCCAGAAAGAGCGGGTTTTTCGAAGATGTACTTTATCAGATCCATTTTAGATATCAACAAGGTAGTATAAGTCAGCATATACTGTATTAGCCGGTGAGCAGCCCATGCCAGAGCGTAGTCTTGAGTCAAAGAGATCTTGTGGGTCATCAGGGCATGATGAGATGTCTTGAGCTGGTCAAACCCTAATCCAGTCTTAAGTCAAAGAGATCTTGTGAGAAAATCTTGATAAATGAGAGGGCAAATTTTTGGGTACAACACAACCATATTGAATTTGTACAAGAATTGAAATAAATAATGTACAAAATGAATACATGTATAAGAATGTAAATGTAAAGAAAATGGATGTTTATTTGGATTTTTTAGGGAAAAAGGATTTTGTTTTGACCTAATTAAATAAAAGAAAATAATTAATAAAAATAATAAAAAGTAAAACCTAAATTTACTAGGAAACAAATTTAAATAAAAACCCTAATCTATTAATTGATTAAAAAGAAATTAAGCTTATAAGAAAAGTAATTTTTTTGTATTTTTGTCTTAAAACTAATTTATAGTATTATAAAATATTTTTGGTCTTTTTTTTTGTTTTAAAATAAAATATTTAAATGGTGTAAGAGAAAATAATTAAGACCCTAGTTTTTAATTAAATTTACAAAACAATTAGTAAAATAAATAAAGTATGATTAAATAAAAATAATTATTTTTGTGTAAAAAATAAATAAAATTTATCAAAATATTAATCTAATGTTTTTATATTTTTTCTGATTTTTTAATATTAAATGAAATATTTAATAAAATAAACAAATAAAAATGAGAAAAAGAAAATAAAATGGGCCAGGGTTAGAATAGCTAGCAAGGGGGTTAGAGGTAACAAAAAAGCCAGGCCCAAAGCTGTTAGGCCCAGTGCTTCTAAAAAGAAAGTCGGAATGCAAAAAAATGTGAAAAATCCAAAAGGGTACCACTCAGGCTCGAACCCAGGTTTCTATAGTCACAGACGCGCGCTTCTACCACTGGGGTGGCTATACACCCGTTTATATAATCAAAATAACAAATATATGATAGTAAACAAGTCCATGGCCTGGACTTCATCTTCAACCTCACGCCCAGCCAAAGCCTCTGTATCTTATTCAATTCTCAACAAAAATGAAAAATGTAAACAGGAAACTTGTAGCAAACTTCCTCACGATTTCAGAAATGCAAAGCAATAAAATTATAGATCAAAGACAAACATGAATTTTAATGGCCCTAATGTGAACCCTAAAAATTCCAGAAACTTCAATCTTAAAATTCTCTAAGCTCAAGCAAAATTAATGAAAACTATAAACATGGTTAGCTTTATGGCAATGATATTTACATTTTCTATTCACAAATAAACCATTAATGATGCATGTATGAAGAGTTCAAAAGTCAAAAAACTTACCTTGCAAGAGGGTGTCGGGTTTGGAGTTTGAGTAGCTTTCAGTGAGTTCCAATGATTGAGTTAGCTTCCTCAAGTTCCCATGAAGCTAATGGGATGCTTAGCTTGAGCTGAAAGTGCATGAGGAGTTCTGGAGAAGTCAAGGTGAAAGGTGCTGTTTTTGAAAATGGTGGATGATGATGGAGGTGTTACAGTGGTGTTACAGGTGTTGGGATTGTTTGTGTATGTTGTTTAGAAGCTTCTGAAAGTAAAATGCCAAGAAACGCACAAGCAAATTTGGAGATTGGCTTCAAAACTAAGAAATGACAAGTTTTGAAGTGTTTTTGGTGATTCTATGTTCTTGGTGTTTTCAAGGCTTAAGCATGCGTGGGATTTATGGAAAATGACTTGTGTATGTATAAGCAAAAGGGTTTGAGTGTTTTTGAAAGTAAGAAGTACAAGTTACAAGCTATTTGCTATGTTACTTGATTTTCAAGAAAAGTGGGAAAATAAGTTTCAATGTGTAGTACAAGCATGGGTTGGGTGATTGTAAGTGTCTAACAAGTTTCTCTTGAGTTATAAGACATGTATGATCAGAAGAGAACAAGTGCGAGGCTCAAGAACAAGTTTTGTGCAAAAAGTCACTTTATCAAAATGGCAATGTGCACTTTCTTCCCAAAATGGATATAAAGCATGGCCTTGCATTGAATGCTTGAAATGAGACCTCTAACAGCTGTTCAAGAAATTAATTATAGAGTGCCTAACAAGTTTGAGGCCTGAAAAGTAGAGGTTATGCAGCATAAGTTTGAATTTTGAATCTTGTTCATCACTAAATGACTTGTGATTCAAGTGATAAAACCCTAACTTCATCTCTTCGATTCTCCCTACTCAAAAATGATCTCAAGGAGTTCTTTGACATTTTGGAAAGCTTGAAATATTATCTACAACCCATATTTGAATCACTTTTGAAAATTCTCCTTGGAACTATATGAAAAAGTTCCATGAAGTTGGGTCAAAATCCTGACCAAATTAGGGCAAACTTTCACCAAGTGTTTTGTTTCATGACCATATGTTCTTAAAATTATAACTTGAGATCCAAGCACTTTTGGAAGGAGTTATGTAAAGAAATGTTGTAGATTTCATATATATCTACAACTTTCATTTTGGATGTTTCTTTTGAATCATCTTGCATCATGGTGAAAAGTTTGCTCAAAATCGTGAAAAAATAAGAAATTTCCAACACTTAGAAAAATTTCTAAGTTTGGAAATTTTAACTTTTCAAAATGAAATCTTGAATTTTTGATTTCTTTATGAATAAGTTTCATATTTTGACATGTTTTGATGAATTGTGATCTTTGACATTTGATTTTGACCAAAAAGTCAAAGTTTGACTTTTCAGTATACAGTTGACTTTTGATTAGTTGACTGAAAATTCATCTGTCAATGCATTGGACTTGAGCCATGTCATTAGGTAAAAATGATTCAATTGGACTCTTGAAATCATGCCTTAAACCAATTGATCATTTGCTAGGTCAAAAATCAGAAATTGCCCTTTCCCAGTCAAAACCCTAATTTTGACCATTTTGCCCTTTTGAAGATTTGATCAAATTTCTTGAGGAATTGTGGTCCAAACTTGATCAAGTGATACATATGAGTTTAAAATGTTGATGTGGATCAAAAATTATGAAGTTTGACTGTAAATTGGCCATAGTTGACTTTTTCCCCAATACAGCTGATTTTTAGGTCAATTGCTCAATTGACTGAGCAAAAGTGTGATCCAAGGCTTGAAACTTGACATGAGTAATCTTGGGGGTCCATAATGATCCATGAAAGACATATGAAGCATTGGAAATTCAAATATCCTTGTGCAATCTTAAACCCTAATTTTGGTCATCAGTGCTTAAGGAGATGTCTTGAGCTGATCAAATCCCTAGTGCAATCTTGAGTCAAAGGAGATCTTGTGAGAAAATTCTTGATAAATGAGAGAGAAAATTTTGGGGTACAACATCTTCCCCTGTTCAATCTTCTTAATCCTGAAGAGTTAGATTGGCGAGTTTTTCCATTTGTGACTCGAAGGTGGAAGATAATTGGACATTAGAGTGCCCAGAAATTTGCACTCGGTGATGTGATGGTTGATGGTATAGGGAATGGGCTTAAAGATTCCATTTGGAGAGGTGATGGAAAGTTGTCGGAGATGGGCTTGCAGATGCCATCCAAAAATGATTATCGGATTGTATCTGTAAGCTAAAACTGAATGAATATCATAATGGCGTATGTGTCTGGAGCATATCTGAACTGTATCCGAGAGTTGAATTTAAACGAGTATCAGGATGGAATTCGTGTCTAGAGTGTATCTGAACTGTATCTGAAAGTTGAATCTGAATGAGTATCAGGATGACATCCGTGTCTGGAGCGTATCTGAACTGTATCCGAAAGCTGAATCTAAATGAGTATCAGGATGGCATCAGTGTCTAGAGCGTACCTGAACTGTATTTGAAAGCTGAATCTAAATGAGTATCAGGATGGCATCCATGTCTGGAGCGTATCTGAACTGTATCTAAAACCTGAATCTGAATGAGTATCAGGATGGCATCCGTGTATGAAGCGTATCTGAACTGTATCTGAAAGCTGAATCTGAATGAGTATCAGGATGGCATCCGTGTCTGGAGCGTATCTGAGTTGTATCTGAAATCTAAATCTGAATGAGTATCAGGATGGCATCCGTGTTTGGAGCGTATCTGAACTGTATTTGAGAGCTGAATCTGAATGAGTATCAGGATGGCATCCGTATCTGGAGTGTATCTGAATTGTATCTAAAAGCTGAATCTGAATGAGTATCAGGATGGAATCCGTGTCTGGAGAGTATCTGAAGCCTTTGAACATTGTTAATGGTAGCTATTAATTAACCTTATCCTGAAAAGGGGTAAAATGTTAGCTAACATGCAATGTCATGTTGTGTGAAATGCATGGTATAATGAGATTGTGATAAATGCATTAGTCTTATCAATGTTTATGATATATGGATGCGATGTATGCGTATGTGAGCTAATCTGTTGCATTGCTTGTTGGATTGGGGAAAATAAATCCCTGACTGTTGTTGAGGATACAGAGTGTAAGTCTTCATGCTGTGATGTTAAAGTGTTGATGAGTTTCCTTTTAGAGAAATAAACTTCGTTATAAGGGGAATGTCTTGTACTACTTGTAAAATCCTGTTGGGGAGTCCTGAGAAATTGGATGACTTCTACTGGGGATTGAAAACTGGAAGCTCTGGTTCTGCTGAGGATTAAACTGCACACTGTGGGGGACTTTATGGAAATAGCTTAGAGAGATTTCCCCATCTCTTAAAGCCATTAGTGATTGTCTTTCTATTTTTCTCATTTGCAAATGGTAGTTACGTTCAAATGCATATGTTCAAAAATAAATCATTGGACGTTTTTGTAAACAAAACACAAGAGCAAAGAAAAACAGATAGTATTTCACTTTCAAAGGGATATCTTTGTATTGACTTTGAGTAAGTATTTTTGTATAATGAGGCAGACATTCTAGTAAGAGAATGTTGTCGTAAAAGTGAAAATTTGATACAAAGAAAAGATAGCTATGTGAAATAATCCCATGGGGTTCCCAGTCTGCTATAGCCTTCATGTCTCTGAGCATCTTATCTATTTGTTTCCTTGTCCAAAGCTGATTGATTTGATCAGAACCGTCGAGTTTGTAGGTTGTCCGTAAGGTGATCCAACGGGACATAGTCATACGCTTTAATTTCCTAACTTTTGTCTGGACCGCCCTTTCGGGTTTTCAGTCCACCGGGATACCCTTTTTTTCCCAAGCCTCCCTTTCGGGTTTTCAGCTTGCCGGGTGTACAGATTTTTTTTGTTTTATACCTAATTTTTGCCTGAACCTTTTTGGTTCGCCAGGATGTCCTCGTTTTGCCTAGGTGTGTCAACCTAGCGGGTTTCTTCTGCGTAGTATCTTTTGACTATGTCCGCGTTCACAGGATGCGGCAGGTCGTCGCTGTTGTACCCTAAAATTTTCCCTCCCATATTTCTCAAAACATTTCAAGGAAGGTCCTTAAGTTGCTCAAGGAAGCCCAAGGGTTGACCAGACAAGCTCTCTCCTAAGGCAGTCTACCCCAAATTAGGGTTTCATGTTGCATCAATATACTTGAGCCCAAGGGATCCCAAATTCTCACCATTTTCCTAATATGTTCTCAAGATCATCCATGTCCAATTTCAAGCCTTGCAGAGGAAGTTTGCTCAGTCAATTGTTCAAAGGCCTGAAAATCGACTGTGCTAGGACAAAAGTCAACTATGGCCTACATACAGTCAAACTTCAAGATTTTTGCTCAACATCCTCATTTTGAAGTATATTTCATCATTTGATCAAGGGTTTATCATGATTCATCAAGGATTGCTCATAATTCATCAAGAACCAAAAGTTGCTAAATTAGGGTTTTGTAGGAAAAGTCAACTCAACTTTGACCAAGCATAACTTTCTCATACTTTATGAGAAATGACCCATCCAAAGCTCATTTTTAATAGTATTAAATGATATATAATCCATCTTCATCTCCCAAGTTCAAAATATGCACTCACAAGAAGTTATGAATTTGGACATTATAGGTCATTTTGAAAAGTCAACAAAAACACCTTTTTTGTCAAAGCTTCATACATGAACATGTAATACCAAATTGATATGAAACCAAAAGGGTTGCTTAGAGGACATCTCAAGCTTTCTATAAAGTCCAAGAACACCTTCAAAGAGTCAAAATTGAAGAAGTTATGCATTGGTGAAGTTGACCTTTTTTTGCAAAATTGTCAAAAGTCAACTATGCCTCAAATTGCAATTTTTGCTAAATGGGCCTAACTTTTTGCACTTGTCTTGAGTTGGTAGCATGGTCCACGAGCCCTAGCTCTTGCCACTTGTCTTTATCTTGTTTTTATTATTTATTTTGATTTTGATTTGAATTAAATCAATTTTAATCAAAACAAATCATGAAAAATCCAAAACATTGAAATCTCAAGATCTTGTACATGTTTCAGGTCCTATATCCAACTAGCATAAGATTGAATTTGTGTAAAGCCTTGGTGTGCATAAAAATATTGAATTTCACCTATTTTTGAAAGTATCTTCAAGTGAATCAAATCCAAATCAAAATTAATAATGGAGGAAGATTGAGATCATGTTTGCAACCCTAATCCAATCCTCAATACATAAGGAACATTTGTAGACAAAAAGAGAGAGGTTAGAGAGGCGTGAGAAGTCAGAATAAACTTGAAAAAAACACAAAAAAGTGTTGAGTCGAATTCATAGTTCCAGGCATTCTCAAGACCTTCTAGCCATCCCAATCGCTTCCTGGGATCACAAGCAAGCGAAACCAATCAAGAACAAGGACTTTCCAGTGCAAAAACTCAATGTAAGTGATACACGGTTTGCTATATTTTTCAGAACCGAATCTTGTTATTCCTGCATATTCATCATGTTTTGATAGTATATTCTTGCTCCTTAACATATTTGCAAGCTTTCTGTAACATTTAATTGCGTTTTTGTGGACTGTATCAAGAATTGCCATTGTTAGGGTTCTTGGTTTCGTTTTAGGGTTTCTGTGTGCAGGTAAAATTGGGCCATGAAAGGAGCACCATCACACTCAGAATGTCCAGACGAGTTGATTCATGGCCTTAAAAGTTATTTATCTCGCTTGTATTTGAATTTGGGAATGATAGGGTCTGTAGCTATGGACAAACGTCTGTAGGTAAAAGTCTGTGACTTTTACCAACGGTGCAAGGAGGAAGATGACTAGCGTGGCAGCCCCTCATTCGCTGATTTAAATTATAGCGCTCTTTTTTCCATTAACGTGTATATATTATATATTATCTTTTATTATTATTCTATGTACAAACAGAACGCGTAGCTCAGTTGGTGGCCATGTCATTGGAAAAAGCTTCAGGACCTGGGTTTGAATCCCAGGTCCCCCATTCCTTTCATATTATTTTCCTTCATTAATCAGACGTGCACATAAGACCAAGGACCACCATGCGCCCTCATCATCCAACCTGCTAAATGTCCTGGAAGCCAGATCTGAAGGCCATCAATGAAGGAGCATCATAGGCCATGATCAAAGCAATGCACTGGATCCAACGAGTCAACATGGAATACTTTCTTCTTGGGCCAGAATTGCTACCTACACCTCCCAATTACTCATAACCAGGCCCAAATTTCCTCTCTTTTCTTTTTATATTTTTTTTATTAACTTATTTATTTATATTTTACTCACAAATTAATTTTTCTTTTTATCAAAACAATCACAAAAAATAATATTTTTCACCCAATTAGATTTAGGTTTATTTTTTATCAATAAATTATTTAATTTAATTAGGTTATTTAATTTCTAGGGTAACTTAAATTCTTTTTGTAAATAAATTAAAAACAATTAGAAATTAGGGTTTTGTCTAAATTTAATTCTATTTTCTTTTTCTTAAAAAATAACAAAACACAAAAATAGGCCATTTATTTTCATTAATTAATTTAATTAGCTAATTAATTGTGTACTTAATTTAAAAACCGAATTCTTTTCTTAAAAATAACTAAAAACAACAAAAACAATTTTTCTTTCGATTAGGTTAGACGGGGTCAAAACCCTAGTTCTCACTCGTTCTAAATTTCATCGCGCGCACTTTATTATTATTTTTTACCATATTGATGTAATTGCTCACAAGTTGTAATAGATTAATTAGGATCTTTTACTTTCATTTATCGTTTTTTTAAGGGTTTGTTTTTGGCTATGTAAATACCCGAAACCTTGTAATAGCGTAACTTACTTTCTGCACTTTAATTTCCGCAAAATATTGATTGTTATATGTATGAATAATTAGGGTTGCATGACAATAATGTATGATTAACTTTAAAACGGTTAGCTAACCCTAATTGCGCAAAGATAATAATCTGAAATTGAATCACTCGCACATGCGCACTCCTAGGGTATACTCCCACTTCGATTGCCTTCGGTAAACGGTCATTAAGTATAGGATATTTTAGTGGTCGCTCTCTTGTCTATACAAAGATCAAAGTCCCGTTCGAAATAGTTTCCTCGGAATAGTTGCCTCAGAATTGTTGCCTCAAATAATTGATCTAATACACTAGGGTTACTACTAAGACGTCCTAACATTGCTTTAGTGGTTGTACGTCCCTTTCGAATTGACCCTCAAAACTCTGACGACGGTGCTACCTACTCACTAATAGTGGGATAGCACTGTCTAAAGGAAACGAACATAGAATAACTCTTTTTTTCGAGTAGGTAGAATCTTAAGTACTTGCTCAATCTAAACAAACTTTTCACACTTACACTCTTTTCAAACAAATCTTTCAAAAACACTTCGTAACACTCTTGAAGACAGAAGCAAGAGTTAAATCGAAGTCAAAAACTTTTCAAATCACACAAACACAGAAGCAATTTTGAAAATGATGAGCAAGTACCTAAGAGCATGTGGAAAATCACGGATAGAAAGGGTGCTAATTCCTTCCCTTTCTATAATCTACCCCCCGTACTCAAAATCTCGAAAGAGGGGATTTTTATGTGCTTTTTTTCCTTTCCTTGTTGGATAAAATAAAAGTCGATGGCGACTCTTGCTTACCGCGACATTTTGCAAACACAAACGCAAAACGCAAACCAGCAATTCCTAAAACAGTCTCGGTTCTGGCCACCGTATCACAGAACTGGCGACTCTGCTGGGGAAATTAATAAGTGGGGTATACCTTAAGATTAGTTCATCATATTTGCTTCCATTGTTTGATTTGATTGCTTTATCTTTTTGGGTTTTGTATTGGATTTACTATAGATCCTAACTCGGATCTGGGGGACACCTTTTAGGTAAGTAACAATAAATTGTGAGGGAACTGTACGGCGTAGACCGATACGGTTGAAGCAGTAGCTACGTTGATGTGGCACATTAGTTGGTACCGATATCCCTTGTGGAGAAACAAGGAGAATATGGGGTTGCTATATGGGTCGTTAAGCATCAACTGACCTTATAACTTATAATTGACCAACTTGGCCATAGGAAGTAGTGAGATAGTCGGCCTCGGCATAGAGCTGAGAACTGGTTGATACTCGATACTACACTCATTGAGACTATACTCTCGAGATAGTTCCGGCTGCAAGAAAAGATTGCGTAAGCTGAAACCATGACCGATGAAGGATGGTCAGTGATATTGAGAACCTCTAGAACCCGATTATTATTATTAGGACAATGTGATGCGGTGGGAGAACTGACTTGAAGGTTTTGCATTTTATCACAAATGTCGCGGTTAGCAAGAGTCGCCACCGAATTTTCTTTTATCCAAAAGGAAACGTGAAAAAGCACATGAAAGACCTTTGAGATGTTTTCTTGAGTTCGGGGGGTAGGTTGTGAAAAGGGAAGGTGCTAGCACCCTTTTCATCCATGGTTTTCCATGGGCTCTTAGTTACTTGCGTAGATCACTTGCTTTGGTTTGTTTAAAATGGTGTTTGATGTGGTTTTGAAAGTACTTTGTAAAAGAGGCCATTCGTTTAGGCAATCTTTGTAATGATTCTCGTTCGTAAGAATGTATACAAAGATGTTTGTCTTTTTGAAAATGTTTTCAATGCTTGTAAGATGTTTCTGAAATGTGTGTGTTTGTTTTGAAAATATCAAGGATTGTTTGTTTGAAAAGGAGAAAGTAACTTAGAAGCTATCTACCTACTCAAATGTCTTTCTCATGCATTTTCTATTCCTTTGACATTGTTGACTTAACATTGATTTGGTAAGCAACCCTATCTTTGGACGTAAACGGGACGGGTGTGGGTCATCGTATATCCATGATAGCAATGTTTCAAAGTATCTTAGCATTTTTGAGGGACCAAGATCATTTTGTTTAGGCAACTTTTTGAATAGCGTCATCGAGGGGCTATGATCTTAAATTTGTTTTGTTTTGCCAAGATACTTTGCATGTGTAACATGGCCATTTTGTTTTAGGCAACCAAGTGGGAGAAACCCTAAGGGTGCTTGTGTGCAAAGTGTATTATCTTCATGCTTTTGATTTTGTCTTGTATTTAGGGTTTTCTATTTTGCTTTGTTTTGTTCTTGTCATACAAACCCTAATTACTAATCATGGCATATAAAGCGATAAATTGTGTAATGTAAATATACTAAGCTATTACAACAATTTTATGGGAGGGGGGGAATACAAGTTTGAATGGGGATTTGCACAAATATAAAGCTAAATATATTATTACAACCAAATAGAATTTACGCGAATTAAGGTAAATATAATACAATATTTAAAATGTAATGCAATGTACATGTAAAAAAAAGATATTTTATGTCTTACTTTTGTATAAAAGAATATTTAATTTAAACCTAAAAAATATAAGAAAAAAAAGATTTAATTTTTGAAAGGGGTTAAACCCTAATTTTTTACTTAAAAGAAAATAATGTTTCTATATTATTATTTTGTGCATTTTTTGTATATAAAAAATAAAAATAATATTATATATAAATATTAAAAATTAAATATGTGCAAAAAATAAGTATTTGTAAGTATGAAATGTAAAATAAAAATATTAAGTATATTTAATTATATTTATAAGTTTATTAAGAAAATAAATTACATTTTATCAAAATAAATTAAATTTTCATGTGAGAAATAATAAAAAAATAAAATAAAAGTGTAAAAATAATTAAATTATTTTTTAGGATTTTTTATCATTAAGGAAAATAATTAAAAATATTAAATAAAAAATGAAAAAAAATAAAATATGAAAGAGTTAACATGGGGTGAAATAGCAAGTTAGTGGTAGTGCTTAGCAAAAACAAAAAGCCAGGAAGCCAAAAAGCCCAATACAACTTCGTCCCTGTCCTGCCTTCTCTTCCTCATGCCATGGTCGGTTCAACCTGTAACTTTCTCATGCTTGCATAAAAATGAAAACTTATAACATGAAAAATGTAGCATTTGAACTCACGATTCCAACCATATAAATTATGTAATCTAACTATCAAAGATAAAAGAGAATTTTGAAATCCCTAAATCCTAACCTAAAATTTTCAGAGATTTCAAACTCCAAATTCTCTTAGCACAAGTAATATGAATGCAAGATAATGATATGTATAGCTTCGTTAGGATGAGAACTACATTTTTTTATTCACATATCGTGGCTTGAGGTTGCTTGTACAAGGAGATAGAGTTTAATGGAAGCCTGATGGTTGCTTGAGCTTCCTTGAGCTTCCCTGAATCTATTCCAACCCTTACCTTGCTCTGAAAATGGCTAGAACTCCCTGACCAAGTCCAACTGCAAGCTTCAAAGTTAGCAATGGCAGATGGTGAAACAGAGGTTATAGAACAGGGATAATAGTTTGGATGAGTTTGATATCAAGTATGTAAGGTGTTGGAATGATCTAAACACAAAACGCACGAGCCAAATGGATGTTGGATGTGTTTGTGCAAAAACTGTATGTTTGGACAGTTTTTGGTGCTTTGCTTTCTCTAAGTGTTTCAGGTCTTGGCTTGGTGTCCTATGTGTTGTATATCCTTTGCATATTAGTATAGAAATGGTTTTAAGTAAGCTCTCTATCAGTTGTACAAGCTCTAGCCTTTTTGCAACATTTCTTGTACTTGAAGCAAAGTGACAAGACAAAACTCACATGCTTGTACCAGCTTGCTTAGGGTTGGTATTTCTTCCCTACAAGTTGCCTTTGGTCTGTGGTACTTGCATGTATCAAGGGGACATGTCCAATGCTCAAGATCACAAAGTTTACAAAAGTTGCTCTTTATGAAAATGGCAATGGAACCTTTTTGCCATAAGTGGAATTATCAATTGGATAAAGGTTCAAAAGCATGGATATAGGCTTTGTCAACTGAGTAAGCATTTAATTAGGAGTGTGTAGAAAGTTTAGGACCTGTAAAGCATGAAATAGCCAGCATACGATTGGTTTGCAACTTGGTTCTTCATGAAAATGGCTTGAATAAAAAGTGAGAAAATGCCAACTTCCTCTCTTCGATTCTCCCTACTCAAAAATGATCTTGGAGAGTTCTTGGACATTTTGGAAAGCTTGAAATGTGATCTATAATCCATATTTGAAATAAATTTTGAGATACCTCTTGGAACTAGGTGAAAAATTTCCATGAAGTTGGGTCTAAAACCTGCCTAAATTAGGGCAAATTTTCACTAAGTTAAGAAGTTCATGACCATATATTCACAAATTTATAACTTGAGATACAAGCATCTTTAGGGAAAAGTTTGTGAAGAAAAGTTGTATATTTCATGGATGTCTACAACTTTCATGTTGGGAATTCTCTTTGAATCAAAATGCATCATGGTGAAAAAGTGGTGTAAAGTTGAGAAAAAATAAGAAAATTTTTATACTTAGAAAAATTCTAAGTTATGAACATTTTCAAATTAAAACCCTAATTTTCAAATTTGGTTTTCTTGGTGAACAAGTTTCACATTTGGGAATGTTTTTATGAATTATGACCCTTGGTACTTGATTTTGACCAAAAAGTCAAAGTTTGACTTTTCAGTGTACAATTGACTTTTGATCAGTTGACTGCAAATTTCATTTGTCAGTCCAATGAAAT
Source organism: Vicia faba (assembly GCA_948472305.1). NCBI lineage: Eukaryota > Viridiplantae > Streptophyta > Magnoliopsida > Fabales > Fabaceae > Vicia > Vicia faba. Next base: position 1,671,060,341 of record OX451736.1, on the reverse strand, counting down.
TGAAATGTTTTGAGCCATGTAATTAAGTCAAGATGATGCCATTGAATCCTTGAAATCATGCTTGAACTTAATTGGTCATTTGCTAGGTTAAAAATCAGAAATTGCCCTTTCTCAATCAAAACCCTAATTTTGACCATTTTGCCCTTTTGATGATTTGATCAAATTTCTTGAGGAATTATGATCCAAACTTGACCAAATGATACACGTGAATCTAAAATGTTGATGTGGATCAAAAATTATGAAGTTTGACTGTAAATTGGCCATGGTTGACTTTTTCCCTAATACAGTTGATTTTTAGGTCAACTGTCCAATTGACTGATAAAAAATGTGGTTCAAGGCTTGAAACTTGTCATGAGCAACCTTAGGGGTCCAAAGTGATGTATGAAATTCACATGAAGCATTGATGGTCCAAAAATCCTTGTGCAAACTCAAACCCTAATTTTGGGTTATCAGTGCAAGATGAGATGTCCTGAGCTGAGCAAACCCTGATCTTGTCTTGAGTCAGAGAAGTCTTGTGAGAAAAAAACTTGATAAATGAGAGGGCAAATTTTGGGGTACAACAGACAGGTTGAACCAACTGAACTTCAAGAGGGTAATATCTAGACCCCATGCAAGCCTGGAACTTAAGGGCTACTGTGTGACTTGTTTGCCTTTACCATGTTTGATATCTGCCATACCTGATGTGTGTTTTTATCATGACATCATGCATCATGACATAGCATGCATACTTCATTAGACTAACCATTTCAAAGACCGAGGGGATTTATCTTTGTTCTGTTTTGCAGATCATGACTTCTATGCGCAGAAATACCATCCGAGTTAACTTCGTGCAAATCCCTCCTCAGCTCAGAGAGTTAGTCTCAAAGGTTCATGATACTTCCTCATTTGTTAGAAGACATGGTCATCTCCTTAGTTTGGTCACTTCAAAGTTGGAAGAGCAAATGATGAGTGTGTTGTTCCAGTTCTTTGACCCGTTGCATCATTGTTTCACCTTCCCGGATTATCAGCTCGTCCCCACTTTGGAGGAGTTTTCTGATTTATTAGGTATATCTATCCTCGAGCAGACACCCTTCACAGGTTTGGAGGAAGTTCCTAGGCCTGAGGACATTGCTTCATCTTTACACTTGAAAAAGGCTGATGTAGTGTCTAATTGGGAGACACGGAGCGGGGTTAAAGGTTTCTTGGCTAAGTTTCTGATCGATCAAGCTCAACAGTTCTGGGATAACTTAGACTTTCAAGCTTTTGAAGACATCTTGGATCTCCTCATCTACGGCTTGGTTCTGTTCCTGAATCCAGATTCCTTCATAGATGTGAATGCGGTCAAGATCTTCTTGTCTCGTAATCCAGTGCCTACTCTTCTGGGTGACATCTTACATGCTCTCTATACTCGTACTGTGTGAAGAAGAGGGACCCTCATGTGTTGCACGCCACTGCTGGCGAGGTGGTTTATTTAGCACCTCCCCAAGTCTGTATTGAAAAATGAGGAAGGTGTAGGTTGGGCTTACATAATCATGTCCCTTGCTCATATGGACATTCTTTGGAGTTCTAAGGATATGGAGAGAGTAGCTGTCATTGATCGATATGGGGAATACCCTAATGTCCCGTTGCTTGGAATTCGAGGGGGTATAACCTATAATCCTTGTTTGGCTTTGCGACAGTTTGGACGCGCTCGGAGAGACGGTCCCCATGAGCTGCTTCTTACAGACATTGTCTTCGACTACAAGGGGGATGTGAATAAGCATCGCCGAAGGTTTATACGAGCCTGGAGCATGGTAAATAGGTCTGACCCTCAAGAGCTAGGTTAAATACTTCTCTCCTTATGCAATCCTATCTCCAGTGGGTTCGAGCCCGTGCTCAAAAGCTGGGGATGCCTTATGAAGCTATTTTTCCGGTGATTGTAGAGCATACTAATGAAGAAGGGGTTCCTTATACCATGCTTTATCCCTACATGCCTACTGATCTTGGGGCATTAAAGAGATCATGGATTTAACTGAAGGAAGAAAGGGATACCTACAGAGAGAAGTATCATGAGCAAGAGAGAAAGATCTTGAAGCTCATGAGGCAGCTTGAGAATGAAAGGACGATCAATGATTATGTCAGCACGAAGGGAAAGCGACCATGGGATTTCTGATTTCTGCTTATTTCTAGTTTAGATTTATTTTCATTTATTTCTTTTGTAACGCCTTAAAGTCATTGTTAAACATTTTACAAGTTTGAATCTAATAAAGTTTGTTTATTTCTTGTTTTACAAATTTGATTCTCCCAAAGTCTTTGAAATCATTTCATATGCATTCCATTACCATGCACCTCATCACAGGTACCATTACAGGTTTCTTATCTTCTTCGCTGTTTATTTCAGCACAGAATGTCTTCTGAAACACCTACCGATCAAGCCATCAAGGCTCTTCAAGCACAGAATGCTCAATTCCAGGAGATGTTCCTGAACTTGGCCAAAGGGCAACAGGATTTGAAGACTCTCATCTTGAAGGAGAAGAAGAAGAAGAAGAAAGTGGTTCTCTTGAATATGGGTCACAGATTTGGAAATAGGTTGCGACAGCAAATTGATTTGTCTCATTCATCTGGAGGAGGAGAGAATCAAGAGGAAGGAAAAGGGCCTAGTCCTGTGGTTTTTGATAATGACACTGATTTTGATGAAGACCAGTATCCTCCTGCTGAGGATAGGTATAAGCAACTTGAAGACCGGTTGAGTGCAATGGAGATTCAGAAGATACCTGGTCTAGACTTCGGAGATTTGGGATTGGCATCTGGGGTGGTGATTCCTCACAAATTTAAAGCTCTTGTCTTTGTTAAGTATGATGGAGTGTTTTGTCCAAAGCTTCACCTCCGCTCGTACGTCAGAAAGATTCAACCCTACACTGCTGATAGGAATCTGTGGGTTCATTTCTTTCAAGATAGTCTGTCAGGGACTCAACTTGAATGGTTCTATCAATTGGAAGGAGCTAATGTCCGCAACTGGGAGGACCTTGCTGCTACTTTTTACAAGCAATACCAGTATAATGCCGACCTTGCTCCCACGCGTACTCAGCTTCAGGGTATGTCTATGGGTACAGGCGAAGGCTTTAAGGACTATGCTCAGAAGTGAGAGATCTGGCTGGAAGAGTCCAACCCCCTCTGTCTGATAGGGAGTTGGTGGATATGTTTCTTGGGACTTTGTCTGGTCCATATTTCAATTATTTGATCGGTATTTCATCGTCTGGGTTCACTGAATTGATTTTGACTGGGGAGAGAGTGGAAGATGGTATCAGAAATGGAAAGATACAGAAAGGTGCTTCGTCAAGTTCAGAAAAGAAGCCTTTCAGAAAAGAAGCTAGTGCAGTTTACAGCTCGAGGAGCCAAAACCGACCTAAACGCTGCCAAGCAGTTAACGCGGTAGTAATATCAAGATCCATTGTTGCCCCACAGCGCAACAATCAGCAAAGAGTAGAGAGACCTCAAAGATAGTATACTCGGCTCAGTATGACCTTATCTCAAATTCTGCCGCAATTGTTGAAGACCAACCTGATAACTCTGAGGGAAGCCCCGGAGAATCCCAGTACTACATCACCGCTGTATAATCCGAACGCCCGCTGCGCCTATCACTCTGATAGCCCAGGGCATGATACAAATAATTGTTGGGCCTTGAGGAACAAGGTTCAAGATTTGATTGAAGCTAAAGAGATCGAGTTTGACGCACCGGAAAAGCCTAATGTCATGACTGCTCCTATGCCCAAGCATGGAATAAATGTTATGGACGATGATTCCTTTGTAACCTTTGTGGAAGACATTTCTACTCCGTTGATGACAGTAAAGAAGAACCTATTGTTGGCCAGTTTATTTCCGGGTTGTGGCGAAGGTTGCCACCTATGTTCAATCCTGCCTGCTGGTTGCCATTTATTAAAGTCAGGTGTCCAACGCCTGATGGATAACAAAGAGATCTTGTTCGAGAAAACTTTGATTCCGTTGATTCCTGTTGAAGATATTTCCATCATAACCATTTCCGCCAATCCTTCCAAGGCTTCCTCGATAAAGCCTGTTAGGATTACATCTGTTCCAGGAGTTGCTCCATTGATCATTACTATTCCTGGTCATATCCCTTACACTTCGGATAAGGCTGTCCCGTGGCACTATGGGGCCGATGTGTATTATCATGGGATCAAACAAGACTTGAAGGTTGAAGAAGCTGATACTGACGTCAGCAATATTGTCGGGTCTAGAAAGGTCACTCGAAGCGGAATACTCTTCTCTCCTGAGATTTCCCCTCCAATTGTTTGAAAACATGTCGCTATTCCATCTGCCTATACATCAACTGTCCCAATTCATATTCCAATCATCACCCCTGTCGCCGAGTCATATGACGCTCGGGGAAAAGAGATCACAGATGAGCCTGCCCGGACGAAGGCACCTAAGAAGATTGTTGTAGAAACCTCTATGCAGGAGATAGAGGAAATTTTGAAGATTATCAGAAAAGCAACTACAACATAGTCGAGCAGCTGGGGAAAACGCCGTCGAAGATCTCCATGTTATCCTTATTGTTGTGCTCAGAAGCCCATGCAAAGGCTTTAATTGCTTTCCTTAAAACTGTGCATGTTCCGCAGGAAACATCTGCTGATCAATTCAAAGCTGTGTGGCTAGTTTGACCGCTGACAACGGGTTGGGTTTCTCCGACGCAGATCTGACCGCCAAAGGAAGGAATCACAATGACGCTCTGCATGTTTCGATCGAGTGCAGGGGCACTACTCTGGCCCACGTGCTGGTGGATACTGGATCCTCATTAAATGTTTTACCCAAGAAAGCGTTAGACCGGTTGGACTGTGAAGGGTTGGTTCTGAAGCCGAGTAATATTGTGGTTAGAGCCTTTGACAGGTCCAAAAGGATGGTGCACGGGAAGGTTGATATCCCGGTTAAAGTAGGCTCTCAGACCTTTGCATCTATGTTCTATGTGATGGACATTCGACCATCTTATTCTTGCTTGCTAGGTCACCCGTGGATTCATAAAGCTGGGGCAGTGACTTATGCGCTCCATCAGATGTTAAAATATCCAGTAAAGGGGAAGATTGTTACGGTACGAGGAGAAGAGGAGTACATGGTGAGCCACATTAACTCTTTTCAGTATGTGGAGATGGATGGGGAGTTCACTAAGACCCCGTGTCAGAACTTTGAAGAGGTCCCCCAGACTCTAGCGTTGACTGAAGTTGTTGTGGAAGAAACTCCAATGAAGATGGCCTCCCTCAAGGATGCCAGGGCTATTATTGAAAAGGTGGGTGTGCAAATTGGGGTCAACTCCCTAACTTCACACACAAGACTGACAAGTTTGGTTTGGGTTTTACTGCAGAAGCTCAAAGGGTTGTTCGGCATGCGCGGATTGGAAGACCTCCCCTGCGTATCAGTAATCCGGGAGTGAATGCAATTGAAGATGATGAAGAAGAGTCAGAGTTCGACAGTTGGATTTACCCGACTACCGGCGGTGGATTGAGCAATTGGACGGCAAAGGACTTCGTGCCCATTTCTTTTATTACACAGTAATAGACTTTTGTTTTGAGATTTGTAACAGACAATTTAAAACTTTGCGGCCCGGTGCCTTGCCCGAGACACCGTGGCTTTGTTTGTGAGGGCTTAATGTTTATCATTTCCATATGTCATCAATAAAGCATTGGACATTTTCTTGCATTACAAATTTTGCGCTCCTTGTTTTTATTTTCTATCTTGCACTTTATTAAAACAACTATTTGTCTTACACACACTCACATATCATAATCCAGATCCACATCCACTCTGGATCCCACTGATAACGACTCTGCTACTGCCAATTATGACTTCGAAAGTCCGATCAACCAAGCCGAGGATGAAGGTGAGGATGATTGCGAAGTGCCTGGGGAACTTGCTAGACTGTTACTACAGGAAGAGAGGGCCATACAGCCCCATGAAGAGCCAGTGGAATCAGTAAATTTGGGTACAGAGGAAGACAAGAAAGAGGTCAAGATAGGTGCAAATCTGGAGTCTAGCGTCAAGCAACGGTTGATACAAATGTTGCGTGACTATGTTGAGATCTTCTCTTGGTCTTATGAAGATATGCCTGGGTTGGATACTGACATTGTGGTTCACCGCCTGCCAACCAAAGAAGACTGTCCTCCAGTGAAACAGAAAGTTCACCGCATGCGCCCAGAGATGTCTGAGAAAATCAAAGCTGAGGTCATGAAACAGTTTGATGCCGGTTTTCTTGCTGTTACTTCTTACCTGCAGTGGGTTACCAACGTGGTTCCGGTGCCGAAGAAAGATGGTAAGGTTTGGATGTGTGTGGACTATAGGGATCTGAACAGGGCAAGCCCCAAGGATGATTTCCATCTGCCTCACATCGGTGTTTTGGTCGACAATACCGTACAACATAAGGTCTTCTCCTTCATGTATGGTTTCTCTGGTTACAATCAGATTAAGATGGCTCCCGAGGACATGGAGAAGATAACTTTTGTTACACAGTGGGGTACCTTTTGCTACAAAGTCATGTCGTTCGGATTGAAGAATATTAGGGTAACGTATCAGCGCGCCATGGTTGCTTTGTTCCACGACATGATTCACCATTAGATTGAGGTATACGTTGACGACATGATTGCAAGGTCCCAAACTGAAGAAGAACATCTTGACCATCTCCAGAAACTATTTGACAGGTTGAAGATGTATAAGCTGAGATTAAACCCGAATAAGTGCACCTTCGGGGTAAGGTCTGGTAAGTTGTTGGGTTTCGTCGTTAGTGATAAAGGTATTCAAGTGGACCCTGTAAAGGTGAAGGCTATACAAGAGATGCCAACTCCCCGAACAGAAAAGGAAGTTAGAGGCTTTTTGGGACGTCTGAACTACATTGCCTGATTCATTTCGCACCTAACTGCTACTTGTGAACCAATCTTCAAGTTGTTGAAGAAAGATCAAGTGGTAAGATGGAATGATGAAGGTCAATCCGCTTTCGAAAGGATCAAGGAATATCTCCAAGAGCCACCTATTCTGATGCCTCCAGTTGAAGGGAGACCTTTGATCTTATACTTGACAGTACTCGACAATTCAACGGGGTGCGTACTGGGGCAGCATGACGAGTCTGGCCGAAAAGAGCATGCTATTTATTACCTTAGCAAAAAGTTTACCGACTGTGAGACCCGATACTCACTACTTAAGAAAACTTGCTGCGCTTTGGCATGGGCTGCTCTCCGGCTGAGACAGTATATGCTGACTCACACTACCCTATTGATATCAAAGATGGATCCAATCAAGTATATCTTCGAAAAGCCTGCCTTGTCCGAAAGAATATCAAGATGGAAGATGATCTTGACTGAGTATGACATCCAATACACAACCCAAAAGGCAATTAAGGGAAGTGTGTTGGTAGATCATCTGGAGCATCAGGCAGTGGATGATTACCAGTCTATGAATTTCGAGTTTCCGGATGAGAGCATCATGTTGGTGACTAACTGTGAAATACCTGAACTGGATGAAGGACCTGAGGAGGGATCCCGATGGTCTATGTATTTTGACGGATGTTGTACCCCAAAATTTGCCCTCTCATTTTATCAACATTTCCCCTCACAAGGCTCTTTGAACTCAAGACCAAGCTAGGGTTTGCACTGCTCAAGACATCTCCTTGCACTGATGACTTAAATTAGGGTTTGAGTTTGCACAGGGATTTTTGGACCTTCAATGCTCAAAGTGACTTTCATACTTCATATTGGACTCATAAGGTTGTCCATACCAAGTTTCAAGCCTTGAATCAAATTTTTGCCCAGTCAATTGGACAGTTGACCTAGAAATCAGCTGTATTGGGGAAAAAGTCAACTGTGGCCAATTTACAGTCAAACCTCATGAATTTTGACTCACATCAACATTATAACTCATTTGAACCATTTGATCAAGTTTAGACCACAACTCCACAAGAAACTTGATCAGATCACCAAAAGGGCAAAATGGTCATTTTTAGGGTTTTGACTGTACAAAGGAAATTTCTGACTTTTTGACCTAGCCAATGGCAAATTAGGCTCAACCATGGACTCAAGGAATCAATGGCATAATCTTGATCTATTCAACAAGTTCAAAAGATCTCAATTGCATTGGATTGACAGATGAATTTTTTAGTCAACTGATCAAAATTTGATTGTACAATGAAAAGTCAAACTTTGACTTTTTGGTCAAAATCAAGTGCCAAGGGTCATTTTTCATAAAGATGTTTCAAGATATGAAACTTGTTCATCAAGAAACCCAAAATTGCAAATTAGGGTTTAAAGTTGAAAATTTCATAACTTAGAATTTTTCTAAGTTATGAAAATTTCTTAATTTTTCCTAACTTTGCCCAACATTTTCACCATGATGCATTTGGATTCAAACAAAACTTCCAACATTAAAGTTGTAGTCCCCCACAAAGTATACAACTTTTATTCACAAAGTTTTCTCAAAAGAAGCTTGGATCTCAAGTTATGATTTTTGGAACAAGGGTCCCTAAAACTTTTAACTTAGTGAAATTTTGCCCTAGTTTAGGCAGGATTTTGACCTATCTTCATGGCCATTTTTCACATAGTTCCACTTGGAATCTCAAGTTTCATTTCAAATATGGATTGTAGAGCATGTTGCAAGCTTTCCAAAATTTCCAAGAACTCCTCAAACACATTTGTGGTTAGGGAGAATCGAAGGCTTGAAGTTGGCAAAAACTCACTTTTCATCCATGGCATATTCATGTTCATACAAGTTGCAATTTCAAGTCAGCATGTCTTACACTAGTTTACAGGCCTCTAAACCACTTCACACTCAATAATTAAATGCAAATCCATCAGTATAAGCCATTGTTTTGGTCATTTGGACATTGTACACAAAATTAAGCCCTAAGTAGAAAAAGGAAAATTTCCATTTTTGCTTAAATCATGCTTTATGTCAAAACTGATTTCTTGAGCATTGGTCCAAATCTTATGCAGATAATCAAATCCACAAGTTGGAGGGGCCAAGGGCAAGGTATGCAAGCATAAGGATAGCCTGTACAGGCCTGTTTCAATCACTTCCACATTCTTACTTCAAAAACAAGAAACTTGTCCAAAACCTGAGAATTTGAACACCAGCCAAGATAAACTTATGCAAACAGTTTGAACATCTTTCTCACACCCCTTTGAGCCAGAAACACGATTGCTTGAGCCTCTAAACACCCCATAGCCATAAATCATATTCCATTGGCAAAACAGGGCAGAATCTGCAACTTGAGTTTCATAGCTCAATTGGCTCGGGCGTTTTACCCCAAGTTGCTTTAAACACCTTCCATCCAACTCATCCAAGCTATCCCAAACCTCAAACACCAACTGTAACTCCATTTACAGAGTTTTCCATCTTCATTTTGAGCTTGTGCAGGTTGAGTTATATAGGTTGATTCAAGTACATTCAAGGCAAGCAGGCTATTGGAGAAGGTCAAGTGAAGTCCAAGCAAGCTCCCAGACATCTCAAGCCTTGTTGAAAAGCTCTACATTACCCTACACGAAGTCAGCTGAAACAGGTTTTTGTCAACTTCCTATCTCTCTATTTAGGAACATTTAGCCTTAGGTTTATGAATAAAAAATGTAGTATTCATTACCATGAAGTTGTACATATGCTCAGTTTTCATTTATATTAAGCATGCTAAGAGAATTTCATCCATGAACATACTGAAAAAACTAGGTTAAATTTTAGGGCCATAGAAATTCTCTCTGGTCTTTGAGAGTTAAGACAAGTTGTTTATATGGTTGGATTCGTCTTGAAATGCTCTACAAGTTTGATGTTATGTGTTTTTGCAATAGAGCTCGTATGCAGGATGTCCATGTTGGATAACAGGCGCGCGCGTTTGTTTGAAATCTGGAGGTTGAAGATGAAGTGGTGGGCTGGGCTTGGCCTGGCTCACTATTGGCACTTCCCATTTTCCTTTTTGCACCCCCTGGCCCAATTTCTTGTAATTTTATATTTTTGCATATTTGTTTTCATTTCTGATTTTATTTATTTATTTCCAAATATAAAAAATGCTCAAAAATATTTTTATAATTTTTTCACATTTATTTTGCATTTTATTTTTATTTTTCTAACATAAAAAGCATTTAAATACTTTTATCTTATTTATTAAAACTTGAAAACAATATATAAGTTGTACTTTTATATTTTTATTTATTTTTAATCCACACTGGAAATATTTCTTCTAAAATATATTTTTATTTTGTATATATTTTATTTATTATACATATTTAATTTACATATATATATATACATATATATATATATATATATATATATATATATATATATATATATATATATATATATATATATATATATATATATATATATATATATATATATATATATATATATATATATATATATATATATATATATATATATATATATATATATATATATATATATATATATATATATATATATATATATATATATATATATATATATACTTTTATTTTATTAGATATTTTAGAATAAAAATATAAAATATTACACTTTTATTTTTAGTATTAAATATACTTAAAAATACTTTTTCTAAACATATTTTATTTTTTTACACATACTATTTTATTTTTATTGTATATAAATAAAAATAATTAATACATTTACTTTCTTAAAGAAAATTAGGGTTTTACCCTTAACCAAATAAAATTAATATTTTTATTTATTTCTTTATTTTCCACATTAAATATTTTATACGTAAATAAACAAAAACCTTTTTTTGCATAATTCATATTATTTGATATATTTATTTATTTTGTTTATTTAAATATTGTCCATTTATTATTTATGCATTTAAATTCAATTTGGATGTAATAGTAAACTAGGGTTTATATCTCTTGTCAAATACACCCCCATTCAAAGATTGTACCCCATCCCCATAATCATGTTGTAATAGCTTAGACTTTTAATTCTCGCACTTTACGCTTTCAATTATGCCATGATTAGAGAATTAGGGTTTGTATGCAAAAATCAAAATCAACAAGTAGCTTGACCTAATCAAAGACAAAAACGCATGAAAATCAAACACAATACACACTTGCACCCCTAGGGTTACAATCCACTTGTTGCCTTTAAAAATGGGCCATGTTATGCATGTTGGGTACTTTGGAAAAACAAAAACAAAATAAAAGATCATAGTCCCTCGATGACGCTATCTTGGTTGCCTAAACAAAATGATCAAGTCCCTCAAAAAATTTGCCAAAAATACTTAACACAATTGCTATCATGGTCTATACGATGACCCGCGCCTGTCCCGTTTAACATCCTAACACAAGGTTGTTCACCAAATGCAATGGTGAAATAAAAATGTCAAAAGGGTTAAAAACATAGGAAAGATATTTGAGTAAAATAGGGTAGACAACTCTTAGTTACTTGATCAAAACTTGCAAAAAACATCCTTGCTATTTTCAAACACACTTCACAACACAATTTCAAAACATTTCCCAAATCAAACTTTCAAAACATTGAAGCATCTTTTCAAAAGACAAAAACACCTTTGTATACATTCAAACAAGAATCACTACAAAGGTTGCCACAAGGATGGCCTCTTTTTAAAACATCTTTCAAAACCACACACAAAGCACCATTTAAAACAATTGAAAAGCAAAAGCAAGTGATCTAAACAAGTAACTAAGAGCCCATGGATAACCATGGATGAAAAGGGTGCTTGTACCTTCCCTTTTCATAATCTACTCCCTGAACCCAAGAAAACATCTCAAAGGTCTTTCCTGTGCTTTTTGACCTTTCCTTAGGATAAAATAAAAAGTCGGTGGCGACTCTTGCTAAACCGAAACATTTGTGAACACAAACGCAAAATCCCAAGTCAGTTCTCCCACTGTATCATAGAACTGGCGACTCTGCTGGGGAGATAACTAAAAGTGGAGTAACCTTAGGGTTTAGATCACCTTTGCATGCTTATCTTGTTTTCTTTGATTGCTTTACATTTGGTTCTCTTGTTTGGGCTTGCAATCCTCTACCTGGATTTAGGGAAACATTCATAGGTAAATAGCAATACGTTATGGAAACTGTGTGGGGTATACCGACATGGTTGAAGCAATAAATATATTAGTGCAACATATTTGTGAGTACCGGTAGCCTTTGAGTCAATCAAAGAGAATACGGGGCCGCTGAGTGATGTCATGAAGCACTAATGAACTCTTAGAACCTTACTTGACCATCTTGGCCTTATTAGGGGTAGTGAGATGACCGTCTTTGGTGCAGTCTGAAGTTGGTAGATACTCGATACTACACTCATTGAGGGTTGTTTTCTTGGAATATTTCGGTCGCCAGTTAAGTGGCTAAACTGAAACAACGAACACAGAAAATAATCCAGTGATATTGAGCTCCTTAGAACCCGGTTACTATTTATAGGACAGGTTGAGCCAACTAACTTCAAGAGGGTACTTACCTATGAAACCTCATGCAAGCCTGAAACTAGGATCTTGTGTGACTTGTTTGTACATATGCTTGTGCATACATCATGAACATCATAAATCATCATATGCATCCACTAACCATTTCAAGGGTTTTGATCTTCATCTTTGTTCTTGTTTTGTAGGTCATGGAATCTCTTCGCAGGAAAACAATTCAAGTCAACCTTGTGAGAATCCATCCTCAACTCAAGGAGCTTACTTCCAAGATTCCATAGAACTCTCTCTTCAGTGAAAGACATGGTAAACTTCTCAACTTGGTCAACTCCAACATTGAAGAAGACATGGTGAAAGTTCTCTTCCAGTTCTTTGACCCCCTACACCATTGCTTTACATTTCCTGATTACCAACTAGTACCTACTTTGGAGGAATTTTCTCAACTCCTGAGGATTCCTATTCTCCATCAACTACCCTACAATGGTACGGAAAGAGAACCAAAGCCTGAAGATGTTGCTTAAGCCTTGCACTTGCAACCATCTGATATCAAAGGTCATTGGGAAACCAGAAGTGGAGTCAGGGGTTTCTTGGCAAAGTTTCTGTTTGAGAAGGCACAAGACTCTTGGAATTCTCTAGATCTACAAGCTTTTGAAGAGATTGTGGCACTTCTTATCTATGGGTTGGTCTTGTTCTCAAACCCTGATCAGCTTATAGATGTGAATGTTGTCAAGATTTACATATCTCGGAATCATGTGCCCATATTGCTTGGGGACATCCTACACTCATTTCACACACGAACAATGAGGAAAAGAGGTGTTCTCATGTGTTGTACTCCTCTTCTAGCAAGGTGGTTTATTTCTCACCTTCCCCAATCAGTTTTGAAGAATGAGCAGGGTTTAAGGTGGTCACAACGGTTGATGACCCTCACACATTCTGATGTTCATTGGTGTTCTCAGTCCAGAGAAAATGTCATCATCATTGATCATTGTGGAGAATTCCATAATGTCCCATTACTTGGCATTAGGGGAGGCATTACCTACAACCCCTGTTTAGCTCTGAGACAATTTAGGTATGCCCGAACGGATGGCCCTCATGATATGTTGATTCCTGACTTGGTTTTTGACTTCGACAACGATGCGCAAGAACTTCGACAAAGGTTTATTAGAGCATGGAGGATGCCCAACAAAATGGATAGTAAGACACTGGGACACAAGAATTCCATCCCCCTTAAGCCTTACCTCAAGTGGGTACGAACCCGCGCCCAGAGTCTTATGATGCCTTACCCTCACATTCTGCCTATGATCAAAGAGCCTGTTATGGAAGGAGAGGTTCCATACACCCTCTTACATCCAGACATGCCAACATCACTGGAAGAATTGCAAAAGAGTTAGATACAGCTCAAGGAAGAACGAAATACTTTTGAAGCCAGTTTCTATGCCAGTGAGAGGAAGGTTTTGGAACTTACCCGCTGACTTCATGAAGAGGAGACTCTCAACACTTACATCGTGCCAAAGAGGATGTGCAATGTCTTTTTACATTAAGAAGCTTTGTAATATTTTGCCCATGGGGCATTTATGTACTAACAAATTTCTTCTTATTAATATGACGTGTGTTCTTTTTGTTTGCAACAACTTTGAATTTCTGAATCCTTGAATGCATTACATGAATAACATATCATTCATCATATGCATAAATAGGTCTTCACACCAGGTTTCCTTATCTTTCTGCTGTTTATTTCAGCAAGATGGATATAGAGCAGACGGTTAAAGATCTGCAAGCACAGAATTCGCAATTCCAACAACTCCTCATGACCTTAGCAAAGGGTCAAGAGGATCTTAAAGCACTATTAGAGAAAGAAAAGGAACCAGAAAAGAAGAAAAAGAAAAGAATTGGTGTGGCCGCCATGGGAAGAAGATTTGAGCATCAGGCTAGGATAGTTCTGGAGTTCCCCTCGACGTCTGACGAAGGGGTTGGTAAAGGAAAGGGAGTTGCAATGCCCTCCGAATCTGAAGCTGAAGAAGAAGAAGAGGAATAGGATGAAGATTACTCCGAACAACAATACCCTCCGGCGGATGATAAGTATAAAAATCTTGAGGATCGGTTGGCAGCTATGGAGTTGCAAAGGGTACCTGGGCTAGATTTCGAAGAACTAGGGTTGGTTGCTGGGATCGTCATTCCTCCCAAGTTCAAAGTACCTACATTTGCTAAATACGACGGTTTGTCATGTCCGAAGATGCATCTGAGATCCTACGTCAGAAAGATCCAACCTCACTCTTCTGATAAGGATCTTTGGGTCCACGTTTTTCAAGATAGTTTGTCGGGTACGCAATTGGATTGGTTCTATCAAATTGAGAGATCTGATGTTCATAACTGGGAAGATTTAGCTGCTGCTTTCTACCAACAATACCAATACAACGCAGATTTAGCGCCTACTCATACTCAACTACAGAGTATGGGTATGGCCTCTAATGAGGGATCTAAGGAGTATGACCAGAAGTGGCAGGATTTTGCTGGAAGGGTGCAGCCACCATTGTCGGATAGAGAGTTGGTTGACATGTTTCTGGGGACCTTGTCAGGTCCATTCTTCAATCACTTGATCAGGAGCTCATCTGCAGGGTTCACCGAATTAATTCTGACCGGTGAAAGGGTCGAAGCTGGTATTAAGAATGGTAAAATTCAGAAGGATGCCTCTGCTTCCACTTCTATCAAGAAGACCTTCCCAGCCAAGAAGGAAATTTCTTCTATTCATACCTAGAGAAATCAAGGGAGAATGGAGCGCCGACTAGCGGTGGGGGCTGTGATGATCCAAAATTCCTCAACCGATCAACCCCGAAGCAATCAACCAAGAACTAACCAGCAAAGGGTAGAAAGGCCACAACGGCAGTTCACCCGGATCAATATGACACTGGCTCAGGTCCTCCCTCATCTGTTAAAATTAAACCTTACCAACTTGAAAGAAGCGCCGAAAAACCCAAATACCTCTTCTCCCTATTATCATTCAAATGAAAAATGTGCATACCACTCGGACAGTGTAGGGCATGATACCAATAACTGTTGGGCTCTTAAAAACAAGATTCCAGATTTGATAGATGCCAAGGAGGTAGAGTTTGATTCCCCAAAAAAACCTAATGTGATATCCGCTCTTATGCCAAAACATGGTCATAATGTCCATGCAATTGTGGAAGATCTTCATGTTACCGCTGTTGACGAATTAATGACTCTGTTGCTGATGATTAAAGTGAATCTGTTGAAAGCCGGGATTTTCCCGGGATGTGAAAAAGACTGTTACTTCTGTTCAACCTTGCAATCCGACTGCCCATTGTTGAAATCAGACATCCAACGCCTGATGGATACTCAAGAGATCCTCTTTCAGAAAACTCTTGTTGCTACTATCACTCATGTTACTCTTGTTACCTTTGTTACTCCAATCAATGACATTGCTATAATCACCATTTCCGACAATCTTTCCAAGACCTGCAAAAGGCCTATTAAGATTACGCCTGATCCAAAGCTTGTACCTCTAAAGATTACCATGCCGGGGCCTATCCCATATAAGTCTAACAAGACGATACCATGGAATTATGGAGGAGAAATCTTCTACCATGGTGTCAAGCAGATCGAATCAGTCGAAGAGAATTCCGATGAAGAAACTCCTGACATAGGGAATATTGCGGGGACGAGTAAGATAACTCGTAGCGGAAGAATCTTCTCTCCGGAGATTGCTCCTCCACGGGCAGTCTTCGGACCCTCAAGTGCTCCTGTGCCTGTCAAAGTATCTGTGCGAAATCCGGTTATTGAAGAAATTGATGCTCCCGAAGCTATATCCTCTGCTGATAAAGGTAAGGGGATCCAAGAAGCGCCTGTCAGGACGAAGGCTCAGACTTTGGTTATCCCCGAGACCACCCAAAAGGAGATGGAGGAAATCTTAAGGATAATTAAGAAGAGTGACTATGATGTCGTAGAGCAGCTGGGGCAAACCCCTTCCAAAATCTCTATGCTGGCTCTGTTACTCTGCTCCGAGGCTCATGCCAAAGCCTTGATCAAATTTCTGAAGACGGCACACGTGCCTCAAGAAACTTCTGCAGACCAGTTTCAAGAGTGTGTGGCTAGCCTTACAGCCGATAATGGTCTTGGCTTTTCGGTAGATTGCAGAGGGACCACACTTGCTCATGTTCTGGTTGATACCGGTTCATCTTTAAATGTTTTACCAAAGAAAGCGTTGGACAAATTGGACTGTGAAGGTTTGACCCTAAAGCCCAGTAATATCGTTGTTAGAGCCTTCGACCGTTCTAAGCAGATGGTTCACGGAGAGGTGGACATCCCAATCAAAGTGGGTACAGAAATTTTCAACTCTACTTTTTATGTGATGGACATACGTCCTTCGTATTCATGCTTGTTGGGAAGGCCATGGATCCACAACGCTGGGGCAGTCACTTCTTCTCTACACCAGATGCTCAAGTACCCAGTTCAGGCTAAGATCATAACAGTTCATGGTGAAGAGGAGTATATGATAAGCCACCTTAACTCTTTCCGCTACGTGGAGTTAGATGGTGAATTCATAGAGACACCTTTCTAACACTTTGAAGAGGTTTATCCTGAGGTCGCGGTAGTAAAGAAAATGATTGATGTGCCTATCATTACCAAGCCTGTATCCCAGATGGCATCCCTTAAAGATGCGGAGGTTGTAATCAAGGAAGGAGGAAGTACGATGTGGGGTCAACTGCCTGATTTTTCTCACAAGACAGACAAGTTCGGATTGGGTTTCACTGTTGCTGGCCAAAAAGTTGTGCGTCGCTCCTGGGCAGGAGGACCACCCCTAAAAATCACTCACCATGGAGTTCATGCTTTGGAGGATGATGATGAAGAAGGCAACTTTGAAGATTGGATCTTTCCAACCATTGAAGGGGGACTGAACAACTGGGAGGCGAAAGACTTTGTTCCCATTACTTTCATCAATCAGTAATTTATCTTTTGAACATTTATGTTGGTACCCATCCACTCCGGATTCCATGGGTGACTATTCTGCTTTGGCCTTCAGTGACTCTGAAGATTTGGTCAATCATGCCGAGTACGAAGGTGATGAAGACTGTGAAGTGCCTGGAGAGTTAGCTAGACTTTTGCAACAAGAAGAAAGGGCTATTCTGCCCCATGAAGAGTTGTTAGAGACTATCAATTTAGGAACAGTGGAAGACAAAAAAGAGGTTAAAGTGGGTGCCAATCTGGAGCCAAGTGTCAAGGAGCGCTTAGTTCAGCTGTTGAATGAATATGTTGAGATCTTCGCCTGGTCCTACGAAGACATGTCGGGACTAGATACAGATATTGTGGTTCACCGTCTCCCTATAAGAGAAGACTGTCCACCAATCAAACAGAAAGTCCGCCGAATGAGGCCCGATATGTCTGAGAAGATCAAAGCTGAGGTGATGAAATAGTTCAATGCTGGCTTTATGGCTGTTACTTCCTATCCACAATGGGTCGCTAACATTGTGCTCGTGCCTAAGAAGGACGGCAAAGTCAGAATGTGTGTGGATTACAGATACTTAAATAGGGCTAGCCCTAAAGATGATTTTCCACTACCACACATTGACATTTTGGTCGACAATACAGCTCAACATAAGGTGTTTCTTTCATGGATGGATTCTCAGGGTACAACCAGATCAAAATAGCCCCTGAAGACATGGAGAAGACTACTTTTTGTTATGCAGTGGGGTACCTTCTGCTATAAAGTGATGCCATTCGGACTGAAGAATGCCTGGGCAACCTATCAACGAGCCATGGTAGCTTTGTTTCATGACATGATACATCATGAGATTGAAGTCTACGTAGACGGCATGATATCCCGTTCACAAACAGAAGAAGAACACCTCGACCCTCTACAAAAGCTGTTTGTCAGGTTAAAGGAATATAAGCTCAGACTGAATCCTAGCAAGTGCACTTTCGGAGTCAGGTCCGGTAAACTTTTGGGATTTATTGTCAGTAACAAAGGCATTGAAGTTGACCCTGCTAAAGTAAAAGCTATACAAGAAATGTCTGCCCCCCGCACTGAAAAGGAGGTCAGGGGTTTCTTGGGACGCTTAAACTACATTGCGAGGTTCATCTCTCACCTAACATCTACCTGTGAGCCAATCTTCAAGTTGTTGAAGAAAGATAAGGTGGTTGAATGGAACAATGATTGTCAAGTTGCTTTTGATAAGATCAAGGAGTATTTATTGGAGCCTCTTATCTTGATGCCACCCGTCGAAGGAAGACCTTTAATCATATATCTGACTATTTTGGATAATTCAATGGGGTGCGTACTGGGCCAACATGACGAGTCTGGCCGAAAAGAGCATGCCATTTATTACCTTAGCAAAAAGTTTACCGACTGTGAGACTCGCTACTCACTGCTCAAGAAAACTTGTTGCGCTTTGGTATGGGCTGCTCGCCGGCTGAGGCAGTATATGTTGACACATACCACTTTGCTGATTTCCAAGATGGATCCAATCAAGTACATCTTCGAGAAGCCCACTTTATCCGGAAGAATCGCTAGATGGAAGATGATCCTGACTGAGTATGATATCCAGTACACAACCCAAAAAGCTATAAAGGGGAGTGTACTAGCTGACCATCTAGCTCATCAAGCCGTCGAAGATTACCAATCTATGAGGTTCGACTTCCCTAACGAGGACATTATGACATTGGATAACATTAAAGGTAACGAACTGTATGACGGACCTGAACAAGGATCCCGATGGACCCTGTACTTTGATGGTGCTTCAAATGCACTTGGCAACGGTATCGGCGCGGTACTTATCTCTCCAGAAGGTTGCATACACCTTTCACTGCTAGACTCTACTTCAGCTGCACCAACAACATGGCCGAGTATGAAGCTTGTATCTTTGGTCTCAAGGTTGCTATCAACTTGGGAATCAAATCTTTGATTGTATTTGGGGACTCAGATTTGGTTATCAGTCAAATCAAAGGAGAGTGGGACACTAAACATCCTAATCTTATCCCATACAAAGAACATGTCCTGACATTGTTGCCTCATTTCGAGCAGATTACTTTAGAGCACTTCCCGCGAGAAGAAAATCAGCTAGCGGATGCTCTCGCTACAATGTCTTCCATGTTTAAACTTAACTGGGATAATGAGGCACCTCAAATCACCATTGAGCGAATGGACGAACCAGCACATTGCCACGAGATTAATACCGAAGAAGTGGTGGACCGACCCTGGTTTCACGACGTCAAAAGGTATCTCGAAGCACAAGAATACCCTGAAGGAGCTTCAGTCAATGACAAAAAGTTCTTAAGGAGATCTGCAACCAAGTTATTTCTGAGCAATGGTACCTGTTGTACCCCAAAATTTGCCCTCTCATTTTATCAACATTTTCTCACCACAAGACTCTTGGAGCTCAAGAACAAGTTAGGGTTTGCTCTGCTCAAAACTCCTCCTTGCACTGTTGACCCAAATTAGGGTTTGAGTTTGCACAAAGATGTTTTGACCTAAAATTCCCAAAGTGACTTTCATGCTTCATGTTGGACTCACAAGTTTATCCATACCAAGTTTCAAGCCTTGATTCCAATCTTTGCCCAGTCAATTGGACAGTTGACCTAGAAATCAGCTGTATTGGGGGAAAAGTCAACTGTGGCCAATTGACAGTCAAACCTCATGATTTTTGACCCACACCAACATATTGAACTCATATGAACCATTTGGTCAAGTTTGGATCACAATTCCACAAGAAATTTGATCAGATCACCAAAAGGGCAAAATGGTCATTTTTAGGGTTTTGACTGCACAAAGGCAATTTTTGACTATTTGACCTAACTAATGGCAAACCAAGTTCACATATGGACTCGAGGACTCAATGGAATTGTCTTGACACATTCAACAAGTTCAAAAGATCTCAAATGCACAGGATTGACAGATGAATTTTCCAGTCAACTGATCAAAATTTAACTGTATACTGAAAAGTCAAACTTTGACTTTTTGGTCAAAATCAAGTGCCAAGATTCATTTTTCATCAAGACATGTCAAATTATGAAACTTGTTCATCAAGAAACCCAAAATTGCAAATTAGGGTTTAAAATGAAGAAATTTCATAACAGAATTTTTCTAAGTTATAAAACTTCCTTATTTGTTTCTAACTTTGTCCCTTTTTTTCATCAAGATACAATTGGATTCAAACAAAACTCAAAACATGAAAGTTGTAGTCCATTGCAAAATCTACAACTTTGATTCACAAAGTTTCCTCAAAAGAAGCTTGTAGCTAAAGTTATGATTTTTGGAACAAGGGTGCAAAACATTCTTAACTTAGAAAAATTTTGACCTATTCTAGGCAGGATTTTTGTCCAACTTCATGGCCACTTTTCACATGGTTCCATTTGGAATTTCAATTTGCATTAAAAAGATGGATTGTAGTACACATTCCAAGCTTTCCAAATTGTCCAAGAACTTCTCAAACACCCTTGTGGTTAGGGAGAATCGAATTTGCAAAGTTGGGCAAAAGTCACTTTTGTTCATAACCAAATACATGTTCATACATTGGCATTTTTCAAATCAGGTTGTACAAGCTAGCTTGCAGGCCTCAAAACCAGTATCACACACCATAATTAAATGCATATCCTTTGTGTTAGAGTGTTATTTTGTTCATTTGGACAATACACACAAAATCAATCCTTAAGTAGAAAAAGCAATTTTGCCATTTTGGAAAAGATGCACTTTATGTCAAATAACAAATCCAAGAAGCATGGGCCAGATCTTTGAAGCTAGCATTTGTACACAAATCACTCTGATCAAGAACAAGAGGTGCAACATAGTTTAGGGCATTGGACATGCCTGTTTTGAAACTTGCATTTTCTTACTTATCTTTGAAGAAACTTGGCAAACTGACCATAACTTGCATTTCCTGTCAACACATCCGAGAAAAAACTTTGTACACCTTTTCCATACACAAAACTAAGCCTAAAGCACGACCAAACTACCCTTGATCCATCCTCATTCACAAAATCACAATTTTGTTGCAAAACAGGGTACCTGCTGCAGTTTGACTTGGCCAGCTCAATCCACTCGTGCACTTTGGCTAAAACCACTTCAAACACATTCCCTACCATCCATTGGAACTATCCCAAGCCCTAAATACAAACTGTAACATCCATAACCAAGTTTTCCATTTTCACTTTTCAGCTGTGCAGGTTGACTTCCATAGCTCGATACAGGCAGATTCAAATCAAGCTAGGTGTTGGAGAAGGTTCCTTGGACCTCAGGCAAGTTGTACAAATCCTCAAACTCCATTGAAGGTGGCCACATTGCTGTACACGATTCAAGCTGAAACAGGTAAAACCTGAACTTCTATCTCTCTATCCAGGCATGATTAGGCTTAGGTTTGTGAAGAAAACATGTTCTACTCATAGCCCTGAAACCATCCATGTATTTACTTTTCATTTATATTATGCGTGCTGTGAGAATTTTGGCCATGAATATTGAAAAAAACTTAGGTCAGAAATTGGGGATGAAGAAATTCTCCCTCATTTCTGAGAGTTAGGTCAAGATTTTTATATGTATGAATCCGTCTCTTCATGCTCTATAATGTTTGTGTTATGAGTTTTTGTTAAAAGTCAAAGAATCAAGAGTTTGTTGTTTGAGCAAGGAGGCGCGCGAAATTCAAACAGAATGGCTGGAGGTTGAAGAAGGTGGTGACTTGGGCTGGGCCTGAGTTGTTCTTGCTGCTTGCACCCTCATTTTCCATTTACACCCCCTGGCCCATTGTGTGATATTTTGATCATTTTTTACTTTTTCTTTTTTATTCTAACTTATTATTTTTTGCTTAAATATAAAAAATATTAAAAATATTTTTCCATCTATTTTTGCATTTATTTGGAATTTATTTGTTTTATTTAAACTTATACATGTAAAATAATACATATACTTTTATTTAAAAAACACTAAAATAATACAAAAAATATATTTATTTTCAGTTATTATTTTTATTTTACATTTTGAAAACATTTTCACAAAAAATACATTTTTGTAAATAATTAATATTTTCTTTTTTGTACATATTTGGCTTATTAAATATATATAAATATACTTATACATATTTTATTAAATATTTAGGATAAAAATATGAAAATAATACATTTTTATTTTTATTAATATATGATACTAAAAAATACTTTTTTTTTCACAATATACTTCTTTTATTATTTTTTTGTATAAATTAATGTATAAATATTGTATATAATTAATAAATCAATATTATTTATTTAGAAAACTAGGGTTTTGCCCTAAACCATAAAAAACATTCAAAAATTGACTTTTTATTTTTGTTTATATTTCACATGAAAAAATACTTTCTCATACAAAAAAAAAACATTTTTGTGCATAATACATTTTGCATATTTATTATATTTGTTCAATTATTGTACAATTAAATAATTTGTATATTCAATATGGATGTAATAGTTTTAGATTTAATTTCTTGCTAAATATCCCCCATTCAAACATTTGTACCCCCATCCCCATAATCATGTTGTAATAATTTAGGACTTTAAATTTCCGCATTTAAAAGCTTTCAAATTATGCCATGATAGACTTAGGGTTTGTATGCAAATCAAATAACAAATAGCTTGACCTAATTCAAAGATAAACAAGCATGAAAATGGACAACACAATGCACACTTGCATCCTTAGGGTTACTCCACTTGTTGCCTTCAAAAATGGGCCATGTTGCATGTTGAGTGTCTTTGGCAAAACCAAAACAAATCAAATGATCATAGTCCCTCGATGACGCTTTCTCAAGTTGCCTAAAAATGATCAAGTCCCTTAAAGGAAAAAATTGCCAAAGACACTTGGCACTATTGCATTCATGGTCTAAACGATGACCTGCGCCCATCCCGTTAACATCCTAACACAAGATTGTCCACCAAATACAATGGTGGAACAATACTGTTAAAAGGGTTAAAACATAGGAAAGATCTTTGAGAAATTTAGGGTAGATAGCTCTTGGTTACTTGACCAACTTGCAAAACAAATCCTTGCCATTTTTCAAAACACACTCCACCACACAACTTTCAAAACAACTTTCAAAACAACTTTCAAAAGACATTGAAACATCTTTTCAAAAAGACAAACACCATTGCATATACTCAAACAAGAGTCATTACAATGGTTGCCTAGACAAGGCATCTTTTTCAAAACATTTTCAAAAACCACACACACAAAGCACCATTTCAAACAATTGAAAGCACCATTTCAAACAATTGAAAATACAAGGCAAGTGATCTAAGCAAGTAACTAAGAGCCCATGGATAACCATGGATAGAAAGGGTGCTAATACCTTCCCTTTCTATAATCTACTCCCCGAACCCAAGAAAACATCTCAAAGGTTTTTCCTGTGCTTTTTAACCTTTCCTTAGGATAAAATAAAAAGTCGGTGGCGACTCTTGCTAAACCGAAACATTTGCGAAAACAAACGCAAAACCTCAAGTCAGTTCTCCCACCGTATCACAGTATCCTATACAAGCGCAATCTTGATTGTGTCCTACTCTGTTGTGTGGACAAGATTGAAGCTGAGCAGATCATGGCTGAACTGCATAATGGCACCTTTGGCACTCACTCGAGCGGTCATACGATGGCTAAGAAGATTCTAAGGGCAGGCTACTACTGGTCTACCTTGGAAGCTGATTGTCATCAACATTCCCGTACTTGTCACAAATTCCAAATCTATGCTGACAATGTACATATTCCTCCAGTTCCTCTCAATGTCTTAACAACTCCTTGGCCATTCGCGATGTGGGGAATCGACATGATTGGAGAGATCAAGCCTACAACATCCAATGGACACAGTTTCATACTGGTGGCCATTGATTACTTTACCAAGTGGGTCGAAGAAGCTTCCTTCGTCTCCGTTACAAAGAATGTGGTTGCCCGCTTCATCAAGCAGAACCTCATATGCAGGTATGGTATCCCCGACAGGATTATCACTGACAACAGTACAAATTTTAACAATACTATGATCACCGCTCTGTGCGAGCAGTTTAAGATTCAACATCACAATTCATCTACCTATCGGCCAAAGATGAACGGTGTTGTTGAAGCTGCGAACAAAAATATCAAGAAGATCATTCAAAAAATGATAGTCACTTACAAGGACTGGCATGAGATGTTACCGTTTGCTCTGCACGAGTACCGTACCATGGCACGCACTTCAACTGGGGCAACCCCCTATTCTTTGGTATACAGCATGGAATCTATTTTACCTATCGAGGTTCAGATTCCCTCCTTGAGAATTATGAAGGATGTTGGTTTGAATGAAGACGATTGGATTCAGACCCGACTTGATCAACTTAACTTGATTGACGAAAAATGACTTACTGCTGTTTGCCATGGTCATGCGTATCAAAAATGCATGATCAAGGCCTTCAACAAAAAAGTCAAGAGACAAATATATCAAGTCGGGGACCTTGTAATCAAGCGGATCATCTTGCCGCAAAGTCATCCCAGGGGCAAATGGACTCCTACTTATGAAGGACCGTTTGTGATCAAGAACATCTTTTCTGGTGGGGCAATGATTCTGACCACCATGGACGGTGATGACCTGCCGCACCCTGCGAACACAGACATAGTCAAAAGATACTACGCATAAAACAACCCGACAAGTTGAAAACCCGAAAGGGCGACTTGGGCAAAAATGGGCATCCCGGTGAATCGAAAACCCGAAAGGGCGGTTCAGGCAAAAATTAGGGATAAATAAAAAAATATGTACACCCGCAAGTTGAAAACCCGAAAGGGCGACTTGGGCAAAAAAGGGTTTCCCGGTGGATCGAAAACACGAAAGGGCGGTCCAGGCAAAAGTTAGGGAATTAAAGCGTATGACTATGTCTCGTCGGATCACTTTAAGGACAATCTCTTCACGGACAAGCTCCAGGCTTCTGATCAATCCAATCATCTGCGGATGAAGAAACGAATGGACAAGATACTCAGAGTTGTGAAGGCTATATCAGAATGGGAACCCCATGGAATTATTACACATAGCCATCTTTCTTTGTATAAAAATTTTCTCAATTTTACGACAGCATTCTCTTACTAGGATGATTGTCTCCTTTGTACAAAATACTTACACAAAGTTAATACAAAGATACTTCAAAGTGCAGAAATTTGCTTGCCTTTCCTTTCCTTTGTATAATCATTGCTTACAAATAAAACGAAATAAGAAAGGATAATTACTGATAGGTTGAAAGTATAGGAAAACGTCTTTAGGCTATTCTATAAGAAATCCCCTGCAATATGTCATTCAGATCTAACACATATCCCCAACAGAATTGAGGTTCAAGATCCCCAGCAGAATCAAATACATATCGCCATCAGAACTAAGTTTCCAAACTCCCGATCCCCTGCGGAGCCAGAAAACTTTGAACTACAGATCCCCAGTGAGGATGAAGCTTTCTTCCCCAACGGAGCCCATGACTTCAACCTTTAAACCACAGTGAAAATCATCCGGTTTCTCCTAAATTCTCCAGCAAGTTATCTTAAAAACTGAAAATCAATCAGATGACAGTTAACTTTTATCCCCAACCATTCTTAAAACCCCAGTAGATTGGCATATGACCCAAATTCCTAACTCCCTGACAGGATGAGTATTCTCCCTACAGAGTTATTTTCCAGCAGAACAAAGATTCTTGTTCTTATTTCTCCAGTTGAAGCCTCCCAGGTTTTAATTCCCCAGTAGAGATCGTCAGAGTTGTCCTTATTTTCCCTAGAAAGTCATGAAGGATTCACACATCCCCACAGAAGTTGTCAAAGTTTTTATAATCCCCGCAGGTTGCCAAGGATTTTCTATCCCCAACAGTAGTCAGCAAGGATTTCTCATCTTCAGCAATCAAAGATTGTTGGAATCCCCAGCATCGGTCAAAGATTTACTTTCCCCGACAGCAGTCAAAGATTTCATTATCTCTAGCTATCAAGGATTTATTTTCCTCAGCAGGACAGCTAATCAGCTTACATGCGCATGCATTACATTCATATATCATAAACATTTATAGAACACGCCTTATCGCATCATACATGTCATGCAACATAACTTTGTGTTTTAGCTAACATTTTACCCTTTTCAGGACAAGATTAAAAGCTATCTTTAACAAATGTTCAAAGATCTCAGATACAGCACAGATACACTCCAAGGCATGGAAGTCGTTCTGCTACTCATTCAGATCTCTTTATTTCAGATACATTATGGATATACCTCAGACACGGCGGTCATTCTACTACTCATTCAGACTTCGGCAATCAGATACAGATTAGATACGCTCCAAACATGGCAGCCATTCTATTTCTCATTCAGATTCAACTATCAACTTCAAGTTCAGATACACTCCAGACATGGAAGTCATTCTGTCATTTGTCCAAGATCCCAGTTACAGTTCAGATACACTCTAAGACATGGAAGTCATTCTGCTACTCATACAGATCTCAACTTCGGATACAGTCCAGATACGCGCCAGACACAGTTGCCATTCTGTCCCTCATTCAGAATTTATTCCCCAGCCCGAAGATGCTCCATACACAGATATTTCTCTGTCACTCATTCGGAATTCAGATACAATACAGATACACTCCAGACACGGCAGTCATTCTGATATTCATTCAAGAATCAAAATACAATTACAGCTCAGATACGCTCCAGACAAGGACGCCATTCCTTTGCTTATACAAATCCAATCTCTAGATACGACTCAGATACGTTCCGGACACGGTTACCATTCTGGTGTTCATTCTCCTGATTTTCAACAAAAAGTCCTGGGTGGCATCTCTAAGCCCATCTCCAGCAAGAATCTACCATCTCCAAATGGAATCTTTGAGCTCATTCCCTCAGCTACATTTTGATGAGTGCAAATTTACGGGCACTCTAGTGTCCAATCCTCTTTTACCTTCGAGTCGCGAAAGGCAAACTCGCCAATCTAACTCTTCCGGTTCAAGAAGATTGAACAGGGGCAGCTGTTGTACCCCAAAATTTTCCCTCTCATTTTATCAACATTTCCCCTCACAAGGCTCTTTGAACTCAAGACCAAGCTAGGGTTTGCACTGCTCAAGACATCTCCTTGCACTGATGACCTAAATTAGGGTTTGAGTTTTCACAGGGATTTTTGGACCTTCAATTCTCAAAGTGACTTTCATACTTCATATTGGACTCATAAGTTTGTCCATACCAAGTTTCAAGCCTTGAATCAAATTTTTGCCCAGTCAATTGGACAGTTGACCTAGAAATCAGCTGTATTGGGGAAAAAGTCAATTGTGGCCAATTTACAGTCAAACCTCATGAATTTTGACCCACATCAACATTATAAACTCATTTGAACCATTTGATCAAGTTTGGACCACAACTCCACAAGAAACTTGATCAGATCACCAAAAGGGCAAATGGTCATTTTTAGGGTTTTGACTGTACAAAGGCAATTTCCGACTTTTTGACCTAGCCAATGGCAAATTAGGCTCAACCATGGACTCAAGGACTAAATTGCATCATCTTGATCTATTCAACAAGTTCAAAAGATCTCAATTGCATTGGATTGACAGATGAATTTTTCAGTCAACTAACCAAAATTTGACTGTACACTGAAAAGTCAAACTTTGACTTTTTTGGTAAAAATCAAGTGCCAAGGGTCATTTTTCATCAAGATGTGTCAAGATGTGAAACTTGTTCATCAAGAAACCCAAAATTGCAAATTAGGGTTTAAAGTTGAAAATTTCATAACTTAGAATTTTTCTAAGTTATGAAATTTTCTTAATTTTTCCTAACTTTGCCCAACATTTTCACCATGATGCATTTGGATTCAAACAAAACTTCCAACATGAAAGTTATATTCCTCCACAAATTCTACAACTTTGATTTACAAAGTTTTCTCAAAAGAAGCATGGATATCAAGTTATGATTTTTGGAACAAGGGTTCCTAAAACTTTTAACTTAGTGAAATTTTGCCCTAGTTTAGGTAGGATTTTGACCTATCTTCATGGCCATTTTTCACATAGTTCCACTTGGAATCTCAAGTTTCATTTCAAAGACAGATTGTAGAGAATTTTGCAAGCTTTCCAAAATGTCCAAGAACTCCTCAAACACATTTGTGGTTATGGAGAATCGAAGGTTTGAAGTTGGCAAAAACTCATTTTTCATCCATGGCATATTCATGTTCATACAAGTTGCAATTTCAAGTCAGCATGTCTTACACTAGTTTACAGGCCTCTAAACCACTTCACACTCAATAATTAAATTCAAATCCATCAGTCTAAGCCATTGTTTTGGTCATTTGGACATTGTACACAAAATTAAGCCCTAAGTAGAAAAAGGAAAATTTCCATTTTTGCTTAAATCATGCTTTATGTCAAAACTGATTTCTTGAGCATTGGTCCAAATCTTATGCAGCTAATCAAATCCACAAGTTGGAGGGGCCAAGGGCAAGGTATGCAAGCATGAGGATAGCCTGTACAGGCCTGTTTCAATCACTTCCACATTCTTACTTCAAAAACAAGAAACCTGTCCAAAACCTGAGAACTTGAACACCAGCCAAGATAAACTTATGCAAACAGTTTGA
Organism: Vicia faba; assembly: GCA_948472305.1. Classification (NCBI taxonomy): domain Eukaryota; kingdom Viridiplantae; phylum Streptophyta; class Magnoliopsida; order Fabales; family Fabaceae; genus Vicia; species Vicia faba. Next base: position 1,671,031,407 of record OX451736.1, on the reverse strand, counting down.
ACATCTTTCTCACACCCCTTTGAGCCAGAAACACGATTGCTTGAGCCTCTAAACACCCCATAGCCAGAAATCACATTCCATTGGCAAAACAGGGCAGAATCTGCAACTTGAGTTCCATAGCTCAATTGGCTCGTGCGTTTTGCCCCAAGTTGCTTCAAACACCTTCCATCCAACTCATCCAAGCTATCCTAAACCTCAAACACCAATTGTAACTCCATTTACAGAGTTTGCCATTTTCATTTTGAGCTTGTGCAGGTTGAGTTCTATAGGTTGATTCAAGTACATTCAAGGCAAGCAGGCTATTGGAGAAGGTCAAGTGAAGTCCAAGCAAGCTCCTAGACATCTCAAGCCTTGTTGAAAAGCTCTACATTGCCCTACACGAAGTCAGCTGAAACAGGTTTTTGTCAACTTCCTATCTCTCTATTTAGGAACATTTAGCCTTAGGTTTGTGAATAAAAAATGTAGTATTCATTACCATGAAGCTGTACATATGCTCAGTTTTCATTTATATTAAGCATGCTAAGAGAATTTCATCCATGAACATACTGAAAAAACTAGGTTAAATTTTAGGGCCAGAGAAATTCTCTCTGGTCTTTGAGAGTTAAGACAAGTTGTTTATATGGTTGGATTCGTCTTGAAATGCTCTACAAGTTTGATGTTATGTGTTTTTGTAATAGAGTTCGTATGCAGGATGTCCATGTTGGATAACAGGCGTGCGCGTTTGTTTGAAATCTGGAGGTTGAAGATGAAGTGGTGGGTTGGGCTTGGCCTGGCTCACTATTGGCACCTCCCCTTTTCCTTTTTGCACCCCCTGGCCCAATTTCTTGTAATTTTATATTTTTGCATTTTTGTTTTCATTTCTGATTTTATTTATTTATTTCCAAATATAAAAAATGCTCAAAAATATTTTTATAATTTTTTCACATTTATTTTGCATTTTATTTTTATTTTTCTAACATAAAAAGCATTTAAATACTTTTATCTTATTTATTAAAACTTGAAAACAATATATAAGTTGTACTTTTATATTTTTATTTATTTTTAATCCACACTGAAAATATTTCTTCTAAAATATATTTTTATTTTGTATATATTTTATTTATTATACATATTTAATTAATATACATATATATATATATATATATATATATATATATATATATATATATATATATATATATATACATATATATATATATATATATATATATATATATATAGATAGATATATACATATATATACATATATATATATATATATATATATATATATATATATATATATATATATATATATATATATATATATATATATATATATATATATATATATATATCTATATATATATATATATATATATATATATATATATATATATATATATATATATATATATATATATATATATATATATATATATATATATATATATATGTATATATCTATATATATATATATATATATACTCTTATTTTATTAGATATTTTAGAATAAAAATATAAAATATTACACTTTTATTTTTATTATTAAATATACTTAAAAATACTTTTTCTAAACATATTTTATTTTTTTACACATACTATTTTATTTTTATTGTATATAAATAAAAATAATTAATACATTTACTTTCTTAAAGAAAATTAGGGTTTTACCCTTAACCAAATAAAATTAATATTTTTATTTATTTCTTTATTTTTCACATTAAATATTTTATACATAAAAAAACAAAAACCTTTTTTTGCATAATTCATATTATTTGATATATTTATTTATTCTATTTATTTAAATATTGTCCATTTATTATTTATGCATTTAAATTCAATTTGGATGTAATAGTAAACTAGGATTTATATCTCTTGTCAAATACACCCCCATTCAAAGATTGTACCCTCATCCCCATAATCATGTTGTAATAGCTTAGACTTTTAATTCTTGCACTTTACGCTTTCAATTATGTCATGATTAGAGAATTAGGGTTTGTATGCAAAAATCAAAATCAACAAGTAGCTTAACCTAATCAAAGACAAAAATGCATGAAAATCAAACACAATACACACTTTCACCCCTAGGGTTACAATCCACTTGTTGCCTTTAAAAATGGGTCATGTTATGCATATTGGGTACTTTGGCAAAACAAAAACAAAACAAAAGATCATAGTCCCTCGATGACACTATCTTGGTTGCCTAAACAAAATAATCAAGTCCCTCAAAAAATTTGCCAAAAATACTTAACACAATTGTTATCATGGTCTATACGATGACTCGCGCCTGTCCCGTTTAACATCCTAACACAAGTTTGTTCACCAAATGCAATGGTGAAATAACACTGTCAAAGGGGTTAAAAACATAGGAAAGATCTTTGAGTAAAATAGGGTAGACAACTCTTAGTTACTTGATCAAAACTTGCAAAAAACATCCTTGCTATTTTCAAACACACTTCACAACACAATTTCAAAACATTTCCCAAATCAAACTTTCAAAACATTGAAGCATCTTTTCAAAAGACAAAAACACCTTTGTATACATTCAAGCAAGAATCATTACAAAGGTTGCCACAACGATGTCCTCTTTTCAAAACATCTTTCAAAACCACACACAAAGTACTATTTCAAATAATTGAAAAGCAAAAGCAAGTAATCTAAACAAGTAACTAAGAGCCCATGGATAACCATGGATGAAAAGGGTGCTTGTACCTTACATTTTCATAATCTACTCCCCGAACCCAAGAAAACATCTCAAAGTTCTTTCCTGTGCTTTTTGACCTTTCCTTAGGATAAAATAAAAAGTCGGTGGCGACTCTTGCTAAACCAAAACATTTGCGAACACAAACGCAAAATCACAAGTCAGTTCTCCCACCGTATCACAATGGAGCTTCAAACGCTTTGGGTAATGGAATTGGCACCGTGATCATATCTCCTGAAGACTGTCATACTCCGTTCACTTACCGATTATGTTTTAACTGTACCAACAACATGGCGTAGTATGAAGCATGCATCATGGGCCTTCGAGCAGTTATTGACCTAAGGATTAAGTTCTTAAGTGTATTCGGAGATTCCGCTCTATTGATCAGTCAGATCAAAGGCGAGTGGGATAAGAAGCACCCAAATCTTATTCCTTACAAAGAGTATGTATTGACGTTGCTTCCACACTTTGAGGAGATAACCTTTGAACATTTCCCGAGAGAGGAGAATCAGTTAGCGGATACGCTAGCTACCATGTCTTCTATGTTCAAGGTCAGGTGGGACAATGAACCTCCCCAGATTACCATTGAATGGTTAGACGAACCCTCACATTGTTGTGACATTGAGACTGAAGAGGTAGCAGATAAACCCTGGTTCCACGAGGTAAAGAGGTATCTTGAGGCTCAGGAGTACCCTGAGGGTGCATCTGTTAATGATAAAAAGTTTCTAAGGAGGTTCTCGGCGAAGTTTTTCATCAGTAATGGTATCCTTTACAAGCATAACCATGACTCAACCTTACTGCGATGTGTGGACAAAAGCGAGGCAGAAAGGATTATGGCAGAGTTACATGAAGGTACTTTCGGGACTCATTCCAGTGGACATACCATGGCGAAAAAGATCCTACGGGCAGGATATTATTGGTCTACTATGGAAGCCGATTGTTATCAGCATTCTCGGACCTGTCACAAGTGCCAAATCTATGCTGATAAGGTGCATATACCTCTAGTCCCTCTAAATGTCTTGACGGCACCTTGGCCCTTTGCAATGTGGGGCGTCGATATGATTGGTGAGATCATACCAACTGCATCCAACGGGCATCGCTTCATTCTGGTGGCTATTGATTACTTTACAAAGTGGGTTGAGGCAGCTTCCTTTGCCACAGTGACCAAGAACGTCGTGGCACAGTTTATTCGGCACAATTTGATCTATAGATATGGTGTACCCGAGAGGATCATTATGGACAATGGTACGAATCTCAACAATATGATGATCACCGAGCTCTGCAAGCAGTTCAAAATACAGCATCACAACTCTTCTCCCTACCGGCCGAAGATGAATAGGGTTGTCGAAGCGGCTAATAAGAACATTAAGAAGATTGTGCAGAAGATGACGGTGACATACAAAGACTGGCATGAGATGTTACCGTTTGCTCTTCATGGGTACCGAACCTCAGCGCGGACTTCAACAGGGGAAACACCCTACTCTTTGGTGTACGGCATAGAAGCAGTCTTACCTATCGAAGTCCAGATACACTCTCTTCAGATTATGAAGGATGCAGGTTTGAGCGAGGATGACTGGATCCAGACCCGGTTTGATCAGCTGAACCTAATCGACGAAAAAAGACTTACTGCTATTTGTCATTGTCAGACGTATCAAAAGCGAATGATCAAGGCATTTAACAAGAAAGTTAGACGATAAGAGTATCAAGTCGGGGATCTAGTGATCAAATGCATCATATTACCTCAAGGTGATCCCAGGGGCAAATGGACCCCTTTGTACGAAGGGCCATTTGTGGTTAAGAACATTTTCTCAGGAGGAGCTATGATTCTTACCACCATGGATGGTGACGACCTTCCTCACCCCGTCAATGCAGACATAGTGAAAAAATATTACGCATAATCAAAGACCCGCTAGGTTGACTGGCCTAGGCAAAAATAAGGGCTTCCCGGCGAACCAAAAGGGTTCGGGCAAAAATAAGGGATGAAAATGAAAAATCTGTACACCTGGCAAGCAGAAAACCTGAAAAGACTGCTTGGGCAAAAAAGGGTATCCCGGTGGACTGAAAACCCGAAAGGGCGGTCCAGGCAAAAATTAGGGATTAAAGCGTAACACTATGTCTCATTGGATCATCTTGCAATCAGACTTTGGTATCAACTAACAAGCTCGAACGACACTAATCAATCTGATCTACCTTCAACCAAGTAGAAAAGTGATGAGATGCTCGAAGATATAAAGGCAATAGCAAAGTTGGGGCCCAGTGAGATTATTCACATAGCTGTTTTTCTTTGTCTTACACAAACTGTATAAATTCTATTGTTCGGCGGTGTTGTACCCCAAAATTTGCCCTCCCATATTCTTCAAAGTTTTGGCAAGCATCATCTCAAGTCTACTCAAGGGCTACACAGTCAACCACCCTCCTAAGCCAGTCAAATTAGGGTTTTGGTTTCAAGGAAGTTGAGGTTTTCAAGGGCTCAATCAAGTTCCATATGCTCATATACATTGTCAAGCACCTACATGTCAAGTTTCAAGGCTCACAAGGTCAAGTTGCACAGTCAAAAACCCTAATTGCTCCATAGTCAACTGCAGGGGCAAAATGGTCATTTGGCAATCAAAAGTCAAAAATTTTGGTCAACATCTTATTTTGAAGCCACAATCATCATTTGATCAAGTCTTGATCATGATTCCTCAAGCATGGCTCAGAAATCATCAAGATGCAAAAGTTTCTATTTTTGGACAGCTGAAAAGTTAACTGTAACTTGACCAAGGCATAACTTTTTCATGGTTCATCAGAAAAATCCCATACAATGCTCATTTTGAAGGGGATGACATTTCCTACAACTAATATTCACATTCCAAGTCCAAGAAATGCTCTCACAAAAAGTTATCAATTTCAACATTATAGGTCATTTTCAAAAGTCAACAAAAAGGCACTTTAAGTCGAAGACCATAACTTGAGATTGGTAAATTCAAATGACATGGGACCAAAGGCATTGGTTAGAGGACTTCAATACCTTTCCAAAATGTCAAGGAACATGTTCATATGATCAAAATTGAGCAAGATATGCATTGGAGAAGTTGGGAAATTTTCATGAAATGGCAAAAGTCAACTATCCTTGAAACTTCAATTTTTGATAAAAGGGCCCACTTTTTTCCACTTGGTTCAGCCTTGTCATGCCACCCACGTGTCCCATGATTAAATTCAAGATTAAACATTTATTTTTTCTATTTTTATTTAATTTTATTGATTTAATTCATTTTAAATCCATAAAATTCAAATAAAAATCAAAAAAATTAATTAAGTGATATCTTGTGGTTTGAATGACCTTGATGCATCATAATACACATGCCAAATTCGTGTAAAGTCCATTTCAAGCATGAAATTCAAATTTTGAACAAAAATGGCAAGTTTCTTTAATGGTGGTTATGAGGAAATCCAAAGCTTAATGGCAATAGTTTAAGGCTCCTAATGTCACTTGATTCTCACTGATTACTATATATGCAAGCCTTCCCAACCTCATTCAAAAAACGAAAAAGTGCACAAACAGCCAGAGCAAAGTTCAAAATTTGTCAAAAAAGTGTGAGATCAAAAGGAGTGTTGCAAGCATTTTCAGGCCAAAAGGAGAATGTGACTCTCTTCTTTGCCATACTCTGAAGCCAAAGCAACCCTTGCCACGTCCTAAGGTCCATCATACCGCGCTGTAAGTTTTCCCAGGTCCCCTCAAAATCCCATATTATTTTTTCTTACGTACTTGTGTGCAGGCTTCAAAGAAGGCTTATCATGCGCCTCACAAATCCAAAGCGCCAGGTGGCTACAGGCATGCATCCAAAGGCCAGGAAGTGATCCTCACCATGCACTCAGTCAACCAACAAACACTTGATCCAAGGAGTCAACGTGGTTGGATGAGTAATGGGCCTCAGATTCCAATTTTCACCTCCATATTAGGCCCAGACCCTCTCTCCCTTGGTTTATTCTTTTTCTTTTCCTTTTTATATTTTCTAATTTAGTTATTAACTTTTTTTAATTATTACTATTATCACCAAAATTAATTATTTAACCCTTTCACAATAAAAAATCAAAAAAAAAGAATTAATATTATTATTATTTTTAATTTCATTTTACTTTTGTAAATAAATACCAATAAATTGAATTAGTTTTAATTAAGCAACTTTAACCTTTTTTTTTATTAATAACTAAAATAAATTTAGAATTAGGTTTTTATTAACTTTTAATTTTATTTCCTTTTATTTTATTTCATTAAAAACATAAAAATACAAAAACATTTTTCTTTTAATAAATTAATTAATTAGTTATTAATTTTAATTTCATTTAATCACAAAAAAGGACAAAAAAATTCATTTCTTTTCTTAAAAGGGTCAAAACCCTTAGGACGTTCCCGATTTATTTCTTTCGCTCTTTATTCTTATTTTAATTATTGATATAACTGTCTCCAGATATGTAATAGTTAAATAGGAATTTTACCGCTTTATTTAATTTCTCGCATTTATTTACCAAAACGGGGTTTTGTTTTTTGGCGATGTATAGACCCGCGCCTTGTAATAGTTAGAATTTACATTTCTGCAATTTACTTTCCGCACTCCTAACTGTTAAAAAATACCTGCAAGAATGTATGTAAATAAAATCAATCCGTAGCTCACAAATAACATGTACGAAATAAACATTAACTGAAAAACAATACACAAAGCACATGGCACTTCTAGGGTATGCCTCACTGGTTGCCTCGAACGTGGTCATCAAGTATAGAGTATCTTAGAGGTCACCCTTATGTCCAAAAGATCCAGTTGCCTCGAAACGGTTGCCTTGGATAAAAAAGGATCTAGGGCATTAGGGTTACTTATAAGGTGTCCTACCGTTGCTTCGGTGACCACATTGTCCCGATAATCGAATTGATCCGAACACCTCCAACGATGGTGCTACCTACCTCTCAATGGTGGGATAGCACTATCTAAAAGACTCTTACACAGCTTAATTCCTTAGAGTAGGTAGATTCTCATAGGTACTTGCTATTTTCAAAAACAAACAAAAATACTTTTCACACCTCACACTTTCTAAAAGATTTCAAACAAATTTTTCACACACTCTTGAGGACTGATACAAGAGTTATTTAGAAATTTTTCAAACGAAACTTTTTCAAAACCCACACACACTTGAAAAGCAAACACTTTTGAAAACATGAGAGCAAGTACCTAAGAGCTCGTGGATAACCACGGATAGAAAGGGTGCTAACACCTTCCCTTTCTATAAATCTACCTCCCGAACCGAGAAACATTCTCGAATAAGGAATTTTGTTGTGCTTTTTTCCTTTCCATGTTGGAGAACATAAAAGACGGTGGCGACTCTTGCTTACCGCGACATTTCGCGAAACCAGCTAAAAAACAGTCAGTCCTATTTCCACCGGTCACAGAACTGGCGACTCTGCTGGGGATTTAATAAAGTGAGGTGTACCTTAGGAATAGTTCATCATCATGTTTTCAATTGATTGATCTGTTTGCTTTAAAATTGCGGGCCTGTTTTGGGAGTTTCATAGATCCTAACCTGGATCTGGGGGATACCTCTTAGAAAGTAGCAACAAACTATGAGGGAATTGTGCGGGGTATACCGACACGGTTGAAGCAGTTTGCTACGTTGATGTGGCACTTTGGTGAGTACCGATAACCCTTGAGTCAAGTCAAGGAGAGTACGGGGCCGCCGCGTGGTGTCGTGAAGCATCAACTGACCTTAGGAACCTTACTTAACCATCCTGGCCTCTTTAGGGGTAGTGAGATGACTGACTTTGGTATAGTCTGAAGTTGGTTGATACTCGATACTACACTCATTGAGGGTTGTTTTCTTGGAATATTTTGATCGCCAGTTCAGTGGCTAAATCAAAACAATGAACATAGAAAACAACCCTATGATATTGAGCTCCTTAGAACCCGGTTACTTTTGATAGGACAGGTTTTGAGCCCACCAACTTCAAGAGGGTAGTATCCCAAACTTCATGCTGGCCTAAACTCTAAGGGCTCTTTGTCTGACTTGTGTGCCTTCAAACTTGACTACTTGCATGCTTGTTATCTGACACTTGAGTTTCTTGCAGGTTTTGTTTACAGTCTAATATGGGCTCATAACAGGGTTTACTTACATCACTCCACGCATAGCATAACATCATGCCATCATACCATTGCATACATCCTACATAAGGATTAATCCATTTCAAGGATCTCAAGGGTTTGTGATGCAGGTCATGATGTCTAGCAAGGGGCAAAGGGGATTTATTTTCCTCTAGCCAAGGTTGATAACTTGAGTCAGGGGCTATGACCCACTCGATATGGTGAGCCTTGACTCTTGAAGAAGGACTCTCAGCAACATGAAGTTCCTTCAATCAAGCTACCCAAATTCAAATTCTAACAGGTTTCTATGTTTACCCCGCGAGATCCTTGAAAACATCGCATGCATACATACATATCATTGCATTACAGGTACCCTTGTTGCAGGTCACTTACCGTCTTCGCTGTTTATTTCAGCAATGGCTTCCCAACAAGACAACCAGGATCTTCATGCTCAGGAGACTCGGTTCGGGGAGATCCTCCTAAATCTATCCAAGGGGCAGGAAGAGCTAAGAACACTCCTCACGGGGACTTTGGTCAGGAACAGTCCAGAAGACAGTAAGGATGGACGGCTGAAACATCTGCAAGCTGAGGTGGATACAATGAGAACCCAGATGCTGAGGCAGATGACTCTCATTCAAGACTTAGCTCAAAGACAAGAAGAGCTCAGGGTTCTCGTCAACCAACTGCTTCGGGATAACCAACTGGGCAAACATCTAAGGTTGAAGAGCCAGTCATCATTCAACCACCTTTGGGGGCAAAAAGACAAAGGAAAAGCTCCTCAGTTTGCTTCAGGGGCACAAGCCCAGCATCAACCTCACCAGCATTAACAGGGTAATCGGCGTAAGCGAAATACGTCTGGAAGACATTTCTCGGAGACTGGTATACCATCATCACTAATATTGAAACGCTTGTTGGAGGTCAAGTTGATTGCTTTAAAGGATCCTCCTAAGAAGCTCAACATAACCTCCCTGAAGTACAATCCTGATGAGAGGTGTGCCTACCATTCTGACAGTCCTGGACATGACACCGACGGCTGTTGGAGCTTGAAGAACAAGATCCAAGACTTGATCGATGGAAGGGTGCTGGAGTTCATGCCGGGTGGCCAAATGAAAATCTTCTACTGAGAATCTTCCATCTGAGATGACTAGTTCAAAAAAAAAACTTTTGTTCATTCGAATGTTCAAGTTGTATTTTTCTTTGATTCTTCAAACATTTTATTCATGTCAAACATTGTTATTTCATTAATGCATCGCATATGTCTGTTTTGAATCAATATATTCGCATTCGCTATATTCAAACCGCTTTCATTTTTTGATGTTCAACTCTTGATTAATAATTCTAAGCCTCTTGAGGGAGGATGACGAAAACGATACCACAATCTACAGTATGCTTTTGAACAAACCCCGCTGATGAGGTACAGGCATTGTTTCAATTCCTAAACACTAGAGTTATAAGGATGGTAATCCCTCGTCAACCCCTTTGAGCCAAAGAAGTAGGAGTTTTCTTTTCGAAAATTAAAACCCTTAATCATAACCTGGGGCAGGGTAGTTCTCTTAGTTGACCCAAGTGCACAACGAATGACATCAAAGGAGTCCTTCCGTAAAAAGACCGCGATGGTTCTGAATAATCATAAAGACAGGCAGTCATTATCTCCCAGAAATAAAAGCCCAAACAAGTCAAAACCTATGAAGGAGACTTTCAAAAACTGGGGCATCCCGCTGACTGTAATCACAAAAAGGAACAGTTCAGGCAAAAAATAGGGATAATAAAATCAAAAAGAAAGAGGTCACACAAACCCTCAACAAAAAGAAATGACTGCCTATTCAAAATAAATTGTCAACATTCGAACCATCACCGGAACATCATAGCAAAGACTCAAACAAGGTCTGACGCACGATCAACTGAGTTTAGGTTTGAAGAACATCACGAAGAGCGGGTGGGTACAGATAAATTTGAGCCTTTATCCTTTGTTTCTTAAACCGTGAACCAGGCCACGTTATAACCCTCAAAAGTCCTAGCTGAAGCATGGGTTAATTCGAAAGCATACTGTTACAAAGGTATCCCGACTCCTTAATGCTCGCTGTAAAATCTTGAGTTGACATGACATGTTACATAATTTGCTTGTTTTACTCAAAAAAATGCATTTTCAAAAACTTCAAGACAGACATAAGCTTTGCATTCTTGATATAACACTGTTTGCATATGACTATTTGTTCGAACAGCAGAGAAATTCGCACGACGAATATCTAAGTGAACAAAAGTACTTCCAACCAAGGGGCAGACATGATCATGGTCTATTATCTGGGGCAGTTAAGTCAAGATTCGGAGAATCTCTCAAAAGGCCAACCAACTTGGGGCAAATCTCCATATGGATCACTTGAGGCATTGGACATGAATTCCAGCGACGAATCTTGCACGATTAACATTTTTTGGTAATACGACAACACAACACTACTGACGGTGACAACTCCCTGCATTCTGAGCACGGACAATGTCGAAAAAATACTACGCGTAATCAAAGACCCGCTAGGTTGACACACCTAGGCAAAAATAAGGGCTTCTCGTCGAACCAAAAGGGTTCGGGCAAAAATAAGGGATGAAAATGAAAAATTTGTACACCCGGCAAGTCGAAAACCTGAAAAGGCGGCTTGGGCAAAAACGGGTATCCCGGTGGACTGAAAACCCGAAAGGGAGGTCCAGGCAAAAGTTAGGGATGAAAGTGTACGACTATGTCCCAGCATCTCGTCACTTGCCTACCAGAAGAAGATTTGTCAATCGGCAGTCATCAAGCACCTCCACAGGTACCTTCTCCCACAGAAGTTGCGGCAATAAAAATGGTCCAAAATGTACTAGTTGCTCTGTCCAGGTACAAGGTAGATTCAGTTGAGGAATTTGACCAAGATACCTTCACTCCCCGTTGAGTAAAACCAGAATCATAAATACTCTCCCCAAGCAGAGTTGGTCTCCCATCAGCCCTAACAAGGCACTGTATCTCCAGCAAGTCAGCAACACTCTCCCCAAGCAGAGTTAGTCTACTGTCAGCCTTAAAGAAGTTGGGTATCCCCAGAAAATCTCAATATTCCCCAGCGGAGTATACAAATGTTCCTAAGCAAGCATCTCCGGCAGTCTTAAGATAAGATTGTTCCCCGGTGGAATACCAGACACCCCAGTGGAGCCACTTCCCCAGTACAGTCCAAAGTTTCCCCAGGAAAGTTGAATCAATCTCCCCAGTAGAGTTTTGGTTGCTTATCCCCAACAGATTCTGGAAGCTTATCCCCTGCAGAGTACGAACGCATCTCCCCGGCTTTATACAAAGGTTATTCCCCACCAGAGCTTATAACTGGGTTATCCTTAGCCAATTACCACGGAAAGATCGTCCTCGGTGAAGTTCTTCCTACCCCCCAACGGAGTTCATCAATTCCCTCAAACAAAGCTTATCAACGGTATCCCCAGTGGAGTTATCATCAAATCTCAACATAGTATCTCTTCCCACAGAGTAATTCCCCGCAGAGTAATCTCTCCAACAAGTTTATTCCCCAACGGAGTCATCTTCTCCTACCGGTTTATTCTTGCAACCATCATCCCCAGCGGAAACGAAGAACTCTACTCTTCAACATCAACCCGAGATTCAACTCCCGGCACTCGTCAAAGATTTACTTTCCTAGACGAAAATACATTCATAAACATTTCACATTTTATACATCCTGCTTACATACATGATACGCATCATATCACACTATCTCATTTATTTTTGAGAACATCATGACGTCATGCATTTCATACATCATGACATTGTATACAACTGATGTTTTGCCTTTTCAGGAAAAAGGTCAATCTAAAGATGATTACTATCAACTGTCGCAATTCCATATTCGATACCTGTATCTAGCCAGGGCATATCTGTGAGTGATTAATTGTGGATTCGACACCTGTATCTAGCCAGGGCATATCTACATTAAAGAGATTAAAGAGATAGCTTGGAAATGCTTCTGATATGGATGCTATTCTTTTGCTTATTCAAAGTTTCTTCTCAGAGATAGTTCAGATATGCTCCAAACCGGATGTTATTCTGTCGCTTATTCAGAATTTCCTTTCAGATATGGCTTAGAAATGCTCCAGATATGGATGCTGTTCTTTTGCTTATTCAGAATTTCCTTTCGGAGATAGTTGGGGAATGCTCCAGAGATGGATATTGTTCTTTTGCTTATTCAGATTTTCTCTTTAGATATGGCTTGGAGATGCTCCAGATATGGATGCTGTTCTTTTGCTTATTCAAGAGTTTTCCTTTAAGATATAGCTGGGAGGTGCTCCAGACATGGATGTTGTTCTTTTGCTTATTCAGATTTTCTCTTCAGAGATGGCTTGGAAATGCTCCAGAGATGGATGCTATTCTTTTGCTTATTCAAGAGTTTCCTTTCAGATATAGCTGGGAGATGCTCCAGACATGGATGTTGTTCTTTTGCTTATTCAGATTTTCTCTTCAGAGATGGCTTGGAAATGCTCCATAGTTGGATGCTATTCTTTTGCTTATTCAAGAGTTTCCTTTCAGATATAGCTGGGAGATGCTCCAGACATGGATGCTGTTCTTTTGCTTATTCAGATTTTCTCTTCAGAGATGGCTTGGAAATGCTCCAGAGATGGATGTTATTCTTTTGCTTATTCAAAGTTTCTTCTCAGAGATAGTTCAGATATGCTCCAAACCGGATGCTATTTTGTTGCTTATTCAGAGTTGCTTTTCAGAGATGGCCTAGAGATGCTCCAGATCCGGATGCTATTCTATTGCTTATTCAGATTTCCTTCTAGAGATAGTTCAGATGCAACCCAGGCATGGAGACATTCTGATACTTATTCAAGAGTTTCCTTTTAGATATAGCTTGGAGATGCTCCAGATATGGATGCTATTCTTTTGCTTATTCAGATTTTCTCTTCAGAGATAGCTTAGAAATGCTCCAGAGATGGACGTTATTCTTTTGCTTATTCAAGAGTTTCCTTTCAGATATAGCTGGGAAATGCTCCAGATATGGATGTTGTTCTTTTGCTTATTCAGATTTTCTCTTCAGAGATAGCTTAGAAATGCTCCAGAGATGGACGTTATTCTTTTGCTTATTCAAGAGTTTCCTTTCAGATATAGCTGGGAAATGCTCCAGAGATGGACGCTATTCTGTTGCTTATTCAGAGTTGCTTGTTCAGAAATAGTTCAGATATGCTCCAGAACCGGACGCTATTCTATTGCTTATTCAGGGTTTCTTTTCAGAGATAACTTAGAGATGCTCCAACCACGGATGCTATTCTATTGTTTATTCAGAGATTCTTTCTAGAGATGGTTCAGATGCGATCCAGACATGGCTATATTCTGATACTTATTCCAGACTCCCTTCTAGAGATGGCTTAGAAATGCTCCGGACACTGATGTTATTCTATTGATTATTTTAGATTCCCTTCTAGAGATGGTTCAGATGCGACCCAGACATGGCGACATTCTGATACTTATTCCAGATCTCCTTCCAAAGACAACTTAGAGATGCTCCAGACCCGGAGGCTATTCTATTGTGTAGTCCAGATTTCTCTCCAGAGATAGCTTAGAAATGCTCCGGACACGGATGCTATTCTATTGCTTATTCCAGATTCCCTTCTAGAGATGGTTCAGATGCGATCCAGACATGGCTACACTCTGATACTTATTCTAGATTCCGTCCAGAGATAGTTCAGATGCAACCCAGACATGGCGATATTTTGATACTTATTCAGATTTCCTTTCAGATATAGCTTAGAGATGCTCCTGACCCGGATGTTATTCTACTGCTTATTCAGATTTCTCTCCGGAGATGGCCTAGAGATGCTCCAGATCCGGACGCTATTCTATTGCTTATTCAGATTCAAACTTCTAAAGACAACTTAGAGATGCTCCAGCCCGGATGCTATTCTATTGTTCAGTCCAGATACGATCCAGATTCGGATGACATTCTGCCACTCATTCAGATGCAGTATGGATATACCCCAGACCCGGCGGTCATTCTACTACTTGTTCAGACGTCAGCAATTAGATATATACTAGATATTCCCCAGACACGAAAGCTATTTTATTTCTTATTCAGATTCAACTATCCATTACAGTTCCAAATGGCATCTATAAGCCCATTCCCGACAAGGTTCTGTCACACTTCTAGATGGCATCTATAAGCCCATCCTCATATCCATCATCTCTCCAAATGGCATCTATAAGCCCATTCCTGCCATCACATTGCTGATATTCTACTATGTGAGTGCAAATTTCTGGGCACTCTAGTGTTCAATCATCTTCCACCTTCGGATCACGAAAGGCACACAAGCCAATCTACATCCTCAGGTCTAAGAAGATTGAACAGGGGCAACTGTTGTACCCCAAAATTTTCCCTCCCATATTCTTCAAAGTTTTGGCAAGCATCATCTCAAGTCTACTCAAGGGCTACACAGTCAACCACCCTCCTAAGCCAGTTAAATTAGGGTTTTGGTTCCTTCAAGGAAGTTGAGGTTTTCAAGGGCTCAATCAAGTTCCATATGCTCATATACATTGTCAAGCACCTACATGTCAAGTTTCAAGGCTCACAAGGTCAAGTTGCACAGTCAAAAACCCTAATTGCTCCATAGTCAACTGTAGGGGCAAAATGGTCATTTGGCAATCAAAAGTCAAAATTTTTGGTCAACATCTTATTTTGAAGCCACAATCATCATTTGATCAAGTCTTGATCATGATTCCTCAAGCATGGCTCAGAAATCATCAAGATGCAAAAGTTTCTATTTTTGGACAGCTGAAAAGTCAATTGTAACTTGACCAAGGCATAACTTTTTCATGGTTCATCAGAAAAATCCCATCCAATTCTCATTTTGAAGGGGATGACATTTCCTACAACTAATCTTCACATTCCAAGTCCAAGAAATGCTCTCACAAAAAGTTATCAATTTCAACATTATAGGTCATTTTCAAAAGTCAACAAAAAGGCACTTTAAGTCAAAGACCATAACTTGAGATTGGTAAATTCAAATGACATGGGACCAAAGTCATTGGTTAGAGGACTTCAAGACCTTTCCAAAATGTCCAAGAACATGTTCATATGATCAAAATTGAGCAAGATATGCATTGGAGAAGTTGGGAAATTTTCATGAAATGGCAAAAGTCAACTATCCTTGAAACTTCAATTTTTGACAAAAGGGCCCACTTTTTTCCGCTTGGTTCAGCCTTGTCATGCCACCCACATGTCCCATGATTAAATTCAAGATTAAACATTTATTTTTTCTATTTTTATTTAATTTTATAGATTTAATTCATTTTAAATCCATAAAATTCAAATAAAAATCAAAAAAATTAATTAAGTGATATCTTGTGGTTTGAATGACCTTGATGCATCATAATACACATGCCAAATTCGTGTAAAGTCCATTTCAAGCATTAAATTCAAATTTTGAACAAAAATGGCAAGTTTCTTTAATGGTGGTTATGAGGAAATCCAAAGCTTAATGGCAATAGTTTAAGGCTCCTAATGTCACTTGATTCTCACTGATTACTATATATGCAAGCCTTCCCAACCTCATTCAAAAAACGAAAAAGTGCACAAATGGCCAGAGCAAAGTTCAAAATTTGTCAAAAAAAGTGTGAGATCAAAAGGAGTGTTGCAAGCATTTTCAGGCCAAAAGGAGAACGTGACTCTCTTCTTTGCCATACTCTGAAGCTAAAGCAACCCTTGCCACGTCCTAAGGTCCATCATACCGCGCTGTAAGTTTTCCCAGGTCCCCTCAAAATCCTATATTATTTTTTCTTACGTACTTGTGTGCAGGCTTCAAAGAAGGCTTATCATGCGCCTCACAGATCCAAAGCGCCAGGTGGCTACAGGCATGCATCCAAAGGCCAGGAAGTGATCCTCACCATGCACTCAGTCAACCAACAAACACTTGATCCAAGGAGTCAACGTGGCTGGATGAGTAATGGGCCTCAGATTCCAATTTTCACCTCCATATTGGGCCCAGACCCCCTCCCTTGGTTTATTCTTTTTCTTTTCCTTTTTATATTTTCTAATTTAGTTATTAAATTTTTTTAATTATTATTATTATCACCAAAATTAATTATTTAACCCTTTCACAATAAAAAATCAAAAAAAAGAACTAATATTATTATTATTATTAATTTCATTTTACTTTTGTAAATAAATACTAATAAATTGAATTAGTTTTAATTAGGCAACTTTAACCTTTTTTTTCTTAATAACTAAAATAAATTAAGAATTAGGTTTTTATTAACTTTTAATTTTATTTCCTTTTATTTTATTTCATTAAAAACATAAAAATACAAAAACATTTTTCTTTTAATAAATTAATTAATTAGTTATTAATTTTAATTTCATTTAATCACAAAAAAGGACAAAAAAATTCATTTCTTTTCTTAAAAGGGTCAAAACCCTTAGGACGTTCCCGATTTATTTCTTTCGCCCTTTATTCTTATTTTAATTATTGATGTAACTGTCTCCAGATATGTAATAGTTAAATAGGAATTTTACCGCTTTATTTAATTTCTCGCATTTATTTACCAAAACGGGTTTTTGTTTTTTGGCGATGTATAGACCCGCGCCTTGTAATAGTTAGAATTTACATTTCTGCAATTTACTTTCTGCACTCCTAACTGTTAAAAAATGCCTACAAGAATGTATGTAAATAAAATCAATCTGTAGCTCACAAATAACATGTACGAAATAAACATTAACTGAAAAACAATACACAAAGCACATGCCACTTCTAGGGTACGCCTCACTGGTTGCCTCGAACGTGGTCATCAAGTATAGGGTATCTTAGAGGTCGCCCTTCTGTCCAAAAGATCCAGTTGCCTCGAAACGGTTGCCTTGGATAAAAAAGGATCTAGGGCATTAGGGTTACTTCTAAGGTGTCCTACCGTTGCTTCGGTGACCACATTGTCCCGATAATCGAATTGACCCGAACACCTCCAACGATGGTGCTACCTACCTCTCAATGGTGGGATAACACTATCTAAAAGACTCTTACACAGCTTAATTCCTTAGAGTAGGTAGATTCTCATAGGTACTTGCTCTTTTAAAAAACAAACAAAAATACTTTTCACACCTCACACTTTCTAAAAGATTTCAAACAAATTTTTCACACACTCTTGAGGACTGATACAAGAGTTACTTAGAAATTTTTCAAACGAAACTTTTTCAAAACCCACACACACTTGAAAAGCAAACACTTTTGAAAACATGAGAGCAAGTACCTAAGAGCCCGTGGATAACCACGGATAGAAAGGGTGCTAACACCTTCCCTTTCTATAAATCTACCTCACGAACCGAGAAACATTCTCGAATAAGGAATTTTGTTCTGCTTTTGTCCTTTCCATGTTGGAGAACATAAAAGACGGTGGCGACTCTTGCTTACCGCGACATTTCGCGAAACCAGCTAAAAAACAGTCAGTTCTATTTCCACCGGTCACGGGCGGTGTTCTCTTACTAGGACGTCTGCCTCTTGTACAAAAACGCCTATTTACAAGTCAACTTCAAAATCAATACAATTCATTTTCACAAAGAAATTTCAATTTTTTTTCCTTTTTCTGTTTTGTTTTACAAGAACGTCCAATGTTCATTTTTGATATATGCATTTGACAATAATTGTTGCTCACAAATATTTGCATGCGAAACAAAAGACGATTACTCGTAATATCAAGAACAGGGGCAAACAAGAAATGTCCAAACCGTACAGTTGCTTTGTCCACCAGGTATAGGGATAGACCTAGTTGGAGAAAACGATTGAAGGTACATTCACTCCCCGTAGAGTGAGAAAAAGACAGTGATGTTAGCGGTCCCGAACAGGACACAACTCTCCCCAGCTAAGGCTCGCAACCGCGAAAGAATCAGTAAGATTCCCCCCAAGCAGAGTTTATCTATCACCAGCACTAGAAGATTATCCCCAGCGGAGTTCACTTCTTCCACAAACAGAAACTCAATCCCCAACAGGGTTCATTATCGCCAGCAATGGTAATTCATCCCCAACCGAGGTTATTCCTCCAAATCAACAGGTCTTCTAGCAAAGTATCTCTTCCCCAGAGTCTTTTTTTTCTCTCGTCAGTTTATTCTCCAGCAGGATTATTCTCACAATCATCTTCATTCACTATCCCTAGCAGTATCAAACACCGCGAAGCCTGGATTCGACCAGATAGTGGTTCATCTCTAAGCTATGAAGCCCGGATTCAACCGGATAATAGTTTAATCCCCAGCAAGCTATGAAGCCCGGATTCGACCGAATAATAGCTCAACAAGTTACTGTGAAGCCTGGATTACAACCAGATAGCAGTGCGAGACACCACGAAGCCTGGATTCGACCAGATAGTGGTATATCATAAACACAAGCCTTGAAGCCCGGATTACGACCGGATAACAGCTCAGGAAAGTATTGTGAAGCCTGGATTACGACCAAATAGCAATACAAATTTCTGTGAAGCCTGGATTACGACCAGATAGCAGCCAAAGACACCACGAAGCCTGGATTACGACCAGATAGTGGTATATCTTTAACACAAGTTATGAAGCCCGGATTACGACTGGATAATATCTTGATTTTCTCCGAACACCATGAAGCCTGGATTCGACCAGATAATGGTATGAGACATCGTGAAGCCTGGATTACGACCAGATAGCGATAAAAAAACACTGAAGCCTGGATTACGACCAGATAACAGAGAGGGACACTGTGAAGCTTGGATTACGACCAAATAATAGTTCACCTGACCAATCACTATAAAGCCCGGATTCAACCGGATATTAGTAGGCCCAATAGTCAATGGAAAGCCTGGATGCGATCGGATAACCACTTGATTTTCTTCTGAAGCCTGGATTATGACCAGATAAGAAGTAAGGTATTGTGATGCCTGGGTTACGACCAGATAGCAGTACAGGACACCATGAAGCCTGGATTCGACCAGATAATGGTATAAAGCATCGTGAAGCCTGGATTACGACCAGATAGCGATAAAAGGACTGAAGCCTGGATTATGACCATATAACAGTATAAGACACTACGAAGCTTGGATTTCGACCAAATAGCAGTTTACCTGGACAGTTACTAAGAAGCCCGGAGTCGACCAGATATTAGTGTGCCCTAAGTTCAAGTTGAAGCCCGGATGCGATCGGATAACAACTCATTTCCTTCTGAAGCCTGGATTGCGACCAGATAAGAATCGAGAAATTGCGAAGCCCGAATTACGACCGAATAGCAAATTTAATCTCATCTCCTCAGTAAGTCACTATGAAGCCTGGATCACGACCAGATAGTGGTTCACTTTCACCTCTTCAACCAAGAGATGATTTCCCAGTAGAATAACGGATGACCGAAGCTCCTAAAATTCTATTTCTCTCAAGACAGAGATCAGCATCCCCCAGCGGAATCTTCCTCAACAACGGGTATATAGACTCTCGCTAAGGAATCTCTTATGCAATCGACACCCCTTCAGATGGAATCTTTGAGCCCATCTCCTTTCATTCATTTCCAAATGGCATCTATAAGCACATTCCCGACATCACAAGACAATTACCACTTCATGCGAGTGCAAATTTCTGGGCACTCTAGTGTTCAATCATCTTCCACCTTCGGATCACGAAAGGCACGCAAGCCAATCTACATCCTCAGGTTTAAGAAGATTGAACAGGGGCAGCTGTTGTACCCCAAAATTTGCCCTCCCATGTTTCTCAAAACATTTTAAGGAAGGTCCTCAAGTTGCTCAAGAAAGCCCAAGGGTTGACCAGACAAGCTCTCTCCTAAGGCAGTCTACCCCAAATTAGGGTTTCATGTTGCATCAATATACTTGAGCCCAAGGGATCCCAAATTCTCACCATTTTCCTAATATGTTCTCAAGATCATCCATGTCTGTGATCGGTGGATCTGGAACTGACTGTTTAACGCTGGTTCGCGAAATGTCGCGGAAGCAAGAGTCGCCACCGTCTTTTATTTTCTCCAAATGGAAAGGACAAAAGCACAGAAAAATTCCTTAAAGAGATTGCTCTCGGTTCGGGAGGTAGATTATAGAAAGGGAAGGTGTTAGCACCCTTTCTATCCATGGTTATCCATGGGCTCTTAGATACTTGCTCATTTGTGTTTTCAAAATGGTTTGTTTGCTTTTCAACTGTGGGTTTTTAAAAAAGTTTCTTTGAAAATTCCAGTTCGACTCTTGTATCGGTCCTCAAGAGTGTTTGAAAAGTTGCTTTCGAAAGCTTTTTGAAAAGGTGTCGGTGTGAAAAGTATTTTTGAATTTGTTTTGAAATTAGAGCAAGTATCTACGAGTCGTCTACCTACCCTAAGGAATTCGTCTGTGTAAATGTCCTTTAAAGTAGTGCCATCCCACCATTGAGAGATAGGTAGCACCACCGTTGGAGGTGTTCGGGTCAATTCGAGGTTTTGGGACATGGTGATCACCAGAGCAATAGGAAGACACCTTAGAAGCTACCCTCATGCCAGGTTCCCGGATCATGAGGACTTACTAAAACATCCTCTACTCGACGATCACCTTTCGAGGCAAGGCAACAGTGAGGCGTACCCTAGGGGTGGTGTGTGCGATTCGTGTGTCGTTTTCATTTGCATTTATCTTGTCATGTTATTGGTGTTCTACGCTTGATTTTATTTGGACATTCATTCTTGCATGCTTTGTTTAACAGTTAAAATATTTGCGGGAAAATAAATTCTAAGCTATTACAAATGGCGCGGGTCCACATCGCCAAAATTAACCAGGACCCGATTTGACAGAAAAATAAAGAAAGTAAAAGTACGAGAAGTAATTTACATGGCTTCGGGAGAGGTACATAATTATTTAAGCAAAAATAAAATAAATATGCGAATTAGAATAAAAAATTAAAAGCGATGGCGTTGGACCCTTATTGCGAAATTAAATTAATGATGAAGTTAATTAATTAAAGAAAGATGTTTCTGGTATTTTTAATATTTTAGAATTTAATAGAAAAAAGAAAGAATTAATTAAAATTAACTACTAACCCTAATTCTATTTTATTTTAATTTATTAAGAAGACGTTAAAATTTAACCTAAATTAAACCTAATTTTTTATATACAATTTTAATTATGAAAGTAAATAAAATAAATAATATTGTTATGAAAAAGAAAAATTAAAAGGAATAAAATTATTAATTAAACCTAGTTCTATATTTTTTAGATTTTTATTATGAAAGGAATTAAAATTAAAACCCTAATTTAAACTAATTAATTTACATGCATTTATTCACAAGAAATATTAAAATAAAAATATTTATTATATTTTTTATCTTTTCTGATTTTTTATGATATTTTGTATTTTATAAAAATAATTAATTAATTTAAACAAATAATAATTAAAAATATAGAGAATTGCAAACCAGGGGGGTGGTAGTCCCCAAATAGGAGGTCTCTTGTTAGCAATTCAGGCCCATTTGTTTTGGCCTATTTGGACTTTTTTGAGTAGCATATTGAAGCGTTGACTAGGGCGTAGCGTGTTCTCCAACTCTCAACCTTTGATCTGATTCCCATGTGCACGTGGATGAATAGATGATGAAGGAATATGATGGTCTTCCATATAATGCCTGCATGTGATGATGAATTGGAAAAGAATATGGAAATAATGTAGACCTGGGACTCGAACCCAGGTCATATGCATTGCCAACGTTCACACCTTGCCACTGGACCACTATCACGCGTTTTGATATATAATAAACAAACAAATAATATAAAAGAAAGTGGGTTAATGGCCTGGAAACGCGCGCGAATTTTTGAATTGGCCTATCACCATTTGACACGACTTCGTCTTCTTCATATTCCTGAAATACAAAAACATGAGGCAACGGTTTCTTGTATGTTCTCTTAGGCCAGTTTTGAGAAAATAGCGAATAAGCCTAGGTCACTCATAAATTAGGCGCGAGGGTATGTTTAGATTCGTCCAGATGCACTGATTTGAATGGTGGTGGTCTTGAGGGCTAATTTTTCTTTAAATAAAAACCCCCAATTTTGAGGTCCTGCAAACCCTAGAACACAAACATGGCACAATCGCATACACAGCATAAAAACGCAATTAAATGTATTGGTTAGTGTTAGAATTTCATAAGGAACATGAATCAATAAATAAAAGTTACAAAAGATGCGTGAATCATGATGCACGATTATGAATTTTTCATGGAATATTTGGAGTTCTGTATACTGATTCCTTGAGCTTTGAAGGATGTTAGTGATTGGAATATGTTCAGTAGACCTTGAGCAAGCTATTGAAACAAGAATTAGGTCTTGAATTGCCCTGAAAGTGTACTTTCAGTTTTGACTTTCTTGCCAATTTTTTTAAGTTTGATAATGGCTTTTGGAGCAGTTGTGCGTGTATTGTGATTAGGGTTGTGATCCTAGCATATGTAGTAGTGAATTAGGTCACAAAGAATCAATCAAATCCATTGCATTCATTGATTTTGGAAATTTGATTTTCTAAGATTTTTTCATATCTTTTTCCATGTGTTCTTTGTTCTCAATTAAGCCAATCAACCCAAATCTTTCCATAATTGCATATGCACGAAATCTTGAGGCTAAAACATGTATAAAAAGATTGGTTAGGTTAAGTTAAATATTTTCCATATATTTAATTGATTTAAATGAATTAATATGAATAAAAATTCAAATAAATAAATAAAAAATGAGAAAATACTTCCCTTTGGGCCAAATGGTCGTGCACATGCTTGGAATGATGAATTTTGGAAGAAAAATGGGCCCATTAGCAATTTTAAGTCATTTGAATCAATATTGACTTTTCAAAATATCCAAATATTTCCCAACTTCCACAAGGCATAACTTGCTCAATTTTTAAGCTTTTCTCATGTTCTTGGACATTTTATAAAGGTCTTTGAGTCCTCTAACCAATTTCTTTGGTCCCATGTCATTTTGATTTACCAATCTCAAGTTATGGCCTTTGACTTAAAGTCCCTTTTTGTTGACTTTTGAAAATGACCTATAATGTTGAAATTGATAACTTTTTGTGAGAGCATTTATTGGACTTGAAGTATGAAGATGAGTTGTAGGAAATGTCTTTCTCTTCAAAATGAGCTTTGGATGGAATTTTTCTGATAATCCATGTGAAAGTTATGCCCTGGTCAATTTCAGTTGACTTTTTCAGCTGTCCAAATAAGGAAACTTTTGCATCTTGATGATTTCTGAGCCAAATTTTGAGAATCATGATCAAGCATTGATCAAATGATGTTTGTGGCTTCAAAATGATATATTGACCAAAAATTTGAACTTTTGACTGCCAAATGACCATTTTGCCCTTACAGTTGACTGTAGTGCAATTAGGGTTTTTGACTGTGCAATTTTGTACTGAATGCCTTGAAACTTGATATGAGGATGCTTGACCATATTTGTAGGCATGTGAGACTTGATTGGGCCTTTTAAAACTTCATTTTCTTGATCAGAACACAAACCCTAATTTGACTGTATAGGAGGCCTTTGCACTGTGTAACCCTTGGGGAATTTTGCAGCTTGACTTGGCAAATCTTGAAGAATATGGGAGGGCAAATTTTGGGGTACAACAGTTGCCCCTGTTCAATCTTCTTAGACCTGAGGATGCAGATTGGCTGACGTGCCTTTCGTAATCCGAAGGTGGAAGATGATTGAACACTAGAGTGCCCAGAAATTTGCGCTCACATAGTAGCGGTGATGATGGAATGGGCTTACAGATGCCATTTGGGGATTGATGAATAAGGTGATGGGCTTATAGATGCCATCTGGATGTTGATCGCGTAAGAGATTCCTTAGCGAGAACCTGCATATCTGCAAAAGAAAAATGAGTACCTGACACGTTGCAGGAGTTGATTTTCAGATGCTTGGTATAGATGTGTCCTGACTGGTTACAGGAGCTGAGTCTGGAGCTTCACAAGATGATGAATGAACCAGGGATGGTTACTACCTTAGCATGAACGGTAAGAGAACCTTGGGTGACTTTAACTTCAACAACGCTCGTTGAGAAAATCTTGGTGGGAATTACCATCTTTGCAGTATCGGGAAAAGAACCGTAGGCCATTATAATCTGAAAATAGACTATCACCTCACTCACCGTCGGAGAGGGAAACATCTGAAAAGGACTTACCACCTCACTCACCGTCGGAGAGGTAACCATAGGAGACTATCACCTCACTCACCGTCGGAGAGGGAAACATCTGAAAAGGACTTACCACCTCACTCACCGTCGGAGAGGGAACCATAGTAGACTATCACCTCACTCACCGTCGGAGAGGGAAACATCTGAAAAGGACTTACCACCTCACTCACCGTCGGAGAGGGAACCATAGGAGACTATCACCTCACTCACCGTCGGAGAGGGAAACATCTGAAAAGGACTTACCACCTCACTCACCGTCGGAGAGGGAACCATAGGAGACTATCACCTTACTCACCGTCGGAGAGGGAAACATCTGAAAATATAACCTGAGATAACTTCTACTGAGTCTTTATCAGAAAAATCTGTTGGGAGTCGATTTAGCTGGACTAGAGAAGGCCTGGGACTGGATAAGAAATCTTCGAAGTCGATTAACTGAACCGGTCTAGGTCTTGAAATATGATTGAGAACTTCAACTGCATCTTTCCTGAAAGGTAAAGGTCGGTCGTATGCAATGCATGATATGGATCAAGCAATGATGTTCTCAACATAAATGAGATTTGTATGATATAATGCGTCTATGCATGCTATAATGATGTATGTGATGTTTTATGAATGTATGTTTTCGTCTAGGAAATTAAATCCTTGACGGGTGCCGGGAAGTCGTATCCTGGGCTGATATTGAGGAATAGATTTGCTTCCGCTGGGGATGATAACTGCAAGAATACTGGTAGGAGAAGATGACTCCGTTGCGGAATAAACTTGGCAAATGGAAGATTCTGCGGGGAGAACAAGACACTCTAGCGACCATGCTGGGAAGCAATACTCTGTGGGGAGAGGGATACTTTGCTGGAATGTTGATAATAGTTTGTTGGGGATATCTTTGCTGTATCGGAAGTGTTAATAGACTTCGCTGGGGGGGTAAGAGCACTTCGTCGGGGACGCTCTTTCCATGGCTTTTGGCTGAGGATAACCCAGTTATATCCTATTAAGGAAATAACTCTTTGAATAAAGCTGGGTGACGCGTTCGTGCTCTGCGAGGATAGAAGCTTCCAGAATCTACTGGGGATAAGCTTACTTCTTGGGGATATGTGGATTCCAACTTTCCTGGGGGACTAGATAGGACTCTCCTGGGGAGATTTTGAACTGTCATTTTGTAAGTTGAAGGAGGGAACATATGTAAGGTTGCCTGCTGATGAGCTCGTGTAAAACCGTATCTGAAATGGAGAAGGAACCGGGGTAGGGTTACTTTGATGATGAGTTCGTGTAAAACTTCGTTCTTAGAAAGGGAGAACCTGTGTAGGGTTGCTGGGCGACGAGTCCATGTAAAACTGCATCTTGAAGAGAGGGAACCGGTGTAGGGTTGCTTGGTGAGGTAAGTTCATGTAAAACTTCTTGATGAACCGGGGTGAGGTTATCTTGCTAAATCCATGTAAGACTTCTGGGGGGAACCGGGGTTAGGTTACTTGGATAAGTTCGTGTAAAAACTTCTTGATGAACCGAGGTAAGGTCATCTTGAGATAGGTCCATGTGAGACTTTTGGAGGAACCGGGGTTAGGTTACTTGGATAAGTTCGTGTAAAACTTCTTGATGAACCGAGGTAAGGTCATCTTGAGATAGGTCCATGTAAGACTTCTGGAGGAACCGGGGTTAGGTTACTTGGATAAGTTTGTGTAAAAACTTCTGGATGAACCGGGGTTAAGTTACTTGGATAAGTTTGTGTAAAAACTTCAGGGTGAACCGGGGTTAGGTTACTTGGATAAGTTTGTGTAAAAACTTCTGGATGAACCGGGGTTAGGTTACTTGTGGGGGATGGGTCTGTGTAAGACTTTGTCTGAAAATTGAGAAGGAACCGGTGTAGGGTTGCATGATTTTGATTAAATGGATGATTGTCCTGTTTGGTTTCGGATGTTAACCCACGATCTGGAATTTGTAAAGGTAGATGGTAATCATCCTTTCCTTGGTACATTGGTTGATAGAGCAACGGGATCGCCTGGACGACTCATTATTGCCCCTGTTTCGGAGATGAGGGAAGAGGATACCTGTGTGGGTGATTGACAAATCTTCGGGTAGACAAGTGATGAGATACCGGAACATGGTCGTACGCTTTGATCCCTAACTTTTGCCTGGACCTCCCTTTCGGGTTTTCAGTCCACCGGGATACCCATTTTTGCCCAAGTCGCCTTTTCAGGTTTTTGACTTGCCGGGTGTACATATATTTCCATTTTCATCCCTTATTTTTGCCCGAACCCTTTTGGTTCGCCGGGAAGCCCTTATTTTTGCCTAGGTACGTCGACCTAGCGGGTCTTTGACTTCGCGTAGTATTCTTTCGACTATGTCCATGCTCTCAGAATGTAGGGAGTTGCCCCTGTTGGAAGCATTTTGTCCTGCCCCAGATAATGGGCAATACTCCTACTGTGCCCCTTGATTGGAGGTACTTCTGTTCACAAGGTGTTCATCGTGCGAATTTCCCTGCTGTTCAAACAAATAGTCATATGCAAACAAGGTTATTTTAAGAATGCAAAAGCCTATGTCTGTCTTGAATTTTGAAAATGCATTCTTTTTCATAAAACAAGTGAATGTTTGTAAAACGTTATGTCAACTCCGTATTTACCGTAAGCCTTAAGGAGTCAGGATACCTTTTCGTAACAGTATGCTTTCGAACTAACCCATGCTTCAGCTAGGACTTTTAAGGGTTATAACGTGGTTTGGTTCACGGTTTAAGAAACAAAGGATAAAGGCTCAAATTATTTGTACCCACCCGCTCTTCGTGGTGTTCTCCAAACCTAAACTCAGTTGATCATACGTTAGACCTTGTTTGAGTCTTTGCTCTGATGTTCCAATGATGATTCAGATATTGACAGTATATTTTGATTAGGCAGTCATTTCCTTTTTTGTTGAGGGTTTGTAGGACCTCTTTCTTTTTTGACTTCGTTATCCCTATTTTTTGCCTGAGCTATTTCCTTTTTTGGAATTACAGTCAGCGGGATGCCCCAGTTTGGTAAGTCTCCTTCATTGGTTTTGACTTTTTGGGCTTTTCATTTATGATTTTTTTTTATAATGACTGCCTGTCCTTATGATTGTTCGGAACCATTACTGTCTTTTGTTTTTGGAAAAACTCATTTGGTGCCATTCATTGTGCACTTGGATCAACTGAGAAGACTACCCTGCCCCGGGTTATGATTAAGGGTTTCAATTTTCGAAAATAAAAACTCCTACTTCTTTGGCTCAGAGGGGTTGACGAGGGATTATCTTCCTTATAACTCCAGTGTTTAGGATTTGAAACAATGCCTGTACCTCATCAGCGGGGTCTGTTCAAAAGCATACTGTAGATCGTGGTATCATTTTCGTCATCCTCCCTCAAGAGGCTTAGAATTATTATTTAAGAGTTGATCATCAGGAAAAAAAAATATGAAAATAATTTGCATTTAGTGAATACGAATATATTGTTTTAGAATAGACATATGCGATGCATTAATGAAATAACAATGTTTAACATGAGTAGATGTTTGAACAAAAGAGAATTGCAACTTGAACATTCGAATGAACAAAACTTTCTCAATCCTAGCCATGTTTTGGCAAGGGAGCAGTGATCACGTGGGGAGTCTTGGGTACTTTAAACTGAATCTCTCCAGCGTCGATCATGTCTTGGATCTTATTTTTCAAGCTCCAACAATCATCTGCAGTATGCCCCGGGCTGTCAGAGTGATAAGCGCAGCGGGCGTTGGGGTTATACTTCGGTGACGTTGTATTTTGGTTCTTCGGAGCTTCTTTTAGAGTTACCAGCTTGGTCTCCAGCAACTGTGGCAATATCTGGGATAAGGTCATGCTGAGCCGAGTGAACTGCCTTCTCTCGCTCTTTTGTTGGTTGTGATGTTGAATTTGTGACACTGGAGCCATTTGAGGAGCTCTCCCCTTACCTCCTTGTGTAGATGGATGAATGATGACTGGACTTTCAACCTTAGATGTTTGCCCCAGTTGGTTACCCCGAAGCAGTTGGTTGACGAGAAACCAGAGCTCATCTTGTCTTTGAACTAGGCCTTGAATGATAGTCATCTGCCCCAGCATCTGGGCTTTCATTATATCCACTTCAGCTTGCAGATGTTTCAGCCGTTCATCCTCAGCACTGTTCCTGACTAGAGTCTCCATGAGAAGTGTCCTTAGCTCCTCCTGCCCCTTGGATAGATTCAGGAGGATTTCCCCGAACCGAGTCTCTTGAGCAAGAAGGCCCTGGTTGTCTGGTTGGGAAGCCATTGCTGAAATAAACAGCGGGAAAGGTAAGTAACCTGCAACAAGGGTACCTGTTATGCGATGATATGTATGACATGCATGTAATGTTTTCAAGGACCTCGCGGGATAAACAAGAAAATTTGTTAGAGTTGAAAACTGGTAACTTGATTGAAGGTACTTCATGTTGTTGAGAGTCCTTCTTCAAGGGTCAAAGGCTCACCATATCCAGTGGGTCATAGCCCCTGACTACCTTGGCTAGAGGAAAATAAATCCTCTTTGCCCTTTGCTAGATGTTTGATTCATCACGGCCTGCATCACAAGCCCTTGAGATCCTTGAAATGGGTTAGGATGTATGCAATGGTATGATGTCATGATGCATGGGGTAATGTAGGTGACCCTGTTATGAGTCCCAATTAAGGACTGCAAACCAAAACCTGCAAGAAACTTAGGATACCCTGTTATGAGTCCTAATTAAGGACTACAAACAAAACCTGCAAGAAGCTCAAGTGTCAGACAAAAAAGCATGCAAGTAGTCAAGTACGAAGGCACACAAGTCACATAAGAGAAAGCCCTTAGAGTTTAGGCCAGCATGAGGTCTGGGTATTACCCTCTTTCAGTTTGTTGGTTAAGACCTGTCCTAATCAAAAGTAACCGGGTTCTTAGAGGATCCCAATATCATTGACTACCCTCAATCGGTCATGACTCCAGCATCGCAATCTTTTCTTGCGGCCAGAACCATCACGAGAGTTTAGCCTCAATGGGCGTAGCATACTGCTACTGTTCTAATGGCCAGGTTGGGTCATTTAAGGTTCTAAGGTTGTTGGTGCTTAATGACTCCTTAGAAGACCCATATTCTCCTCGTTGCGACACAAGGGATATCGGTACAGACCAAGGTGCCACACCAATGTAGCCACTGCTTCACCTGTGTCGGTCTACGCCGGACAGGTCCCTCACAGCTTATGCTACCTAAACAGGGTATCCCCAGATCCGGGTTAGGATCTATGTAACTCCGATGCAACCCACAATAGTAAAGCAAGCAAATCAGTACAATTTAAAACACAGTGATCTTAATCCTAAGGTACACCTCACTTTATAAAGAGTCCCCAGCAGAGTCGCCAGTTCTGTGATCGGTGGATCTGGAACTGACTGTTTAACGCTGGTTCGCGAAATGTCGCGGAAGCAAGAGTCGCCACCGTCTTTTATTTTCTCCAAATGGAAAGGACAAAAGCACAGAAAAATTCCTTAAAGAGATTGCTCTCGGTTCGGGAGGTAGATTATAGAAAGGGAAGGTGTTAGCACCCTTTCTATCCATGGTTATCCATGGGCTCTTAGATACTTGCTCATTTGTGTTTTCAAAATGGTTTGTTTGCTTTTCAACTGTGGGTTTTTAAAAAAGTTTCTTTGAAAATTCCAGTTTGACTCTTGTATCGGTCCTCAAGAGTGTTTGAAAAGTTGCTTTCGAAAGCTTTTTGAAAAGGTGTCGGTGTGAAAAGTATTTTTGAATTTGTTTTGAAATTAGAGCAAGTATCTACGAGTCGTCTACCTACCCTAAGGAATTCGTCTGTGTAAATGTCCTTTAAAGTAGTGCCATCCCACCATTGAGAGGTAGGTAGCACCACCGTTGGAGGTGTTCGGGTCAATTCGAGGTTTTGGGACATGGTGATCACCAGAGCAATAGGAAGACACCTTAGAAGCTACCCTCATGCCAGGTTCCCGGATCATGAGGACTAACTAAAACATCCTTTACTCGACGATCACCTTTCGAGGCAAGGCAACAGTGAGGCGTACCCTAGGGGTGGTGTGTGCGATTCGTGTGTCGTTTTCATTTGCATTTATCTTGTCATGTTATTGGTGTTCTACGCTTGCTTTTATTTGGACATTCATTCTTGCATGCTTTGTTTAACAGTTAAAATATTTGCGGGAAAATAAATTCTAAGCTATTACAAATGGCGCGGGTCCACATCGCTAAAATTAACCAGGACCCGATTTGACAGAAAAATAAAGAAAGTAAAAGTACGAGAAGTAATTTACATGGCTTCGGGAGAGGTACATAATTATTTAAGCAAAAATAAAATAAATATGCGAATTAGAATAAAAAATTAAAAGCGAGGGCGTTGGACCCTTATTGCGAAATTAAATTAATGATGAAGTTAATTAATTAAAGAAAGATGTTTCTGGTATTTTTAATATTTTAGAATTTAATAGAAAAAAGAAAGAATTAATTAAAATTAACTACTAACCCTAATTCTATTTTATTTTAATTTATTAAGAAGACGTTAAAATTTAACCTAAATTAAACCTAATTTTTTATATACAATTTTAATTATGAAAATAAATAAAATAAATAATATTGTTATGAAAAAGAAAAATTAAAAGGAATAAAATTATTAATTAAACCTAGTTCTATATTTTTTAGATTTTTATTATGAAAGGAATTAAAATTAAAACCCTAATTTAAACTAATTAATTTACATGCATTTATTCACAAGAAATATTAAAATAAAAATATTTATTATATTTTTTATCTTTTCTGATTTTTTATGATATTTTGTATTTTATAAAAATAATTAATTAATTTAAACAAATAATAATTAAAAATATAGAGAATTGCAAACCAGGGGGGGTGGTAGTCCCCAAATAGGAGGTCTCTTGTTAGCAATTCAGGCCCATTTGTTTTGGCCTATTTGGACTTTTTTGAGTAGCATACTGAAGCGTTGACTAGGGCGTAGCGTGTTCTCCAACTCTCAACCTTTGATCTGATTCCCATGTGCACGTGGATGAATAGATGATGAAGGAATATGATGGTCTTCCATATAATGCCTGCATGTGATGATGAATTGGAAAAGAATATGGAAATAATGTAGACCTGGGACTCGAACCCAGGTCATATGCATTGCCAACGTTCACACCTTGCCACTGGACCACTATCACGCGTTTTGATATATAATAAACAAACAAATAATATAAAAGAAAGTGGGTTAATGGCCTGGAAACGCGCGCGAATTTTTGAATTGGCCTATCACCATTTGACACGACTTCGTCTTCTTCATATTCCTGAAATACAAAAACATGAGGCAACGGTTTCTTGTATGTTCTCTTAGGCCAGTTTTGAGAAAATAGCGAATAAGCCTAGGTCACTCATAAATTAGGCGCGAGGGTATGTTTAGATTCGTCCAGATGCACTGATTTGAATGGTGGTGGTCTTGAGGGCTAATTTTTCTTTAAATAAAAACCCCCAATTTTGAGGTCCTGCAAACCCTAGAACACAAACATGGCACAATCGCATACACAGCATAAAAACGCAATTAAATGTATTGGTTAGTGTTAGAATTTCATAAGGAACATGAATCAATAAATAAAAGTTACAAAAGATGCGTGAATCATGATGCACGATTATGAATTTTTCATGGAATATTTGGAGTTCTGTATACTGATTCCTTGAGCTTTGAAGGATGTTAGTGATTGGAATATGTTCAGTAGACCTTGAGCAAGCTATTGAAACAAGAATTAGGTCTTGAATTGCCCTGAAAGTGTACTTTCAGTTTTGACTTTCTTGCCAATTTTTTAAAGTTTGATAATGGCTTTTGGAGCAGCTGTGCGTGTATTGTGATTAGGGTTGTGATCCTAGCATATGTAGTAGTGAATTAGGTCACAAAGAATCAATCAAATCCATTGCATTCATTGATTTTGGAAATTTGATTTTCTAAGATTTTTTCATATCTTTTTCCATGTGTTCTTTGTTCTCAATCAAGCCAATCAACCCAAATCTTTCCATAATTGCATATGCACGAAATCTTGAGGCTAAAACATGTATAAAAAGATTGGTTAGGTTAAGTTAAATATTTTCCATATATTTAATTGATTTAAATGAATTAATATGAATAAAAATTCAAATAAATAAATAAAAAATGAGAAAATACTTCCCTTTGGGCCAAATGGTCGTGCACATGCTTGGAATGATGAATTGTGGAAGAAAAATGGGCCCATTAGCAATTTTAAGTCATTTGAATCAATGTTGACTTTTCAAAATATCCAAATATTTCCCAACTTCCACAAGGCATAACTTGCTCAATTTTTAAGCTTTTCTCATGTTCTTGGACATTTTAGAAAGGTATTTGAGTCCTCTAACCAATGACTTTGGTCCCATGTCATTTTGATTTACCAATCTCAAGTTATGTCCTTTGACTTAAAGTCCCTTTTTGTTGACTTTTGAAAATGACCTATAATGTTGAAATTGATAACTTTTTGTGAGAGCATTTCTTGGACTTGAAGTATGAAGATTAGTTGTAGGAAATGTCTTTATATTCAAAATGAGCTTTGGATGGAATTTTTCTGATAATCCATGTGAAAGTTATGCCCTGGTCAATTTCAGTTGACTTTTTCAGCTGTCCAAATAAGGAAACTTTTGCATCTTGATGATTTCTGAGCCAAATTTTGAGAATCATGATCAAGCATTGATCAAATGATGTTTGTGGCTTCAAAATGATATATTGACCAAAAATTTGAACTTTTGACTGCCAAATGACCATTTTGCCCTTACAGTTGACTGTAGTGCAATTAGGGTTTTTGACTGTGCAATTTTGTACTGAATGCCTTGAAACTTGATATGAGGATGCTTGACCATATTTGTAGGCATGTGAGACTTGATTGGGCCTTTGAAAACTTCATTTTCTTGATCAGAACATAAACCCTAATTTGACTGTATAGGAGGCCTTTGCACTGTGTAACCCTTGGGGAATTTTGCAGCTTGACTTGGAAAATCTTGAAGAATATGGGAGGGTAAATTTTGGGGTACAACAATGTCCAATTTCAAGCCTTACAGAGGAAGTTTGCTCAGTCAATTGTTCAAAGGCCTGAAAATCGACTGTGCTAGGGCAAAAGTCAACTGTGGCCTACATACAGTCAAACTTCAAGATTTTTGCTCAACATCCTCATTTTGAAGTATATTTCATCATTTTATCAAGGGTTGATCATGATTCTTCAAGGATTGCTCATAATTCATCAAGAACCAAAAGTTGCTAAATTAGGGTTTTGTAGGAAAAGTCAACTCAACTTTGACCAAGCATAACTTTCTCATACTTTATGAGAAATGACCCATCCAAAGCTCATTTGAAGAGGATGCAATGATATATAATCCATCTTCAGCTCCCAAGTTCAAAATATGCACTCACAAGAAGTTATGAATTTGGACATTATAGGTCATTTTGAAAAGTCAACAAAAACACCTTTTTTGTCAAAGCTTGATACATAAACATGTAATACCAAATTTAGATGAAACCAAAAAGGTTGCTTAGAGGACATCTCAAGCTTTATAAAAAGTCCAAGAACACCTTCAAAGAGTCAAAATTGAGGAAGCTATGCATTGGTGAAGTTGACCCTTTTTGCAAAATTATCAAAAGTCAATTATGCCTCAAATTGCATTTTTTGCTAAATGGGCCTAACTTTTTGCACTTGTCTTGAGTTGGTAGCATGGTCCACGATCCCTAG
The DNA here is from genome assembly GCA_948472305.1 of Vicia faba. NCBI lineage: Eukaryota > Viridiplantae > Streptophyta > Magnoliopsida > Fabales > Fabaceae > Vicia > Vicia faba. Next base: position 1,670,996,764 of record OX451736.1, on the reverse strand, counting down.
CTCTTGCCACTTGTCTTTATCTTGTTTTTATTATTTATTTTGATTTTTATTTGAATTAAATCAATTTTAATCAAAACAAATCATGAAAAATCTAAAACATTGAAATCTCAAGATCTTATACATGTTTCAGGTCCTATATCCAGCTAGCATAAGATTGAATTCGTGTAAAGCCTTGGTGTGCACAAAAAGATTGAATTTGGCCTATTTCTGGAAGTATCTTCAAGTGAATCAAATCCAAATCAAAATCAATAATGGAGGAAGATTGAGATTATATTTGCAACCCTAAACCAATCCTCAATACATAAGGAACATTTGCAGATAAAAAGAGAGAGGTTAGAGAGGCGTGAGAAGTCAGAACAAACTTGAAAAAAACACAAAAAGTGCTGAGTCGAATTCATAATTCCAGGCATTCTCAAGACCTTCTAGCCATCCCAATCGCTTACTGGGATCACAAGCAAGCGAAACCAATCAAGAACAAGGACTTTCCAGTGCAAAAACTCAATGTAAGTGATACACGGTTTGCTATATTTTTCATAATCGAATCTTGCTATTCCTGCATATTCATCATGTTTTGATAGTATATTCTTGCTCCTTAACATATTTGCAAGCTTTCTGTAACATTTAATTGTGTTTTGTGGACTGTATCAAGAATTGCCATTGTTAGGGTTCTTGGTTTCGTTTTAGGGTTTCTGTGTGCAGGAAAAATTGGGCCATGAAAGGAGAACCATCATGCTCAGAATGTCCAAACGAGTTGATTCATGGCCTTAAAAGTTATTTATCTCGCTTGTATTTGATTTTGGGAATGACAGGGTCTGTAGCTATGGACAAACGTCCGTAGGTAAAAGTCTGTGACTTTTACCAACGGTGCAAGGAGGAAGATGACTAGCGTGGCAGCCCCTCATTCGCTGATTTGAATTCTGGCGCTCTTTTTTCCATTAATGTGTATATATTATATATTATCTTTTATTATTATTCTATGTACAAACAGAACGCGTAGCTCAGTTGGTGGCCAGGTCATTGGAAAAAGCTTCAGGACCTGGGTTCGAATCCCAGGTCCCCCATTCCTTTCATATTATTTTTCCTTCATTAATCAGGCGTGCACACAAGAACAAGGACCACCATACGCCCTCATCATCTAACCTGCTAAATGTCCTGGAAGCCAGATCTGAAGGCCATCAATGAAGGAGCATCATAGGCCATGGTCAAAGCAATGCACTGGATCCAGCGAGTCAACATGGACTACTTTCTTCTTGGGCCCGAATTGCTATCTACACCTCCCAATTACTCATAACCAGGCCCAAATTTCCTCTCTTTTCTTTTTTATATTTTTTTATTAACTTATTTATTTATATTTTACTCACAAATTAATTTTTCTTTTTATCAAAAAAATCACAAAAAATAATATTTTTCACCCAATTAGATTTAGGTTTATTTTTATCAATAAATTAATTAATTTAATTAGGTTATTTAATTTTTAGGGTAACTTAAATTCTTTTTGTAAATAAATTAAAAACAATTAGAAATTAGGGTTTTGTCTAAATTTAATTCTATTTTCTTTTTCTTAAAAAATAACAAAACAAAAAAATAGGCCATTTATTTATTTTCATTAATTAATTTAATTAGCTAATTAATTGTGTATTTAATTTAAAAACCTAATTCTTTTCTTAAAAATAACTAAAAACAACACAAACAATTTTTCTTTCGATTAGGTTAGACGGGGTCAAAACCCTTGTTCTCACTCGTTCTAAATTTCATCGCGCGCACTTTATTATTATTTTTTACCATATTGATGTAATTGCTCACAAGTTGTAATAGATTAATTAGGATTTTTTACTTTCATTTATCGTTTTTTAAGGGTTTGTTTTTGGCTATGTAAATACCTGAAGCCTTGTAATAGCGTAGCTTACTTTCCGCACTTTAATTTCCGCAAAATATTGATTGTTAGATGTATGAATAATTAGGGTTGCATGACAAGAATGTATGATTAACTTTAAAACGGTTAGCTAACCCTAAATGCGCAAAGATAATAATCTGAAATTGAATCACTCGCACATGCGCACTCCTAGGGTATACTCCCACTTCGGTTGCCTTCGGTAAATGGTCATTAAGCATAGGATATTTTAGTGGGCGCTCTCTTGTCTAAACAAAGATCAAAGTCCCGTTCGGAATAGTTGCCTCGGAATAGTTGCCTCGGAATTGTTTCCTTGAATAATTGATCTAAGACACTAGGGTTACTACTAAGACGTCCTAACATTGCTTTAGTGATTGTACATCCCTTTCGAGTTGACCCTCAAAACTCCGATGACGGTGCTACCTACTCACTAATAGTGGGATAGCACTGTCTAAAGGAAACGAACATAGAACAACTCTTTTTTTCGAGTAGGTAGAATCTTAAGTACTTGCTCAATCCAAACAAACTTTTCACACTTACACTCTTTTCAAACAAAGCTTTCAAAAACACTTCGTAACACTCTTGAAGACATAAGTAAGAGTTAAATCGAAGTCAAAAACTTTTCAAATCACACAAACACAGAAGCAATTTTGAAAATGATGAGCAAGTACCTAAGAGCCCGTGGAAAACCACAGATAGAAAGGGTGATAGTACCTTCCCTTTCTATAATCTACCCCCCGTACTCAAAATCTCGAAAGAGGGAATTTTTATGTGCTTTTTTTCCTTTCCTTGTTGGATAAAATAAAATTCAGTGGCGACTCTTGCTTACCGCGACATTTTATGAACATAAACGCAAAATGCAAACCAGCAATTCCTAAAACAGTCCCGGTTCTGGCCACCGTATCACAATCGCCATCCATGGTGGTCAAGATCATTACTCCACCAGAGAATATGCTTTTGATCACAAATGGTCCTTCATAGGTAGGAGTTCATTTTCCCCTAGGATCACTCTGTGGTAGTATGATACGTTTGATTACCAAATACCCGACTTGATATACTTGGCGTCTGACCTTTTTGTTGAAAGCCTTGATCATCCGTTTTTGATACATTTGACCATGACAGATAGCAGTAAGCCTTTTCTCATCTATCAAGTTCAGTTGATCAAGTCGAGTCTGGATCCAATGGTCTTCGTTTAGACCCACATCCTCCATGATTCTTAGAGAGGGGATCTGGACCTCAATAGGCAAGACAACCTCTATTTCGTATACCAGAGAGTAGGGTGTTTCCCCGGTTGATGTGCGAGCTGTGGTACGATACCCGTGGAGAGCGAATGGTAGTATCTCATGCCAGTCTTTATACGTAACTGTCATTTTCTGTATGATATTTTTAATGTTCTTATTTGCGGCTTCGACAACACCATTCATCTTTGGTCGATAAGGGGATGAATTGTGATGCTGGATCTTGAATTGCTCGCACAGGGAGGTGATCATAGTATTGTTTAGATTCGTACCATTGTCTGTGATGATCCTCTTCGGGATACCATACCGACAGATGAGATTCTATTTAATGAACTGGGCTACAACATTCTTGGTAACGGAAGCGAAAGAGGCTGCCTCAACCCACTTTGTAAAATAGTCAATGGCCACTAAGATGAAGCGATATCCATTAGAGGTTGTTGGTTTGATTTCCCCAATCATTTCGATGCCCCACATAGCAAAGAGCCAAGGAGCTGTCAAGACATTCAGATGAACCGGAGGTACCTGCACCTTGTCAGCATAGATCTGACACTTGTGGCAGGTTCGAGAGTGTTGATAGCAATCTGCTTCCATGGTAGACCAGTAATAACCTGCCCGTAGGATTTTATTTGCCATCATATGCCTACTGGAATGGGTGCCAAAAGTGCCCTCATGTAGATCAACCATGATCTTTTCTACCTCAACCTTGTCTACGCAACGGAGCAAAATAGAGTCATGGTTGCGTTTGTAGAGAATGTTGTTACTAAGGAAGAATTTAGTAGAGAATCTCCTTAAGAACTTCTTATCATTGAATGAAACTTCTTCCGGGTATTATTGAGCCTCGAGATACCTCTTGACTTCGTGAAACCAAGGCTGGTCCACTACTTCTTCAGTATTAATCTTGTGACAGTGGGCTGGTTCATCCATTCGTTCAATGGTGATCTGAGGAGCCTCGTTATCCCATTTAAGTTTAAACATGGATGACATTCTGGCTAGTGCGTCTGCTAGCTGATTTTCTTCTCGCGGGAAATACTCGAAGGTAATCTTCTCAAAATATGGGATCAATGTCAACACATGTTACTTGTAAGGGATAAGGTTAGGGTGTTTGGTGTCCCATTCCCCTTTGATCTGGTTGATGACCAAAGTTGAATCTCTGAATACATTTAAGGATTTGATCTCCAAATCTATGGCAGCTTTGAGACCAAAAATGCACGCTTCGTATTCTGCCATGTTATTTGTACAATTGAAGCAGAGTCTTGCAGTAAATGGAGTATGACACCCTTCAGGAGATATGAGTACATCACCTATGCCATTTCCGAGTGCGTTGGATGCCCCATCAAAAACCAGGGTCCATCAGGATCCTTGTTCAGGTCCGTCATATGGTCTGAATTCTTCACAGTTGTTTACCATCATGATGTCTTCATCTGGGAATTTGAACTTCATGGACTTGTAGTCTTCTACAGCTTGATGAGCAAGGTGATCAGCTAGTACACTGCCTTTTATTGATTTCTAGGTAGTATATTGTATGTCATATTCTATCAGGATCATCTGTCATCTCGCTATTCTCCCAGAGAGGGCAGGTTTCTCGAAGATGTATTTTATTGGATCCATTTTAGATATCAATAAGGTAGTATGGGTCAGCATATACTGTCTTAGCTGGTGAGCAACCCATGCCAGAACACAACAAGTTTTCTTGAGCAGTGAATATCTTGTTTCACAGTCAGTAAACTTTTTGCTCAGGTAATAAATAGCATGCTCTTTTTGGCCAGACTCGTCATGCTGCCCCAGCACATGCCCTATTGAATTTTCCAAAACAGTTAGATACATGATCAATGGTCTTCCCTGGACTGGTGGCATCAAAATAGGAGGCTCTTGCAGGTACTCTTTGATCTTGTCGAAGGAAGTTTGACACTCATCATTCCATTTGACTAATTGATCTTTCTTCAGTAATTTGAAGATTGGTCCACAAGTAGCTGTTAGGTGAGAAATGAATCTGGAAATGTAGTTTAACCGTCCCAAGAATCCTCTGACTTCCTTATCAGTACGAGGAGCATGCATCTCTTGTATCGCTTTCACCTTGGTGGGATCCACTTTGATATCTTTACCGCTGACGATAAAGCCTAGGAGTTTACCAGACTTCACTCCAAACGTGCATTTATTTGGGTTCAACCTCAGGTTGTATTTCTTTAGCCTCTCAAATAATTTCTGCAAGTGACCAAGATGTTCTTCTTCTGTTTGAGATCTAGCTATCATGTCATCCACATAGACCTCTATTACGTGATGTATCATGTCGTGAAATAGAGCTACCATGGCACGCTGATAGGTTGCCCCAACATTCTTTAGCCCGAATGGCATAACCTTGTAGCAGAATATGCCCCACTGTGTGACAAAGGTTGTTTTCTCCATGTCCTCAGGCGCCATTTTGATTTGGTTATAGCCTGAGAAACTATCCATGAAGGAAAACACCTTATGTTGTGTTGTATTGTCAACTAGAATATCAATGTGGGGAAGTGGGAAATCATCCTTAGGGCTTGCCCTATTCAAATCTCTGTAGTCCACACACATTCGTACCTTTCTGTCCTTTTTGGGCACGGGAACAACATTGGTAACCCATTGTGGATAGGAGGTGACGGCCAAGAATCTGGCATTGAATTGTTTCATGACTTCCGCCTTAATCTTCTCTGACATGTCTGGTCGCATGCGACAGACCTTTTATTTTACCGGTGGACAGTCTTCTTTTGTCAATAGACGATGTACCATGATGTCTGCACCAAGTCCTGGCATGTCTTCGTATGACCAGGCAAAGACCTCAACATAATCATGTAACAACTGAATCTGACGCTCTTTAACACTGGGTTCCAGATTGGCACCCACCTTGACTTCTCTCTTGTCCTTTTCGGTACCTAGGTTAATTGTGTCCACTGGCTCTTCGTGGGGCTGAATGGTTCTCTCTTCTTGTTGTAGTAACCTGGCGAGTTCCCCTTGTACTTCACAATCTTCCTCACCTTCTTCTTCGGCTTGGTAGATTATATTTTCAGAGTCACAAAAGGCCATAGTAGAATTATTACCCATGGGATCCCGAATGGATGTAGATCTGCAATTTGAATGTGAGTGTGTGTAAGAGTATAACTATCTTTGAAAGAAATGAAAATGTAAAAATGAAAAACAATGAGCGTAAAGTTTGTATGCAAAAAACATCCATGATTCATTGATGTCATATGGAAATGAGATGATGACCCTTACAAATGGACCATTGTGCCTCGGGTAAGACACGAGGTTTTAAGAGTCTGGATTATTTAATATTACAGATCCGACAAAATTTAAAGACAAATTACTGTGGGATAAAAGTGATCGGGACAAAATCTCTAGCTTCCCAGTTGCTGAGCCATCCACTGATAGTTGGGAAAATCCAATCCTCCAGTTCATAGTTGTCTTCATCATCCTCCATGGTGTTGACTTCGCGATTGCTGATCTTCAAGGGTGGTCCTCCGGCACAAGCACGGCGCACAATTTTCTAGTCTCCTGAAGTGAAACCCAAACCAAATTTGTCAGATTTGTATGGGATATCTGGGAGTTGGCCCCAAATAGTGCACCCACCTTCTTCTATCACTGCCTTGGCATCTTTCAAAGATGACATCTTGAGTGGAGGCCTTGTAATCTTGGGGACTTGAGAAACAGCCTTGGTTACTGCCACAGTTTGCGGGACTTATTCAAAGTGCTGGAATGGAGTTTCAATAAATTCACCATCTAATTCCACATATCTAAAGGAATTTAGATGGCTGGCCATATACTCTTCTTCTCCATGAACAATGATGATTTTCCCTTGAATTGGATATTTCAGCATTTGATGCAACGTAGAGGTAATAGCACCAACATTGTGAATCCACGGTCGGCCTGATAAGCAGGAATATAAAGGGCGAATATCCATTACATAGAAAGTTGAATCAAATGTTTAGGTTCCAACTTTTACGGGGATGTCCACTTCCCCATGCACCATCCTTTTTGAGCCGTCAAAGGCCCTCACTACTATGTTGCTTGGTTTTAAGGTCAATTCTTCACAGTCAAGCCTATCAAGAGCTTTTTTAGGTAACACATTCAGAGACGAACCGATATCCACCAAGACATAAGCCAGGGTCGTGCCCCTGCATTCGACTGAGACATACAATGCCTCGTTATGCTTCCTCCCCCCTGGCGTTAAATCAGCATCCGAAAAACCTAAACCATTATCTACAGTCAAGCTGGCTACGCAGTCTTGGAACTAATCGGCAGATGTTTCTTGGGGTACATGGGCAGTTTTAAGGAATTTTACCAAGGCCTTTGAATGAGCCTCGGAACATAATAATAAAGCCAACATGGAAATTTTTGGTGGAGTTTTCCCCAGTTGCTCGACTACATTATAGTCGCTTCTTTTTATGATCTTTAGAATTTCCTCCATTTCTTTTTGGGAGGTCTCAGGGATAACTATTGATTATGCCTTCGTCTGGACAGGCTCAACCAGAATACTTTTGCCTCGAGTCTCGACTGACTCGGTAGTAGGAATGTCAGTAGGGGTGATAACAGGGACTGCAGCAGTTTTGTTAACAGGAGTACTATCAAAGATGATTGCAGGACTGGGAATAACCTTTGGGGGAGCAACAACAACAGGAATGATTACAGGTTCGGAAATAACTTTGGGAGGAGAAATTTCTGGAGAGAATACCCTTCCATTGTGGGTTATCTTGCTAGTCCCTGCGATGTTACTGATACCGGAGTCAACTTTCTCAGAATTTGAATCTTTAGCAGCTGGCCTATCTTGCTTGATATCGTGATAGTAGACATCACCTCCATAATTCCATGGGACGGTTTTGTCTGATGAATACGGGATAGGTCCAGGCATTGTAATTATTAGGGGTGTTCGCGGTTCGGTTTGGATCGGTTTTAAAGCAAAAACTCATCCGATCCAAAGATTAATTCACTTAAGGTTCGGTTCGGTTTTGAATGATATATTTAAAAAAATCCAATCTGATCCGACCCAATTTTATGCGGTTTAATTTGGATCGGTTTTTGGATATCCAAATTACACATTATATTTTTATTAATATTATAAAACTACTAATAAATCATAGATTTGATATAATATATAACATATAGTATATTAAAAGTTAATATTACAAAATGAGAGTGATTGATTATGCTTGAAATAATAAAAATAAATAGATTATACCAAACTAATAAATATTATTAAAAAAATTATTATCATCTAATAATAAATTCACATAACATGTCATACTAATAAAAAGTAAATAAGTATCAAAATATATTTATGCGGTTCAGTTTGGTTTGGATCGGTTTTGAAAAATTCATCCGAAATCCAATCCGAACCGATCGGTTTTCATAAAATAACATCCAAACACAACCAATAACTTTCGGTTTTTTATGGTTTTCGGTTTTTTGGATTGGTTTTCGGTTTTTTATTTGGATTGGTTTGGATTTGAACACCCCTAGTAATTATCAACGGAGCTACCTTAGGAACTGATGTAATTCTAACGGGTCTTTTGGTGGAGACCTTGGAAGAATTGTCAGAAATGGTCACTATAGAAACATCATTATAAGAAACAGTTGGAACAGAAGTCTTCTCTAACAAAATCTCATTGTTATCTATTAGGCATTGAACGCCTGCTTTTAACAAAGGACAGCTGGTTGGTGAGGATAATCAAAAATGACAGCCTTCATCACTGTCTGGGAATACACCGGCATTTATCCATTCATCCAACCATTTATCCATTCATAGAAGACAACATAAGACCCAATCTTTCAACACAATCAGCAGCAATAAAGCAATGAGTAGCACTGATATCAATAATAGTAATTAAAGGAGTACTATTAATGAAACATGTACCTCTGATAAGTCTGTCCTCAGCAGCTGCCTGATCCTCAACCAAAGCGAACATTTTACCACTTGTCTGCACCCTCTTTGGTTTCTGACACTGACTACCAATGTGACCTTCTTCACTACAATTAAAACAAATTACATCCTTATGATTGCACTCAGATACAACATGTCCAGTCTTACCACAACGGAAACACCTCTTTACCTCAGCAGTACACACATTACTCTTATGCCCAGATTTTCCATATTTAAAACAAACCATACCAGCAGGAGCATCTCCCCTACTAGTCCTCTGACCCTGAGCAGCTTTCTGTTTACCTTTACCAACAGGGGTATCATAAGGCTTACCACGATTCTGTTGGTGCTTCCCCCTCTTCTCGCTGATAATCTTGTAATGAGCATTATTATCCTCTTCATAAATCCTGCAACTATTAATCAAATCAGCAAAGACACGGATCTTCTGGTATCCAACTACCTTCTTGATCTCCGGGCGCAACCTGTTCTCAAACTTGATGCACTTCGAAAACTAAGCATCTGCCTCACCGTAGTGCGGATAAAACTTAGCCAACTCAGTAAACTTTGCAGCGTACTCAACAACCGACATATTCCCTTGCTTCAGCTCAAGGAATTCAATCTCCTTCTTACCATGGACGTCTTCAAGAAAGTACTTCCTCAGAAAATCCCTACGGAACACAGCCCAAGTGATATTTTCACCTGCAGGTTCCAATCTCTGACAAGTCTCTAGCCACCAGTCATCAGCCTCGACTGCTAGCATATGAGTACCATATCGAACCTTCTGCGCTGGAGTGCATTCCATCACACGAAAGATTATCTCAATCTCTTTCAACCAATACAATGCTCCGTTAGGATCATACTTTCCCTTGAAGGTAGACAGATTCTCTCTCTGGAAAGTCGCCAAACTACGAGATCCAGCATTCTCGTTAACATTCAGCTAATTCTCCATCGCATGCGCCATTGCTTCTAAAGCAGCAGCAAATGCAACATTATTCCTTCCAGCCATCTCAACTTATCACTACAACATAAACAACGGTTAGAACTCATGTTAACAATACTCGATTGTTAGACAACTATGACTCGACAACTTGGTTGGACGGACCAACCTTTGCTCTGATACCAACTTTGTAACACCCCAATTCTACCCGGAAAATTATGAATGTAAATCAAAGTTTTAAAATTCATACAACTGAATCAGGATGCCACAAATTCATCTTAAAGACACATTGCATTCAACATTGATACATAACACTTTAAAACTTCGGATGAACCAACAGTAGAATAATTTAATCTCTTAATTCAACAACTTGAACAACTACGCAGCGGAATCATACTAACATCTTTATCCAACATTAAAGCAACTTCTGAATAACAAGTACTTAACAATAATCATCTTAAAATTCAACAATTGAAATAATCAACAACTAAACATCAAGTGTTCATCCCCCCGAGTGTTACGTATCAGAGCAATGACACTGACTCGAACTACCGAAGGTATACTGCCTTCAGTCTAGATTACCTGCATGTTACCAACGCAAGGGTAATATTCAAATAGAAGGGGTGAGATATCTAACAATACAATAAAACGTATGATAAATAATATGTTAGATCAGATCATATAATATCACCACTTCACATCTTATAAACAACAATAATCACAACAAAACACCAACAATATACAACATTTACCGCATCATTACACAACTTCTTTATGCAATCATATAATGTGACTCAATACTATGCAAATGCATGTGGTACCATTGGAGCAGAACTCCCATCTCAAAATAATTGCCAATAAATAGAGGCATCAACAAGGCATAAGCCTTCATCTTAATATTCGCCAATACAGGCCATCTTAATGAGCATCAACTCCATCTTGACATGCAATGTATGCAACACAATCATGAATGTAGTAACGACAACCACAAATTAACAACATCTCAGCATAACATCATCGTTGGCCAGAAGCCTACATCTTAATAGCTCCCAATTATTAGAGGCATCTCAACATCATTCATCAACATCATTCGTTAACATAATTCATCAACATAATTCATCGCATAATTCATCAACATAATTCATCGCATAATTCATCAACATAATTCATTGCATAATTCATCAACATAATTTCATTAACATAATTCATCAACATAATTCAACATCAACTCAACCACAACAACAATACAACGACAGATCGATAATCCCTCAACGTTGACCATAGGCCTACAACATGATAATGCTTATAATTAATTAATCATCTAAGGCTTACCTATAATTAACAAACCTCTAGATATTATTATTTTGTAATACTACATCATTATCATTATTAATCTTACTGTTATGAACCAAGCAATAATCTATAATCATCTTATCCTCATCATACTTCATACAATCATCATAGCGATTAACGCGGGAAGCTAACTCTAATCCTAATTTGGGTTACTAGGATTATTCTTCTTATCCCTAATTTTAATCCTTAAGAATGAAGTTCATCGCATTATCTATTCAACGCTTCAAACGACACCTCAAACAGAGTCCGGAAACTCAAGTTACAGCCTTTGGAAATGAATCTGCCAAAAACCAGACTACATGAGTCGACACATAATATTTTGAGTCGACGCGTACTGGGTTGAAATCCTGCATGAGTCGATGCGTAATCCCCTTGTGTCGACTAATACTGAGTCTGAAACACTATATGTATCGACGCATGATCCTATGTATCGACTCATCCTGAGTCCAAAAACCTGCATGTGTCAACGCATGGCTTTTGAGGTCGACTCATACTGACCTGTGGTATAAATATTATGTGATTTCACTGTGTTTTCACTGTGATTTCCCTTCCTTAGGCCCTAAAAACATCCTCTAATCATTGGTAATCATCAATTATAATATTCCTATGTTTCTACGTTAATTATACAGCATTAGGGCATCATTATTCATCTCTAAATCATTGATCTTCATCAAACAACAATATATATATATATATATATATATATATATATATATATATATATATATATATATATATATATATATATATATATATATATATATATATATATATATATATATATATATATATATATATATATATATGTTTCAATCATAAACAAAACAACCTTTCACATCTAATCCCACATACTACTAATCATAAACCCTATTATAGAGTCAGAACCCCACACTTACCTTAGATTAAAGGTTGCTCTACAACTTTTCCGGTTGAATTTCGTTCTGGCTCTTTTCCTTCTTTTCTGCAACTTTCACGTTCTCTTCCAACCCTTATTTCTTTCTCTTCTTACTGCTACTTCTTTTCCATATTAACTCTAAATAACTAATATAATAACCCTATAATTCTCATTATGTCTAAATAGGCTTAAAACTCCTACACCCCATTTTCTACTACTTCTAGTCCTTAAAATGAGCCCACATCAAATAATATTATTATTCTAATATTATTCCACAATTTAATAGAATAAATAAATCCAATAACAACAACACATCAACTATCATCATAACATAACTTCACAAATAATTCAAAAATAATTTAATTAAATAATTAATTAAATTACGGGCGTTACAGCAGAAGCCTCTGATGTGTAGAAGGAAAAAAATATAACATTAATATGGTACAATAGTACATGGTATAATCAACATTTCATTCCACTACCACGAAAGGACATATGCGTTGCACGATCTTATCCCCCACGTTACTGTTCAGGCTGCCAATGTTTCTGGAAATTCCAAGAGTATCCCTCAACAGATACATTATGTTAATGGCTATATAAAGGCTTGAAGACTAAGAAAGAAAATGGCTAACTACTGAATATTCAAGTGAAAACGTTGTTCATTGCTTTCATATTCTTAAGTCATTGTTCATAAGATAGTTTATATACTCAGCTTTTTAGAAGCAGATCTCTTGTAAATAAAAATTGTATTCAAACTGTTGTTTGATATTCCTTAAGGGGCTGGGTAGGTCTGTAGCCATAAGAAGTCTAGAGCTTGTGAGTTTTAGAAGTTGTTAGTCACTTGCGGGTAGCTTGTGTATTGTAATAATCAGGTTGATTATTAGTTGATATTCCTTAAAGGATCGGGTATGTCTGAATCCTTAAGAAGTCTAGGTATTGTGAGTCTTAGAGGTTGTTAGTCACTTGCGGGTAGCTTGTGCAAATTGTAATCAGTTTGGTTATAGTGAATTAAGTCCTTGATTGAGTGAGGCGAAATCACCTTGGCGGGTGGACTAAACTAGCTTGATAATTTTCAAGTGAACTAGTATAAATATACATTATTCTTTACTTCTTGTTCTTACTTGTTGTTATTATCAAGAGTGAAGGAAAAAACATTTTAACTTAAAGGGGGATATTTTTAAAAGAATAGTTTTGTTTTAAAAACCCAATTCAAACCCCCCTTTATTGTGTTTTTCACACCTTTAGTTTATGTGCACCAACCCACTAGTTTTGAAAATACAAAACATCCATAATATGTTTATAAACTTAAGAAATTGTTATATGGTCTGAAACAAGATCCCAAAGCTTGGTATGAAATACTAAGTAACTTTCTCTTAGTAAATGATTTTACCAGAGGGAAGGTGGACATAACTCTATTCTGTAAATCATTTAAAAATGATATCCTGATTTGTCAAATATATGTAGATGATATAATCTTTGGATCTACTAAAGCCTCATTGGGCAAAGAATTTGCTAAGACTGTACAGGCAGAATTTGAAATGAGCTTGATGGGTGAACAAAAGTTCTTTTTGGGAATTCAAATCAATCAAACTCCAGAAGGAACCCACATACATTAAAGCAAGTATGTTAAATAACTTCTAAAGAAATTTGAAATGTCAGAAAGTAAGCCATCCAAAACTCCTATGCATTCTGGAAAAGGAAGAGGTAAGTAAGAAAGTAGAACAAAAGCTCTACAGAAGTATGATTGGTTCTCTCCTATATTTAACAACTTCAAGACCTGATATTCTAAACAACATTTATCTTTGTTCCGGATTCTAATCATATCCTATAGAATCTCACTTAACAGGAGTTAAGCGAATTTTCAAGTATCTGAAAGGTACTACTAATCTTGGTCTTTGTTATAGAAAATCCAGAGAATATAAATTAGTAGGGTATTGTGATGTTGACTTTGTTCGAGATAGAATAGAAAGAAAAAGTACTTCTGGAAGATATCAGTTTCTGGGAGATAACGTAATCTCATGGTCCAACAAAATACAATCCACTATTGCACTATCAACTGCTGAAGCTGAATATATAGTTGCAGTTGGTTGCACTACTCAAATGCTCTGGATGAAGAGTCAGCTTGAAGATTTTTATATTTATGAGAGTAACATTCATATCCTCTGTGATAATACTTCTACTATCTGTATTTCTAAAAATCCTATTTTACATTATAGGGCTAAACATATAGAAATTAAACATCATTTTATTAGGGACTATACTCAGAAGGGAATTCTTTGTTTAAAATTTATAGACACAGACCATCAATGGCTGATGTTTTCACAAAACCCATTGCTGAAGATAGATTTAATTTTACTCTGAAACACCTTAGTATGGAATTATGCCCAGAATGAAAATGTAGTTTCTGTATATTTAATCCTCATTAATTTTTGATTTGTTTTTGTGAACATCTGAACAATATTTCTTCAGAAGTGAAAAGGAAAATTATCTCAGAAACTATCCAAAAGATCTAAACATTTTCTAAAAACGTTTCATTTCAAGATAGTATCAAAGCACTTCACCACATCAACATTTGTCAAACCTAAACGCTAAGTCACTCTCTGAGGTTGAACACATATTCAAAATAGGGCTGAAACATTTGAGTTGATGCATTGAGGTGCAAGTCACATCGATAATTGTTTCAAATATCTTCTCTATCTCCTTTCATAAGATTTTTTTTAAATTATTTTTAAACATTATTTATTCACCTCTCTCCCAAATCTCTTTTCACCATCTTTCACTCACTATTTGTTTTCTCTGAAATTGCTTTTCCCATCTTTTCTTCTAAAACCCCAAGTTTTTAGAAATGGCTTCCTCTTTTCATTAGTTTATTTTTGTTTCTAATTGTATTTTCCTCTATTTTTAATTGCATAACTTTTTGCTCTGATTACATGTTTTTAATTCTTTTTGATTTATGACAAAAGGGGGGATAAAGTGAAATATTTTGAATATAATAGTGCCGAGACTTAGTCTCAAACATTTTTGATAACATAACCTCCATTTCAATGTTTTTGAAAGGAAACGGGAATAGTGTCTCTTGAAAGTAACTTCTGCCACATGGACTTATCAGAACTTCCATCCAAAGCTCTGATCAAACATCTTCAAGGAAGTATCTACATATTAGTAATAGTTTTATGATAACAAATATATATATATATATATATATATATATATATATATATATATATATATATATATATATATATATATATATATATATATATATATATATATATATATATATATATATATATATATATATATATATATATATATATATATATATATATATATATATATATATATATATATATATATATATATATATATATATATATATATATATATATATATATATATATATATATATATATATAAAGAACAATTATGCTCTCTAATATATTATTTAAATATACAGAGAAATTCTAAGAAATAAGCATAGAAGATGATGAGAGAATTGAGTTTTGAAGTTCTGATTAGACGAAACGTACAGACTTAGAAGCCAATTCGTGTAACACGCTCAATAGAAGAAGTTCTGATGTTATAACTTCCGAAGCACCAAAGTTAAGAGCTAAATTCTGATACTCTGATAAGTGAAGTTCTGGAAGAACAAAGGAAGTCTCAACATACTCATATATTCCGAAGTTCTAAGACTCAGCATTTAAGCTCAAACTATATTCTGATAAGTGAATATTCTGAAAGTACAAAGAAGCTTCAACGTGTCTGTCTCATCCAAGTTTTAATCATATGAATCTTAAGAAACTCTGATGATCTACAGTCTCAATGTTAATATTCTTATTCTGATCAAATTTCAAAGAAGCAAAGTTCTGATGTATTACAATTCATTCATTACAAATCAAAGAGTAACAGCCGGAACAAGACAAGATCTGTATTTTTGGAAAGTGCATTAACAAAATTTTATCAACCTTCCAAAGATAATTTCTTATGTCTCCAACGGTTTAATTCACTTCCTCTATATAAAGAGACTATGAAGATGGATCAAGACATCACTCAAAAATACCAACAAGAGCGATAAAAAACATTCTCTATTATTTTTATCTCTTGAATTATCATTGTGCTTTAATCTTATGTAAACATCACAATTGTGATATAGCTTTTTAAGAAGAATTTAAACATATTATTTATGTTAGAAAAGTTGTAATTCCTTGAGAAATCGAGTTGTGATTTAGTCTCAAGAAGATATTGACGATAGTCTTTTTGAGTTGTAATTCCTTGAGAAACTAAGTTGTGGTTTAGTCTCAAGAAGACATTGACGACAGTCTTTGTAAGTTGTAATTCCTTGAGAAACCAAGTTGTGGTTTGATCTCAAGAATACGTTGATTATTGTCTTCGTGAATTATAATCAAAGATTTGATTAGTGGATTAAGACCTCGATTGGGAGAGGATAAATCACGTTGGCGGATGGACTGGAGTACTTTGAGTTCAAACAAACCAAGATAACCAAACGTGTCATATAACTTTTAATTTTTGAAAACCCCAATTAAAACCCCCCTTTCTTGTGTTTTTCTATCCTTCAAGTTATGCTTTAGTCCTTGAACTAAAAGGACGTTATTAGTATAATGGAAATCAGAGTTATCAAATGTACCAAAATCAACGATCTTCCCTTTTTGTATCCTGCCAAATCCCACAGTTCCTTCTTGCTTTAGTGTCAGACTTTAGAACATATGTATTTCTCTTGCCATGTGTCTGGAGAATCCATTGTCCAAATATCAAGTTTGGTGCTTTAACCTTGTCATGCAACACATATGCAACATATAAAATTTGACTCTTAGATACCCATATCTTGTTGGGTCTTTTAGGGTTAGTCATAGAGGGTTATCTTGTTTTTCAAGGTTTTAATCAAAGTTATTTTTCAATTTTATTTTTCCTAAACTATATGCTCTACATACCACCATCTATTTGTTATTATTGCATAATATGAGTAAAATTGATAATTACCTAGTATAAATTATAACAATTTGATAACAACTTGAGAATATTTTGTACAATTGACAAATTTAATAAATCACAAGACATTTTGACTCGTGTTTTTGAAGGTCATACAAATTAATTTTATAAATGTTGTTTTTCCTTATACCGCTTAAGATGACAACCATCTTTTTGACTAATAGCCTTATAACACTTTTGATTTAAGACAACATCATAACAACAATTGCTTAATTGATTTATGTACGATAGTTTATAACTTCAAGTATGTTAGTTATCTCTTATATAAATCCAACATTTTTACCTTTTCTAATTGATGCGAAACATAACTACTCACAATTTAATTCAACAAAGATTCCTGCAAAGACTGTTCGATTTGAGGCCTCAAAGACGGATAATTTTCCTCCACGAAAATGAAGATGTGAAGTTAAGTCTCCTGGCACTTCGAGAATAGAGATAAGGAGTATATCTTCTGCCTCGTAGAGCCCCTGATTTGTTTAGTTATTGTGATACGGTGGGAGAACTGACTTGAGGGTTTTGCGTTTTATCGTAAATGTTGCGGTTAGCAAGAGTCGCCACTGACTTTTCTTTTATCCAAAAGGAAAGGTGAAAAAGCACTGGAAAGACCTTTGAGATTGTTTCTTGGGTTCGGGGGGTAGATTATAAAAAGGGAAGGTATTAGCACCCTTTTTATCCATGGTTTTCCATGGGCTCTTAGTTACTTGCTAGATCACTTGCTTTTGTTTGAAATTGTACTTTGTGTGGTTTTTGAAAATATTTTGTAAAAGAGGCCATTGTTTAGGCAATCTTTATAATGATTCTCGTTCGTAAGAATGTATACAAAGATATTGATCTTTTTGAAAATGTTTTCAATCTTTGTAAGAAGTTTGGAAATGTGTGCGTTTGCTTTGAAAAATAGTAAGAATATTTGTTTTGAAATGGAGCAAGTAATTAAGAGCAATCTACCTACTCAAATGTCTTTCTTGTTCATTTTCTTTTCCTTTGACATTGTTGTCTTACCATTGATTTGGTAAACAACCCTATCTTTGGATGTAAACGGGACGGACGTGGGTCATCGTATAGTCATGATTAGAAATGTTGCAAGGTATCTTAGTATTTTTTGAGGGACTAAGATCATTTTGTAAGGAAACTTTGAATAACGTCATCGAGGGACTATGATCTTGTATTTGTTTGTTTTTGCTAAGACACCTTACATGCATAATATAGCCATTTTTGTATAAGGCAACCAAGTGGGATAACCCTAGGGGTGTTTGTGTGCAAGTGTGTCATTTTCATGCTTCATTTTATCTTGAATTAGGGTTTTGTATTTGATTGGTTTTATCTTGCCATACAAACCCTAATTACTAGCATGTTATATAAAAGCGATAAATTGCGAAATTTAAAGTTACTACGCTATTACAACATTTGTGGGAGGGGGTATACAATTTATGAATGGGGATTGCAATAATATAAACATAATTAATCTATTACAACCAAATTGAATTTGTACAAATAATTGGAATAAATAGTATACAAGATGAATTTCATATGCAAAGATGTGTAAATGCAAAGAAGATTTTTGTTTGGTTTTTTATATGGAAAAAAAGCTTTAACCTAAACCTAATTAAAATAAATAAATAAATAAATCAAGATTAACTTAAACTATTTAAGAAAAGGAATTATTTAAGAAAAGATTTTTTGAATAAACCCTAATTCTATTTGATTAAAAGAAAATAAGTTTCTTTAAGAAAAAAAAAGTATTTTTGTATTTTTTTTGTCTTGAAAATAATATATGGCATTATGAGGTATTTTTGCTCCCTTTTTATATTAAAATAAATATTTAATGGGTATAAAGAAAAAATAAATATTAAACTAGTTATAATTTAATTTACAAAGTTTATTTAATAAAAATAGATAATATATAACTAAATAAAAATATTTTATGTGAGAAAAATAAAATAAAACAAGCCAAAATATAAATCTAACATTTTTTATATTTTTATGATTTTTAATATTAAGAAAAATATATTTAAGAAAATAAAATGAAAATAAAAATAAATAAATAAAATGATATGGGCCAGGGCTGTCACAAGCAAACAGGGTGCGAAATGTTAGAAAAAAAATCATAGGCCCATGAAGCAAAAATTCCAGCGCTGCAAAGGGACAAAAAATGGCAAAAATGTGAGAAAATGCAAAAGGCAACACGCTGAGGCTCGAACCCATGACCTCTAGCATCTATGCGCGCTGCCTTACCACTGGGGTGGCTGTACGTCCGTTTATACAAACACAAACATAAATATATATTAGAAAACGCCTCATGAAGGCAACTTCATCTTCAACCTTGAGCCAAGGCTGGACCACCTGTATCTTCTCCATTTCTCCATAAAAATGGAATGTTCAAACATGAAAGCTATAGTGTTTCTTCCCACGAGTTCAACCATATAATTTATGTAAACTAAAAGTCAAAGATAAGATCTAATTTTACTGACCCTAATTTGAAACCTAATTTTTGCAGAAATTTCAAATCCAAAATTCTCTATATACAGTTAATATAAATGAAAACTATGAACATGGTTAGCTTTAGAGCAAGGATATCTACATTTTGCTTTCACAAATCAAGAACAAATGATGCTTGTAGGAAGATATAAAAGTTTGAGTTTTTACCTCTTGCAGCTGAGGTCATGAATGGAGTTTGAGCAAGTTTTGAGAAGGCCTGAGGATCTGTTTAGCTTGCCTGGACCTCCCTGAGTGTATTCCAACCCTTACTTTATCCTGAAAGTCTCTGAATCTCTCTACTCAAGTCAACCTGCAAGCTTGATATTTGAAAATGGTGGATGGTGGAGGAGGAGTTACAGTGAGGGAACAGGGGTCTGGATCACTTAGATATGATGTATATTAAGTGTTTGGGTGGTTAAAACTCAATACGCACGAGGGGATTTTGAGATGGCTATGTAAGGTTCAAAACTGTCAAGCTATGGAAGATTCTGAGTTGCAGAGTGTTTTGGAGTATTTTTGAGTCTTATCTTTTGTGTGTTATGTTGCAATACACTTGTGTATATGTATGAAAAAGGTTAGAGATCAACTCCGCTCAAGGTTTCTGAGTTATAGCCTTTTGGCTCTATAACTTGCTTTTGAAGAAAAGTGAGGAGACAAGTCTCTAAGTGTGGTACAAGCATGATCTGAGTTGGTAGAGGCCTTAGACAAGTTGATTTTGGTTTTGAATTTTCTTGTGTGTAGAGAAAACAATTGAGAGGCTTAAGAAGTTGACACAGGAAAAAGTAATGCTTTATCAAAATGGAAATGGCAACTTTGTGCCATAAATGGAATTGTAACTTGGATAAAGGCTCAAATGTTTAGATTAAAGCTCTAGCAGCTGTGTAAACATTTAATTATGGAGTGATAAACAAGTTTGAGGCATGCAAATCAAATATTATGCAGCCTAGGCTTGGATTTGAATTTTTGTTCATCATGAAATGGCTTGAAATCAAAGTGATAAATCACCAACTTCATCTCTTCGATTCTCCCTACTCAAGAATGATCTCAAGGATTTCTTGGACATTTTGGAAATATTTCCATGTGCTCTACAACTCATATTTGAATTTATTTTTAAAATTCCCTTTGGAACTATGTGAAAAATTGACACGAAGTTAGGTAAAAAATTTGCCTAATTAGGGCAAAATTTCACTAAGTTATTTTAGTTCATGAGCATGTATTCACAAAATCATATCTTGAGATCCAAGAATTTTTAGGAGAAATTGTGTGAATAAAAATTGTAGATTTCATGGAGATCCACAACTTTCATGTTGGAAGTTTCCTTTGAATCATCTTGCATCATGGTGAAAATTTGGCTCAAAGTTGAGAAAAAATAAGAAATTTTCTATACTTGGAAAAATTTCTAAGTTAAGAAATTTCAACTTTTCAAAACAAAATCTTGAATCCTTGATTTCTTTATGAACAAGTTTCAAATTTTGTCATGTTTTGATGAATTATGATCTTTGGCACTTGATTTTGACCAAAAAGTCAAAGTTTGACTTTTCAATGTACATTTGACTTTTTGATCAGTTGACTAAAAACTTCATCTGTCAATCCAATGGATTTGTAATGTTTTGAATCATGTTATTAGGTTACAATGATGCAATTGAACTCTTGAAATCATGCCTTAATTTAATTGACCATTTTCTAGGTCAAAAACCAGAAATTACTCTTTCCTAGTCAAAACCCTAATTTTGACCATTTTGCCCTTTTGATGATTTGATCAAATTTCTTGAGGAGTCGTGGTCCAAACTTGATCAAATGCTACATATGAGTTTAAAATGTTGGTGTGGATAAAAAATTATGAAGTTTGAATGTAAATTGGCCATGGTTGACTTTTTCCCCAATACAGCTGATTTTTAGGTCAATTGTCCAATTGACTGATCAATAGTGTGATTCAAGACTTGAAACTTGACATGGGTAATCTTAGGGGTCCCTAATTATCATTAAAAGTCATTTGAAACATTGATAGTCCAAAAATACTTGTGCAAACTCAAACCCCTAATTTTGGTCATCAGTGCATGAGGAGATGTCTTGAGCTGGTAAAACCCTAATGCAGTCTTGAGTCAAGGAGATCTTGTGAGGAAATTCTTGATAAGTGAGAGGGGAAATTTTGGGGTACAACAGCTGCCCCTGTTCAATCTTCTTAAACCTGAAGAGTTAGACTGGCGAGTTTTGCCATTCGTGACTCGAAGGTGGAAGATGATTGGATACTAGAGTGCCCAAAAATTTGCTCTCGGCGATGCAATGATAGAAGGAATGGGCTTATAGATGCCATTTGGAGAGGTGATAGAAAGTTGTGGGAGATGGGCTTAAAGATGCCATCCAAGAGTGATTGTTGAATTGTAATTTGTAAGCTGAAAGAATGAGTATTAGAATTGCGTCAGTGTTTGGAGCGTGTCTGAATTGTATCTGGGAGTTGATTTTGAATAAGTTATCAGAATGGCATCCGTGTCTGGAGCGTATCCAAACGGTATCTGAAAGTTGGCTTTGAGTATCAGAATGGCGTCCGTGTCTGGAGCGTATCTGAACTGTATCTGAAAGTTGACTTTGAATGAGTATTAGAATGGTGTCCGTGTCTGGAGCGTATCTAAACTGTATCAAAAGGTTGAAATCTGAATGAGTATCAGGATGGAATCCGTGTCTGGAGTGTATCTGAACTGTATATGAAAGTTGACTTTGAATGGGTATCAGAATGGCGTTCGTGTCTGGAGCGTGTCTGAACTGTATCTGGGTTTAAAATCTGAATGAGTATCAGGATGACATCCGTGTCTGGAGCGTATCTGAACTGTATCAAGTTTTGAATATTTTTAATGGTAGCTGTTAATCTTATCCTGAAAAGGGTAAAATGTTAGCTAAAATGCAAAGTCATGTTGTATGATGTGATGCATTTTCTTTATCAATGCTTATGATATAAGGATGTAATGTATGCGTATGTGAGCTGATTTGCTGCATTGTAGTTGGATTGGGGAAAATAAATCCCTGAATGCTGTTGAGGATATGTAAGTCTTCATGCTTTGAAGTCGCAATATTGATGAATTTCCGCTTTGAGAAATAAACTCTGTTGTAAGGGAAGTGCCATGTACTGCTTGTAAAATCTTATTGGGGAATCCTGAGAAATTTGACGACTTCTACTGGGGATCAATAATTTGAAACTTTGTTCCGATGGGGATTTAAACGACGTACTGTAGGGGATTACTTATGGGATGACCTAGAGGTATTTCCCTATCCTTTCAACCTATCAGTAATTTCCTCTTTTCATTTTGTTTATTTTTAAACAATAATTATGTTCAAGTGCATATGTTCAACAATGAATCATTGGACATTTTTGTAAACAAAACACAAGAGTAAAGAAAAACAGATAGTTTTGCACTTTCAAAGGGACATCTTTTTATTGACTTTGAGTAAGATTTTTTGGCACAGGGAGACAAACATTCTAGTAAGAGAATGTTGTCGTATAAAAGAAGGAAAAAAAATTGATACAAAGAAAAGATAGCTATGTGTACAAAAATTCCATGGGGTTTCCATTCTACTATAGCCTTCGTATCTCCGAGCGTCTTATCTATTTGTTGCCTTGTCTGAAGCTGATTGAATTGATCAGAAACTTTGAGTTTGTTAGTGGAAGCCAAAGGTTGTCCGTAGATTGATCCAACGGGACATAGTCATACGCTTTAATTCCCTAACTTTTGCCTAGATCGCCCTTTCGGGTTTTCAGTCCACCGGGAAACCCTTTTTTGCCTAAGTCGCCCTTTCGGGTTTTCAACTTGCCGGGTGTACAGTTTTTTTGTTTTATCCCTAATTTTTGCTCGAACCCTTTTGGTTCGCCGGGATGCCCTTGTTTTTCCTAGGTATGTCAACCTAGCGGGTCTCTTATGCGTAATATCTTTTGACTATGTCCGCGTTCGCAGGATGCGACAGGTCGTCACCATCGATGGTGGTCAAAATCATTGCCCCACTAGAGAAAATGTTTTTGATTACAAATGGTCCTTCATAGGTAGGAGTCCACTTGCCCCTAGAATCACCTTGTAG
The DNA here is from genome assembly GCA_948472305.1 of Vicia faba. NCBI lineage: Eukaryota > Viridiplantae > Streptophyta > Magnoliopsida > Fabales > Fabaceae > Vicia > Vicia faba. The sequence goes on along the minus strand of OX451736.1, from coordinate 1,670,973,022 downwards.
CAGTATGATGCGTTTGATCACCAGATCTCCAACTTGATACACTTGGCGTCTAACCTTTTTGTTTAAAGCCTTGATCATCCGTTTTTGATACATTTGACCATGGAAAACAACAGTAAGTCTCTTCTCATCAATCAAGTTCAGTTGATCAAGTCGAGTCTGGATCCAATCGTCTTTGTTCAATCATGCATCCTTCATAATCCTCAGAGAGGGGATCTGAACCTCGATAGGCAAGACAACCTCCATGCCGTAAACCAAAGAATAGGGTGTTGCTCCGGTTGATGTGCGAGCCATGGTACGATATCCATGGAGAGAGAATGGTAACATCTCATGCCAGTCTTTATATGTGACTGTCATTTTCTATATGATCTTTTTAATGTTTTTATTTGCAGCTTCGACAACACCATTCATCTTCGGCCGATAGGGAGAAGAATTGTGATGTTGAATCTTGAATTGCTCGCACAATGCGGTGATCATAATGTTGTTGAGATTTGTACTGTAGTCAGTGATGATCCTTTCTGGGATACCGTACTGGCAAATGAGATTTTTCTTGATGAAACAGACAACAACATTCTTGGTAACAGAGGCGAAGGAAGCTGCTTCAACCCACTTTGTAAAATAGCCAATGGCCACTAGGATGAAGTGGTGTCCATTGGAGGCTGTCGGCTTGATTTCCCCAATCATATCAATCCCCCACATAGCAAAGGGCCAAGGAGCTATTAAGACATTCAGAGGAACTGGATGTACATGCACCTTGTCAGCATAAATCTGACATTTATGGCAGGTTCAAGAGTGTTGATAGCAATTTGCTTCCATGGTAGACCAGTAATAGCCTGCCCGTAGGATTTTCTTTGCCATCTGTGATACGGTGGGAGAACTGACTTGAGGTTTTGCGTTTGTTTTCGCAAATGTTTCGGTTGAGCAAGAGTCGCCACCGACTTTTTATTTTATCCTAAGGAAAGGTTTAAAAAGCACAGCAAAAACCTTTGAGATGTTTTCTTGGGTTCGGGGAGTAGATTATAGAAAGGGAAGGTATTAGCACCCTTTCTATCCATGGTTATCCATGGGCTCTTAGTTACTTGCTTAGATCAACTTGCCTTAATTTTCAATTGTTTGAAATGGTGCTTTTGTGTGTGTGTGGGTTTGAAAATGTTTTGAAAAGAAGCCAATGTGGTGGCAACCTTTGTAATGATCCATGTTGGGATGTATACAAAGGTGTATGTCTTTTGAAAGGTTTTCAATGTTTTTTTTGAAAGTTTCTTTTGAAAGTGTAGTGAGGTGTGGTTTGAAAAAATAGGCAAGTGTTTTGTTTTGCAAGTTGGCAAGTAACCAAGAGGTTGTCTACTCCTAAATTTCTCAAAGATTTCTCCTATGTTTTTAACCCTTTTAACAATTTTGTTCCACCATTGTATTTGGTGGACAATCTTGTGTTAGGATGTGAAAGGGACGGGCGCGGGTCATCGTTTAGACCATAATTGCAATGGTGCCAAGTATCTTTGGGCAATTTTTCCTTGGAGGGACTTGATCATTTTTAGGCGACTTTCGAAAGCGTCATCGATGGACTATGATCATTTGAATTGTTTTGTTTTGCCCAAAGAGACCTAACATGCAATATGGCCCATTATTGAAGGCAACAAGTGGAATACCCTAGGGGTGCAAGTGTGATTAGTGTTGTCCATTTTCATGCTTGATTATCTTGAATTTAGGTCAAACTATTTTTGTTACTTTTGATTCGCATACAAACCCTAATTCTAGCATGGTATAATTAGAAAGCATTAAAGTGCGAAAAATAAAGTTCCTAAGTTATTACAACACAATATGGGAAGGGGGGTACAAATGTTCAAATAGGGGGTATTTTGACAAGGAATTTAAACCTAGACTATTACATCAAATTGGGAATTTACAAGATATTTAATTGCACAAATTAAATAAAATGGAATAAATATGCAAGATGCAAAAAATGTTTTTTTTATGTGTATGAAAAAAAGTATTTTTTATGTGTCAAATAAACAAAATAAAAAGTATTAAATAAACAAAATAAAAAGTATTAATTTTTGGATTTTTTATGTATTTAGGGCAAAACCCTAATTTATTAAATAAAAGGTATTAATTATTTAATATGTACAATATTTATTAATTATGTACAAAAATAAAAATGAAGTATATTTGTTAAAAGGGTATTTTTTAATGTTAAATATTAATAAAAAATAAAATGTATATATCTTGTATTTTTAATCTAAATATACTAATATATATGTATGTATTTGTATTATTTACTAAATATATATTATATATACAAAATAATAATATTTAATATTTATGAAGAAAAAAAGTATATTTTATATAAAATATTTTCAGAAGATAAAATAAAATAAAAATGGAAAATAAAATGTGTTTGCATTATTTTAGTATTTTTAAATAAAAGTGTTTATGTATTTATTTATGCACAAATATTAATCTAAACAAATAAATGCCTAATAAATATAAAAATGGTGTAAAAATATTTTTTTTATATTATTAATATTGTGAGGAAAAATAAATAAGTCAGAACAAAAAAGAAAAGGTCAAAAAATCATGAAAATAAGCATAATGGGCCAAGGGGGTTTAAAAGTAACAAAAGGGTGCAAAAAGAAAGTCAACTCAGGCCCAGCCCAAGAAGACTTCATCTTCAACCTCAGAACATGTTTGAACAACCATCCACGCGCGTTTTCTATCTCCCAATTCCTGGACTTTCAAGCAAAACTCACAACATAAAAAATGTAGAGCATTAAAAGACGAATCCAGACATATAAAGAACTTGACTTAACTCTCTAAGATGAGGGAGAATTTCTTCTCCCCCAATTGCTGACCTAGTTTTTGTTCCATGTTCAGACATTAAATTCTCACAGCACACATAATATAAATGAAAACTAATTACATGGGCATGTTCAGGGCTATGAATGTGACATATTTTCTTCACAAATCTAAAGCTAACAATGCCTGGATAGAGAGATACGAGTTCATGAACTTACCTGTTCAGTTGGAATCGTATCTGGTGATGGAGGTAATTTCAGTGCAAGGTGATGATTGGTACAGCTTCCTTGATGTCCAGGGATGCTATTCCAAGTTTTACTTTGCTTTGAAGCTAGCTGAATCGAGTTATAGAACTCCACCTGCAAAACAGAAAAATGAAAATGGTGATGTTGATTGGGAGTGTTACAGGTCGTGTTTGAGGTTTGGAATAGCTTCAATGGATGTTGTGGGTGTGTTTGAAGTGTTTTTAGCAAGGATGCACGAATGGAATGAGTTATGGAACTCAAACTGCAGCAGGTCCCCTGTTTTGGCAGTTTGAGGGTGATTCTGTGTTTGAGAAGGTGTTGGAGATGGTTGGCTCGTGTTCTAGCTCAGAATGGATGTTTAGAATATGTTTGACAAGTTTGCTTAAGCCTGTGTTAGCTGAGATGAGAGTTGTGTGATGTTATGCTATGTTTCTTCTTACTTAAGCAACAAAAGGCCAAGTTGAGTTTCTAGCTTGTATAGGCCCCCCTAATGTGCTGCATACCTTGGCCTTGATCAGTGTAATTAGCTCATAAACTTATGCCAAAGAGATTTGCACTGTACTTGCTTGGATTGCTAATTGACATAAAGTGCAACTTTTCTAAAATGGATATAATGCTTTATCTAAAAATGGCTTAGTTTAACATGTAATGCTTAAACACATAAAACAAGGCCTTGGCACAATGAGTTAGCATTAAATTATTGAGTGCAAATGGGATATAGAACCTGTAATCAAGGAAAGCAAGCTGAATTCAAAATGGCACAAATGTATGAACATGTAACTTGGCCAAATCAAAAGTGAGTTTTTCTCATCTTGCCAAATTCGATTCTCCCTAACCATGAGGTTGTTTGATGAGTTCTTTGACATTTTGGAAAGCTTGGAATGTGTACTACAATCCATCTTTGAAATGAAAATTGAAATTCCAAGTGGAAGTATGTGAAAAATGGTGTTGAAGTTAGGTAAAAACCTTGCCTAAAATAAGTCAAATTCTCTCTAAGTTAAGAATGGTTTGGTACCCTTGTTCCAAAAATTGTAACTTGAGCTACAAGCTTCTTTTTGGAAAACTTTGTGAATAAAAGTTGTAGATTTTGCAATAGGCTACAACTTTCATGTTTTGACTTTTGCTTTAATCCAAATGAATCTTGGTGAGAAAGTGGGACAAAGTTAGGAAAAAATTAGGGTTTTTCATAACTTAGAAAAATTCGAAGTTATGAAAAATCTTCATTTCAAACCCTAATTTGCAATTCTTGATTTCTTGATGAACAAGTTTCATGATTTGGCATGTTTTGATGAAAAATGAATCTTGACACTTGATTTTGACCAAAAAGTCAAAGTTTGACTTTTCAGTATACAGTCAAAATTGATCAATTGACTGGGAAATTCAACTGTCAATCTTGTGTATTTGGGATCTTTTGAACTTGTTGAGTATGTCAAGACAATTCCATGGGGTCCTTGAGTCCATATGTGAGTTTGGTTTGCCATTGGCTAGGTCAAACAGTCAAAAATTGCCTTTGTGCAGTCAAAACCCTAAAAATGACCATTTTGCCCTTTTGGTGATCTGATCAAATTTCTTGTGGAATTGTGATCCAAAATTGATCAAATGGTCCATGTGAGTTCATAATGTTGATGTGGGTCAATTTTCATGAGATTTGACTGTCAATTGGCCACAGTTGACTTTTTCCCCAATACAGCTGATTTCTAGGTCAACTGTCCAATTGACTGGGCAAAATTTGGAATCAAGACTTGAAACTTGGTATGGATAAACTTGGGAGTCCAACATGAAGCATGAAATTCACCTTAGGCATTTTAGGTCAAAACATCTTTGTTCAAACATAAACCCTAATTTGGGTCCACAGTGCAAGAAGTCTTGAGTAGAGGAAACCCTAACTGGATCTTGAGCTCCAAGGGTCTTGTGATGAGAAAATGTTGAGGAAATGGGAGGGCAAATTTTGGGGTACAACAGTTGCCCCTGTTCAATCTTCTTGAACCTGAAGAGTTAGATTGGCAAGTTTGCCTTTCGTGACTCGAAGGTAAAAGGAGATTGGACACTAGAGTGTCCGGAAATTTGCACTCACATGTTGGAGTATCAGCAATGTGATGTCGGGAATGGGCTTATAGATGCCATTTGGAGAGATGGTGGATAGGGAGATGGGCTTATAGATGCCATCTAGAGATGTGACAGAACTTCGTCGGGAATGGGCTTATAGATGCCATTTGGAAGTGTTGATCGCATAAGAGATTCCTTAGCGAGAACTTGTGTATTTTGAGAAAGACAGATGTTTTCCTGGCTTTTTACAGGTGTTTGATCTTTAATCTCCTCATGCAGACATGCCCTGGCTAGATACAGGTGTCGAATCTACAATCGGTTGCTCGCAGATATGCCCTGGCTGGATACAGTATCGAATCTGGAACTCTTCAGACGTGCCTTGGCTAGATACAGGAATCGAATCCAGAATTGTGATAGTTGATAGATATGCCCTGGCTGGATACAGGAATCGAATCTTCAAACTCTTCAGACGTGCCCTGGCTAGATACAGGAATCGAGTCTGGAAATAGTCGTCAACAGATATGCCCTGGCTGGATACAGGAATCGAATCTTCAAACTCTTCAGATGTGCCCTGGCTAGATACAGGAATCGAATCCGGAATTGTGACAATTGATAGATATGCCCTGGCTGGATACAGGAATTGAATCTTCAAACTCTTCAGACGTGCCCTGGCTAGATACAGGAATCGAGTCTGGAAATTGATCACTCACAGATGTGCCCTGGCTAGATACAGGAATCGAATCTGGAATTGTGACAATTGAAGGTAGTTGTCTTTTAGGTTGTCTTTTTCCCTGAAAGGCAAAACATCAGTTGTATGCAATGTCATGATGTATGAAATGCATGATGTCATGATGTTCAAAATGAGATAGTGTTGTATGCACTTTATCATGTATGTAAGCAAGATGTATGAAACGTGAAATGTTTATGAATGTATTTTCGTCTAGGAAAATAAATCCTTGACGACCGGCCGGGGAATTAAATCCTGGGCTGACGTTGAAGAGTAGAGTTCTTCGCTTCCGCTGGGGATGATGGTTGCAAGCATACACCGGTAGGAGAAGATAACTCCGTTGGGGAACAAACTTGTTGGGGAGATTACTCTGAGGGGAAATACTCTGAGGAAGAGATACTCCGCTGAAGTTTGACGAGAGCTTCACTGAGGATTTCAATGATGGACTCCGCTGGGGATAACAATGATAAACTCCTCTGGGGATGACAATGATAAACTCCATTGGGGATGACAGTGATGAACTCCGCTGGGGATTGAAAGAATTTCTCCGAGGATGATCTTCCGTGGTAATTAGCTGAGGATAACCCAGTTATAAGCCCTTATGAGGAATAACTTTGAATAAAGCTCGGGAGAGACGTCCGTACTCTGCAGGGGGTAAGCTTCAAGACCTGCCGGGGATAAGAATTCCACTTTCCTGGGGAAGCTTTTCAGACTGTACTTGAAAAACGGTTCCATTGGAGTGTCTGCGTTCCGCCGGGGAACAATCTTAGATCAAGACTGCCGGGGATATTTGCTGATGAAATGCCTATACTCCGCTGGGGAATGTTGATATCTTCTGGAGATACACAACTTCCTTCAGGCTGACCGTAGACTAACTCTGTTGGAGGAGAGTATTGCTGACTTGCTAGAGGAACAGGGTACCTATTGTAGGGTTGATGATAGACTACTCTTCCTGGGGAGAGTATTGCTGAATCTTGTCTTACTCTGCGGGGAGTTGAGATAATTTGGTCACATTCTTCAGTCGAACCTATCTTGGTACTTTGGCGGATAAAGCAACTAGACTGCATCAGACAACTTTATATTGCCCCTGTTTCTGATGTCACCTGTAATTAGTCTTTTGTTTCATATGCAAGTATTTATGAATTAGCAATTTAATGTCAAATGCATATATAAAAAATGAACATTGGACGTTCTTCGCAAGACAAAACAGAAAAAAGGAAAAACAATTGGCAATTTGTTTGGAAAACTGAATCTGTATTGATTTTGAAATTTGCCTGTAAATAGGCGTTTTTTGTACAAGAGGCCGACGTCCTAGTAAGAGAACGCCGCCGAATAACATAAAGTTTATACAATTTTGAAAAGGAAACAAAACAGCTATGTGCACAATATTCCCACTGGGTTCCAACTCTGCTATCGCCTTTATGTCTTCGAGCGTCTCATCGCTTTGCTGCTTAGTTGAAGATGAAGCTGATTGATCGATGCTGAAGTCTGAGCCAGATAATTGATGTCGAATTCTGGATGCAAGGTGATCCAATGAGACATAGTATTACACTTTATCCCTAACTTTTGCCTGGACCGCCCTTTCGGGTTTTCAGTCCACCGGGATACCCATTTTTGCCCAAGCCGCCTTTTCAGGTTTTCGACTTGCCGGGTGTACAGATTTTTTTTCATTTCATCCCTTATTTTTGCCCGAACCCTTTTGGTTCGCCGGGAAGCCCTTATTTTTGCCTAGGTGTGTCAACCTAGCGGGTCTTTAATTCATGCGTAGTATCTTTTTACTATGTCTGCATTGGCGGGGTGAGGAAGGTCGTCACTATCCATGGTGGTTAGAATCATGGCTCCTCCTGAGAACACATGTTTAACCACAAATGGCCCTTCGTATGTAGGGGTCCATTTGCCCCGGGGATCATTTTGAGGAAGGATGATGCACTTGATTACCAGGTCCCCAACTTGATACTCTTATGGTCTGACTTTCTTGTTAAATGCCCTGATCATCCGTTTTTGGTACGTCTGACCATGACAGATAGCGGTGAGTCTCTTTTCGTCAATCAGGTTTAATTGATCAAGTCGAGTCTGAATCCAGTCATCTTCACTCAAGTCTGCATCCTTCATTATCCGGAGAGAGGGTATCTGGACTTCAATTGGCAAGACTGCCTCCATGCCATAGACCAAGGAAAAGGGTGTTGCCTCGGTTGACGTCCTTACTGAGGTACGGTACCTATGAAGAGCAAATGGTAACATCTCGTGCCAATCTTTGTAGGTCACTGTCATCTTCTGCACAATTTTCTTGATGTTTTTATTAGCTGCTTCTACAGCCCCATTCATCTTCGGCCGGTAAGGAGAAGAGTTGTGGTGTTGTATCTTGAATTGCTCGCAGAGCTCAGTGATCATCTTGTTATTAAGATTGGTACCATTGTCTGTAATGATTCTTTCCGGGACGCCGTACCGACAGATCAGGTTATGCCGAATGAAACGTGCCACGACGCTCTTGGTTACGGTGGCGTAGGAAGCTGCCTCAACCCACTTCGTGAAGTAATCAATTGCTACTAGGACGAAGCGATGCCCGTTGGATGCTGTTGGTCGGATCTCACCGATCATATCGATGCCCCACATTGCAAAAGGCCAAGGTGCCGCCAGGACGTTCAGAGGAACCGGAGGGATATGCACCTTATCAGCATAGATCTGGCATTTATGACAAGTTCGAGAATGTTGGTAACAGTCGGCTTCCATTGTGGACCAGAAATATCCTGTCCGAAGGATTTTCTTTGCCATGGTGTGTCCACTGGAATGTGTTCTGAATGTACCTTCATGAAGTTCTATCATGATCTTCTCTGCTTCAGCCTTATCCACACAACGCAGTAAAGTTGAATCGTGATTTCGTTTGTAGAGAATGCTGTTGCTGAGGAAGAATTTTGCCGCAAACCTTCTCATGAACTTCTTGTCGTTGACAGATGCACCTTCAGGGTATTCCTGAGCTTCCAAGTATCTCTTCACCTCATGATACCAGGGTTTTTCAGTCACCTTTTCGGCCTCAAGATCGCAGTAGTATGCAGGTTCGTCCAACTTCCAGATAATGATCTGGGGAGCCTCATTGTCCCATTTGACTTTGAACATTGAAGACATCGTAGCTAGTGCGTCCGCTAACTGATTCTCCTCTCTTGGGAAGTGTTCAAAAGTTATCTCTTCAAAGTGGGGAAGCAAAGTCAACACATACTCCTTGTAAGGAATAAGATTCGGGTGTTTCGTATCCCACTCGCCTTTGATCTGATTGATCACGAGAGCGGAATCTCCGAAGACACTCAGAAACTTGATCCTTAAGTCGATTGCAGCTTGAAGACCCATAATACATGCCTCATATTCTGCCATGTTGTTGGTGCAATTGAAACACAGCCGGGCGGTGAGTGGAGTATGAGTTCCTTTGGGGGATATGATTACAGTTCCGATTCCATTACCCAAAGCGTTCGAGGCTCCGTCAAAATGCATAGACCATCGGGATCCTTCCTCAGGTCCTTCATCCGGTCCAGGCACTTAACAATCAGTTACCACCATGATATCTTCGTCCGGAAACTCAAAGTTCAACGATTGGTAATCGTCCACAGGTTGGTGTGCCAAATGATCTGTCAATACACTTCCCTTGATGGCTTTTTGAGTTCTGTACTGGATATCATATTCTGTTAAGATCATTTGCCATCTTGCTATTCTTCCAGACAGAGCAGGCTTTTCGAATATGTACTTGATGGGATCCATCTTTGAAATCAACAGAGTAGTGTGAGTCAACATATACTGTCTCAGCCGGCGAGCAGCCCATACCAGAGCGCAGCAAGTTTTCTCGAGCAGTGAGTACCGAGACTCACAGTCGGTAAACTTTTTGCTCATGTAATAAATAGCGTGCTCTTTTCGGCCATACTCGTCATGCTGCCCCAGCACACACCCATTGAGTTGTCAAGTACTGGCAAGTATAGTATTAGAGGTCTCCCTTCCACTGGTGGCATAAGAATGGGTGGCTCTTGGAGATACTCTTTTATCTTTTCAAAAGCGGCCTGACATTCATCGTTCCAACGTACTACTTGATCTTTCTTCAGTAATTTGAAGATTGGCTCACAGGTAGCAGTTAGATGTGAGATGAATCGGGAAATGTAATTTAGTCGTCCCAGAAAGCCTCTGACTTCTTTCTCTGTCTTGGGAGTTGGCATCTCTTGTATGGCTTTCACCTTGGCAGGGTCCACCTGAATACCTTTATCGCTTACAATGAAACCTAGCAATTTTCCGGACCTCACCCCAAAGGTACATTTGTTTGGATTCAACCTCAGCTTGTATAACTTCAATCGGTCAAACAGCTTCCGCAGATGGTCAAGGTGTTCCTCCTCAGTTTGAGACCTTGCAATCATGTCATCAACATATACCTCAATCTCATGATGGATCATATCATGAAATAAAGCAACCATGGCACGTTGGTAGGTTGCCCCAGCATTTTTCAACCCGAATGGCATGACCTTGTAGCAGAAGGTGCCCCACTGAGTGACAAAGGTAGTCTTTTCCATATCTTCAGGAGCCATCTTGATCTGATTGTACCCTGAAAAACCATCCATGAAGGAGAACACCTTGTGTTGAGCAGTATTGTCAACAAGAACGTCGATGTCAGGCAGAGGGAAATCATCTTTAGGGATAGCCCTGTTCAAATCCCTGTAATCGACACACATTCTGACCTTACCGTCCTTTTTCAGCACTGGCACCACGTTGGCAACCCACTGAGGGTAAGAAGTCACTGCTAGAAACCCGGCATCGAATTGCTTCATAACCTCAGCCTTGATCTTTTCGGACATCTCTGGACGCATACGGCAGACCTTTTGCTTTACCGGAGGGCAGTCTTCCTTGGTAGGCAGGTGATGAACCACAATGTCGGCATCCAAACCAGGCATGCCTTCGTAAGACCAAGAAAAGATTTCCATGTAATCATGTAGCATCTGGATCAATCGTTGCTTCACGCTGAGCTCTAGATTGGCACCAATCTTGACTTCTTTTCTATTTGTCTCAGTACCCAGGTTTATCGTCTCCACTGGCTCTTCATGCGGCTGAATGGCCCTCTCTTCCTGGAGTAGCAGTCTTGTGAGTTCACCAGGCACTTCGCAATCATCTTCACCTTCGTCCTCGGCTAAGTTGATCGGATTTTCGAAGTCATAACTGGCAGTAGCAGAGCTGTTACCAGTGAGATCCAGAGTGGATTGAAACCTGTATAAGTGAGTGTGTGTAAATATAGTTGTTTTGCAATATATAACACAGAAAGAAAAAGAGCACAAGATTTGAAATGCAACAAACGTCCAATGTTTTGATTAATGATATATGGAAATGTCATACAAAAAGCCCTCACAAATGGAGCTACGATGCCCCGGGTAGGACACCGAGCCAATAAAAGTTTCAACATATTGTTTGTTACAAATTGAACACAAAAGAGTTAATTACTGTGTGACAAATGTAATAGGTGTAAAATCCTTTGTCGTCCAGTTGCTTGGTCCGTTGCTGGTGGTTGGATAAATCCAACTATCAAATTTTGCTTCCTCTACGTCCTCCTCGATAGCATTCACCCTTGGATTGGTTATGAACACCGGAGCCTTTCTGATCCTTTCTTTGCGAACAGCCCTCTGAGCCTCTGCAGTGAAGCCCAGCCCAAACTTGTCGGTCTTTTGAGTGAAGTCAGGAAGATGACCCCTGTTTGCACATTTGCCTTTTTCAATCACTGCCCGGGCATCCTTCAGGGAAGCCATCTTCAGAGGAAAGTCTTCTTCAACCACTGTTTCAGCTGATGCCAATGTTGGAGGAACCTCCTCAAAATGTTGAAAGGGGGTTTCAATAAACTCCCCGTCCATCTCGATATACCGTAATGAATTCAGATGACTTACCATGTATTCCTCCTCACCCTGCACAGTAACAATCTTCCCTTTGACAGGGTATTTGAGCTTCTGGTGTAGAGTGGATGTTACTGCCCCAGCCTTGTGAATCCAGGGTCGACCCAACAAGCAGGAATAAGATGGACGAATATCCATCACGTAGAACGTTGAGTCGAAGACTTGGGAACCCACACGGATAGGAATGTCTACCTCACCGTGCACCATCCTCTTAGAACCGTCGAAGGCTCTAACAATGATGTTACTAGGTTTCAATTCCAGACCCTCACAATCCAACCGATCTAAGGCCTTCTTGGGCAAAACATTCAGGGAATAATCGGTGTCCACCAATACGTGTGTGAGAGTAGTACCCCTGCATTCTATAGAGACGTGCAAGGCATCATTGTGATTTTTTCCCTTGGCGGTCAGGTCAGCATCCGAGAACCCCAAACCATTGTCAGCTGTCAAATTAGCCACACAGTCAGTGAATTGATCTGCAGAGGTCTCTTGCGGCACATGGGCCGTTTTCAGAAATGAAATCAGGGCCTTTGTGTGGGCCTCTGAGCACAGCAACAATGATAGCATAGAGATTTTGGAGGGGGTATGCCCCAGTTGTTCAACGACATTGAAGTCACTCTTTTTAATGATTTTAAGGATTTCTTCCATCTCTTGTTGGAAGGCTCCAACAGCAGTCTTTTTTGGTGCCTCCGTCCTGGCAGGCAAATCGATAGCAACTTCCTTGCCCCGAGCATCAGAGGACTCGGCGGCAGTAGTAGACACAGAAACTTGATTTGAAACATGCACACTTGCGGGTGTGATGATAAGAGGTTTTCGGATAACTGGCGGTGCAATGTCAGGCGAGAAGAGCCTGCCACTGCGAGTAATCTTGGCGGGACCAGTGATGTTACTGATACTGGTACCGGTGTTGAACTCCTGCTTCACTCCAAGCACATACACGTCTGTCCCATAGTGCCATGGGACAGCCTTGTTAGATTCATAGGGGAGAGGCCCCGGAACAGTAATAGTAATGGGTGCAACAGACATAATTTGGATTGGCTTCCTCGGGGGAGCCTTGGTAGGATTGTTGAAAATTGTGACGACAGATACTTCTTTAGCGGAAACAAACGGAACAGCAGTTTTCTTGAACATAATTTCTTTGCTATCCATCAGGCTTTGGATGCCTGATTTCAGCAGCAGACAACCGGTAGGGATAACAGCACACAGGAGGCAACCCTTGCTACAACCCGGAAATAAATCGGCTAGTAGTAGGTTCCTCTTAACAGTCAATAGAGGGGTAGCAACATCATTCACCGAAACAGCATACAAATCTTCCTCGACGGCATTTACTCTATGCTGGGGCATAGGAGCAGTTACAACATTTGGCCTCTCAGGGGCCTCAAACTGAATTTCCTTCGCATCGATGAGGTCTTGCACCTTATTTCTCAGGGCCTAACAATCATCAGTAGTATGCCCGGGGCTATCAGAATGATAAGCACAACGGGCATTTGGGTTATACTTAGGAGATGCAGTATTCACGACTTTCAGAACCTCTTTGATGGTCACCAAGTTGGTTGATAACAGTTGCGGCAAGATTTGTGACAAGGTCATACTCAGCCGAGTATACTGCCTCTTGGGCCTTTCACCTCTTTGTTGATTGTACTGCTGAGGAGCAGCAACAGGCTTTGAAATGACCAAGGCATTGACGGCTTGGCGGCTTTCTGGCTTGACTTGTCTTCTAGGACCATAGACTGCACTAGCTTCCTTCTTGAAAGGCCTCTTCTCAGTACTTGCGGAGGCGGATTTCTGTATTTTTCCTGACCTGATGCCAGCTTCTATCCTTTCACCCGTCAGAATCAAATCCGTAAACCCAGTGGAGGAGTTACCAACCAAATGATTGAAAAATGGACCAGACAAGGTCCCTAGAAACATATCAACCAGCTCACGATCAGTCAATGGAGGCTGCACCCTGCCAGCCAAATCTCTCCATTTTTGTGCATATTCTTTGAACCCTTCGCCCGTTCCTAGAGACATACCCTGAAGTTGGGTACGCGTAGGAGCAAGGTCAGAATTGTATTGATATTGTCTATAAAATGCAGTCGCCAAATCTTCCCAATGTCGGATACTGGTTCCATCTAGCTGATAGAACCACTCAAGCTGTGACCCCGAAAGGCTATCTTGGAAGAAGTGGATCCAAAGATTTTTATCTGCCGTGTAAGGTTGGATCTTCCTTACGTACGATCTTAGATGCAGCTTTGGACAGGAAGCCCCGTCGTATTTGGCAAAGGCATGCGCCTTAAACTTGTGTGGGATTACCACCCCAGAAGATAACACCGAATCTCCGAAATCCAGCCCCAACACATTTTGAATCTCCATGGCGCTCAAGCGGTCCTCTAATTGCTTGTATCTGTCAGTAGCGGGAGGGTATTGTTCGTCATTGTAATCCGTCTCGTTGTCAGAGACTGCAGGACTAGGAGCTCCTCCCCCTTGGGGACTGTCTTTCTCTGCAGAGGAAGTAGTTGGATCAGCCTCGTTATGGAGTGTGTTCCCAAACCTGCGTCCAGTATTGAACAACGCAGTCCTCTTCTTCTTCTTCTTCTTCTTTAGGAGCAGAGCCTTCAACTTTTGCTGACCTTGGGCCAGGCTTAGGACCATCTCTTGAAACTGGGCACTTTGGGCCTGGAGGGCCTTGATTGCTTGCTCACTGGATGATTCTGGATTCATGATGACTGTTCCAAATAAACAGCGAAGAAGATTAAGCAACCTGTAGAAAAAATGGGTACCTGTTATGCACATGATGTATGAGATGCTATCTATGCAATGCATTCAAGGATTTTAGAAATTCACAATTGTTGCAAACAAAAAGAACGCACGTCATATTAATAAGAAAAGATTTGTTAGTACATAAATGCCCCATGGGCCAAATATTACAAAAACAACTTCTCAAGGTAAAAATACGTTGCGCATCCTCTTTGGTGCAATGTAGGTGTTGAGGGCCTCTTGCTCATGGAGTCGGCGGGTGAGATCTAAAACCTTCTTCTCACTGGCGTAGAAGCTGGCTTCAAAAGTGTTTTGTTCCTCCTTTAGTTAGATCCAACTCTTCTGCATCTCCTCCCACGATGTAGGCATGTCAGGATATAGGATGGTGTAGGGAACCTCTCCTTCCTTGACGGGCTCTTTAATCACAGGGAGAACATGAGGATAAGGTATCATCAGACTCTGGGCTCGGGCTTGTACCCACTTGAGATAAGGTTCAAGAGGGATGGAGTTCTTGTGTCCCAGCGTCTTGCTATCAACCTTGTTGGGTCTCCCCCAAGCTCTGATGAATCTTTGGCGAAGTCCTTGCGCATCGTTGTCGAAGTCAAAAAACTAGGTCAGGAATCAACATGTCGTGAGGGCCATCTCTTCGTGCATATCCAAATTGCCTCAAAGCTAGGCAAGGGTTGTAGGTGATACCTCCTCTGATTCCAAGTAAAGGAACATTAGGAAACTCTCCACAACGGTCGACGATGATGACATTTTCTCTGGACCGAGAACACCAATGTACATCAGAGTGAGTAAGAGTCATCAACCGTTGGGACCACCTTGAGCCTTGGTCATTCTTCAGGACAGATTGTGGAAGGTGCGAAATAAACCACCTTGCGAGGAAAGGAGTACATCACATGAGAACACCCCTCTTTCTCATTGTTCGTGTGTAAAATGAGTGAAGAATGTCCCCAAGCAATGTTGGTATCGGATTTCTGGATAAGAAGATTTTGACGGCGTTGACATCTACCAATTGGTCAGAATTTGGGAATATGACCAACCCATAGATAAGGAGTGTCACAATCTCTTCAAAGGCTTGCAGGTCCAATGAATTCCAACACTCTTGTGCCTTCTCAAACAAGAACTTTGCTAAGAAACCTTTGACGCCGCTTCTATTTTCCCAGTGCCCCTTGATGTCAGAAGGTTGTAGATGTAATGCTCGAGCAACATCTTCCGGCTTTGGTTCCTTTTCCGTACCGCTGAAAGGTAGTTGATTGAGGATAGGAATTCTCAGGAGTTGAGAAATTTCCTCCAAAGTGGGAACCAACTGGTAGTCGGGGAAAGTGAAACAGTGGTGAAGAGGGTCAAAGAACTGGAATATCACTTTCATCATGTCTTCTTCAATGTTGGTGTTGACTAAGCTGAGCAGTCTACCATGTCTTTCACTGAAGGATGAGCTTTCCGGAATTCTTGAGGTGAGCTCCTTGAGTTGAGGAGAGATTCTCACAAGGTTAACTTGGATGGTTTTTCTGCGAGGAATTTCCATGACCTACAAAACAAGAACAAAGATGAAGATCTAAACCCTTGAAGTGGTTAGTAAATGCATATGATGCTTTATGATGTTTATGATGTATGCACAAACATATGTACAAGCAAATCACACCAAACCCTAGTTTCAGGCTTGCATGGGGTTTCATAGGTAAGTACCCTCTTGAGTGTAGTCGGCTTAAAAACCTGTCCTATAAATAGTAACCGGGTTCTAAGGAGCTCAATATCATTGGATTGTTTTCATTGTTCATTGTTTTGGTTTAGCCACTTAACTAGCGACCAAAATATTCCAAGAAAACAACCCTCAATGAGTGTAGTATCGAGTATCTACCAACTTCGGACTGCACCAAAGTCGGTCATCTCACTACCCCTAATAAAAGGCCAAGATGGTCAAGTAAGGTTCTAAGTCATTAGTGCTTAGTGACATCACTCAGCGGCCCCGTACTCTCCTTGATTGAACTCAAGGGTTACCGGTACTCACAAATATGTCGCACTAATATAGCTATTGCTTCGACCGTGTCGGTATACCCTGCACAGTTTCCACAACGTATTGCTATCTATGAATGTTTCCCAAAATCCGGGTGTAGGACTGTAAACCCAAACAAGAGAGCCAAGATATAAAGCAATCAATTCAAACAATTAGTCATACAAGAGGGTGATCTAAGCCCTAAGGTTACTCCACTTTTAAATTGTATCCTCAGCAGAGTCGCCAGTTCTGTGATACGGTGGGAGAATTGACTTGAGGTTTTGCGTTTGTTTTCGCAAATGTTTCGGTTGAGCAAGAGTCACCACCGACTTTTTATTTTATCCTAAGGAAAGGTTTAAAAAGCACAGCAAAAACCTTTGAGATGTTTTCTTGGGTTCAGGGAGTAGATTATAGAAAGGGAAGATATTAGCACCCTTTCTATCCATGGTTATCCATGGACTCTTAGTTACTTGCTTAGATCAACTTGCCTTAATTTTCAATTGTTTGAAATGGTGCTTTTGTGTGTGTGTGGGTTTGAAAATGTTTTGAAAAGAAGCCAATGTGGTGGAAACCTTTGTAATGATCCATGTTGGGATGTATACAAAGGTGAATGTCTTTTGAAAGGTTTTCAATGTTTTTTTTGAAAGTTTGTTTTGAAAGTGTAGTGAGGTGTGGTTTGAAAAAATAGGCAAGTGTTTTGTTTTGCAAGTTGGCAAGTAACCAAGAGGTTGTCTACTCCTAAATTTCTCAAAGATTTCTCCTATGTTTTTAACGCTTTTAACAATTTTGTTCCACCATTGCATTTGGTGGACAATCTTGTCTTAGGATGTGAAAGGGACGGGCGCGGGTCATCGTTTAGACCATAATTGCAATGGTGCCAAGTATCTTTGGGCAATTTTTCCTTGGAGGGACTTTATCATTTTTAGGCGACTTTTGAAAGCGTCATCGAGGGACTATGATCATTTGAATTGTTTTGTTTTGCCCAAAGAGACCTAACATGCAATATGGCCCATTATTGAAGGCAACAAGTGGAATACCCTAGGGGTGCAAGTGTGATTAGTGTTGTCCATTTTTATGCTTGATTATCTTGAATTTGGGTCAAACTATTTTTGTTACTTTTGATTCGCATACAAACCCTAATTCTAGCATGGTATAATTAGAAAGCATTAAAGTGTGAAAAATATAGTTCCTAAGTTATTACAACACAATATGGGAAGGGGGGTACAAATGTTCAAATGGGGGGTATTTTGACAAGGAATTTAAACCTAGACTATTACATCAAATTGGGAATTTACAAGATATTTAATTGCACAAATTAAATAAAATGGAATAAATATGCAAGATGCAAAAAATGTTTTTTTTATGTGTATGAAAAAAGGTATTTTTTATGTGTCAAATAAACAAAATAAAAAGTATTAAATAAACAAAATAAAAAGTATTAATTTTTGGATTTTTTATGTATTTAGGGCAAAACCCTAATTTATTAAATAAAAGGTATTAATTATTTAATATGTACAATATTTATTAATTATGTACAAAAATAAAAATGAAGTATATTTGTTAAAAGGGTATTTTTTTAATGTTAAATATTAATAAAAAATAAAATGTATATATCTTGTATTTTTAATCTAAATATACTAATATATATGTATGTATTTGTATTATTTACTAAATATATATTATATATACAAAATAATAATATTTAATATTTATGAAAAAAAAAGTATATTTTATATAAAATATTTTCAGAAGATAAAATAAAATAAAAATGGAAAATAAAATGTGTTTGCATTATTTTAGTATTTTTAAATAAAAGTGTTTATGTATTTATTTATGCACAAATATTAATCTAAACAAATAAATGCCTAATAAATATAAAAATGGTGTAAAAATATTTTTTTATATTTTTAATATTGTGAGGAAAAATAAATAAGTCAGAACAAAAAAGAAAAGGTCAAAAAATCATGAAAATAAGCATAATGGGCCAAGGGGGTTTAAAAGTAACAAAAGGGTGCAAAAAGAAAGTCAACTCAGGCCCAGCCCAAGAAGACTTCATCTTCAACCTCAGAACATGTTTGAACAACCATCCACGCGCGTTTTCTATCTCCCAATTCCTGGACTTTCAAGCAAAACTCACAACATGAAAAATGTAGAGCGTTAAAAGACGAATCCATACATATAAAGAACTTGACTTAACTCTCTAAGATGAGGGAGAATTTCTTCTCCCCCAATTCCTGACCTAGTTTTTGTTCCATGTTCAGACATTAAATTCTCACACACACATAATATAAATGAAAACTAATTACATGGGCATGTTCAGGGCTATGAATGCGACATATTTTCTTCACAAATCTAAAGCTAACAATGCCTGGATAGAGAGATACGAGTTCATGAACTTACCTGTTCAGTTGGAATCGTATCTGGTGATGGAGGTACTTTCAGTGCAAGTTGATGATTGGTACAGCTTCCTTGATGTCCAGGGATGCTATTCCAAGTTTTACTTTGCTTTGAAGCTAGCTGAATCGAGTTATAGAACTCCACCTGCAAAACAGAAAAATGAAAATGGTGATGTTTATTGGGAGTGTTACAGGTCGTGTTTGAGGTTTGGAATAGCTTCAAGGGATGTTGTGGGATGTGTTTGAAGTGTTTTTAGCAAGGATGCACGAATGGAATGAGTTATGGAACTCAATCTGCAGCAGGTCCCCTGTTTTGGCAGTTTGAGGGTGATTCTGTGTTTGAGAAGGTGTTGGAGATGGTTGGCTCGTGTTCTAGCTCAGAATGGATGTTTAGAATATGTTTGACAAGTTTTCTTAAGCCTGTGTTAGCTGAGATGAGAGTTGTGTGATGTTATGCTATGTTTCTTCTTACTTAAGCAACAAAAGGCCAAGTTGAGTTTCTAGCTTGTACAGGCCCCCCTAATGTGCTGCATACCTTGGCCTTGATCAGTGTAATTAGCTCATAAACTTGTGCCAAAGAGATTTGCATTGTACTTGCTTGGATTGCTAATTGACATAAAGTGCAACTTTTCTAAAATGGATATAATGCTTTATCTAAAAATGGCTTAGTTTAACATGTAATGCTTAAACACATAAAACAAGGCCTTGGCACAATGAGTTAGAATTAAATTATTGAGTTCAAATGGGATATAGGACCTGTAATCAAGGAAAGCAAGCTGAATTCAAAATGGCACAAATGTATGAACATGTAACTTGGCCAAATCAAAAGTGAGTTTTTCCCATCTTGCCAAATTCGATTCTCCCTAACCATGAGGTTGTTTGATGAGTTCTTGGACATTTTGGAAAGCTTGGAATATGTACTACAATCCATATTTGAAATTCAAATTGAAATTCCAAGTGGAAGTATGTGAAAAATGGTCTTGAAGTTAGGTAAAAACCTTGCCTAAAATAGGTCAAATTCTCTCTAAGTTAAGAATGGTTTGGTACCCTTGTTCCAAAAATTGTAACTTGATCTACAAGCTTCTTTTGGGAAAACTTTGTGAATCAAAGTTGTAGATTTTGAAATAGGCTACAACTTTCATGTTTTGACTTTTGCTTGAATCCAAATGAATCTTGGTGAGAAAGTGGGACAAAGTTAGGAAAAAATTAGGGTTTTTCATAACTTAGAAAAATTCGAAGTTATGAAAAATCTTCATTTCAAACCCTAATTTGCAATTCTTGATTTCTTGATGAACAAGTTTCATGATTTGGCATGTTTTTATGAAAAATGAATCTTGACACTTGATTTTGACCAAAAAGTCAAAGTTTGACTTTTCAGTATACAGTCAAAATTGATCAATTGACTGGGAAATTCAACTGTCAATCTTGTGTATTTGGGATCTTTTGAACTTGTTGAGTATGTCAAGACAATTCCATGGGGTCCTTGAGTCCATATGTGAGTTTGGTTTGCCATTGGCTAGGTCAAACAGTCAAAAATTGCCTTTGTGCAGTCAAAACCCTAAAAATGACCATTTTGCCCTTTTGGTGATCTGATCAAATTTCTTGTGGAATTGTGATCCAAACTTGATCAAATGGTCCATGTGAGTTCATAATGTTGATGTGGGTCAATTTTCATGAGATTTGACTGTCAATTGGCCACAATTGACTTTTTCCCCAATACAGCTGATTTCTAGGTCAACTGTCCAATTGACTGGGCAAAATTTGGAATCAAGACTTGAAACTTGGTATGGATAAACTTGGGAGTCCAACATGAAGCATGAAAGTCATCTTAGGCATTTTAGGTCAAAACATCTTTGTTCAAACACAAACCCTAATTTGGGTCCACAGTGCAAGGAGAAGTCTTGAGCAGAGGAAACCCTAACTGGATCTTGAGCTCCAAGGGTCTTGTGATGAGAAAATGTTGAGCAAATGGGAGGGCAAATTTTGGGGTACAACACCATCGTATGCCCACTGGAATAGGTACCAAAAGTGCCTTCTTGCAATTCAGCCATGATCCTTTCAGCTTCAACCTTATCTACACACCGAAGTAACAGAGTCATGATTGTGTTTATACAGGATGTCGTTACTAAGGAAGAACTTAGCAGAGAATCTCCTTAAGAACTTTTTATCATTGATTGAAGCTCCTTCTGGATATTCTTGAGCCTCGAGATACCTCTTGACTTCATGAAACCAAGGCTGGTCCACTACTTCTTCAATATTAATCTCGTGATAGTGTGTTGGTTCATCCATTCGTTCAATGGTGATCTGGGGAGCCTCGTTATCTCAGTTAAGCTTAAACATAGATGACATTGTGGCTAAAGCGACTGCTAGCTGATTTTCTTCTCGCGGGAAATGCTCGAAGGTGATATTCTCAAAATGTGGTAGGAATGTCAAAACATGTTCTTTATAAGGGATAAGGTTTGGGTGTTTGGTGTCCCATTCCCCTTTGATCTGACTGATAACCAAAGCTGAGTCTCTGAATACATCCAAGGATTTGATCCCCAAGTCTATGGCAGCTTTGAGACCGAAGATGCACGCTTCATATTCCGCCATGTTGTTTGTACAGTTGAAGCAAAGTCTGGAAGTAAAGGGAGTATGAAACCCTTCTGGAGATATGAGTACATCACCAATACCATTGTCGAGTGCATTGGAGGCTCCATCAAAGAATAGGGTCCATCGGGATCCTTGTTCAGGTCCGTCATATGGCCTGAATTCTTCACAGTTGTCTAATGTCATGATGTCTTCATCCGGGAATTCGAACTTCATGGACTGGTAGTCTTCTACAGCTTGGTGAGCAAGGTGATCGGCTAATACACTGCCCTTTATAGCTTTCTGGGTAGTATATTGTATGTCATATTCTGTCAGGATCATCTGCCATCTCGCTATTCTCCCAGAAAGAGCAGGCTTCTCGAAGATATATTTTATCGGATCCATTTTAGATATCAACAAGGTAGTATGAGTCAGCATATACTGTCTTAGTCGGCGAGCAGCCCATGCCAGAGCGCAACAAGTTTTCTTGAGCAGTGAATATTTGGTTTCACAGTCGGTAAACTTTTTGCTCAAGTAGTAAATAGCGTGCTCTTTTCGGCCAGACTCGTCATGTTTCCCCAATACACACCCCATTGAATTTTCTAAAACAGTCAAATACATGATCAATGGTCTTCCCTCGGCTGGTGGCATTAATACAGGAGGCTCTTGTAAGTATTCTTTGATTTTGTCAAAAGCAATTTGGAATTCATCATTCCATTTGACTACTTGATCTTTCTTCAATAGTTTGAAGATTGGCTCACAAGTAGATGTCAGGTGAGAAATGAATCTGGCGATATAGTTCAAACGTCCCAAGAATCCTCTGACTTCCTTTTCAGTGCGAGGAGCAGGCATCTCTTGTATTGCTTTAACTTTAGCAGGATCGACCTCGATACCTTTGTTGCTGACGATAAAGCCTAAGAGTTTACCAGATTGTACCCCAAATGTGCATTTGTTAGGATTCAACCTCAGTTTGTACTTCTTCAGTCTCTCGAACAGTTTTTGTAAGTGATTAAGATGCTCCTCTCTGTTTGAGATCTGGCTATCATATCGTCCACATAGACTTCTATTTCGTGATGTATCATGTCGTGAAATAGAGCTACCATGGCACGCTGATAGGTTGCCCCAACGTTCTTTAGTCCGAATGGCATCACCTTATAGCAGAAAGTGCCATACTGCGTGACAAAGGTTGTTTTCTCCATGTCCTCAGGCGCCATTTTGATTTGGTTGTAACCTGAGAATCCATCCACGAAGGAAAACACTTTGTGTTGTGCCGTATTGTCAACTAGGATATCAATATGGGGGAGTGGAAAACCATCGTTAGGGCTTGCCATGTTCAAATCTCTGTAGTCCACACACATTCGCACCTTGCCATCCTTTTTGGGTACGGGAACAACATTGGCAACCCATTGGGGGTAAGAGGTGACTGTCAAGAATCCAGCGTTGAATTGCTTCATGACCTCTACTTTAATCTTTTCTGACATATCAAGCCTCATGCGACAAACTTTTTGCTTTACTGGCGGACAATCCTCTCTTGTAGGTAGACGATGTACCATAATATCTTCATCAAGTCCTGGCATGTCTTCATACGACCAGACAAAGACTTTGACATAATCATGAAACAACTGAATCAGACGCTTCTTGACACTGGGTTCCAGATTGGCACCCACTTTGACCTCTTTTTTGTCTTCTTCGGTACCTAAGTTGATTGTATCCACAGGTTTCTCGTGAGGCTGAATGGTTCTCTCTTCTTGTTGTAGCAGTCTAGCAAGTTCCCTTGGTACTTCACAATCTTCCTCACCTTCGTCTTTGGCTTGGTAGATTAGTTTCTCAGAGTCACAAAAGGCCATAGCAGTATCGTTACCCAAGGGATCCTGAACGGATGTATACCTGCATTGTGAGTGTGGGTGTGTGTAAGGGTATAACTATCTTTGAAAGAAAATAAAATGTAAAAGAAAAACAATGAGCAGAAAAGTTTGTATGCGAAAAACGTCCATGATTCATTGATGTCATATGAATATGAAATAATAATCCTTACAAATGGACCATTGTGCCTCGGGTAAGACACAAGGTTTTAAGAGTGCAAATTGTTTTGAATATTACAGATCCAACAAAATGTAAAGATAAATTAATGTGGGATAAAAATGATTGGGACGAAGTCTCTAGCCTCCCAATTGATGAGCCCTCCATTGACAGTTGGAAAGATCTAATCCTCTAGGTTGCTACCATCTTCACCTTCTTCCACTGCGTTGACTTCACGGTTGTTGATCTTCATGGGTGGCCCTCCAGCACGGGCACGACGTACATCCTTTTGAGCATTTGAAGTGAAACCTATGTCAAACTTGTCAGACTTATATGGGATATCTGGGATTTGTCCCCAGATAGTGCATCCACCTTCTTCCATCATTGCTTTAGCATCTTTCAGTGACGACATCCGGAGTGGAGGCCTTGTAATCTTGGGAACAGCCTTGGTCACTGCCACATCTTGGGGGACCTCTTCAAAGTGTTGAAATGGAGTTTCGATGAATTCACCATCCAATTCCACATATCTGAAGGAATTGAGATGGTTGATCATGTATTCTTCCTCTCCATGAACGGTGATAATCTTCCCTTGAACTGGATACTTCAACATCTGGTGCAGCGTATAAGTAATAGCGCCAACATTATGGATCCATGTTCGACCTAGCAGGCAGGAGTATGAAGGGCGGATGTCCATCACATATAAAGTTGAATTGAAAGTTTGGGTTCCAACCTTTATGGGAATGTCTACCTCCCCGTGCACCATCCTCTTCGAACCGTCAAAAGCCCTTACCACTATGTTGCTTGGCTTCAAAGTCAACCCCTCACAGTCAAGTCTATCAAGAGCCTTTTTGGGTAATACATTCAAAGATGAGCCAGTGTCCACCAAAACATGCACCAGAGTGGTGCCCCTATATTCCACTGAGACATGCAACGCCTCATTATGCTTTCTTCCCCTCGGCGTCAGACCAGCATCTGAAAAACCTAAACCATTGTCCATAGTTAGGTTGGCCATGCAGTCTTGGAATTGATCAGCAGACGTCTCTTGAGGTACATGGGTTGTTTTTAAGAACTTCACCAAGGCTTTTGCATGTGCCTCGGAACATAGTAGTAATGCCAGCATGGAGATTTTAGAGGGAGTTTGCCCCAGTTGTTCAACTACATCGTAGTTGCTTCTCTTTATAATTTTTAACATCTCCTCCATTTCCTTCTTGGAGGTCTCAGGGATAGTCAATGACTGAGCCTTCATCTGGACAGGCTCAATCATAACACCTTTTCCTCGAGCTTTGGTCAACTCGGCAGCAAGAGTGTCATTAAGAATGATTACAGGGGTTGTAACAGCTTTGTCAATTGGAGTACTTGCAGAGATGATTATGGGGGTAGGAGTAACCTTTAGATCAGCCACATGGATAGTTATGGCCCCAGAAACTGCTTTTGAGGAAGCAATTTATGTAGAAAAGATCCTACCACTTCGGGTAATTTTGCTAGTTCCTGTAATGTTACTGATGTCGGAGTCTTCTTTCTCGAAATTTATCTCTTCGGCGGCCGACCAGTCTTGCTTGATGCCATGGTAGTAGACGCCCCCTCCATAATTCCATGGCACCGTTTTGTCTGACACATATGGGACTGGCCCAGGAATTGTGATTATTAAAGGAGTCGCTTTCGGAACTGATGTAATTCTAACGGGTCTTTTGGTGGAGACCCTGGAAGAATTGGCGGAAATGGTAATGATTGAAACATCTTCAAAAGAAACAGGTGGAATAGGAGTTTTTTCAAACAAAATCTCTTTGTTATCTATCAGGCACTGAACACCTACTTTCAACAAAGGACAACTAGTTGGTGAGGATAAACAGAAACGACAATCTTTATCACAGCCCGAGAACACACGACATTCAACAAGTTCATTTTAACAGTCAGAAGTGGGGTCATAAGTTCATTAACTGAAGTAACAAATAATCCTTCTTCAATGGCATTAGTATTGTGGCCATGTCTGGGCATAGGAGCAGAAATGACATCTGGCTTTTCAGGTGCGTCGAACTCAATTTATTTTGCTTCAATGAGGTCTTGAATTTTGTTCTTTAGAGCCCAACAGTTGTTAGTATCGTGACCAGGACTTTCAGAGTGATATGCGCAATGGGCATTAGGATGATAATGAGGGGATGTTGTATTTGGGTTTTTCGGAGCTTCTTTCAAGGTCACCAAGTTGGATCTTAGTAGATGAGGTAATACTTGAGACGAGGTCATGTTGATTCTGATAAACTGCCTGATTGGCCTTTCTATCCTTGGTTGATTATTTCTTTGTTGATCAGACACATGCTTTGGGATCATAACATCCCCCACCATTGGTCGATGTTCGACCCTATCTTAGTTTCTTTACGGATATACGGTAGCCACCTCTTTCTTTCCGATAAAAGGCTTCCTTACAGCTGTAGAAGAGGATGTGTCTTTCTGAATCTTTCCATTCTTTATACCGGCTTCTATCCTCTCTCCGGTCAATATTAGTTCAGTAAAGCCTGCAAATGAACTTCCGATTAAATGATTGAAGAAGGGACCATACAAGGTGCCCAAGAACATGTCCGCCAATTCTCTCTCAGATAGAGGGGGTTGAACTCTTCCAGCCAGATCTCTTCATTTTTGTGCATAGTCCTTGAAACCTTCATTGGAGGCCATGGCCATACTCTGGAGTTGAGTACGGGTAGGCGTCAAATCAGCATTGTATTGATATTTCTTGTAGAAAGTTGCGGCAAGATCTTCCCAATTGTGAATGTTTTCTCTTTTTAGTTGGTAAAACCAGTCAAGTTGAGTGCCAGACAGACAGTCTTGGAAGAAGTGCACCCATAAGTCTTTATCAACAGTATGGGGTTGAATTTTCCTTAAATATGATCGGAGATGTATCTTAGGGCATGAAAATCCGTTATATTTAGCGAATACATGTGCTTTGAATTTCGGAGGAATCACAATTCCCGACACCAAACCCAAATCTTCAAATTCCAAGCCAGGTACCTTTTGGATTTCCATCGCGCTCAATCGCTCTTCGAGATGTTTATACTTATCATCAACTGGAGGGTATTGTTCTTCAGAGTAGTCCTCTTCTTCCTTTTCCTCTTTTGATTCTGACGAGATAACTGTTTCCTTTCCTTTACCATCTTGGTTGTCTCTTTCACCGGATGTTGTTGCAAAGTCCAAACTCCTTCTTGTCTGCCCGTGAAATCTTCTTCCCATGTTCAAGACTCCAGTTACCTTCTTTGTTTTCTTTTTCCTCTCTTCAGCCAACAGAGTCTTCAACTCTTCTTACCCCTTGGCTAAGGTCAAGAGCAACTGTTGAAACTGTGTATTCTGAGCTTGAAGATCCTTCACTGTTTGCTCGAGATCTATCTTACTGAAATAAACAGTAGAGAGATGAG
This sequence comes from Vicia faba, assembly GCA_948472305.1. NCBI lineage: Eukaryota > Viridiplantae > Streptophyta > Magnoliopsida > Fabales > Fabaceae > Vicia > Vicia faba. The sequence goes on along the minus strand of OX451736.1, from coordinate 1,670,946,192 downwards.
AAGACTTGTTGCAAAAGACCTGTTTATGTTATGATGAATGATATATGCATATGCAATATTTTCAAGGATTTCAAAGATTCAAAATTTGTTTTAGACAAAAAAGGAAACACACATTATATTAATAAGATAAAGTTTAAGTACATCAATGCCCCTTGGGCAAAATAATACAAAAACTCTAAGATAAAAAAGTAGTACGCATCCTCTTTGGTGCAATGTAGGCATTCAGAGTCTGCTCCTTATGAAGTAGCCTAGTGAGTTCCAAAACCTTCTTCTCGCTTGCGTATAATTGGGCTTCGAAAGCATCTCGATCCCCCTTGATTTGTATCTGATCCCTTTGTAGGTCTTCAAGAGATGTGGGCATGTCAGGATGTAGGATAGTGTATGGAACATCTCCCTTCATGACAGGCTCAATGGTTACCGGGAGAATGGAGGGGTAAGGCATCATAAGACTCTGAGCACGAGTTCGTACCCATTTGAGGTAAGGCTCAAGAGGGACGAAATTCTTGTGCCCCAAAGTCTTGCTATCCACCTTGTTTAACATCCTCCAAGCTCGGATAAATCTCTGGTGAAGACTTTGATTGTTGTTGTCGTAGTCGAATACCAAACCTTGAATTAGCATCTCGTGCGGGCCATCCCTTCGGGCATAACCAAACTGTCTTAAAGCTAAACATGGGTTGTAGGTGATACCTCCCCTAATGCCAAGTAAAGGGACATTAGGGAATCCTCTACAACGGTCGACAATGATAACATTCTCTTTGGATCGGGAGCACCAATGAATGTCTAAATGTTTGAGCGTCATCAACCTTTGTGACCACCTTGAACCTTGCTCATTCTTTAATACAGATTGGGGAAGATGAGAAATAAACCATCTCGCCAAGAGAGGAGTGCAACACATAAGAACACCTCTTTTCCTCATTGTGCGAGTGTGAAAAGAGTGTAGGATATCCCCTAGTAATGTAGGCACCGGGTTGCGTGATATAAAGATTTTAACGGCGTTCACATATATAAGTTGGTCAGGATTTGGGAACAAAACCATCCCATAGATGAGGAGAGCCACAATTTCTTTAAAGGCTTGCAAATCCAAGGAATTCCAACAACTTTGGGCTTTCTCAAACATGAACTTTGCTAGGAAACCTTTGACACCACTCCTTGTTTCCCAATGGATTGTGACATCAGATAAGTGCAAGTGTAGAGCTTGAGTAATCTCTTCTGGCTTTGGATCTCTTTACATACCGTTGAAAGGTAGTTGATTGAGAATTGGAATCCTCAAGAGTTGAGAGAATTCTTCCAAAGTAGGAATTAGTTGATAGTCGGGGAATGTAAAGCAATGGTGCAAAGGATCAAAGAACTGAAAAAACACCTTCATTATGTCCTCATCTGTGTTGGAGGTGACCAAATTGAGTATCCGACCATGTCTCTCGGTGAATGGAGAGTTCTCAGGAATCCTTGAAACTAGTTCCTTAAGTTGTGGAGGGACTCTCACAAGGTTGACTTGAATAGTTTTCCTGCGAAGTGAATCCATATCCTACAAAACAAGAACAAAGATGAATCCCAAAATCCTTGAAATGGTTAGTGGATGTATATAATGTTCATGATGTCCATGATGTCCATGATGTTATGTACAAGTATGCATATACAAGCAAAGCAAACAAGTCCTTAGTTTAGACTTGCATGGAGTTTTATAGGTAAGTACCATCTTGAAGTTTAGTTGGCTTAAACCTGTCCTACTAATAGTAATCGGGTTCTAAGGAGCTCAATATCACTGGATTGTTTCCTTGGTCATTGTTTCAGCTCAAGCCTCTTTAATGGCGACCGAAATATCCCAAGAAACCAAACCTCAATGAGTGTAGTATCGAGTATCTACCAACTTCGGACTGCACCAAAGCCGGTCATCTCACTACATCCTAAAGGCCACGTTGGTCAAGTAAAGGTTCTAAAAGTTCATTAGTGCTTCATGACATCACTCAATGGCCCCGTATTCTCTTTGATTAACTTAAAGGCTACCGGTACCCACAAATATGTCACACTAATGTAGCTATTGCTTAGACCGTGTCGGTATACCCCGCACAATTTCCATAATGTTTTGCTACTTACCTATAATGTATCCCAAATCCGGGTAGAGGATTCAAACCCAAACAAAGAACCATAATGTAAAGCATACAAGTCAAACAATGTAAGCAAATAAATGTGACCTAACCCTAAGGTAACCCCACTTTTAGATTTAATTCCCCAGCAGAGTCGCCAGTTCTGTGATACGGTGGGAGAACTGACTTGAGGGTTTTGCATTTTATCGCAAATGTTGCGGTTAGCAAGAGTCGCCACCAACTTTTCTTTTATCCAAAAGGAAAGGTGAAAAAGCACATGAAATACCTTTGAGATTGTTTCTTGGATTCAGGGGGTAGATTATAAAAAGGGAAGGTATTAACACCCTTTTTATCCATGGTTTTCCATGGGCTCTTAGTTACTTGCTATATCACTTGCTTTTGTTTGAAATTGTGCTTTGTGTGATTTTTGAAAGTATTTTGTAAAAGAGACCATTGTTTAGGCAATCTTTGTAATGATTCTCGTTCGTAAGAATGTATACAAAGATATTGATCTTTTTGAATTTTTTTTTCAATGTTTGTAAGAAGTTTGGAAATGTGTGTGTTTGCTTTGAAAAATAGCAAGGATATTTGTTTTGAAATGGAGCAAGTAATTAAGAGCAATCTACCTACTCAAATGTCTTTCTTGTTCATTTTCTTTTCCTTTGACATTGTTGTCTTACCATTGATTTGGTAAACAACCCTATCTTTGGATGTAAAAGGGACGGGTGTGGGTCATTGTATAGTCATGATTAACAATATTGCAAGGTATCTTATCATTTTTTGAGGGACTAAGATCATTTTGTAAGACAACTTTGAATAACGTCATCGAGGGACTATGATCTTGTATTTGTTTGATTTTGCCAAGACACCTTACATGTGTAATATGGCCATTTTTGTATAAGGCAACCAAGTGAGATAATCCTAGGGGTGTTTGTGTGCAAGTGTATCATTTTCATGTTTCATTTTGTCTTGAATTAGGGTTTTCTATTTGATTGGTTTTATCTTGCCATACAAACCCTAATTACTAGCATGTTATATAAAAGCGATAAATTACGAAATTTAAAGTTACTACGCTATTACAACATTTGTGGGAGGGGGTATACAATTTATGAATGGGGATTGAAATAATATAAACCTAATTAATCTATTACAACCAAATTGAATTTGTACAAATAATTGGAATAAATAGTATACAAGATGAATTTCATATGCAAAGATGTGTAAATGCAAAGAAGATTTTTGTTTGGTTTTTTATATGGAAATTTTTTTTTAACCGAAATCTAATTAAAATAAATAAATCAAGATTAACTTAAACCATTTAAGAAAAGGAATTATTTAAGAAAATATTTTTTGAATAAACCCTTATTCTATTTGATTAAAAGAAAATAAGTTTCTTTAAGAAAAAAAAGTATTTTTGTATTTTTTTGTCTTGAAAATAATATATGACATTATGAGGTATTTTTGGTCCCTTTTTAATATTAAAATAAATATTTAATGGGTATAAAGAAAAAATAAATATTAAACTAGTTATAATTTAATTTACAAAGTTTATTTAATAAAAATAGATAATATATAACTAAATAAAAATATTTTATGTGAGAAAAATAAACTAAAACAAGCCAAAATATAAATCTAACATTTTTTATATTTTTATAATTTTTAATATTAAGAAAAATATATTTAAGAAAATAAAATGAAAATAAAAATAAATAAATAAAATGATATGGGCCAGGGGTGTCACAAGCAAACATAGTGAAAAATGTTAGAAAAAAATCATAGGCCCATGAAGCAAAAAGTCCAGCGCTGCAAAGGGACAAAAAATGGCAAAAATGTGAGAAAATGCAAAAGGCAGCGCGCTGAGGCTCGAACCCATGACCTCTAGCATTTACGCGCGCTGCCTTACCACTGGGGTGGCTGTACATTTGTTTATACAAACACAAACATAAATATATATTAGAAAACGCCTCCTGAAGGCAACTTCATCTTCAACCTTGAGCCATGGCCGGACCACCTGTATCTTCTCCATTTCTCCATAAAATGGAAAGTTCAAACATGAAAGTTATAGTGTTTCTTTCCACGAGTTCAACCATATAATTTATGTAAAATAAAAGTCAAATATAAGATCTAATTTTACTGGCCCTAATTTGAAACCTAATTTTTACAGAAATTTCAAATCCAAAATTCTCTATATACAGTTAATATAAATGAAAACTATGAACATGGTTAGCTTTAGAGCAAGGATATCTATATTTTGCTTTCACAAATCAAGAACAAATGATGCTTGTACGAAGAGATAGAAGTTTGAGTTTTTACCTCTTGCAGCTGAGATCGTGAATGGAGTTTGAGCAACTTTTGAGAAGGCCTGAGGATCTGTTTAGCTTGCCTGGACGTCCCTGAGTGTATTCCAATCCTTACTTTGTCTTGAAAGTTTCTGAATCTCTCTACTCAAGTTAACCTGCAAGCTTGATATTTGAAAATGGTGGATGGTGGAGGAGGAGTTACATTGAGGGAACATGGGTCTGGATCACTTAGATATGATGTATATTAAGTGTTTGGGTGGTTAAAACTCGATACGCACGAGGGGATTTAGAGATGGCTATGTAAGGTTTAAAACTGTTAAGCTATGGCAGATTCTGAGTTGCAGAGTGTTTGGGAGTATTTTTGAGTCTTATCCTTCATGTGTTATGTTACAATACACTTGTGTATATGTATGAAAAATGTTAGAGATCAACTCCACTCAAGGTTTCTGAGTTATAGCCTTTTGGCTCTATAACTTGCTTTTGAAGAAAAGTGAGGAGACAAGTCTCTAAGTGTGGTACAAGCATGATCTGAGTTGGTAGAGGCCTTAGACAAGTTATTTTTGGTTTTGACTTTGCTTCTGTGCAGAGAAAACAATTGAGAGGCTCAAGAAGTTGACAAAGGCAAAAGTAATGCTTTATCAAAATGGAAATGGCAACTTTGTGCCATAAATGGAATTGTAACTTGGATAAAGGCTCAAATGTTTGGATTAAAGCTCTAGCAGCTGTGTAAAAACTTAATTATGAAGTGAGAAACAAGTTTGAGGCCTGCAAAGCAAAGATTATGCAGCCTAGGCTTGGATTTGAATTTTTGTTCATCATGAAATGGCTTGAAATCAAAGTGATAAATCACCAACTTCATCTCTTCGATTCTCCCTACTCAGGAATAATCTCAAGGAGTTCTTGGACATTTTGGAAAGCTTGCCATGTGCTCTACAACTCATCTTTGAATTTCTTTTGAAAATTCCCTTTGTAACTATGTGAAAAATGGGCATGAAGTTACGTCAAAAATCTGCCTAACTAGGGCAAAATTTCACTAAGTTATTTTAGTTCATGAGCATGTATTCACAAAATCATATCTTGAGATCCAAGAATTTTTAGGAGAAATTGTGTGAAGCAAAGTTGTAGATTTCATGGAGATATACAACTTTTATGTTGGAAGTTTCCTTTGAATCATCTTGCATCATGGTGAAAATTTGGCTCAAAGTTGAGAAAAAATAAGAAATTTTCTATACTTAGAAAATTTTCTAAGTTAAGAAATTTCAACTTTTCAAAACAAAATCTTGAATCCTTGATTTCTTGATGAACAAGTTTCACATTTTGTCATGTTTTGATGAATTATGATCTTTGACACTTGATTTTGACCAAAAAGTCAAAGTTTGACTTTTCAGTGTATAGTTGACTTTTTGATTAGTTGACTGAAAAATTCATCTGTCAATCCAATGAATTTGTAATGTTTTGAATCATGTTATTAGGTCACAATGATGCAATTGAACTCTTGAAATCATGCCTTAACTTAATTGACCATTTGCTAGGTCAAAAACCAGAAATTGCTCTTTCCCAGTCAAAACCCTAATTTTGACCATTTTGCCCTTTTGATGATTTGATCAAATTTCTTGAGGAGTTGTGGTCCAAACTTGATCAAATGCTACATATGAGTTTAAAATGTTGGTGTGGACAAAAAATTATGAAGTTTTATTGTAAATTGGCCATGGTTGACTTTTTGCCCAATACAACTGATTTTTAGGTCAAATGTCCAATTGACTGATCAAAAGTGTGATTCAAGACTTGAAACTTGACATGAGTAATCTTAGGGATCCCTAATGATCCTTGAAAGTCATATGAAACATTGATAGTCCAAAAATCTTTGTGCAAACTCAAACCCCTAATTTTGGTCATCAGTACATGAGGAGATGTCTTGAGTTGGTCAAACCCTAATGCAGTATTGAGTCAAAGAGATCTTGTAAGGAAACTCTTGATAAGTGAGAGGGCAAATTTTGGGGTACAACAGTTATTATAATACATTTAATAAATATATAGTTTTAGTTTTTAGTTTATGAACCACTTTACATGTGAATGGCAAAACGCGCCACTCATTCCGCTCCGTCCGCCCCACCTCACCTTAAGTCTGTTAAAAAAAGAGCGGAACAGACAAGCCCTCCAAATAGAAATATACATAAAAATCTAACTCGCTCCTCCAAAATAGCAGGTTGGCTGACTTGCTCGTTTATTTATTTATTTTCTTTATTTTTTTTATATATTATTTTTTTTTTTTTACATTTCAATTAGATTTTTTACTTAATTTTTAGAATAATTTTTTATAAAACATATATTTAATAAAATTTACTTTAAAAAATGTTACATATGTATTCACAAATAAATGTATAAAATAAAATCATCAAAAATTGGACCTTAAAGAATTAACTAAAAAAGGACAAGCTTAAAGTGGGACAAGCTGAATGAATATGCGCGACAAATTTTGACGTGTAGCGAGCTTTGTCGGACGACAGACTTTGACAGACAACAACCTTTACGAAACTGACTTTGGTGGACGACACATCCAAAATCCCAATCTAATTCACTATTTTTTGACATATACGCAAACCAGTTCTATAGACTATAACCCATTTTATTGTCCATAATTTTACCACTAACTAGCCCTACCTCATTAACAACCCTACTAAACTCATATTTAAATCTAGAATTTATGTAAGACTTTACTAATTTCTTGTATTAATTTAAACTCAAATACTAATAAGTGTGAACTAAAAATGAAAAGAAATATTTATTTGACCGACAGATTAAACTAAGCACGTCTAATGATTGTATTAATAGCAAGTTCTTCCTAATCTACAAAGTGGGTCATAGACAAATAGGAAAAGTCCAAAAAAGAAAACAAGAAAATAATAATAAAAAATAAAAAAAGAAAAGAAAAGGTAGACAGAAAAGAAAGGAGAGAGAGAAGAGAAAAAGAAGAGCTGGAATCACATGGACTTGTCTTTCTCTTGCTGGGTCCTCCATTTCCCTCTTACTTTCTCTTCCACCATCTCCCTCTTCTTCACCCTTCCCTAGTTTCTTCCTTTTCTCTCTTCTCTCTCCTCCCTCATGGCTGAGGATAAGGTATTTTCTCACCCCAAAAAAACCTTTTTTTCTTGGGATTTTTTTGATATGTAAATTTGCATGGTTGGTGAGAAATTTGGTGATTTATGAATGGAATTATTGATTTTGTTTTGTTCTTGTAATAGTTTGAAGCTTAATTTATATGGGTTGTGTGATTTTTGTTTGATTGTTTCCTTTTTTTTGTCTGCTGAAAAAGGGAAGGTTAGGGTTTGTTATTTTGGGGGAAATTTGATTCGTTACTTTAATTTTGGTTTTTGTGGTAACTGTAGAACACCTATTTTAGTAATTTTTGAGCTGATCTATGGGTTTGTGTGAAGTTTCAATTTTTTTTTCATGAAGAGAAGTTTTGTACTAGGTTTTGTGTTTTTCTTTTTTTGAAGATTTGGTTTGTTGCCGACACTATGTTATGATCAGATCATGGTTCTTATGTTGAAGTTGGTCCCTCAATGATTTTGTTTTGTCATGCTTGTATAGTTTTCTAGTTATTCATCGTATCTTGCTTGCTTTTTGTGTTGTTCATCACGTTGATTTGTGATTCTGATGAACTTGTTTTTGTTCTATCTGTTGTCCAAAGCTGTTAGCTCTTGCATTGATTTAAAGTTTTGATATATTTTTGCAACATATTTTGTTGTGTTGCTTTTATTTCTTTCTTTGATTTTTTCGATGAAAGTTTAAAGCAAACTAAGTTTGTCCTATGGATTTTGTGCTGCTAAGTTCTTGATTCCTTGATCTTTAATTTTTAGCAGCTTATTTCCTTCTTACTGTTTATGTTGATATGTGATGGTTTAATATCTGTATCTTGTTCTTCATCTTAGCCTCCATACTATTTTTTATGTCTAACAATTGGTTAATCTCTGTGCTTTCTATTTTTAGCTTTACTTTAAAACCGAACTGTATAATGGTTTTTGTGTGAAATTTCAATCTGCTAATGTTTCATGTATCTTGTGACTAACATGATAACTTCAACAGGAGATGTCTACTTCTGTTATCAATGGGAATGATTCTCTCACTGGTCAAATAATATCTACAACAATTGGAGGCAAAAATGGCGAACCCAAACAGGTAATACCTTTTGTAAATCCCGTTGCGCTGATAATATTACAGTTTTGAGTTCAAGTAGTTTGCTGATTTGCTAACAGTTCCATTTGAAATTTATCCTGGATTACAAGTTTAACATATTGTACAATGATTCTTGTAGACTATTAGTTACATGGCAGAACGTGTTGTAGGAACTGGATCTTTTGGAATTGTTTTCCAGGTATGCTAATACTAGATTCTTTGTAACGGTTGCCGTCTCCACCAATTTTTTTTTTTGCCATATGCTGATAATTTTGTTCTCTTAGGCTAAATGCTTGGAAACCGGAGAGGCAGTGGCTATTAAGAAGGTTTTACAAGACCGAAGATATAAGAACCGTGAACTACAGTTGATGCGTGTGATGGATCATCCTAATGTGGTCACTTTGAAGCATTGTTTCTTTTCAACTACAAGTACAGATGAACTTTTTCTTAATTTGGTGATGGAATATGTTCCAGAATCCATGTATCGGGTCTTAAAGCACTATAACAACGCTAATCAAAGAATACCAATCATCTATGTAAAACTTTATATGTACCAGGTACCCGTCGACTTTCTGGTGAATATTAAACTTGTCTGATTTATTCATTCACTGTCTGATAAAAGTCTGGTGGTCATGCAGATCTTTAGGGGGTTGGCTTATATCCACACTGTTCCTGGAGTTTGCCATAGGGATTTGAAGCCTCAAAATATACTGGTTTGTTAATATGCTGTTGCTGAATGTACATCACAATTCAGATTTCTTTTGTATGAGTTATAATCACTTTGTCCCTGATGTTATTCTGTGTATTCCACAGGTTGATCCTCTTTCGCATCAAGTTAAGCTATGTGATTTCGGAAGTGCAAAAATGCTGGTATGTTGACCTACTCATCTTATTTTAATATGCTTAGTTTTCTCCTTTCTCCCCAATGAAATGTTTCTAGTACTGACTTACCTTTGATTTCTCTGGCCAGGTCAAGGGCGAAGCTAATATATCATATATTTGTTCACGATTCTATCGAGCTCCAGAGCTTATATTTGGTGCCACCGAGTATACTACTTCAATTGATATTTGGTCAGGTGGCTGTGTCCTTGCTGAACTGCTTTTGGGCCAGGTTTGTGTCATTGTTTGGTTTTCATAGTCGTCGACATCAGCATCATCGTCTACTGTAAAATGATGCATTTCTATTAGTATCTGCTACCAACATGTCATTTGATAAAATATGATCTTTTGCAGCCATTATTCCCTGGTGAAAATGCGGTGGACCAGCTCGTACATATTATAAAGGTGCGATTGGTGTCGGCATGTAACATGTTTTAAATCATCCCTTACATGTCATTATTAATCAGATCTTTGGTACTCTGTTACAGGTGCTTGGAACACCCACCCGGGAGGAAGTTCGTTGCATGAATCCCAATTACAATGACTTTAGGTTTCCACAAATAAAAGCTCACCCATGGCACAAGGTCTGCATTTTAATCTCTTCTCTAACTTATGATTGATCAAATTTGAGCTGCTTAAATAAAAACGTTCTTGCATATTCTAATACTCCTAAATTGTGCAGATCTTCCACAAAAAGATGCCCCCAGAAGCCATCGATCTTGCTTCCCGGCTATTGCAGTACTCTCCAAGTCTTCGTTGCACTGCGGTGAGTATTCAAACATGTTTCTCTTGCATCAGTCTAGACTTCTTCTGAATTTGATTAATCAAACAGATATTTGTATTTTTATAGAAAAACTAGCTTATCGACCTATTTTGTTATGCAGCTTGAAGCTTGTGCACATCCTTTCTTTGATGATCTTCGAGAACCCAATGCTCGCCTGCCTAATGGTCGCCCATTTCCTCCTCTTTTCAACTTCAAACAGGAAGTAAGTCCTTAAAATATCTTTCTTGGTCAGATTTTTGCCCTTTGCAGTAAACTATCTGTGCAGTTTCAAAACCAAAAATGATGGTCAACTATAATGTTACTCCTCCCATTTACAGTTATCAGGAGCATCTCCGGAGCTTGTTAATAAGTTGATACCTGACCATATAAAGCGTCAAATAGGGCTACAATTTGTTCACTCAACCGGATCATGATGATAAGCACAGGAGGAGCAAAGTGTATGCTAGTTGATACATTAAAACAAAAGTGGCACCATTATTTTTGTCTAAGTTATCATGTTCTGTGGCCTGGCCAGTGTAGTTTCACGCTGAACCCGGATCGGATGGCTGCAGTTGATCCCTCAGTATATGTGTATACCTTTTGACTAAATATCTTGCTTCTGGAGAATCTTCATTTCCCCAAAAGAATAGCTTTTTTCCCTTGAATGTTTATTGTAAAATGTCTACATGATGTCATGGTATAGTTGGCCTAAATTGGTCAGAAAATGCTTTTGTGAGAGGAAAACCAAACAAACCCATATAGCTGGATGGTGGGTGCCATAAAAACAAAGATGGGTCTTTGGAGTTTTGATGATATTGTGATGGGCTATGTTGGTTGTTGGGTTTGGTTTTCTTAACTCTTATCATGTTAATATGTGCTTGATTTTATTGCAATGTTGCAGACCAGTTACTTTCCTTGTCAAATGTAATATGATATACCTTTCTCTTAAATATGCTTCAGGTCCTTTTGACTATTCTAGCAAAGTACTGATATTTTTTTTATGCATGTGTATAAAAGAAATAGAAAGATAACAAACACATAACATATATAATCACTTTATTTAACACATAATGATTCTTGCATTAAATATGTGATCCAAAATATCATATTTATTATTTAATACAGATGCATAAGATAACACAGTTTTACACCCATCATCTCAAAAGGATCTAAAGAACAAGCATATTTAATCGAGAATAGAAAATAATCTTAATTTTTTTGTATTATCATTAAAAAATAATAAAGTAGCATAGTTAATCGAGAATAGAAAATAATCTTAATTTTTTTGTACTATCATTAAAAAATAATAAATTAGAATAACATTTATAAGCTGAAATTCAATTTTAATAAAAGAATAGACAACATTGATAGGCAATTTTTTAATAAACTAATCATTGAGATAGATGGAAAATTAAAAAGATTGAATACCGTGTAAGATGAAGAAATGCGCTCTTATAAGTGAGTGAAGAGTGACGGATATTACTATAAGTTATTTATAATATCGTGTGTAGTTTTTATTGAATGATAATGGTAATAAAAGTATTGGTGAATATTTTTAATATTCTAGCGAATCTTTATTTATTGGTTAGATTTGCATTACAATTAATAAAAATAAATTTTAATTGTGTGTGGTTGTTTAATGGTAGTGCTAAAAAAGATATTGGTGAATTTTTTTAAATATTTTATTGATTGATTTTATATTATTAGATTGGAGAGATTAATTAAACTACATACAAATCGATGACAATTTAGGCAACGCTAACCAATAGATTGGAGACGGTTTTTAACTCTTTTAAATTTAAAACAAGTTTTCAAACAATTCACGTTCTTCGTTTCGAATTGTCAAAGAGATGAAGAATTAATTTTTCTATATCTGAAGTGAATTATCGGGTAATTTTTTAATTTATTTTATTTTATTAATTATTGATGTGAGAATTTAATTTTTACATAGATGTTTACCTAGGTATTTATATATTATTAGTAAGATATCCGTGTGAGTGTACGAGTAAATTTATTTAATATGATTAGGAGTGAAAATATGTCAGGTTAGACTTTAGAAGACATGAATCTGACCTACGATAAATTTAAAAGGCTTGAGTATGGTATATGAACTATTATAATCTTCTTTTTTTGACCAGATCTTTTTAAAACTTTTGTCTGATCTGAAAACCTATTTAAAAGCCTTTTTATTATTAAGGTTTTCAATTAATCCATATTACTTAAGAAACCTTATAGGCCGACCTATATATATATATATATATATATATATATATATATATATATATATATATATATATATATATATATATATATATATATATATATATATATATATATATATATATATATATATATATATATATATATATATATATATATATATATATATATATATATATATATATATATATATATGTGTGTGTTTTTTTTTTGAAATATTAAATTAAATTTGTTAAAATATTAAATTAGATTAGATTTAATATTTAAATATAATCCAAGGTTGTGTAGACCCAAACCCAATTAGAGTTGTATATAAATAGTCCTAGTCTGTATCATTATTTGTACAATTTAATAATATAAATCTTTGTTTTCTTTATTATTCTCTCTTTCTCCCCTTACTAAAGTGTCTCACGCACTAACAAATTGGTATCGGAGCGTTCGATTATTGTTCTTGATCGAGTTTTCAAGAACTTCACGTCAGAGATCGTGTTTCTAGGGCAAGTGATTCAACTGCTGCAAAGATGGCTAGTGATAAGGGCATTATGAATTCTCTTTCAATGCTTGACGACAAGAATTAGATCCGATGGAAAAAACAGATGCAATCCTTGTTTGACTTCCATGAAATCTTAGAAGTGGTCACCGATAACGCTCATGCGTTGGCTGCAAATGCAACCGACGAACATAAAAAAGACCACAACGAAGTCAAGAAGAAAGATTACAAGGCTGCTTGTTATATTCAGACGGCGGTCGATGCTGCTAATTTCGACAGAATCTCTCATGCTGAAACGACAAAGGAGACATGGGATATTCTGGTGAAGTATTACGAAGGAGGTGAGAAAGTCAAGGTTATCAAGTTACAAACCTTGCATCGACAATATGAGTTGTTATTGATGGGAGAAGATGAAAAAGTTACAGAGCATGTGTCAAAGGTTCAAAAACTCGTCCATCTCATGAAGGATTATGGTGAAACCATAACTGATAAGATGATAGTTGAGAAGGTAATGAGAATGTTGATCTCTCACTTTGATCACATTATCGTAGTTATTCAAGAATCTAACAATCTTAAAACCACTAAAGTGGAAGAGTTGGTTGGTTCGTTGGAGGCGCATGAGATGAGGATTATCGAAAGGAAAGGAGTGCAAGATTCGATACAGGCTCTGCAAGCTCAGTCATGGAAAAGGATGGTGGTTCCAACAAATTCAAAGGCAAGTTCGACAAGACTCAAGGCAAGAAGTCTTGGTCGAAACCTCACAAACATCAAGTCGAAGATGGAGCTTCTAAATCCTCGAAAGGAGGAGGAGGAAACTATCAAAAGGGCAAAGAAGATTAAAAAAAGTGTGCAGTGCTATAACTGAAAAGTGGGGTCACATAGACAAGAATTGTTGGTATAGAAAAGATAGGGGATCAACAAGAAAGGACGAAGGAGTGAACCTTGCACGCCAAGATTCAGATGATTCTGAAGGTGGTATGTTGGTTATGGCTGCAATTGCAGATAACCATGTCGAATCTAAAATCTGATTTCTCGAATCAGGCTGCTCAAATCACATGACAGATCGAAAGGAGTGGTTTGCAGATTTTGACAAGTCGAAGAAGAGCAAGGTAAAACTTGCTGATAATAGTTCGTTGCAAGCAGAAGGTACTAGAAATATAGTATTTCAAATGAGTAATGAAGGGAAAGCTATGATCCAAGATGTGTTTTATGTACCTGGAATAAAGTGAAACTTGCTAAGTGCTGTACAAATAGTCGAAAAAGGTTTCTCAGTTGTCATGAAAGATGGATTTTTGAAATTGTTCGACACCAAGAACAATTTGGTCTTAAAACATCCGTTGTCGAAGAACATGACATTTAAGACTATAATCAGTTTGACTGAAGTTAAATATTTGAAAACTGTTGTTGACCACAAGGATAAGTGGTTGTGGCATTTGAGATTTGGACATTTTAATTTTCAATCACTCAATCAACTGATTACTCAAGATATGGCTACTGGAATTCCAAGTCTTGAGATGCCTGTAAAAATTTGTGAAGGTTGTTTAGTAGGAAAGCAATCCAAAAATTCTTTCGTTTCGACTATGCCAATGAGATCATCTTGCATACTCGAAGTTGTACATTCAAATATATGTGGTCCATTTGAAGAATTCACAATTGGTGGAAACAGATACTTTGTTTCGTTTGTCGATGAGTTAAGTCAAAAGTTGTGGATCTATGTGATCAAACGAAAGAACGAAGTATTCGAAATATTTAAGAGATTCAAGATACTTTTCGAAAACCAGAGTGGGAAGAAGATCAAAGTTTTGTGAACAGATGGAGGTGGTAAATATACATCCAAGATGTTTTAAGATTTATGTGCAGAATATGGTGTTGATAATGAGATAAATACTCCTTATACACCTCAACATAGTGGAATTGCTGAAAGAAGAAACATAACCATATTAGATATGGAGAGATGCATGCTGAAGCAAAAGAATTTGCCAAAGTCTTTATGGAGAAAAGCTGTTTCGACTGCCGTTTATATTTTGAATAGGTGTCCTACCAAGATATTGAAGAAAAAAGTCCCTGAAGAAGTATGGAGTTGCAAACGACCATCAGTGAGTCATTTGAAGGTGTTTGTCTCTATATGTTACAAGCATGTTTGTGATACGGTGGGAGAACTGACTTGGGTGTTTTGCGTTTGATCACAAATGTTGCGATTAGCAAGAGTCGCCACTGACTTTTCTTTTATCCAAAAGGAAAGGCTGAAAAGAACGGGAAATACCTTTGAGATTATTTCTTGAGTTCGGGGGGTAGATTATGAAAAGGGAAGGTATTAACATCCTTTTCATCCATAGTTATCTACAGGCTCTTAGTTGCTTGCTAGATCATTTGCTTTTGTTTGAAAATATGCTTTGTTTGAAAATGTGCTTTGTGGTGTGTTTTGAAAGTATTTTTGAAAAGGTGCCTTCGTTTAGGCAAACTTTGTAATGGTTCTCGTTTTGTAAGAACGTATACAAAGTGTTGGACTTTTGAAAATATTTCATGTTTTGAAAGTGTTTGGTGTGTATTTGTTTTGAAAGTGAGCAAGCAACTAAGAACGTTTTTACCTACTCAAAAGTATTTTGTTCATTTCTCTCCTTTCTTTTGATATTGCTATCTTACCATTGATTGGTAAGAAGCCTTATATTTAGATGTAAAAGGGACGGGCATGGATCGTCGTATAGTCATAGAAGGCAACATTGTAGGATACCTTAGAAATTTGTTGTAAGGGACTAAGATTGTTTACGAAGGCAACATTAAAAGGTTATCGAGGGGCTACGATCTTGTATTTGAGGGTCATTGTTAAAGTATCCCACGTTCGAGGGACATGACTATTTTTTAGGCAATAAGTGGAGTTAACCTTAGGGGTGCATGTGTGAATAGTGTGTTTGATTTGCATGCATTTAATCTTTGATTAGGGTTATCTACTTGTTGATTTTATCTTCCAATACAAATCCTATTTACTAGCATTTATATGAAAGCGATAAATTGCGGAAAGTAAATATTCTGCGCTATTACAATTATTAGGGGGATGGGGTATACAAGTTTACAAATGGGGATTTGCAAGAAAATTAAACCTAATTATCTATTACAACCATATTGAATAATATACAAGAATTGAAAATAATGCACAAATATAAAATAGAAAAAGAAATGATTTTTGTTTGTTTTTTTTTATTTTAGGAAAGGGTCTTGGTTTTAACCTAATTAACTAAAAGAAATAATTAATTAAATTAAGAAAATTAAACCTAAATTAATTAAGAAAAGAAATTAAGTTAGAAAGCATTTTTTAGGGTTTTTTAGAAAAGGTTTTAAGTTTAATAAGAATAGTATGAAAATTAATTAATTAAAAGAAAACCTAAATTTTAAGTTAATTTTAATTAAAAAGAGAATAACTAAACCTAAATCTAATTATTAATTTAATAATAAAAAGAAATTAAGTTTTTTTATAAGAAAAATGTTTTTTGTCTTTTGTTTTTAAAGGAATAAAATATATAGAATGCAAATAATAATAAAATATTTTTTGGAATTTTTTATATGAAAATAATAATAATAAAAATATAAAGGAAAAGTAAAAATAAAATTTTAAAAAAAAAGTTTTATGAGCTAACACATGAGTTTATGTATTGGCTCATGCAGGTTTCGTATTGGCTCATGTATCGGCTCATGTATTGGCTCATGTATATTATATGCTCCTAGAAGTCAAACCAACTCAGTATGAGTCGACGCATAATGGTTTCGTGTCGACTCATAACCATTTCGTATCAACACATACATGTTTTGTGTCGACTCATAACCTGTTTTGAACATAATATGCATCGACTCATAGCATTTCGTGTCGATGCATAACTGTTGTTTTTTGCTTTTATCACTGTTTTGCTACATGTAAAAGTTAATTCTTAACACATGGTTAGTGAAAATGAAAAGCAGGCATATGGTTAGCTTCAAGACAATGATATCTACATTTTATCTTCACAAATGAACCATAAATGATGCTTGTATGAAGAGTTCAAAGTCAAGAAAACTTACCTTGAAACTGAAATTTGTGCTTTGAGTTTGAGCTGCTGTATGGGTTGTTGTTGAGCTTGGGAAGTGATGATAATGATGTTACATAAGTTGTTTTTGTGTTTGAACAACTTATGTATGATGTATATGGAGTGTTTGGATGGTTTGTTTGGAGAAAACTTGCAAGGTATGAGATTCAAAAATTTGGACTTCAAAGCTCAAAAATGGAGGTTTTGTGGGCAATTCTGGTTTTTGACAGCAAAAATGATTTTGAGTGTTAGTTTCCCCTTCTTTTTCTCTGACCTCTTTCTCTTGCAATTGGCCTCTCTATCTATAGATAAGGTTTGAGACTTCAAACAACTCATATTTTGAATCACATGTTATGGCTATCTTGCTTGTTTTTGAAGCAAGCATGAAGAACATGTTTCCAATGCTTGTAGAAGTTGAGTGTGATTAGAACAACAAGTTAGAGGCTCAAGAAATTGACTTTATGATTAAAGTGGACTATGCAAGAATGGCAATGGTGCCTTTGTGCCAAAAATGGAAATATGCAATGGACAATACTTGAACCACTTGGATAATGGTTCAATCAATTGTGTAAATATCTGATTATGGATAGATTTGTAAGTCAAGAGGCCTGCAAAGTGAAGATTATGCTGCATGGCTAAGATTTTGGTTCCTTGTTTATCACAAATCTGCCTTATAAATCAAGAATGAATGTCTAACTTCAGATCCTTGAATCTCCTAGCTCAAATATGATAAATTCATACTCTTGGATGTTTTGGAAAGCTTGAAGAACCCTCTATAACTTTCATGTTGGCCATATTTACAAAATCATCTTGTAACTATGTGAAAAAATGCCAAGAAGTTGGGATAAAATTCTGACCAAAACTGCTAAAAATTTCTCTAAGTGGTTATTCAAAAATGCCATGACTTCATGAATTTATAACTCAAAATCCAAGCATTTCTAGAAAAAGTTCTGCCCTATAAAGTTTTAGATCTCATTTATATCTGCAACTTTCATGTTGGAAGTTTTCCTTGAATCATCTTGCATCATGGTGAAAAATTGGCATGAAGAAATGAAATTATCATGTATAAAAAACACTTAGAAAATTTTCTAAGTCTTGAAGAGTTTGAATTTTCACATTGACTTTTGAATTTCTTGATTTCTTGATGATCAAGTTTTATATTTTTGAATGTCTTGATGAATTTTGATCTTTGAGACTTAATATTGACCAAAAAGTCAAAGTTTGACTTTTGGTGTTATAGTTGACTTTTTCATCGGTACAACTGATTTTTGGTCTCTTGGTCAATTGACTGAGAAGACTTGAAACTTGACATGAGCACTCTTGAAGGTCCATAATGATCCAAGAACGTCACTTAAAGTATTAGAAGTCTAATTGTCCTTATACAAATTCAAACCCTAATCTTGAGGTATCAGTGTTGAGGAGATGGCTTGACCTAGTCAATACTGGTGCAAGCTTGAGCTTAAAGAGATCCTGTGAGCAAAATACTTGATAAATGAGAGGAAAAATTTTGGGATACAACAGCTGCCCATGTTCAATCTTCTTAAACCTGAAGAGTTAGATTGGCGGATCCGCCATTCGTGACTTGAAGGTGGAAGATGATTGAACACTAGAGTGCCCAGAAATTTACACTCAAAGATGAATTGTGAATGAGCTTATATATGCCATTTGGAGGAATGATGGATATTTGTCGGAGATGGGCTTGTAGATGCCATCCAAAGGTGACTGTTGATAGAAAATAGACTAAATCAGAACTTGATTTCAACTGGAAAAGAATCTGAACAAATCTTTGGAGCAATTTATCTGAAACTAGCAGAAGTCTTGTATGTTGTTTGACTGGGAAGAATCAAAATAAATCTTGGAGCGATTTATCTGAACCAAAAGTTTTCATTTGGAAAGTATCAGGATAAACCATTGAGAGGTTTAAATTGAACCAAAAGAGGTTTTGAATATTCTTTAACTGGAGAGAATCAGAGTAGATCTTTGAGCGATTTATCTGAACCAGAGAAAGTGACTACTAGGAAAGAATCAGAATAAATTATTGAGAGATTTATCTGAACCAACAGAGATTTGGAGAAGAATCAGAATAAATTGTTGAGATATTTATCTGAACTAAAGAAAACGTCTACTAGGAAAGAATTAGAATAAATCATTGAGAGATTTATCTGAACCAACAGGGATTTGGAGAAGAATCAGAATAAATCGTTGAGAGATTTATCTGAACTAGAGAAGACTTCTGCGAGAAAGAATCAGAATAAGCCGTTGAGAGATTTACACTGAACCAGCAGGGGTCTGGAGAAGAATCAGAATAAATCTTGAAACGATTTATCTGAAACAGTAAAGGTCTTGAATTATCTTCAACTGGAATAGAAATCAGAGAGATCTTAGTGCCGATCTGACTGAACTAGAGAAAAATCTTGAATTAACTTTGACTAGAATAGAAATCAGAAGAATCTTATGATTGATTCAACTGAACCAGACAAAAGAGAAAATATCCACCGGAAAGAACCAGGACAAACCGTTGAGAGATTTGAACTAAACCAGCAGAGGTCTTGGATGAGCAACAGAATAATATTCATAAATGAATTGTGTATGACTCGTATCTGACTCGTATCTGACTCATATCTGACTCATATCTGACTCGCATCTGAGATATGTATTGAATTGGAGTCAGACTGACATCCGTATCTGAATTGTATCTGGACTATATTGGAAAGGTATGCTGAAAGAAGTATCAGAATGATATCCGTATATGGATCGTATCTGGACCATATTTGAATGAGTGACAAAATGACATCTGAATCTGGATCGTATCTGGACTGTATTTGAATGAGTGACAGAATGACATTCGAATCTGGATTGTATCTGGACTGTATTTTGAATAAGTGACAGAATGACATCTGAATCTGGATCGCATCTGGATTGTATTTGAATGAGTGACAGAATGACATCCGAATCTGGATCGTATCTGGATTGTATTTTGAATAAGAGACAGAATGACATCCGAATCTGGATCGTATATGGACTGTATTTTAAAGAGAATCTAGAGTAAGTATCAGAATGCCAGCCATATCTGGATCACATCTGAACTGTTTCTAGAAGAGAATCTGGAGTAAGTATCAGAATGTCAGCCGTATCTGGATCGTATCTGAACTATTCCTAGAAGAGAATCTGGAGTAAGTTTCAGAATGTCAGCCATATCTGGATCGCATCTGAACTTTTTTTAGAAGAGAATCTGGAGTAAGTATCAGAATGTCAGCCGTATCTGGATTGTATCTGAACTGTTTCTAGAAGAGTGTATGGGAAGGAGCCCGTGCATGATTTCTTTAGCCGGTCGTGTAGATAATTACCCTGTCTTTTTACAGGTATTAATTTCTGACCTTTTAAAGATTATTAACAATAACCATCTATTGATTAACCTTTTCCTGAAAAAGGTAAAACGTTAGTTGTATGCAATATCATGATGTATGAAATTCATGGTGCAATGATGTTCTCAAAATAAATGAGATTGTGTCGTGTGCACTTGTCATGTATGTAATATGATATATGAGATGTTTATTTGAATGTATCTTTGTCTGGGAAAATAAATCCTTGACAAATGCTGGGGAGTCATTAAATCCCGGACTGCTGTTGAAGAGTAGGTGAGTCTTCAAACTTTCCTTAGAAAATTTCCACCAAGGATTCATGTTTTGTTGTTTGAGGAGAGCTTTGTTGGGGAATGTACAGTAACTTGTTGGGTATTATAGAGTAGTCTATTATGGAAGAGGAGTTGTGGTCCTTTGATTTGTAGTAGTCGGAAAGGTAAACTCAAACTGGGGAATCTGTAGTTTGTTAGGGAAATAAACCATGTTGTCAGTCTGTTGGAGAGGTGTCTTCTTCACAGGGGAAAATCCTCGAGGGTTCTTGAGGTCAATTCAACTGGTGAGAAGTTTTCAGAGATTGAAACTCTGGCTGGGAGTCATCCTATGAGAAGAATCTTGGGGAGATTTGTCACTACCCCTAGTAGTAAGTGTTGTAGTAATTCTAGAAAATGTTTGTTTGGTCGCACATGACCCTTTATGTGGGAGCCTGTTTGCCCTCAGAGTTAAACTGGTGCACCTTGACGCTTGAGATTTTGATCACATTTCCCGTATCCCTGACTTCCTAGAGATATTTTCTAAGACTGTTGTGGAAAAGATCGAAGACATGATACTGACACCATCCGATACTGACACCATCTGATATTGTTGGTACAGACAAGCAAACTGATGGTACCAGAAATCTTTGGTCAAGTCTCAGAATTTTCTAAGAACTATCATGGGAGGATCTGAAGACATGATACTGACACCATCTGATACTGACACCATCTGATACTATTGGTATAGACAAGCAAATTGATGGTACCGGAAGTCTTCATAGTGGATATTGTTCAAACCCATAATCAACATGACATTGCCCCTTGAGTGATACATATGGAGATTTGCCTCTGGTTATTCAACAATTCTTTGATATATTCTTTGAATCTTGACTTGACTGCCCCAGATGTGTTGGACAAAGGTCATGTCGTGCCCCTTTGATCATGAGAGATTTGTCATTGGAAGTGTCTTTCCAATCGAAGTGATCTCGTTCACTGAGAGAGCTTTCGTTCACTGGATATTCGTTGTGTGAATTTCTCCGTTGTCAAATAAATAGCCATATGCAAACAACGGTATTCAAATAATGTAAAGTTTATGCTTGTCTTGAAATTTTGGAAATGCGTTTTAGCAAGTAAAGGAGTTTTGTAAGAAAATGCAAACTCAGGATTTAGGGTAAAGCCTTACAGGAGTCAGGATACCTTTTGTAACAGTATGCTTTCGAACTAACCCATGCTTCAATTAGGACCTTTGAAGGGTTGTAACGTGGCTTGGTTCATGGTTTAAGAAACAAAGGATAAAGGCTCAAAGTGTGTTTGTACCCACCCGCTCTTTGTAATGTTCTTCAGTCCTAAACTCAGTTAATTGTGCGTTTGAACTCCAATTGAGTCTGGAATAACATTTTGGTGATGGTTCAGACAAGTTAAGTTTTTCGTAAGGCAGTCATTTTTGCAACAATTTACATGTTGTTGAGGATTTGTAGTGACCTCTTTCTTTTGTTATCCCTAATTTTGCCTGACTGTTCTTGTTTTGAGATTACGGTCAGCGGGATGCCCCAATTTTCTTTAAGTCTCCTTCATAGGTTTTAACTTAGTGAGCTTTTCTTTTGAGAGATAATGACTACCTATTTGATAGGGAACCAATCACCATCTTTTGGTTCAGAAGGAATGTTTTTGATGTCATTCGTTGTGTACTGAACGCGCGTTTGAACTAACTGAGAGACTACCCTGCCCCAGGTTTTGATTAAAGATTTCAATTTGTGTAAAAAAGAAAACGTCTACTTCTTTGGCTCGAAGGGGTTGACTAGGGATTATCCTCCTTATAACTCCAGTGTTTGGGATTTGAAAGAACGCCTGTACATCGTCAGCAAGGTCTGTCCAAAAGCATACCGTATGAGATTATGGCATTGTTTTCGTCATCCTCCCTCTAAAGGCTTATAACTTTTTGAAACAAGAGTTGAATATCATAAAGGGAGTAAAAAGCATAGTTTAAATATAATGAAAGCGAGTGGATTAAATCAAGACAAACATATGAAATGCATTAATGAAACAAAGTTTAAGATTAATAGATAAGTGTTTGAACAATGAAAGAGATTACACCTTGAAAATTCAAATGAAAAAAAGCTTTCAACGATTCGTCATAGAAGAAGCGATCATGTTTGGAGGCTCTGGAGGGTCAAACTCAATCTCCTTGGCATCAATCATGTCTTGGACCTTGTTCTTCAGAGCCCAACAATTGTTTGTGTTGTATCCCAGACTATCAGAGTGGTATGCACACATTTCATTGGGATGATAGGTAGGAGCGGAAGTGTTTGGGTTCCGGAGAGGAGCCTTTAACATAATCAATTATGCCTTCAACATGTGTTGTAGCGCTTGAGCCAACGACATGTTGATCTTAGTGAATTGTCTTTTAGGCACGACCTCCTTAGGCTGATGCCCCTGTCTTTGTTGAGCAAGCGTAGGATTAGAGATCAAGATTTCTCCTACGTGTTGGTCATGACGACTCTTTTGACCATACACAACATTGGACTCTTTCTTCCCATTGTATGGCTTTTTCTGAGCATCAGAGGGTGTAGCTCCTTGGATCTTTCCACTTTTGATGCCAGCTTCGACTCTTTCGCCAGTCAGTATTAGCTCGGTGAACCCGACCGTGGAGCTTCCGATTAGGTCTTTGAAGAAAGGTCCTGTCAAAGTTCCCATGAAGATGTCAATCAACTCCCTATCAGTTAAAGAGGGTTGTACCCTACCAGCCATATCTCTCCACCTTTGGGCGTATCCTTTAAAACTCTCGTTGGAACCCATGGTCATGTTCTGCAATTGCATACGAGTTTGTGCAAGATCAACATTGTACTGGTACTGCTTGTAGAAAGCAGCTGCTAAATCCTCCCAGGTGCGGATGCGAGAACTCTCCAATTGATAGAACCATTCAAGTTGAGTCCCTACTAGGCTCTCTTGGAAGAAATGGATCCAAAGCTTCAGATCAATTGTGTATGGTTGAATCTTGTGGACATAAGACTTGAAGTGCATCTTAGGGAAAGAGACTCCATCGTACAAGGAAAAGGTAGGGATTTTGAACTTTGGCAGGATGACCACTCCAGAAACCAATCCCATGTCTCCTAAATCCAAGCGAGGTATCTATTCAATCTCCATAGCATTGAGGCGATCCTCCAACTGTTTGTACTTGTCATCAGCGGGAGGATATTGTTCCTCAGAGTAGTTAGCTTCGACTTCATCAATCTCCAGACTGTTGTCTTCTTCATGACTATCCCCCATGTTGTATGGAGTTGGAAGATCTAGAGCCCCCTTGACTGGTCCTTTAAGTCTTCTTCCCAAGTTCAGGACGCCTACTGACTTCTTGGGCTTTTTCTTCTTGTCTTTGAGAAGAAGAGTCTCCAGGTTCTCTTGCCTCTTATCCAAAGCCAGGAACATTTGTTGGAATTGAGCGTTTTGAGCTTGGAGATCTTTCACCGTTTGTTCCATATCCATCTCACTGAAATAAACAGTAGGAAGATAAGGAGGCCTGCATGGGAGAAACCTGTCATGATATATATGATGCATGATATGTGGATGCATGTTTTCAAGGATCTCGCGGGATAAATGTTAGTGGTCACTTATAGTTTTGATTGGAGAACTTTGTATCAGTGAATGTCCTTCCACGAGAATTAAGCTCACCATGTCGAGTGGGTTGTAGCCCTTGACTCAAGTTTGTTGTACTTGATCTTTGACAGCATTTTGTCAGAGGAAAATAAACCCTCTTGTCCCTTGATAGACATTTGGTTCAACGTGACCCTACATCATAGGCCCTTGATATCCTTGAAGTGGTTATTGAAAATGCTATGGCATGATGTTATGTACAAGTATGCAAAGTAAACAAGTTTATATGCAAATAATCATATACACACAAAGCAGACGAGTCCTTAGGTTTGGGCTTGCATGGAGTTTGTAGGTAAGTATTCTTTGGAAGTTTAGTTGGCTCAACCTGTCCTAGTAATAGTAACCGGGTTCTAAGGGGTCTTAATATCACTGATCTTTCCCACAAACTTCATTCCGATTGATAACTGACTTGCCACCAAACAAAGCTCGGGAGTCAAATCTCAATGAGTATAGTATCGAGTATCAACCAACTTCGGACTGCACCAAAGCCGGTCATCTCACTACGTCCTAATGGCCAAGTTGGTCAAGTAAAGGTTCTAAAATTCAGTTAGTGCTTCATGACATCACTCAGCAGCCTCGTATTCTCCTTGATTACTCAAGGGCTACCGGTACCCACAAATATGTCACACTAACATAGCTATTTCTTAGACCATGTCAGTATACCCTGCACAGTTTCCACAACGTATTGCTACTTACCTATAAGGTATCCCAAATCCGAGTAGAGGATTAGAACAAGCCCAAACAAGGAACCAAAATGTAAAGCAAACAAGTCAAACAAATAAAGCAAATAAAGGTGATCTAGCCCTAAGGTAACCCCACTTTTAAGTTTTTCCCCAGCAGAGTCGCCAGTTCTGTGATACGGTGGGAGAACTGACTTGGGTGTTTTGCGTTTGATCGCAAATGTTGCGGTTAGCAAGAGTCGCCACCGACTTTTCTTTTATCCAAAAGGAAAGGCTGAAAAGAATAGGAAAGACCTTTGAGATTATTTCTTGAGTTCGGAGGTAGATTATGAAAAGGGAAGGTATTAACATCCTTTTCATCCATAGTTATCTATGGGCTATTAGTTGCTTGCTAGATCACTTGCTTTTGTTTTAAAATGTGCTTTGTTTGAAAATGTGCTTTGTGGTGTGTTTTGAAAGTATTTTTGAAAAGGCGCCTTCATTTAGGCAAACTTTGTAATGGTTCTCGTTTTGTAAGAACATATACAAAGTGTTGGACTTTTGAAAATATTTCATGTTTTGAAAGTGTTTGGTGTTTGTTTTGAAAGTGTTTGGTGTGTATTTGTTTTGAAAGTGAGCAAGCAACTAAGAACGTTTCTACCTACTCAAAAGTCTTTTGTTCATTTCTCTCCTTTCTTTTGATATTGCTATCTTACCATTGATTGGTAAGAAGCCTTATCTTTGGATGTAAAAGGGACGGGAATGGGTCGTCGTATAGTCATAGAAGGCAACATTGTAGGATACCTTAGCAATTTGTTGTAAGGGACTAAGATCGTTTACGAAGGCAACATTGAAGGGTCATCGAGGGACTACGATCTTGTATTCGAGGGTCATTGCTAAAGTATCCCACGTTCGAGGGACATGACTATTTTTTAGGTAACAAATGGAGTTAACCTTAGGGATGCATGTGTGAATAGTGTGCTTGATTTTTATGCATTTAATTTTTGATTAGGGTTATCTACTTATTGATTTTATCTTCCCATACAAGCCCTATTTACTAGCATTTATATGAAAGCAATAAATTGCGGAAAGTAAATATTCTACGCTATTACAATTATTAGGGTGATGGGGTATACAAATTTACAAATGGGGATTTGCAAGAAAATTAAACCTAATTATCTATTACAACCATATTGAATAATGTACAAGAATTGAAAAAATTGCACAAATGTAAAATGGAAAAAGAAATGATTTTTTTTTTTAGGAAAGGGTCTTGGTTTTAACCTAATTAACTAAAAGAAATAATTAATTAAATTAAGAAAATTAAACCTAAATTAATTAAGAAAAGAAATTAAGCTAAAAAGCATTTTTTAGGATTTTTTAGAAAAGATTTTAAGTTTAATAAAAATAGTATGGAAATTAATTAATTAAAAGAAAACCTAAATTCTAAGTTAATTTTAATTAAAAAGAGAATAACTAAACCTAAATCTAATTATTAACTTAATAAGAAAAAGAAATTTAGTTTTTTTTTTATATGAAAAATGTTCTTTGTCTTTTGTTTTTAAAGGAATGAAATATATAGAATGCAAATAATAAAAAAAAAATTCGGAATTTTTTATATGAAAATAATAATAATAAAAATATAAAGAAGAAGTAAAAATAAAATTAAAAAAATTAAATTAAATTTTTTTTTATGAGCTGACACATGAGCTTATGTATTGGCTCATGCATGTTTCGTATTGGCTCATGTGTCGGCTCATGTATTGGCTCATGTATATTATATGCTCCTGGAAGTCAAAACAACTCAGTATGAGTCGACGCATATTGGTTTCGTGTCGACTCATAACCATTTCGTATCGATGCATACGTGTTTCGTGTCAACTCATAACCTGTTTTGAACATAATATGTGTCGACTCATAGCATTTCGTGTCGATGCATAACTGCAGTTTTTTGCTTTTATCATTGTTTTGCTACATGTAAAAGTTAATTCTCAACACATGGTTAGTGAAAATTAAAAGCAAGCATATGGTTAGTTTCAAGGCAATGATATATATATATTTTATCTTCACAAATGAACCATTAATAATGCTTGTATGAAGAGTTCAAAGTCAAGAAAACTTACCTTGAAACTGAAATTTGTGCTTTGAATTTGAGCTGCTGTATGGGCTGTTGTTGAGCTTGAGAAGTGATGATAGTGATGTTACATAAGTTGTTTTTATGTTTGAACAACTTCTATATGATGTATGTGGAGTGTTTGGATGGTTTGTTTGGAGAAAACTTGCAAGGTATGAGATTCAAATATTTGGACTTCAAAGCTCAAAAATGGAGGTTTTGTGGGCAATTATGGTTTTTGACAGCAAAAATGATTTTGAGTGTTAGTTTCCCCTTGTTTTTCTCTGACCTCTTTCTCTTACAATTGGCCTCTCTATTTATAGAGAAGGTTTGAGACTTCAAACAACTCATATTTTGAATCATGTGTTATGGCTATCTTGCTTGTTTTTGAAGCAAGCATGAAGAACATGTTTCCAATGCTTGTACCTGGATATATAAAGTGGTTGATCACTTTAAACATGTTTGTTCATACTTGTAGAAGTTGAGTGTGATTAGAACAAGGCTCAAGAAATTGACTTTATGATTAAAGTGAACTTTGCAAGAATGGCAATGGTGCCTTTGTGCCAAAAATGGAAAGATGCAATGGACAATACTTGAACTACTTGGATAATGGTTCAATCAATTGTGTAAATATCTGATTATGGATAGATTTTCAAGTCAATAGGCCTGCAAGTGAAGATTATGCAGCATTGCTAAGATTTTGGTTCCTTGTTCATCACAAATATGTCTTGTAAATCAAGAATGAATGTCCAACTTCAGATCCTTGAATCTTCTAGCTCAAATATGATAAATTCATGCTCTTAGATGTTTTGGAAATCTTGAAACACCCTCTATAACTTTCATGTTGTCCATTTTTACAAAATCATCTTGTAACTACGTGAAAAAATGCCAAGAAGTTGGGATAAAATTCTGACCAAAACTGTTGAAAATTTCTCCAAGTGTTTATTCAAAAATGCCATGACTTCATGGATTTATAACTCAAAATGAAAGAATTTCTAGAAAATGCCCCGCCCTATAAAGTTTTAGATCTCATTGAGATCTACAACTTTCATGTTGGAAGTTTTCCTTGAATCATCTTGCATCATGGGGAAAAGTTGGCATGAAGAAATGAAATTATCATGTATAAAAAACACTTAGAAAATTTTTTAAGTCTTGAAGAGTTTGAATTTTCACGTTGACTTTTGACTTTCTTGATTTTTTGATGATCAAGTTTCATATTTTTGAATGTCTTGATGAATTTTGATCTTTGAGACTTAGTATTGACCAAAAAGTCAAAGTATGACTTTTGGTGCTACAGTTGACTTTTTCATCAGTACAACTAATTTTTGGTCTCTTGGTCAATTGACTGAGAAGACTTGAAACTTGACATGAGCACTCTTGAAGGTCCATAATGATCCAAGAACGTCACTTGAAGTATTAGGTATGAGAGATTCAAAGATTTGGACTTTAAAGCTCAAAGATGGAGGTTTTGTGAACCGTTCTGGTTTTTTAGAGTATAAGGAGTTTTAAGGATTTTTCAACACACAAGAATCTGCCCCTTTTAGATTGCAAATGGCCTCTCTATTTATAGAGAAAAGGTTTTGGAAGTTGAAGTAATCAGATTTGCAAGATAACAAATTATGATTTGGTTGGAATGCAAATATCAAGTTATGTCAAGTCTTCCGTGGTCCCAAGATGAAGTATCAAAGTTGCTTGTATAGAGGGGCTACTTTACATGATTTATGGCGGAGTATAATCAGAAGTAAGCAAGGTATGGGCTCAATAAAAACTTTGTACCAAAAATCTTGCTTTTTAAGAATAACAATGGTGCCTTTATGCCATAAATGGAAAGATCTTTTGGACAATGGCTCAAACACTTGGGTAATATCTCAAGAGTAGGTGTAAGCATTAAATTATGGTGAGATTTGCAAGTTAGAAGGCCTGCAACATGGGATTATGCAGCATGGCATGAAGATTTGATCTCATGTTCATCACAAAATGACTTGTGTTTCAAGAATGGATGCACAACTTCATGCCTTTGAATCTCCTAGATCAAGTATGATAAATTTATGCTCTTGGAGATTTTTGAAAGCTCGAAACATTTTCTACAACTTTCATGTTGACCACTTTGGCTAAATCAAATTGGAACTTGATGAAAATTGGCCAAGAAGTTAAGATAAAAACTGACCAAAACCTGTTGAATTTTTTTGTAAGTGTTAGATAAAAATGTCATGACTTCATGGACTCATATCTTCAAATCTAAGCATTTTTTGGACATCAACCCTCTAATGCAAAGCTGTATAATTCATTAAGATCTACAACTTTCATGTTGAGAGTTTCCTTTGAATCATCTTACACCTTGGTGAAAAAATGCCATGAAGTAATGAATTTATCATGTACAAAACACTTCGAAAAATTTCTAAGTCTCGAAAAGTTTGACTTTTTTTCATTGACTTTTGACTTTCTTGATTTCTTGATGATCAAACTTCATATTTTTTAATGTCTTGATGATTTTTTTTTTTAAATTCAATGTTGACAAAAAAGTCAAAGTTTGACTTTTTGTGTATCGATTGACTTTTCGTCAATTGATCCAAATTTCAAATATCAAACCTTTGATCCTGAGAAATGATTCGAGCCATGAAATAGGTCAACATATCGTGTTTAAGTCCTTTAGATTATGCTTCAAGCCATTAGGTCATGTATTAGGTCAAAAGTCAATGATCAGTCAACTTCATTTGAAACCCTAATTTGCGACCTTAGCGCTTAGAAGATGGTCTGGCCTAGTCAACACCTGTGGAAGCTTGAGTCATTGAAGATTTTTGGTGATAAATGTATTGAGAAAAGAGAGGGAAAATTTTGGGGTACAACACCTACCAAAACCTAGGGGTAGATAATACGAGTATTAACTTTATTTACGCCAAAGGACTAATCTAATAAAGTCAGGTCTGGTGACAAACTAGCTAAAGCTTCGAGACTAACATAGAAAGTTGTAAAACAGACTTGCATATTTATCATAACCTAGGGGATAAATAATGCGGGTTTGATGTTTGAATTTGAGTTTGATAATTGAACTTGGATAACTAAACCAAATATATAAATCGCAGATATATCACTTAGTGAAGTTCTGGTCGTAGTATCCCTTTCGACTGTGTCTATTCTCAACTGAGGTATTTGTTGCTAATGATGTGAACAATGCTAAGGTTTGAATTTTTTATTCGCGCATATGTCATAGCTGGTAATAGGTCCCAAGATATTTTGTAGTATTCCTGGTCTATGAAGTTTGTAAATGCAATGTATTATTGATATGCATATTGTTACACCCCGAAATTCACCCTCCTAATTTATTATTGTCCGGCTTAGGCTTAGAATTGCATTCACATCTTTTCATTAGGTCATCTTCACTAACATATAATGAATTTTCATTCAATAAAAAAAACACCTGAGGTTCAAAAGATCAATGGTTTTCAAGCTAGGGTTTTCTTTTGATTTTGAGGTGTATATATCAAATAAACTCTGATTATTATGGCTCTTCAAGCAAGTGAAAAGTGGAATTAGGGTTTTGAAGCTTCTTGTTCATCAAGCTATGTGGTTGTAATTCTTTAAGATGCATCCAAGACAGGAAGACCAGGGGTTGAGTTTGTTAATTCAATTAAGGCTTATTTGAGGTGTTCTCCTATTCTTTAAGTCATATTCATTTGTGAAGGATTCCCCAAGGCATGGCCATTGTGTTAGTGTCGTCCACTGGAAATGGTGTTTGTTAAAGATATGATCTGATATGTTGATTTATTGAAATTAAAAGTATCATTATTCTCTCAAACATTTGTGTTTGTCATGCAAGTTTGGGTTGGATTGGAAAATCGAGTTGAGTTAGGGTTACATTGAATTAAATTGGTATGGATTGATTATTATGAAAATATGCATTCAAATGATGCCATGGTTGCAAGATTAGTTCAAGTTATCAAATGGCTTAAGCATGATAAGATTGGAATGTTCATTTAGATTTGTTAAAGAAATAATTCATAAGTTACAAGACTTACATCATACACCATTACTCTATTCAAGTTCAATATCATTCATTCTAAGCTTCTTTCAAATATCAAATTCCCACCAACTTACATAAAATTATAACAAAATTTCACCATATTCAAGTGAATATAAAGAATTCATTCAATGTAAGTTCAAAGTCAAGAATGTGAGGGAAATTACAAGTGGGAAAATAATTCAAATTTATTGCAAAGTTTTGATCACTACAAATACAAGACCAATTACATAAAGAATTTTCAAAGAAAACAATTATGGAAAAGATCTAATCCTAAGGATTTCTTCTCGTTATGCCAAGTTCCAATCCAACTTTTTACAATCTTCAAGCTTCACATGAAATTTGTTGACTTGCTCTTAAATCGTGCCATCACGACCTGCTACCCTGCTACATCATCATCCATAAGCCAACCTGCACAATTTGGAAAATATCAGAAGAGAAAAAAGAACTATGTTCCATTCGTTAATAAACCAGCCATGTTTCAATACTTTGCATCAGTTTAAGGTAGGAAAATAAGAATATATAACAGAACCAGAAAAAACATATGGAGAAAAAAATCAGAAATAACTATCCAGCTAAATCAGTTACGAAAAAAGAGAGCCAAGTTATTATCCATTCAACATAACCATAAGTGCAACAATAAAGTTTGAGCAGATTTTTATCAGAAAATTCAGGAAGTAAACTCAAAATAGAAAATAAGTTATAAACCGTGCTCAGTTACTCTGGGAGGTAAACCTCAATCTCTATTCCTTCTTTATCTTTTTCGTTCGTTCTTCGTCTTTGAATTTTCTCCGCATACATATTTAGGTCTAGGTTTTGTTTTTGTTTCGGTTTCGAGATGTTCGCACAGAGAGGCAAATCGAAACGTGAAATAGAAGGAGTCAAAGCCGATGAGAGGAAGAAGACAAATCCACAATGATGAGAGAAGACAAATTGAAGCAAAGAGTGGAGAAGTCTGAGGTGGAGATGAGCAAAAGAAGGTTGAAATCGAATGATTGCAAATCAGAGTCGTTCGCTATAAGATAGAGACGGGACTCTGACGGAGGGATAATCAGAGGAAGCCGCGCGACTGCTTTGGTTTTGAATTGAAGAAGAAGAATCATCACAACTCATCGAACCCTTTTTTTTTAAAATTAATTCATTAAATTTTGTTGATAAACAAAAATCTGAAAATAAAATTGGATGATGGTGGATGATGGACTCAACCCTGGGCCTTAGATATGATTCGTTAAGTACACCCCCTGTTAGGCCCGTTACACACTTTTTTTTGTGAAGCTTAGTGTTTGTTACACAAAAAAAGAGAGTATTTGGACCTTGCAGAATGGGCCTAGCACCTGTTTTCTATACCATAACCCTGAAATCAATTTGATACTCCCCTCTGTTTAGAGCCCTTTTAAAAAAAAAATCTTTTAACTTTCTTTCTATAATATTTGTTAAGAATAGTGATAAACTAATAATAAAAATAAAATAGTAGAGTGTAATAGAATTTTTCTAAGATTTCACTTGCTTTTCTATTACTTGTTTTTTTTTTATGTATGGTAATCATTTTCGTTATCATTTTTAGCTAAGATTTTGTGGAAGAATATTGAGTCGGTCTTTTTTATATGAGATGATCGTGTATTAATTTGGTTAACTATCGGTGAGGCATATGATGTCTTTTTGCTTGCGCAAATTTGAAGAGGCAACAAAAACTTCTTCGTTAGGTACTGCTCGAATCTCAATTTTATTCCTCATTGTTGCATCGTTTTTCAATTAATCTTGCCGTGAGAAGTAGGAATAGATATGTATATCTGGAAAGATCTACCCCCATAGACATTGCGAACTTGTTTGTTTACATTCTTGTTTGTAAAAGACCTCAAAAAGGGCAATCATGTGTGTTTGTTTAAAGTCCTCAAAGAACGCAATTTTGTAAAAGACCTTAAAGAAGGCAATTTGTGTAAAGTCTTCAAAGAAGGCAACCCCCCCCCCCCATTTTACTTCGTGCTTACAATCGAGTAAATAAAAAGTGAAACAATAGGACTCGCAATCAGCCCCCACTCTTTTAAGTCCCTTGGTCATTCTTAGCTCGCGTCGTACGTTGATGCTTTGAATCGTACATCTCTTGTCCTCGAATCAAATAAAGTGGAACAATAGGGATCACAATCATCCCCACACCTTGTCATCGCTTCGGAGATATCTTTGCTCACGTTTGTAAACATTGATGCTTCGAGTTTTTACTCGATTTTGTGATTGAGCTATTCTAGTGGAAGAAGGTTCCTTCAACTTATTAACCTTTATTTTCAT
This sequence comes from Vicia faba, assembly GCA_948472305.1. Classification (NCBI taxonomy): domain Eukaryota; kingdom Viridiplantae; phylum Streptophyta; class Magnoliopsida; order Fabales; family Fabaceae; genus Vicia; species Vicia faba. Next base: position 1,670,912,891 of record OX451736.1, on the reverse strand, counting down.
GTACATATAGCTCATTTTTGATGTCTTGAGTCGATGCTTGTTTGCATATTTGTGTGTTTACTTTCTTACACATTTTTTTGTTCTTTTAGATTCACATTTGCATGTTCCCTTAGGATCACTTGTTTCGTTCTCGATTCAAGGTATACATTAGGATTGTAATCCATGCATGCTAACTTAGGTAGATGCTTCCCTTTTGTATCCAAACTTTAGGACCATCATTGCATGATAACATTAGAATTGTTAGTCTCCCTTAGACTTTTCATTCCCCTTTTGCATGATTAAAACAAAATCTTATTTTCCTAAAAAAACTCAAAACACTTAATAATTGAAGATGAGAATCATATACAATTGAGTGTTGTAGGGTAAAGCGAATTGGTCCAGACGAAATCTTGCTCTTCTTTCACTTCTGGACTTTATTACTATTAAAATCACAAACTCTTTTGCAAATAAGCAGAGAAGTAGTGAGTGCCCCTCCAGTGGGATCCATTTTTTATTATCCCACCAAAAACATCAACCAATTCAATCCTTTTTGCCTTCGGGTCACCTTCAGGATTTTCTTTGAAAACCTTTTCAGGTAAGAACGTGTTAATTTCTTTCTACTATAATGCGTGGGTCTCCAAAGGTCGAGCTGCGGTAGAATACGAAATTAGCATTGTTCATAAAATACACACAATCAACCAGCATTTTCTAGAAGAACCACAAAGTGCCCTAATCCCCTATTGCATGAAAGGTTATACGTAGGCACTAAAAGTTTGCAGTCGCGACAGACACAACTGATAAAATATTTTTCTTTGTACATACATTACGCATCCATGCATTTAGCTCGTAATATTTAGATAGAACACACCCTTTGTTTAGAATAATAAGAGTGGATCTCGTGGAGTACTACGGACGCGAGGGGTGCTAATACCTTCCCCTTGCGTAATCAACTTCCGTACTTGATCTATCAGTCACAAGATCGTGATTGATCTCTTCTCAGGTTTTCTTCGGTGTTTTCCCTTCCCTTCTGTGGGATAAATAAATACTCGTTGGAATTTTCATTGATTTTCTCTCGATGATTTTCCCAGTTGCTTCAGCTGGCGACTTCACTCAGAACAAATTTTTCCAAATACTGGTCCATCCTAAGTGAGTCAGTCCTAGCTCTGGGTGCTTTGCTTTCTTTGGGTGTTTATCTTTATGCTTTATAGCTTGTTCATTTGTATGTATTTGTCTGTACATATGTAGAAGGCAACTTGTAAGATGTTTTAGCAATTGCCGTAAGGGACTAAGATCGTTTACCATAGGCAACATCGAAGGGTCATCGAGGGACTATGATCTTTTTAATCGAGGGTCTTTGCTAAAACATCCCACATTTGAGGGACATGTTTGTTTATATCTGAGGCAACAAGTAAGGTTAAACCTAGAGGTGCATGTGTGCAAAGTGTGTTTGATTTAAATATTTATTTTGAAATTAGGGTTGTCTAATGTTTTGATTTTAATCTTGTCATGCAAGCCTTAATTACTAGCAATAATAAGGAAAGTGATAAATTGTGGAGCTTAAATGTCCTACACTATTACAACGGTTTGGGAATGGGGGTACAACTTTATGAATGAGGGGAAGAAAGCAATAAAGCCCTAATTATCTATTACAAACCATTGAATCGTGAATAATAATAGAATGCGTAAAATGTAAAGATGAAGAAGAAAAAAGAAATTGTTTTTGTGTGATTTTTGATGGAAAAAGGTTTTATAATTAACCTAATTAAACTAATTACTTTTAATTACAGGAGAAATTAATTAATTATTTAACAAAACCTAAGATCTAAGTTAATTAAAATATAACCTAAGTCTAATTTAATTGTTTATAAAATGATTTAGATGTCAATGTTAATAAAGAAAATGTTTTACAATGTAAAAGAAGTAATAAAATTTAATTTAATTAACAAAAATAAAATAAAGTGCTTGAATTAAAATATTTTTTAATTTAATTATTTAAGAAAATATATTTTCTTGTATTTTTGATTAAATAAAGAATAAATAAATGAATAAATAAAATAAAGAAAATATGAATGATATAGAAAATAATGGTGGGCTTGTGGTGTTGAAAAGGAAAATGAGGGTTGAAAAGAAAAATTAAAGGTTAGGTCCAAGATGTATTTTTTGTTTAGATTAGAAAATAAAAAAATGTATATGAGCCTGCGCATTATAAAGCAAGTAGGGGGTAAGAAAAAGTAAAAACAAAAAAAGAGAAAGGCTCAAGTTCTGGGAAGCCCACCGCTGCTGGTGATTCCATGTGGCTTGCTTATGAGAGTGCATCATAGGCTTGCTCATGTGGAGCACTAGATTTGATTTCACGATGATCATGTGGTGTGGATGAGGGATACATGATAAGCGCTCCCAACCTGCTTGCACTGAAACTGAAATAACAAATAGTGTGAAAAATAAAAAGGTACCGCTGGGGCTCGAACTTGGGTCCCTATAGATCAATGCCTTAATGCGCGCTTCTCTGCCACTAGGGTGGCTGTTTCATCCGTTTATAATACAACTTCAACTAAATATAAAATAAACTCGTTTTTGAACATGACTTCATCCTTAACCCCGCGCCAGTCACCATTGTCACATTTTTTAATTTTCAAACTTGCTAATTTCTCAACCATTTTCAAAAGTGCAGACATTGAACTTGCTCCATTTTTCATCACGGATTCAACCATGTAAACAACTTAAACTATAAATCAAATATGAGCATGAATTTCGTTTGGTACAAAATAAAAACCTAATTTTCCTGAAAGTTCAACTTCAAAATTCGCATCACTGAGGCAACATAAATGAAAACTAAAGGCATGGTTAGTTTCAGGGCAATGATGTCTACATTTTTCATGTACAAAGTAACCATTAATGATGCTTGTATAAGGAGTTCAAAGTTTGGAAAACTTACCTCAAAACTGGAAATTGTGTTTGGAGTTTGAGCACTCCTGGAGGTGTTGTGATGATTGGATAGCTTCACTGATCTCTTAGGAAGCTACTGCAATGTTTACTTTAAGCTGAAAGTGCTTGAATCTTTCTGGAGAAGTCAAGTTGCAGGTGGCTGTTTTTGGAAATGGAGGATGGTGCAAATGGTGTTACAATTGTAAATTAAGGTCTTGGATAGTTTCTAAGTGATTTACGGAAGCTTTGTGATTGATTTAGAGTGAAAACACACGAGTGGATAGTGAGTTTGAAGTTCAAGGTCAAAAATGATAAGTTATGGAGGTTTTGATGCAAATTCTGGTTTGAGGGAGTAAGAGAGTGTTCCAGGGCTTGATAATTTGTGTGTTAGCTTGCAAACAACCTCTCTATTTATAGAGGAAAGGTTTGAGGGTTTGAAATAATCATATTCACAAGATCACATGTTATGGTTTTGAAACTTGATTTTGAAGAAACTTTGACAAACATTGTTCCAATGCAATGGTACAAGGGCTCATAGGGTAGTTAGGAACTTTAAACATGTTGCTTTTGAGCATACATGTTAAATACAACAGAACAAATAAGTTAGAGGCTCAAGACAAGTTAACTTTGTGATTAAAGGTCACTTTTCCAAAATGGAAGTGTGAACTTTGTTCCTTAAATGGCAAGGTAACTTGGACAATGCTTGAATCACTTGGAAAATGGCTCAAAAGTTGTGTAATCAACTGATTATGGATAGATTTATAGGTTAAGGGGCTTGCAAATCAAGATTATGCAGCATACTTAAAGATTGGATCATAAGGTTCATCAAAAAATGACCTAAAATTCAAGAATGAATGCTCAACTTCTCCTCTTCGATTCTCTTAGCTCAGGCATGATCTCTTCACGTTCTTGGACATTTTGGAAAGCTTGAAACATTTTCTACAACCTTCATGTTGACCACTTTGGAAAAATAAAATTGGAACTTGGTGAAAATTGGCCAAGAAGTTAGGACAAAAACCTGCCTAAACTTGTTGAAATTTTCACTAAGTGTTTATACAAAAATGTCATAACTTCATGAGCCTATATCTTCAAATCTAAGCATTTTTTGGACATCAACCATCTAATACAAAGTTGTAGAATTCATCAAGATCTACAACTATCATTTTGAAAGTTTTCTTTGAATCATCTTGCATCTTGGTGAAAAAATGTCATGAAATAATGAAATTATCAAGGGTAAAAACACTTAGAATTTTCTTCCAGAAGGGAATAATACTCCAAACTTCAGAGTTCCCTTGATCTACCTTAGAATCCTGACAACATCTTGGTAATGGGACCACTTAGGTTTACTCATGAACCTACTAACCATTCCAACCACATAGAAAATATCAGGTCTGGTATTACACAAATATCTTAGAGAAAGTACCAACTGTTTGAATGTTGTAGCATCCACATCTTCACCATCTGAGTCAGAATCCAATTTATGATTAGTTTCTAACAGTGTAGCAACAACCTTACAATTCTCCAGCTTGAATTTCTTCAGAAGCTCAAGTTCATACTTCTACTGATGCAAAATTATACCCTTCTCAGAGTACAATACCTACATCCCTAGAAAATAAACCAATTTTCCTAGGTCAGTCATCTCAAATTCATTCATCAGAGTCTTCTTGAACTTGACAACTTATTTAGAATAACTTCATGTCAATAATATGTCATCAATATAAAGACATATCAAAATCATACTTCTTTCAGAATTCTTAACATACATGCCATACTCCATCTCACACTTATGAAAACCTTGTTTCTTGAAAATTGAATCAATCTTCAAATTCCAAGCTCTGAGCGCTTATTTAAATTAATGTTTTGAGGTTTAAATTATGGGATTCATGTGGTTCTTCAAAGTGAGTTAGAGTGACATTTTGTGTTTCCACATAACACTCCATCATCATAGATTCTAGCCTAGAGCGAGTTAGTGTCGCCGTGAGATCCTTCATTAACGTGTCGAGAGTGGAATTTTAGGATTCTTGCGAATCCTCAAAATATTGGGCGATATAATTTCATGTTATCATTAATCCATACGGAGCTTTATGTAATTTGTACACCATCCCTTCCTGGTTCTTTTTTATAAATTCAGGAGGTTGTGACACATATACCTCTTTTTGTAATGGACCGTTCAGAAATGCATACTTCACATTCAGACGCATCAAAGGCCAATTTCTATTTGCAGCTAAAGCAATCACCAGTCTAATTGTTTCATGTCTAGCTACAGGCGCAAACACCTCAAAGTAATCTAGCCCAGGTTTCTGAAGAAAACCTCTAGCCACTAGCCTTGCTTTGTGCTTGCCAATTGATCCATATAGCTTAAGCTTCACCTTGAAAACCCATCTGACGTTGATGGCTTTCTTCTTATCTGGAAGCTTATTTAACTCCAAAGTCTTGTTTCTTTCAATAACATCAAGCTATTATTTCATGGTCTTCAGTCACACTTTCTTCTTGAGAGCTTCTTCAATTCACAGGTTCAGAGTCTACTAACATGGCACACTGAAAAATTTCTCCTTCTGAATCTACTTCAGTATCTTACAGCATGTCAAACTCTACAAACCTTTTTGGTATTTGTCTGATTCTTTGTAGCCTCTAAACTTGTTCAGAAACTTTTTCCAATTCTAGAACAGTATCAGATGCTTGACCATCATCAGAAGTTCCACCTTCTGAATTGCCTTTAGAACCTCTACCTTATGAAGTTCCACCTTCAGAATCATGACCTTCACAAGAAACATGATCATCTTCAGAAGCTTTCCTCCATAACCTACATCTTCAGAGTTTTTCCTTCTAGAAGCATGATCACCATCAGATTCAGAATCTGGACCAGAATCAGATTCACTATCTGACTCATCTTTAGAGTCTCCATAAGATTCTTCATCTTCTGACTCTAGCTCTTCTTCAAAACTTTCAAGTTCCGACTCATCTTCAGAAGCATAATCTTCTTTAGATTCTGACTCATCTTATAATTCTTCTTCATACTCATAATCACCTTTGGATTCTGACTTGTCTTCAGCTTCAGAGTCATCTTCTGACTCTGACTCATCTTCAGAAATCCCAGATTCATCTTCTGATTTTGACTCATATTCTAACACTCCAAAGTCAGAATATTCAGAGTCATCTTTTTCCCTTTCAGAATCAGAAAATGACAATCGCACAGGTTCCTAATCAGATTCATAAGCCATCAATAGCACAGGTTCATCATCAGAATATCCTCTGGTTATATTTTCTTCTTCTGATTTCCTTCCCTTATTTGACCAACAATCTTTAGCAAAATAGTCAAACTGCTTACAACAATAACATTGAACCTTCTCCTTGTCAAACTTATCCTTTCCCTTGTGAAGTATCTTCTCATAAGAAGTAGAGGTTTTTGACTTCTGGAATCTATCACCACGTATATTCTTGGTTTCTGACCAAGAATACTTTTGGTACTTCTTGACAAAAGAAGCCTTCAGAGCCTGCTCAACTTTCCTCTCAGAAGTTCTTTCAGTCAGACGGAACTCTTGTGCCTCTAGACTGTTTTGCAACTATTCTACTCTCATGATTTCCATATCTTTAGAATGTTCAATTGCTACAACAATATAAACAAATTGAGGAATAAGTGACCTCAATATCTTCTCAATGATTACTTGTTCATAAAGGGTTTCTCCACAATCCTTCATCTCATTAGTGATCAGAATCACTCTAGAGATGTACTCTGAAACCTTCTCATTGTTCTTCATGTTGAGATTCTCATATTGCTTTCGCTGGGACTAGAGCTTTACCTTCTTCCCTGGTGCGTCACCACCATAGCATCTGACCAGTGTGTCCCATGCCTCTTTTGCTGTCGTCGAATCTAAAATCTTCTCAAACACATTCACATCCACACACTGATGGATATAGAACAACACCTTCTGATCTTTCTTCCTCTTGTCTCTCTGTTCATTTCTCTCTTCTTCCATCGCATCTGCTGTAACTGCAACATAACCATTGGTAACAAGCTCAAGCGCATCTTGAGCACCAAATAGTACGCACATCTGAATCATTCATCTGTTCCAGTTCTTTCCATCAAAAATAAGAAGTTTAGTACTCAGACTACCGTTTTGATTCATCCTTAACCTTGTACAACTCACTCAGATCTCACAAGCATAGTGTTTCCTAACCCCACAAAATAAGAGGAAAAAAAGTGATTATGTTCAGATTTTGTTCAAGATTCAACACGAACTGTTGTACCCCAAAATTTACCCTCCCATATTCTTCAAAGTTTTGACAAGCATCACCTCAAATGGTTCAAAGTCTACTCAAGGGCTACACAGTCAACCATCCTCCTAAGCCATGCACATTAGGGTTTTGGTTCTTGCAAAGAAGTTGAGGTTTTCAAGGGCTCCATCAAGTCCCATATGCTCATACACATTGTCAAGCACCTACATGTCAAGTTTCAAGGCTCACAAGGTCAAGTTGCACAGTCAAAAGTCCCATTTGCTCAACAGTCAACTGTAGGGGCAAAATGGTCATTTGGCAGTCAAAAGTCAAAATTTTTGGTCAACATCTTATTTTGAAGCCACAATCATCATTTGATCAATTCTTGATCATGATTTCACAAGAATGGCTCAAAAATCATCAAGATGCAAAAGTTTCTATTTTTGGACAGTTGAAAAGTCAACTGTAACTTGACCAAGGCATAACTTTTTCATGGTTCATCAGAAAAATCCCATCCAATGCTCATCTTTAAGGGGAAGACATTTCCTACAACTCATCTTCACATTCCAAATCCAAGAAATTCTCTCACAAAAAGTTATCAATTTCAACATTATAGGTCATTTTCAAAAGTCAACAAAAAGGCACTTTAAGTCAAAGACCATAACTTGAGATTGGTAAATCAAAATGACATGGGACCAAAGGCATTGGTTAGAGGACTTCAAGAACTTTCCAAAATGTCCAAGAACATGTTCATAGCTTCAAAATTGAGCAAGATATGCATTGGAGAAGTTGGGAAATTTTTGTGAAATGGCCAAAGTCAACTATCCTTAAAATTTCATTTTTGACAAAAAGGGCCCACTTTTTCCACTTGGTTCAGCTTTTCCATGCCTCCCACGTGTCCCATGATTTATTTCAAGAATAAAAATTAATTTTTCTATTTTTGTTTAATTTTATTTGATTTAATCCATTTTAAATCTTTAAAATTCAAATGAAAATAAAAAAAAAAATTAATTAGGGGATATTTTGTGGCTTGAATTGCTTTGATGCATCATGAAACACCCTCCAAATTCGTGTACAGCCTATTTCAAACACAAAATTCAAATTTGAAGCAAATATGGCAAGTGGTTCAATGGTGGTTATGGAGGAAATCAAAAACTTCATTGCATTGGTTTAATGTCCATTATTCTGATTGATTCTCATTGCTAGACATATATGCAAGCCTTCCCAATAGCATTCACGACCTAGAACACTCCTAAACGGTCAAAGCAATTTCAAAATTTCAAAGGAAAAGTGTGAAACTAAAAACCATTTTCCAACACAATTCAAGCTTTCTTTTTGATCCAAACTCATTCCTTACATTTCCAGGAACCTTTTGCAAGCACAAACAAGCCAAATCACTCAAGAAATCACGCTACACAAGTCACACTGTTTACATTCTTTCTCAAAATCACAGTCATACATTTATGCATTTTTAACTCTTTTTATTGATTGCATTGTACTCACAGGGTCCATACGAAGCTTTCCATATAATTCAATTTGATTATAATGCCCTGGATTGAAAACTACCATTAGCGATTCCTAGGGTTTTCAGAGCTTTGAAATTGGGGTTTTTCTCATGCTGTAAAATTAAAACTCCAAACAGGCATGGTTGCATTCAGCAGGATGAGACGAACGTGATGGATACCTCGCGCCCTTTTTATATGTAACGGGCGCCTAATCGCTATTTTCATATGCTTGCATTTTGTGGGGGTTTAAAACCCCCGCTATGTGTTTTATGTTTTTGCAGGAATGAAGAAGATGAAGGACGTGCTTGCCTCTGATTGGTCTATTCAAGCTAACATGCGCGCGCTTTTGTTATTTCCAGGATACCGTTCACTTTTGCATATAACATTTTTTGTTTGTTATTATAACAAATAAAATGGCTTGGCTCAGTGGCTTGGGTGGACGTGTATAGACCCTTGGGACCTGGGTTCGATTCCCAGGTCCCTCCATAATTCTCATATCATTTTTTTTCAATACATTCCTGTGCAGATTCCCAAATGATGAGCACCATAAACCTCATCCAAGAGCCAGCCAAGTGTCCACAGATGCAGATCCAAAGGTCCAGAAAGCTAGAACACCATGCTCAGGAGTCAACAGCGCTCCACTCAATTCCAAAGGTCAACGTGGCTGAAGCTTCAATGGGCCATAATTCCAATCAAACACCCTCAAATTCCAGCCCACACCCCCCTTGGGTTTACTCTTCCCTTTTATTTTGTCGTTTTCATTTTTTTTATTTGCTTTATTTTATTTCTTATTAACAAATTAACCAACTAATATTTTTTATAAAAAAAGAAAAGAAAAGAACTAACATCATTATTATTATTATTTTATTTTGTAAATAAATATTAAATAATTGAATTAGCTTTAATTAGGCAATTTTAATCTTTTTTAAATAACTAAAATAATTTAGAATTAGGTTAACTTAGAATTTTAATTCTTTTATTTTATTTTCATAAAACATAAAAACACAAAAAGTATTTTCTTTTAATAAATTAATTAATTAGATTAGGTTTATTTTATTAATTCCATTTAATCACAAAAAGAAAAAAAATTCAATTTCTTTTCTTAAAAGGGTCAAAACCCTGAGAACATTCCCGATTCATTCTTTCACGCGCATTTTAGTTTTAAATCTTTATTTTGATTATTTCTGTAACTGCCTCCGGATGTAATAGTAATTAGGATTTTTACTGCTTTATTTATTATTTCTCGTACTTATTTACCAAAAACGGGTCTTTGTATTTTTGGTGATGTATAGACCCGCGCCTTGTAATAGCGTAGGATTTATGTTTCCGCAATTTACTTTCCGCACCCCCTAACTGTTAAATGCATGAAAGAATGTATGTAAATAAAATTAACTCGCAGCTCACAAATAACAAAGACAAACATTAACTGAAAAACAACACACGAAACACATGCCACTCCTAGGGTACGCTTCACTCGTTGCCTCGAAACGTGGTCATTGAGTATAGGGTGTTTTAGAGGCCGCCCTCCTGTCTAAAGATCAAAAAGTTGCCTCGAAACGGTTGCCTCGGAAAAAACGATCTAAGACATTAGGGTTACCGCTAAGGCGTCCTACTATTGCTTTGGTGACCACATGTCCCTATAATCGAATTAACCCGAAAACTCCAACGACGGTGCTACCTATTTCTCAATAGTGGGATAGTACTGTCCAAAGGACATTTACACAACTTAATTTCTTTTGAGTAGGTAGAGGTTCTCAAGTACTTTCTCTTTCAAAACAAAAATACTTTTTGCATTTACACTTTTCAAACAAAAGTTTTCAAACAAACACTTCATACACTCTTGAGGACAGATACAAGAGTTAAATTGAAGTTTTCAAACAAAACTTTTTTCAAAACCCACAAACATAAGAAAAGCAAAACATTTTGAAAACATAGTGAGCAAGTACCTAAGAGCCCGTGGATAACCACGGATATAAAGGGTGCTAACACCTTCCCTTTCTATAATCCACCTCCCGAACAGAGAAACATTCTCATAAGGGATTTTGCTGTGCTTTTGTCCTTTCCATGTTGGAGAACATAAAAGACGGTGGCGACTCTTGCTTACCGCGACATTTCGCGAAACCAGCTAAAAAACAGTCAGTTCTATTTCCACCGATCATAGAACTGGCGACTCTGTTGGGGATACATTTAAAGTGAGGTGTACCTTAGGATAAATCATACTTATGTTTTCAATTACTTTGCTTTGATTGCTTTATGTTTGTGAGCTTTGCATCGGAGTTTCATAAATCCTAACCCGGATTTGGGGATACCCTTTTAGGTAGCATAAGCTGTGAGGGACCTGTCCGGCGTAGACCGACACAGGTGAAGCAGTGGCTACGTTGGTGTGGCACCTTGGTCTGTACCGATATCCATTGTGTTGCAACGAGGAGAATATGGGTCTTCTGAGGGGTCATTAAGCACCAACCGACCTTAGAACCCTAATTTGACCCAACTTGGCCATAGAACAGTAGCAGTATGCTACACCCATTGAGGCTAAACTCTCACGATGGTTCTGGCCATAAGAAAAGATTGCGACGCTGGAGTTATGACCGATTGAGGGTAGTTAGTGATATTGGGATCCTCTAGAACCCGGTTACTTTTGATAGGACAGGTCTTAACCAACAAACTGAAAGAGGGTATTACCTGAACTCCATGCTGGCCTAAACTCTAAGGGCTGTGGTGTGACTTGTGTGCCTTATCATGTTTGCCTTTGTGAATACTTGTGGTGTGCTTTATCATAACATCATGCCATCATAACATTGCATGCATCCTGCATAAGGACTGACCTATTTCAAAGACAAGAGGGTTTCATCTTTGCTCTATTTTGTAGGACATCATGATGCCTGTGCGAAGGAACACTATCCGGCTCAACTTTGTTCACCCGCCTGATTTGCTCAAAGAGTTGGTTGATAGAATTCCAAACACTGCTTCCTTCATCCAGAGGCATGGTTCTCTTCTCGGTTTAGTCACTTCAAAGTGGGACCAACAATTGATGAGTGTCTTGACCCAGTTTTATGATCCCTTGTACAACTGCTTCACCTTCCAAGACTTCCAGCTGGTCCCTACCATGGAAGAATTCTCTGATTTGCTTGGTATCCCTATCTTGGATCAGACCCCATTCACTGGTTGGGAAAAGGATTTTAGACTTGAGGAGATTGCAGCAGCCCTTCCTTTGACCAACAAGGAGGTAATGGACAACTGGGTGACTAGAAGCGGAGTTAAGGGATTCTTGGCTAAGTTTCTGATTGGTAAAGCTAATAGTTTCTGGAATGAATTAGACTTCAGGGCGTACGAGGACATTCTGGCTCTCTTAATCTATGGGCTAGTATTGTTTCAAAATCCTGATAACTTTGTCAATATCAATGCCATAAGGATCTTCATGTCTCGGAACCCTGTACCCACTCTCTTGGATGATGTCCTACAACAACTTTATGCTCGTACTGCCCGAAGACGAGGAACTCTATGGTGTTGTACTCCTTTACTAGTGAGGTGGTTTATTTCGCACCTCCCCAAGTTCGTGCTGAAGAATCAAGAAGGAAGAGGCTGGGCTCATAGGTTAATGTCTCTCACTGATAATGACATCATTTGGACTCTCAGGGGTTTAGATGAGGTGGCTGTTATTGATCGTTGCAGAGAATATCCTAATGTTCCATTGATTGTTACCCAGGGCAGAATCTCTTATAATCCATGTTTAGCTCTCCGTCAGTTTGGAAGAGCCAGAAGAGCAGGGCCTCATGAGATGTTGGTGCCTCACATCAGTTTTGAGTTTCAGGTAGATAGTGACGAACTGCACCATAGATTCATCAAAGCTTGGGACGGAATTCACAAAGCTGACCCACATGAGTTGGGACCGAAGACTTCTCTGCCAATGGAACCCTATTACAGATGGGTCCGCATCCGTGCTCATAAGTTAGGTATGCCATATGAAGCTGTCAGGCCTATCATTCTTGAAATTCCTGATAGAGACGGGGTTCCTCCAACCATACTCCCTCTTCAGATACCCACTGATGTTGATACCCTAAAGAGGTCTTGGGCGCAACTACAGGAAGAGCGGGATTATTATCGGGAAAAGTTCAACGAACAGGAACAGAAGATCCAGAAGCTGACCAAGCAACTGGAGAACGAGCGAACCCTGAATGACTATATCTGTACTGAGAAGAGGAGGCCATGGGAGCACTGATGGGCTTTGGATGTTTCTTTTACAGCTTTATTTCCTTTTCAGTATTTTCATTCTTGTAACGCCTAAGGGCAAATTGTTGAACAATTTAAAGTTTAAATCTAATAAAGTGTGTTCCTTTTTGTCTACAAAGTTGATTCCCGATTGTCTTTGAAAACATAATTCATATGCATTTTCATTCATCATATGCATCACAGGTACCCTTTTTCTACAGGTTGCTTAATCTTCTTCGCTGTTTATTTCAGCACTCAAGTATCATGAATCCTGAACTCACTACCGAGCAAGCTATCAAGGCCCTCCAGGCCCAGAACACCCAATTTCAGGAGATGGTCATGAACTTGGCCCAAGGACAACAAGAGCTGAAGACTTTGCTCCTGAAGAAGAAAAAGAAGAAGAGGACTGTGCTGTTCAACACTGGGCACAGACTCGGGAATACACTGCAAAATGAAGCTGAGAGGACTACTCCATCTGTGGGGGAAGGCAGTCACCAAGGGAGAGAGGTTCCTAGTCCTGTGGTCTCTGACACTGAGACAGATTTCAATGATGAATAGTACCCTCCTGCTGAGGACCGGTACAAACAGCTGGAGGACCGGCTAAATGCTATGGAGATTCAACGTGTGCCTGGGTTGGATTTCGGAGACTTAGGGTTATCTTCTGGGGTGGTGATCCCGCACAAGTTCAAGGCGCCTGCCTTTGTGAAGTATGACGGGGCTTCCTTCCCTAAACTGCACCTCCGTTCTTATGTAAGGAAGATCCAGCCTTACACAACAGACAAGAACTTATGGATCCACTTCTTCCAGGAGAGTCTTTTAGGGACTCATCTCGAATGGTTCTATCAGCTGGATGGAACCAACATTCGTAACTGGGAGGATTTGGCCACTGCTTTTTACAAGAAGTATCAATATAATTCCGACCTTGCTCCCACGCGTACCCAACTCCAGGGTATGTCACTGGGAACAGGTGAAGGTTTTAAGGAATACGCACAAAAATGGAGAGATCTGGCTGGCAGGGTGCAGCCGCCGTTGACGGATCGTGAGCTAGTGGACATGTTCTTGGGGACCCTATCTGGTCCATTCTTCAACCATCTCATTGGTAATTCCTCTGTTGGGTTTACTGACCTGATCCTGACTGGTGAGAGGATCGAAGCTGGTATAAAATCAGGGAAGATACAGAAGGGTGCCTCCTCAAATACTGAAAAGAAGCCCTTCAAGAAGGAGGCCAATGTTGTGTACGGTCCCAGGAGACAAAACAAACCAGAACGCCGCCAAGCTATCAACGCGGTGGTTATTTCTAAGCATGCTGCTGCTCCTCAGCAATACAACCAGCCAAGAGCTGAGAGGCCCAAACGGCAATATACTCGGCTCAGCATGACTCTCTCTCAGATCTTACCACAACTGCTGTCAACCAGCCTGGTAACTGTCAAGGAAGCTCCGAAGGTGGTAAACACAACATCTCCAAAGTACAACCCCAACGCCCGTTGCGCTTATCACTCTGATAGCCCGGGACATTCTAGTGATGATTGTTGGGCCCTAAGGAATAATGTTCAAGACCTTATTGATGCCAAGGAAATACAGTTCGAGGCGCCCGAAAGGCCAAATGTTGTGACCGCTCCCATGCCCCAGCATGGAGTGAATGCTGTTGAGGAGGATTTGTATGTAACTTCTGTGGATGATGTTGCTACTCCGCTGCTGACCATCAAGAGGAACCTGTTGCTAGCCGGTTTATTTTCGGGATGTAGTAAAGGTTGCTCTCTGTGTGCTGATTCACCTGCTGGTTGTCCTTTGCTGAAGTCAGGCGTCCAAAACCTGATGGACAGTAAAGAGATCCTGTTCAAGAAGATTGTCGTTCCTGCTGCCCCTGTTGAAGAAGTTTCAATTGTCACCATTTTCAACCCTTCCAAGGCTCCTTCAAAGAAGCCTATCAAAATTATGCATGTTCACAAGATTGCTCCTATAACCATTACTGTTCCGGGGCCCATCCCCTACAAGTCTGATAAGGCTGTCCCGTGGCACTATGGGGCAGATGTTTATGTTCTGGGAGTGAAGCAAGAGTTCAATACTGGTACCGGTGTCACCAACATCACCGGGCCTGTTAAGGTCACTCGTAGTGGAAGACTGTTCTCACCAGACATTGCACCTCCAGCAATTCAGAGGCCTCTTGTCATCACGCCTGCCAGTGTGCCTGTTTCCCCTCCTGATAAAGTTCCTACCCCTGCTGCCGAGTCATCTGACGCTCGGGGCAAGGGAATTGCTACTGATGTGCCTGCCCGGACGGAGGCACCGAAGACCACTGTTGAGGCTTCCAAGCAAGAGATGGAAGAGATCCTCAAAATTATCAAAAAGAGTGATTTCAACGTCGTTGAACAGCTGGGGCACACCCCCTCTAAAATCTCTATGCTATCACTGTTGTTGTGTTCAGAGGCCCATGCCAAGGCCCTGATTGCTTTCCTGAAGATGGCCCACGTACCGCAAGAAACGTCTGTTGATCAATTCACCGACTGTGTGGCCAACCTAACTGCTGATAATGGTCTGGGTTTCTCCGACGCTGATCTGACGGCCAAGGGGAAGAACCATAATGATGCCCTGCATGTCTCCATTGAATGCAGGGGCACTACTCTTGCTCATGTGCTGGTTGACACTGGTTCTTCACTAAACGTACTACCCAAGAAAGCTCTAGACAGGCTGGACTGTGAGGGTTTAGAGCTCAAACCAAGTAACATTGCTGTCCGGGCCTTTGACGGGTCCAAAAGAATGGTACATGGTGAGGTTGACATCCCAATCAGGGTTGGGTCACAGATCTTTGATTCAAAATTCTATGTGATGGATATCCGTCCATCCTATTCTTGTTTGCTGGGTCATCCGTGGATCCACAAGGATGGAGCTGTGACCTCCACTTTACATCAGAAGCTCAAATACCCAGTCAGAGGAAAGATCGTAACAGTGCAAGGGGAAGAGGAATACATGGTTAGCCACCTCAACTCGTTCCGATACATAGAAATGGATGGGGAGTTCATTGAGACCCCCTTTCAACACTTTGAAGAGGTGCCTCAGACATTGGCAGCAGCAGAGACAGTGACTGCAGAAGACTCTCCTTTGAAGATGGCTTCCTTGAAGGATGCCCGGGATGTGATTGAGAAGGGTGAGTGTGCAAACTGGGGCAGGCTTCCTGATTTCACTCCAAAGACTGACAAATTTGGCTTGGGTTTCACTGCAGAAGCTCAGAAGGCTGTGCGCAAGGCGAGGATTGGAAGACCTCCCGTATTCATCACTAACCCGGGAGTGAATGCTATTGAGGACGAAGCAGACGAATCTGAATTCGACAGCTGGATCTACCCAACGACCAACGGTGGACCTAACAACTGGACTGCAAAAGACTTTACACCTATTACTTTTGTCACCTAGTAATGAATTTCTTTGTTTCGAATTTGTAACAAACAATAATTTGAAACTTTATGGCCCGGTGTCTTACCCGGGGCACCGTGGTTTCATTTGTGAGGGCTTGTTATTTGTCACTTCCATATATCATGAATAAAAGCATTGGACGTTTTTTACATTTCAAATCTTGTGCTCCCTTTCTTTCTTTATATATTGCAAAACAGCTATATTTACACACACTCACCCATACAGGTTCCAATCCACTCTGGATCCCACTGGTAACGACTCTGCTACTGCCAATTATGACTTCGAAAATCCGATCAACTTAGTCGAAGACGAAGGTGAAGATGATTGTGAAGTGTCTGGTGAGCTTGCAAGACTGCTACTCCAGGAAGAGAGGGTCATTCAGTCACATGAAGAGCCAGTGGAAACGGTAAATCTGGGTACTGAGACAGACAGAAAGGAAGTCAAGATTGGTGCTAATCTGGAGGCTAGTGTGAAACAACAGTTGATTCAGATGCTGCATGATTATGTGGAAATCTTTGCCTGGTCCTACGAAGACATGCCCGGGTTGGATACTGACATTGTGGTTCATCACCTACCTACCAAGGAAGAGTGCCCTCCGGTTAAACAGAAGGTCCGCCGTATGCGTCCAGAGATGTCCGAGAAAATCAAAGCTGAGGTTATGAAGAAATTTGATGCCGATTTTCTTGCAGTAACTTCTTACCCTCAGTGGGTTGCCAATGTGGTTCCGGTGCCGAAGAAAGATGGTAAGGTCAGAATGTATGTTGACTACAGGGATTTGAATAGGGCCAGCCCTAAAGATGATTTCCCCTTGCCTCACATCGAAGTTCTGGTTGACAATACTGCTCAGCACAAAGTGTTCTCCTTCATGGATGGGTTCTCAGGATATAATCAAATCAAAATGGCTCCTGAAGACATGGAGAAGACCATTTTTGTTACTCAGTGAGGCACCTTCTGTTACAAGGTCATGCCTTTTGGGTTGAAAAATGTTGGGGCAACCTACCAACGTGCCATGGTTGCTTTATTTCATGACATGATCCACCATGAGATTGAAGTCTATGTCGACGATATGATTGCAAGGTCTCAAACTGAGGAGGAACACCTTGACCATCTACGGAAACTGTTTGACCGTCTGAAGTTGTACAAGCTGAGGTTGAACCCAAACAAGTGCACCTTCGGGGTAAGATCTGGAAAATTGCTAGGCTTCATCGTAAGCGACAAAGGTATTCAAGTGGACCCTGCCAAGGTGAAATCCATACAAGAGATGCCAGCTCCCAAGACAGAGAAAGAAGTCAGAGGCTTTCTAGGACGACTGAACTACATTGCCCGATTCATCTCGCACCTAACTGCTACCTGTGAACCAATCTTCAAGCTGCTGAAGAAACATCAGGTAGTACGTTGGAATGATGAATGTCAGGCCGCTTTCGACAGAATCAAAGAGTATCTCCAAGAACCACCCATCCTTATGCCACCGGTTGAAGGGAGACCTCTAATCTTATACTTGACAGTACTTGACAACTCAATGGGGTGTGTGCTGGGGAAGCATGACGAGTCTGGTCGAAAAGAGCACGCCATTTATTACCTTAGCAAAAAGTTTACCGACTGTGAGACCCAATACTCACTGCTCGAGAAAACTTGCTGCGCTTTGGTATGGGCTGCTCGCCGGCTGAGACAGTATATGTTGACTCACACTACTCTGTTGATTTCAAAAATGGATCCGATCAAGTACATATTCGAAAAGCCTGCTTTGTCCGGGAGAATAGCAAGATGGCAGATGATCTTGACAGAATACGACATCCAGTACACGACTCAAAAAGCAATCAAGGGAAGTGTACTGGCAGACCATTTGGCACACCAGGCAGTGGACGACTACCAATCTATGAACTTTGAATTTCCAGACGAGGATATCATGGTAGTAACTCATTGTGAAATACCTGGACCAGATGAAGGACCTGAGGAAGGATCCCGATGGTCTATGCACTTTGACGGAGCCTCAAACGCTTTGGGTAATGGCATCGGCGCTGTGATCATATCCCCTCAAGGCACTCATACTCCACTCACTGCCCGACTATGTTTCAACTGCACCAACAACATGGCGGAGTATGAGGCATGCATCATGGGTCTTCAAGCTGCAATTGACTTAAGGGTCAAGTTTCTGAGTGTCTTCGGAGATTCCACTCTCGTGATCAATCAGATCAAAGGCGAGTGGGATACGAAACACCCAAACCTTATTCCTTACAAGGAGTTAGTGTTGACATTGATCCCCCATTTCACGGAGATAACTTTTGAACACTTCCCAAGAGAGGAGAATCAGTTGGCGGACGCGTTAGCTACGATGTCTTCCATGTTCAAAGTCAAATGGGACAACGAGGCGCCCCGAATCATTATCTGGAAACTGGACAAACCTGCATATTGCTGTGATCTTGAGGCTGAGGAGGTAACTGAAAAACCTTGGTATCATGAAGTGAAGAGGTACCTGGAAGCCCAAGAATACCCCGAAGGTGCATCTGTCAACGACAAGAAGTTCTTGAGAAGATTCGCGGCAAAGTTCTTCCTCAGCAACGACATTCTATACAAGCGAAACCATGATTCAACCCTACTGCGTTGTATGGATAAAACTGAAGCAGAAAAGATCATGGCAGAGCTACATGAAGGTACATTTGGAACACATTCCAGTGGACATACCATGGCAAAGAAAATCCTTCGGGCAGGATATTTCTGGTCCACAATGGAAGCCGACTGTTACCAACATTCTCGAACATGTCACAAGTGCCAGATCTATGCTGATAAAGTGCACGTTCCTCCAGTTCCTCTGAACGTCTTGGCAGCACCTTGGCCTTTTGCAATGTGGGGCATTGATATGATCGGTGAGATCAGACCTACGGCATCCAACGGGCATCGCTTCATCCTGGTAGCGATTGATTACTTTACGAAGTGGGTTGAAGCAACTTCCTATGCTACAGTAACCAAGAACGTCGTAGCACGATTCATTCGTCATAACCTGATCTATCGATACGACGTCCCGGAAAGGATCATTACGGACAATGGTACCAATCTTAACAACAAGATGATCACTGAGCTCTACGAGCAATTCAAGATACAGCACCACAACTCTTCTCCCTACCGGCCGAAGATGAATGGAGCTGTCGAAGCAGCAAATAAGAATATCAAGAAGATTGTGCAGAAGATGACAGTGACCTACAAAGATTGGCACGAGATGTTACCGTTTGCTCTTCATGGGTACCGTACCTCAGCACGGACGTCAACCGGGGCAACTCCCTTTTCCTTGGTCTATGGCATGGAGGCAGTCTTGCCTATTGAAGTCCAGATACCCTCTCTTCGGATAATGAAGGATACAGATCTGAGCGAGGATGACTGGATCCAGACTCGGCTTGATCAATTAAACCTAATTGACGAAAAGAGACTCACTGCTATTTGTCATGGTCAGACGTACCAAAAACGGATGATCAGGGCATTTAACAAGAAAGTCAGACGACAAGAGTATCAAGTCGGAGACCTGGTAATCAAGCGCATCATTCTTCCTCAAAGTGATCCCAGGGGCAAATGGACCCCTACGTACGAAGGGCCATTTGTGGTTAAACGTGTCTTCTCAGGAGGAGCCATGATTCTAACTACCATGGATGGTGACGACCTTCCTCACCCTGCTAATGCAGACATAGTAAAAAGATACTACACATGAACTAAAGACCCGCTAAGTTGACACACCTAGGCAAAAATAAGGGCTTCCCGGTGAACCAAAAGGGTTCGGGAAAAAATAAGGGATGAAATGAAAAAGATCTGTACACCCGGCAAGTCGAAAACCTGAAAAGGCGGCTTGGGCAAAAATGGGTATCCCGGTGGACTGAAAACCCGAAAGGGCAGTCCAGGCAAAAGTTAGGGATTAAAGCGTAATACTATGTCTCATTGAATTACCTTGCATCCAGAATCCGGTATCAAACTATCAGGTTCAGACGACATCGATCAATCAGCTTCATCTTCAACTAAGCAGCAAAGTGATGAGACGCTTGAAGACATAAAGGCGATAGCATAGTTGAAACCCAGTGGGACTTTTTCACATAGCTGTTTTGTTTTCCTTTTCACAAAAATTGTATAAACTCTATTGTTCGGCGGCGTTCTCTTACTAGGACGTCAGCCTCTTGTACATAAACGCCTATTTACAGGTAAATTCAAGAATCAATACAAATTCACTTTTCAGACCAATTGCCAATTGTTTTTCCTTTTCCTGTTTTGTTTTGCGAAGAACGTCCAATGTTCAATTGTGATGTATGCATTTGACACTAATTGCTAACTCATAAATATTTGCATACGAAACAAAGGATTAATTACAGGTGACATCAGAAACAGGGGCAATAATGAGTTGTCTAAGCGGTCTAGTTACTCTGTCCTCCAAGGTACCAAGGTAGATTCAGCTGAAGAACGATCAGGATACCTTCACTCCCCACAGAGTAAGTCAAGACTCAACAATACTCTCCCCCGAGCAGAGTTGGTCTCCCATCAGCCCTGAAAAGGCACAATATCTCCAGCAAGTCAGCAACACTCTCCCCAAACAGAGTTAGCCTACTGTCAGCCTTATGGAAGATGGGTATCCCCAAAAAATCTCAATATTCCCCAGCGGAGCATGTAGACATTCCTTAACAAGCATCCCCGGCAGTCTTAATATAAGATTGTTCCCCGGCGGAATACCAGACACCCCAGTGGAGCCATTCCCAGTACAGTCTCAAAAGTCTCCCCAGGAGAGTTGAATCAATCTCCCCAGTAGGAAGCTTATCCCCAGTAGATTCTGGAAGCTTACCCCTGCAGAGCATGAACGCATCTCCCCGGCTTTATTCAAAGGTTATTCTCCACCAGAGCTTATAACTGGGTTATCCTCAGCTAAAAACCACGGAAAGATCATCCTCGGCGAAGTTCTTCCTACCCCCAGCGGAGTTCATCAATTCCTTAACAAAACATATCAACGGTATCCCCAGCGGAGTTATCATCAAACCTCAGCGAAGTATCTTTTCCCACAGAGTATTCCCCGCAGAGTAATCTCTTTGCCAAGTTTATTCCCCAACAGAGTCATCTTCTCCTACCGGTTTATTCTTGCAACCATCATCCCCAGCGGAAACGAAGAACTCTCCTCTTCAAACATCAGCCCAGGATTCAAGTTCCCGACATTCATCAAAGATTTATTTTCCTAGACGAAAATACATTCATAAACATTACATCTTCATACACAATGCATGCACATACACATCATATCATACAATCTCATCTATTTTTGAGAACATCATGACACCATGCACTTCATACATCATGACATTGCATACAACTGATGCTTTGCCTTTTCAAGAAAAAGATCAATCCAAAGATAATTACTATCAACTGTCGCAATCCCAGATTCGATACCTGTATCTAGCCAGGGCATGTCTGTGAGCGATCAATTCCAGATTCGATTCCTGTATCCAGCCAGGGCACGTCTGAAGAGTTCGAAGATTCGATTCCTGTATCCAGCCAGGGCATATCTGTTGACGACTATTTGAAGATTCGATTCCTGTATCCAGCCAGGGTATATCTGTTGACGACTATTTCCAGATTCGATTCCTGCATCCAGCCAGGGCACGTCTGAAGAGTTTGAAGATTCGATTCCTGTATCCAGTCAGGGCATATCTGTTGACGACTATTTCCAGATTCGATTCCTGTATCCAGCCAGGGCACGTCTGAAGAGTTTGAAGATTCGATTCCTGTATCCAGCCAGGGCATATCTGTTGACGAATATTTCCAGATTCGATTCTTGTATCCAGCCAGGGCACGTCTGAAGAGTTTGAAGATTCGATTCCTGTATCCAATCAGGGCATATCTGTTGACGGCTATTTCCAGATTCGATTCCTGTATCCAGCCAGGGCACGTCTGAAGAGTTTGAAGATTCGATTCCTATATCCAGTCAGGGCATATCTGTTGACAACTATTTCCAGATTCGATTCCTGTATCCAGCCAGGACACGTCTGAAGAGTTTGAAGATTCGATTCCTGTATCCAGCCAGGGCATATCTGTTGACGACTATTTCCATATTCAATTCCTGTATCCAGCCAGGGCACGTCTGAAGAGTTTGAAGATTCGATTCCTGTATCCAGCCAGGGCATATCTGTTGACGACTATTTCCAGATTCGATTCATGTATCCAGCCAGGGCACGTCTGAAGAGTTTGGAGATTTGATCCTTGTATCCAGCCAGGGCATATCTGTTGACGACTAATTCCAGATTCGATTCCTGTATCCAGCCAGGGCACATCTGTGAGCAACCAATTGTAGATTCGATACTTGTATCCAGCCAGGGCATGTCTGCATGAAGAGTTTGAAGATCAACCCCTGTAACAGGCCAGGTAATTATCTTTCTTTCTCAGGTACGCAAGTTCTCGCTAAGGAATCTCTTACGCGATCGACACCTAGATGGCATCTATAAGCCCATCCACTTACCAACAGTTCCAAATGGCATCTATAAGCCCATTCCCGACAAGGTTCTGTCACACCTCCAGATGGAATCTATAAGCCCATCCTCCTATCCATCATCTCTCCAAATGGCATCTGTCAGCCCATTCCCGCCATCATACTGCTGATACTCAACTATGTGAGTGCAAATTTCTGGGCACTCTAGTGTTCAATCATCTTCCACCCTCGGATCACGAAAGGCACACAAGCCAATCTACATCCTCAGGTCTAAGAAGATTGAACATGGGCAACTGTTGTACCCCAAAATTTTCCCTCCCATATTCTTCAAAGTTTTGACAAGCATCACCTCAAATGGTTCAAAGTCTACTCAAGGGCTACACAGTCAACCATCCTCCTAAGCCATGCACATTAGGGTTTTGGTTCTTGCAAAGAAGTTGAGGTTTTCAAGGGCTCCATCAAGTCCCATATGCTCATACACATTTTCAAGCACCTACATGTCAAGTTTCAAGGCTCACAAGGTCAAGTTGCACAGTCAAAAGTCCCATTTGCTCAACAGTCAACTGTAGGGGCAAAATGGTCATTTGGCAGTCAAAAGTCAAAATTTTTGGTCAACATCTTATTTTTAAGCCACAATCATCATTTGATCAATTCTTGATCATGATTTCACAAGAATGGCTCAAAAATCATCAAGATGCAAACGTTTCTATTTTTGGACATCTGAAAAGTCAACTGTAACTTGACCAAGGCATAACTTTTTCATGGTTCATCAGAAAAATCCCATCCAATGCTCATCTTGAAGGGGAAGACATTTCCTACAACTCATCTTCACATTCCAAATCCAAGAAATGCTCTCACAAAAAGTTATCAATTTCAACATTATAGGTCATTTTCAAAAGTCAACAAAAAGGCACTTTAAGTCAAAGACCATAACTTGAGATTGGTAAATCAAAATGACATGGGACCAAAGGCATTGGTTAGAGGACTTCAAGACCTTTTCAAAATGTCCAAGAACATGTTCATAGCTTCAAAATTGAGCAAGATATGCATTGAGAAGTTGGGAAATTTTTGTGAAATGGCCAAAGTCAACTATCCTTGAAATTTCATTTTTGACAAAAAGGGCCCACTTTTTCCACTTGGTTCAGCTTTTCCATGCCTCCCACGTGTCCCATGATTTATTTCAAGAATAAAAATTAATTTTTCTATTTTTGTTTAATTTTATTTGATTTAATCCATTTTAAATCTTTAAAATTCAAATGAAAATCAAAAAAATTAATTAGGGGATATTTTGTGGCTTGAATTGCTTTGATGCATCATGAAACACCCTCCAAATTCGTGTACAGCCTATTTCAAACACAAAATTCAAATTTGAAGCAAATATGGCAAGTGGTTCAATGGTGGTTATGGAGGAAATCAAAAACTTCATTGCATTGGTTTAATGTTCATTATTCTGATTGATTCTCATTGCTAGACATACATATATGCAAGCCTTCCCAATAGCATTCACGACCTAGAACACTCCCAAACGGCCAAAGCAATTTCAAAATTTCAAAGGAAAAGTGTGAAACTAAAAACCATTTTCCAACACAATTCAAGCTTTCTTTTTGATCCAAACTCGTTCCTTACATTGCCAGGAACCTTTTGCAAGCACAAACAAGCCAAATCACTCAAGAAATCACGCTACACAAGTCACACGGTTTACATTCTTTCTCAAAATCACAGTCACACATTTATGCCTTTTTATTGATTGCATTGTACTCACAGGGTCCATACGAAGCTTTCCATATAATTCAATTTGATTATAATGCCCTGGATTGAAAACTACCATTAGCGATTTCTAGGGTTTTCAGAGCTTTGAAATTGGGGTTTTTCTCATGCTGTAAAATTAAAACTCCAAACAGGCATGGTTGAAATCAGCAGGATGAGACGAACGTGATGGATACCTCGCGCCCTTTTTATATGTAACGGGCGCCTAATCGCTATTTTCATATGCTTGCATTTTGTGGGGGTTTAAAACCCCCGCTATGTGTTTTATGTTTTTGCAGGAATGAAGAAGATGAAGGACGTGCTTGCCTCTGATTGGTCTATTCAAGCTAACATGCGCACGCTTTTGTTATTTCCAAGACACCGTTCATTTTTGCATATAACATTTTTTGTTTGTTATTATAACAAATAAAATGGCTTGGCTCAGTGGCTTGGGTGGACGTGTATAGACCCTTGGGACCTGGGTTTGATTCCCAGGTCCCCCCATAATTCTCATATCATTTTTTTTCAATACATTCCTGTGCAGATTCCCAAATGATGAGCACCATAAACCTCATCCAAGAGCTAGCCAAGTGTCCACAGATGCAGATTCAAAGGTCCAGAAAGCTAGAACACCATGCTCAGGAGTCAACAGCGCTCCACTCAATTCCAAAGGTCAACGTGGCTGTAGCTTCAATGGGCCATAATTCCAATCAAACACCCTCAAATTCCAGCCCACACCCCTCTTGGGTTTACTCTTCCCTTTTATTTTGTCATTTTCATTTTTTTTATTTGCTTTATTTTATTTCTTATTAACAAATTAACCAACTAATATTTTTTATAAAAAAAAAAAAAGAAATAACATCATTATTATTATTATTATTTTATTTTGTAAATAAATATTAAATGATTGAATTAGCTTTAATTAGGCAATTTTAATCTTTTTTAAATAACTAAAATAATTTAGAATTAGGTTAACTTAGAATTTTAATTCTTTTATTTTATTTTCATAAAACATAAAAACACAAAAAATATTTTATTTTAATAAATTAATTAATTAGATTAGGTTTATTTTATTAATTCCATTTAATCACAAAAAGAAAAAAAAATTCAATTTCTTTTCTTAAAAGGGTCAAAACCCTGAGAACATTCCCGATTCATTCTTTCGCGCGCATTTTAGTTTTAAATCTTTATTTTGATTATTTCTGTAACTGCCTCCGGATGTAATAGTAATTAGGATTTTTACTGCTTTATTTATTATTTCTCGTACTTATTTACCAAAAACGGGTCTTTGTATTTTTGGCGATGTATAGACCCGCGCCTTGTAATAGCGTAGGATTTATGTTTCCGCAATTTACTTTCCGCACCCCCTAACTGTTAAATGCATGAAAGAATGTATGTAAATAAAATTAACTCGCAGCTCACAAATAACAAAGACAAACATTAACTGAAAAACAACACACGAAACACATGCCACTCCTAGGGTACGCTTCACTCGTTGCCTCGAAACGTGGTCATTGAGTATATGGTGTTTTAGAGGTCGCCCTCCTGTCTAAAGATCAAAAAGTTGCCTCGAAACGGTTGCCTCGGAAAAAATGATCTAAGACATTAGGGTTACCGCTAAGGCGTCCTACTATTGCTTTGGTGACCACATGTCCCTATAATCGAATTGACCCGAAAACTCCAACGACGGTGCTACCTATTTCTCAATAGTGGGATAGTACTGTCCAAAGGACATTTACACAACTTAATTTCTTTTGAGTAGGTAGAGGTTCTCAGGTACTTGCTCTTTCAAAACAAAAATACTTTTTGCACTTACACTTTTCAAACAAAAGTTTTCAAACAAACACTTCATACACTCTTGAGGACAGATACAGGAGTTAAATCGAAGTTTTCAAACAAAACTTTTTTCAAAACCCACAAACACAAGAAAAGCAAAACATTTTGAAAACATAGTGACAAGTACCTAAGAGCCCGTGGATAACCACAGATAGAAAGGGTGCTAACACCTTCCCTTTCTATAATCTACCTCCCGAACCGAGAAACATTCTCATAAGGAATTTTGCTGTGCTTTTGTCCTTTCCATGTTGGAGAACATAAAAGACGGTGGCGACTCTTGCTTACCGCGACATTTCGCGAAACCAGCTAAAAAACAGTCAGTTCTATTTCCACCGATCACACGAACCCAGAACCAAAATCAATCACACAAACGTCTCGCGTTTCACTCGTGTTTCCCTATAGATCAGAATCAGAGCTCTAGATACCAATTATTAGTGCACAAGAGAAATAAAATATTGTTGTTGTATTTATGACATTTACAACTAGTCTATTTATACACAAGAAAAGGAATGCCACATAGGCCCTAATAGAATAGACTTAATAACTAAGTTATAAAAACAATTAAAAATACTAAAATACCCTTTAATAACAACGACAACTCATTAGGAGAAATTCAAAAAACACATTAATTTTACATGATATATTTAACATGTCGAATTCAAAATCTATTCTAAAATATAACACGAATAGACGTAAAAATAGGCTGCCGTGAGCTAGAATTTATTTAGCTTAAACCTAACCTGTCAAAAAACTGAAGTCTAAGTCTCACATATAATTTGTCATTGATTTATTTTTAGGTTTGCGCTCGACCTTTTCGAAGGCATGTTAACTTGTTAACCTACATAAAAAACCTATTTGTTTTAGACATATGTAAATAAGCAATTCAAATAATGTTTAAATAGACTAATGTACTAAAAGATCAATAAGACTAAGGCTCCGTTTGGTTCGGGGATTTTGGAGGAGATGAGATGAGAGGGAGTATTTTAAGTTGAGCATATTTGGTTCAATTTTTTATGAGAGGAGGGAAGGGGATTGAAGGCAATTAGATTTTCCCATGTAGTCGTTTTTCGTTCTCCCAAAATTGGATGGATTTAGAGGGGAGGAGAAAGAGAAGAGTTATGATAAAATTTATATTTATTATATTGGCAAAATTACTCTCACTTTTTAAATTAAAATCCTTAATTGTTTTCACTAAATATTATACGTTAATTTTTATCATCATATTAAAATTCTTCCATTTTTTATGACAACTCCATTATTTTTATTAATATGCTGACTCAACTTTCTTTATTTTTTCATGTGTTCTATTTATTTATTTTTATTTATTATTTTGTTTGTAAGAATATATATATATATATATATATATATATATATATATATATATATATATATATATATATATATATATATATATATATATATATATATATATATATATATATATATATATATAAAATTTAATTTTATAGGATTAGATGAATCATAAAAATGATAAAATGATTTATATAACCGTGAGTCATATAATTATTGTATGAAATTCATCAATATTTTATTTATATTTAATATATTTTAGATTATTTGAAATGTTAAATATTTTGAATTTGATTATCTATGTTGTTTATGAATTAATAATATATTTTTTTTAATATCACTTTATTTTTATTTTATTTAGCACGGATGTTATAATATTTTAAAGATTAAAAGATAAATTAATTTTAAAATCTCCCTCTCTACTTGTGAAACAGGTATACTTTTGATTAAAAATTCTACATCATCTCTCCCTCTTTTTTGAATCAAAAACACATTTAACTAAAATACATCTCCTTTATTAAAATTCCTCTACACCCTTCTCCTCCATTGAACCAAAAAGATCTTAAGAATTTGTTTACATTGACTTATTTTAACATAGTTATTAACATAATATCCTTAATTTCATAGATGTATGAATTATCTAAATATTTAATCTTTTCTTTTTCAATTAATATAAGACTTTTTTCTCATTTTTAATTCTCAATACTCACTTAAGACTGTTAAAAAAAACTTAAACTTAATTCTCAATACTCACTTAAGACTGTTAAAAAAAACTTAAACTTTTTCTATTTAAAAAAAACCTTGATTTAACCTTAATCGGCGTGACTTATTTTCCCCTGTAGACACAATATCCTTTAATATATAAATGAAAACAATTTTGCTAAGATAAGTGAAGAAAGGATGAATTTGGCATTCCATAGTCAAAACCAAAAAGCAATAGAAGAACAAGAGCACCTCGAGCTCCGAGACACGAAATTCCCAAATTGTCCAAAATCACCACAAAACTAGAAACTACATAAAATTTCGCGCCACGAGTGTCTGCTATACCCCACATACACACTAACTCACACTTCGTAATACTCAAAAACCAATTAAATCTCCACCGTCCATTTTGCAATCACGACCTTAAAAACAAAAACATCCAACAGTTTCAACTGACTCAAAACACGACACTTTCATAGTGCAAGATTCACGTGATCACTCTCACAGAATCATAACCATGCGACAAACACTGCCATGTTCCCAAATCACGAGTTCTCTTCCTGGTCTCACGTACTAGTCCCCATCTCATATTCACTTCTCTCGAGGCAAAATGGCTTCCTTTTAACTGAAGATCCATTAAAAAAGTTTCAAACTTTCTTGTTTCCCACTACTTGAATCAGCTTTTTTGTTACATGGAACGTGTTAAAGTGTTTACTTGGCTTGTTTTCTTTGGTTTTCTATGGAGTTTGGTGTCATTGGTTGTTGAGGGTACTGAGAGTCTTCTCTCTCCAAAGGGTGTCAACTATGAAGGTTTTTTCATTCACACTTTCTCAAAGTTTGTTCCTTTTTATCTGTGTGAGATTGTTTTTGTTGTGTTGTTGTTTGAACTAAATTTGTTTCGGTTTTGAACATGTTTAGTGGCTTCTTTGATGTCCATGAAGAGTAAGATGAATGATGGGTTGCATGTTATGGATGGTTGGGATATTAATTCGGTTGACCCTTGTACTTGGAACATGGTTGCTTGTTCTTCTGAGGGTTATGTCATTTCCTTGTAAGACTTTTCTTTGTTTATATCACTTAGTTTGTGTTTGGTTATGGATTGACAAGAAATTGATTATGTAAAAGTGAGTTCAAGAGACTAAAATTCAATTGTAGAGGCTAAAAACTCCATTTCTAAAAAGGGGTAGTGCGGAGTTTGTTGGTCGTTTATCGGCTACTTGATTATATATAACAAATGTATTGTAACTTTTGGTGTATGTCAGGGAAATGGCCAGTGCTGGTTTATCTGGAATAATTTCCTCAGGAATTGGAAATTTGAGCCATCTTCGAACATTGTGAGTTGCAACTTGATCTTTGTTGACATTATCAAGATTTTCTTATAGCTGAGTTTTTCCATTGTGTTATCTTAGGTTTTTGCAGAACAATCAGTTATCAGGTCCTATACCGGCTGAGATAGGAAACCTGTTAGAGCTTCAAACTCTTGATCTTTCCAGCAACCATCTTATTGGGAACATTCCTAGTTCTTTGGGCTCTTTGACTCATCTTAGTTACTTGTGAGTGTGGCTTGACGAATAGATTTAGCGAGGATGATTCTTCTGTTATATAACTCACTGTTAACCTTTCTCTAACTGTTTACTTCCTAATTTGTTCATGCCAAGAATTTCAGGCGGCTCAGCAAAAATAAGCTATCTGGACAGATCCCTCAACCTGTTGCGAATCTCACAGGACTTTCCTTCTTGTATGCACTCTGTCGCTGTTTTCTGCGCGTTTGTTTTCCTTGTAAATACTATAAATTTAGTTTAATAACTCTTCCACATGTTTTAGGGATTTATCATTCAACAATCTCAGTGGTCCTACTCCCAAAATTTTAGCAAAAGGCTATAGGTAAGTTTTTCGATCGTGTAAGATTTGGTTCACACTCTAGACCTCTTGCTTAAAACATCTTCGTATTCGCTAGCTCGCCAACTGAGTTATCTACTTATCTTTGTAGTATTTCAGGAAACAACTTTCTATGTACATCATCCTCGCAACTTTGTATGGGCGGTTCAAAGCCGGTAAATGGTAATATACATTATTCTTGCATCTTTCAGCCCCCTATTAAATTAGTGAATTGAAGTACAAATGAAAGATGGTTCACTTTCAGATACACGATCTTCTCAAACAGTCAACAGTCATCGGCATACATTGCTTTCGGTCATTATTGGTGTTAGTTGCACATTTGTAATTTCAGTGATGCTGCTCATCTATTGGTTGCATTGGTACAAATCACGCATCCTCTATTCATCTTACGGTATTTCCAGAAACGAACCTCTTTGCTTTTTTATTCTCTTCAAAACATGCACATATTCTGACATTTACTGATTGACATTTGAAGTGGAGCAAGATTGCGAATTCGGTATTGGTCACTTGAAGAGGTTCTCCTTCCGTGAATTGCAAGTCGCTACTGGAAATTTCACATCGAAAAATATTGTAGGACAAGGTGGTTTTGGTGTTGTATACAAAGGATGCCTTGCAAACAAAATGTTGGTTGCGGTAAAGAGGTTGAAAGATCCCAATTATACTGGAGAAGTGCAGTTTCAAACTGAGGTTGAGATGATTGGCTTGGCTGTACATCGTAACCTCTTGCGTCTTTATGGATTTTGTATGACACCAGATGAAAGGTTACTCGTATATCCATTAATGCCCAACGGAAGTGTTGCTGATCGCTTGAGAGGTTTGTAATTTTCCCTCTGCTACGATCTAGTGTACTGTCGCTAGAGTTTAATAATTTTCTCATTTCTCTTATTCCTAAGCAGAGAGTTTCCGCGGAAAGCCGTGTTTGGATTGGAACAGGCGAATGCGCATTGCCGTTGGAGCTGCACGAGGTCTTCTGTATTTGCACGAACAATGCAATCCTAAAATAATCCATAGAGATGTTAAGGCCGCAAACATTTTGTTAGACGAAAGTTTTGAAGCTGTGGTGGGAGATTTCGGTCTTGCTAAGCTCTTAGATCAAAGGGATTCACATGTAACTACTGCAGTACGCGGCACTGTAGGACACATTGCCCCCGAGTATCTATCAACCGGTCAGTCTTCTGAAAAAACAGATGTTTTCGGATTCGGTATATTACTTTTGGAGCTCATAACCGGACAAAAAGCACTTGATGCTGGAAATGTTCCTGTCCAAAAGGGAATGATTCTTGATTGGGTAAGTTACCTTAAATATTATTTTTATCCTAAAGTTTGCATTGATTATAGATTATGAGTAAGTCGCTTATATCGGGTTAATCCTGCAGGCTAGAACTTTATTTGAGGAGAAGCGTCTTGAAGTGTTGGTTGATAGAGATCTAAAGGGATGCTATGATCCGGTAGAGTTAGAAAAAGCGGTCGAGTTATCTTTGCAATGTACTCAATCTGTTCCGAGTTTGAGACCAAAAATGTCGGAGGTTTTGAAGATTCTTGAAGGGCTTATTGGATTGTCATTGAGACCAGAAGAGTCACAACAAGGAGGGGGTAACATATATGATGAAAGAACTTGCAGCTTCTCTCATAATTATAGTGATGTTCATGAAGAACCTTCCTTTATTATTGAAGCCATTGAGCTTTCTGGACCTAGGTGACACTATTGTAGTTTTTTCCATTTTGTGAATTCTACTTGTACATGAATTTTGCAATTTATCAAACATATATGTATACTTTTATTTTCAGTTGGTGTTTGTGATTTCCTCAATAGCACTTACATCTTTGAAAAAAAAATGTGTCTGTGTTAGAAATCAACACTGATATGACACTGATATTTGTAATTATGTTTAATTAATTAATTAATTAATTTCAAATTATTATGTGTTGCATGTCATGTTAATGTGGTGTTTGATGTTGGTGTGTGTCTGTGCTACCTACTTCATTTAAGATTAGTAAAAAAGGAAATCAAATTTTGTTCTTAAGATGTCAATTTAGAATTAATGCATAATTAATGGAGATATTGACATTAGAATCAACAAGCACATGGCATTGCCTGTGCCAGCCTTTGTGTTTCAAAAATCTAGAGCCAATTTGTTTTAGGCCTCACAACAAATAGCTGGAAATGTGCATGCCCTTTCAAACACTCATAGTCATTATTTATAGGTACACCCCACTTTCTCATGTCACAATTATTTTGGTTCTCTCACTCTTTGATTTTACTAGGATGATAATTGGTCAATGATCATGCACCTGTTTTTTTTTTTTTCATTTGCTATAATTCATCTTGTACACCTTCCAAGAGGACACACATCCTCAAAGAGAACCATGATATAAATCATATTGAATTAAAATAAAATCGTTAATAATTTTTTAAAAACTAATATGAGTGCTAATGTCATTAATTTAAATCTAAATAATTTTTTGTTAAAATTAAAAAAAAAATTTATATAACTAAAAAAATATTTATTCTAACACTATAGTCACGAGTAGATTGAAAATAAATTAAGCTGAATTAACTTGATTTAACTAAACTCAATAGAAATTGTTTAGTTCAAATATCAACTCGAGATTACCACAAATATTTTCCCAAGCTATACCTCAAGTTGTTTGAGATTCATAAACAATTCGATTTAGTTTTGATAACTAAAACTTGATTTGACTCAGGAGAATCAATTGAATCAAAAATAAAATAATTAAAATTTTAGCTAATGGTCTTTTAATATACACTAAATCCAATTATAATATACACTAGGTCATGATCATTTTTCTTATAATATATTAATATTCATTGACAATCACTTTTAAATAAAACTAACAAGATATCCGTGTGTAAAGATAAATTTATTTTATATAATATAAATTTTATTTAAATATATATATAAATTTAAAAAGAATGATTTAATTAAAGAATAATAATAATATAAATTTAATTATATTAAATAATCATTAAAAAAAATAAAAATAAATGATCCGCAAAATAGAGAAAGAAAAAGAGAAATTTTAATATTTAAAAACAAATTTTTTATCTCTTATATAAAAATAATTATTAATTAAAATAAATAGATATTTTGCTAGTGATGGAGAGTTAATTGTATACAACTCTTGAGTATTATTTAATTTGATAAAATAAATCATTAATTTTAATAAAATTTAAAAATAGTTTAAATACTATATTTTTAGTAATCATAAATAAATAAAATTAACTAAATATGTTGTATAAACAAAATTAAACGCCAACATGTATTATAATTTATACTATAATTATACATATTAATATATTAAAATACTTTTTAGTGTATATAAAAAATGTAAAAAATATTCTATTTTACTGGTAATTTAAAAAAAAAAGTATGCAGTTATCATTTTTTTTTTTGAAAAAAATTATAAAAAAAACAATAATTATATAAAATTAATTATATTAAATAATCATACAAAAATTAAAAAAAAATGAATCCTTGAGATAGAAAAAGAAAAAAAATGACATTTGAAAATAAATATTTTATCTCTTAAATAAAAATAGTTGTTAATTAAAATAAAATAGATATTATTCTGATAATGAATCATGAGATAAAAAATTTGTTGTCAGTACCACTATTGAGTATTATTCAATTTGGTACTATATAAAATATATTTTGATACATATATAAATTTGAAATGAGTTATTTAATTATAAAATAAACAATAATTCTATAAATTTAATAATATTAAATAATTAAAAAAAAAAGATCTGTAAGATGAAAAAAAAAATTTGACATTTGAAAATAAATATTTTGTCTCTCAAATAAAAATAACCGTTAATTAAAAATAAAATAGTTATTATATTAATAATGACTTATTAATTGTTTAAACAATTTTATAAAATAATTGATGAATTTTTTTTAATGGAGAAGAAAGAGTGAACCGAGACCATGAGTGTGAAAGAGGTTTTGAAAAGGATGGAAAAACAGTTTTGAAAAAAGTTGTTGAAAATTAGTTGCCACATGTCAAAATTAGAATGAACTAGAAGTAAAGATGATAATTTGATTCATCTTTAATGGATATTCACAAAAATGTCGAGTAGGATAAAATCCGAAAAAACAAATATGGATACAGACTCAGGTAATTATCCACTTAAATAAGTGGATAT
Organism: Vicia faba; assembly: GCA_948472305.1. NCBI lineage: Eukaryota > Viridiplantae > Streptophyta > Magnoliopsida > Fabales > Fabaceae > Vicia > Vicia faba. The sequence continues at coordinate 1,670,878,546 of OX451736.1, read as the reverse complement.
GAGTGTGGATATGGATATTTTAGGATTCACTTGTCTCATCTCATACTCTCATAATATATATTTATATATTTTAATTTATATTATTATATAAATAAAAGTCTATCAATTTTTAAAAATACATCAATGTCAAACCATTATATATTTATCATAAAGGTTCGTTTGTTTCATAATGCAACAATACATTTTTAATTTTTTTTAATAGTCTTAAAACACTTAAAATAATATGATTTTTTATTCTTTGATATATTTATTTTTATTAAAAATACAATTAACATGTATGGGTATGGGTACTTACATACCATATGATTCAGGTATAGGTACTAACGTAGGTACCTAAGTGAGTATGAACCCGATTACGAGAATTGTTTTCAAACGCAAATATGAGGATAAGTACTATAATACCCTACTCAAGCCCTGTCCATTGTCATCTCTAATTAGAAGAATAAATATTAGGGATATTTTTCATTTACAAATTTATCCTTTTTTTGTATATAAATGTTTTGAGGGGACATTGTGGAGATTTTGATAATATCTTTCATTAATTAATTAATTAATTAGTTAATATATAGTTGATATTTTCTCAAATCATACCTCAACTTGTTTGAAGTTCACAATACAAACAATTCGATTTAGCTTGATAACTAAACTCGATTTGATTCGATTGATTGAATCACTTGAATCAAAAGATAAAATAATTAAAATTGGCAATTTATCTCTACACCCTTGTGTATTGGGGAGCACCTCTGAAAATCTGAAAATGCTCCGGGATGAAATCAGAGATACATCTTCAAACTCACCAAATATAAATTTTTGCCTAGAATTTAGTTCGGAGATGCATATCCGAATACACTCTAGGGTAAATTCGCAGATACATCTTCGAAGTCACCTTTTCATATGGAGAAATTTATTTTAATCACTCAATGATATTTTCAGAAATGTATCCCGAATATGCCTAGCGGTAACTTGAATATATGATTACCTTGCATGATCATCTTCTTCACTATTTCAATCTCTTCCAACTCCTCCATAACCAACAAAACCTTAAAAAAATCTCATTATCAATCAACTTTTTGATTCAAAACCAGATTTCTTGCATTTTTACACATCAAAGGGAGCATCATAAGCTTCCATTTGAGGTAAAGTTCTCTCATTTTATTCCTCATTGTTTGCATTGATCTTTTGTTTGAATTGAAAAAACATTCGCATTGTCCGGATATACATATCCGAACTCACCTACATTATTTTGAATATGTATATCCGAATTCATCTGTTATTGATTTTTAAGAATTTTTCTGTTTTGGTTCTTATTAGACATGGTTCACCCGAATATGTTTCCTAAAGTTGATATAAGTAACAATGTAAAACAGGATGTAGAGAAGGATAATGTTAAACCAATTCAATTTAAGCAGGACATTAAGTCGGAAAAGTGAAGGATGATGTTAAACTGATAGAGATAGACATTGGTCAATGTTTCATAAATGAACAACTGTATACTGCTCAGGAACATATGTTTCAATGGGTCCGCATGGTTTCCAGGAATTTGGGGTTTGACATTGTAATTGGAAGGTCGGATAATGGTTTAAATATAAGACAAACATTTTTAACCATGAGATATGAGAGAAGTGGCACACATGTTCCCCTTATTCGAAAGTTCAAACGTGATGACACCTGAACAAGAAAGTGTGGTTGTTCGTTTAAATTATGTGGATATTGTAGCGTGGATGGGATGTGGAAATTTAATGTGATTTCTGGAATACATAACCATGAGTTGCAAATAAAGCTAGTCAGTCATCCCATTGTATGTCGTCTTAAATCGGGGGAGAAGGAAATTGTTTCGAACATGTCTTTAATCAGAGTGGCGACAAAAAACATACTTGCAGATTTGAAATGGAAACACCCAGATAGTGTTTCAAATATCAAACAGGTATACAATCAGCATCATCGAAACAACATGGCGATAAGGGGTCCAAGATCCGAAATGCAACAACTTTTAGATGAAAACCACTATGTTTCTAGGTACGTAGTATGTGATGATAAAGTCAATGTTTGTGACATTTTCTGGACTCATCCTAAAAGTATCAAGTTGGTTACACATTTCCTACTGTCCTCATTATTGATGTAACGTACAATACCAACAAGTATAGATTTCTGCTTCTTGAAATTGTTGGTGTTTCTTCTATGGAGAAGACTTTTTCAGTGGGATTTTCATTTTTGTAATCCAAAAAAAGAGGTAAATGTTACTTGTTCCTTGAAAGTGTGCAAGACTTGGTTGAAGGGTGACGAAAACATGTTGAAGGTAATTGTCATCGATCGAGACACCACACTAATGAATTCATTGGAAATGTGTTTCCTACATTCTACGCATTACTTTATCGATATCACATTACAAAAAATGTGTGGATTTGGCTAAAACTCGTGGTAGGCACCAAACAAATCAAGAGTGAAGACGGAAAAATGGTCAAACCAAGTGTGGTGGTGGAAAATATTATGGATGCATGGACTAGTATATTAAATTCATTCACAGAAGAATTGTATGTTGCCTCCATAATGCAATTTAGGAGCCTGTGTGTCTGATATCTAGATTTTTTTGGAATATGTTGAGAGTATTATTCTGGACCAAGTGAAGAAGAAAATTGTTTGTGCATGGTCCGATCAGATTAGACACCTCTACACTAGAACAACTAACCGAGTCGAATAAACACATTCAATATTGAAGAAATGGTTGGATGATAGTAAGGGTGGATTCATTGATGGCAAACCATTTTTTATGCACAAACACATTGAGTGGAGTGTGAATTTTGGGGATGATGGTAATTGCGGTTATCAGACTGTATCCAAATTTCTTGGTAAAGGAGAGAAGGATTAACCCCTTGTTCGCCTTGCACTTTTGAAAGAGTTGACGATACATAGGGAATTTTACACAAAGCTATACAAATAAAAAATTGATTCAATTCATGATACACTTATTCCTTGTCGTAGCGGTAAAGCACCATTTTCAAATGGGCCACCTTATAGCAAGTACATATGATAGAGTGTGTATAGATCTAACAAGATATGGGTTATCAGAGATATTTTTTCCATTACAGAGTGGTCCACCTAAAAACAATGTCGAACGCATCATGTGTATATGGTTTCTTATAAAGGGTCTACATTTTGTTTAGGTTTATTTGAAACCTGGGTGTCCAATTCTAGCTACATTGATCGAGTGGATGACACATTCAACAAATGAAGTAGAAACTTGGCTGAATCAATTTACGGAGAGAATGATAGAGTTCACCAAATTGATGGTGCTTGAAAGAGAATCAAATAAGGAAGTGTTGAAGGCGAAAACAACTATAGATTTATGCGGTACTTGATCTTTTAATACATTTTAGATTATAATCGATACACTTTTTGTATGTATTATTGCCAATGATGTAATCTTGATCCGATTTAATACATATTAGTTTTATGGTTTTTTTTTTGTTTACACTACATCGCATGTTTACAAAGTTTATGTTTTTTCACTGGTTCATGTAAGTTTTCGAATATGTACATCCGAATTAACTTTATTCAATTTTTAGATATGCATCTCCGGAGTCACCCTTTTTATAAACAAATTACGGTGTATTCAGAGTTGTATTTTTGAAATATTACATGATACATGATAAGGTTTTTGAGGTCTAAAGTGACTCAATACTTGTATAAATAGGGTGTGTCTCAAACCTTATTTGTTATACAACACACTAAAACCATATAATGAGTTTATATCCCCACCTTGCATTTGTGTATTTCAATGACGAGAAACCGTCACTTCCGTTTAGGGTCACGAGGAAACATCCCTCGAAGATCAGATATCCAAACTGGATACTCTCTCACGCTTTACGGAAAATCACAAAGTTGTCGAGCTCGAGTATCGATCACCTTCGTTTGACAACGACGACAAGATCCATTTCATCAACCTTGAACTGAAGACAGATGCATATTTAAAGGTTATGTGGAGTATTTTTCTCCATTATAAATCAACGAGTCCAATTGAAGTGGATGCGAAGATTCAAAGATCCTTTGTGGATATAATCATTATGTTGCAACGTCTCGATGAAATGGTTATGTAATGTTGAATTTATTTTCATGACTATGTATGTAATGAACTTTTTTTCTAATGAAATGTTGATGTTTGTGTTGGTTTATTTTAAGTTTTCATTCTTTCTGTCGTGTTGCTGATTTGAAGAACTAGGTCATATTCAGAGATATATCTCCAAACACACTCTTAAAAAGAATTCGGTTGTGCTTCTCCGAATTCTATTGTGAAAAAAATTGTATTTGATGCGTCGGGAGATGCATCTCCTAAAACATGAGGAATTTTGTAAATTTCACACAGGGCCTGTGAGAATGTATACCTTATAATATACATTAAGCCCAGTTATAATATACACTAAGACCAATGATCAATTTTCTTATAATATACTTCATATGTTCTAAATTATAAGACATTTTAAGCATTTCACACAAATTAAGAAATATATGGGAAAGTGAAATTATGTATAACTTTACAAAAATGTCCTTTAATAATTACATGGAAAGTGAAATTAAAAGAGTATGAAAAAGAAAGAGTAATAAATGATAGAGGATATTATAGGAAAAAGTGTATTCATGTCGCATTAAAATTATAAAGTGACTTATAATTTATGACAAATTTTGTCTTCAACGTGTCTTTTAATTTTGGACGGAGGGAGTACTCAACATCCATTGATATTCACTTTTTAATAAAACTATCTAAGTAACTAGTATTTGCTACCAATAAATATTAAAATAATATTTTGATGTCTTTCTAAAATTTCTAACCATGAATGTTAGTTTTTAAATAGTATTCATTTTATTTTAAAATTAAATTTACAACTTTAAATATAATTTAATCTTTACATTGAATTCAACATCATCTCAAATAATTTTATTCTTACTCTCAAATCAATTGCGTGTGTATACGCGTGCCATAATCACAAACATATTTGTTTTGTATTGAGTCCATTAAAAAATTCTAATCACGGACTTGTATATGTCTCAGGTGCAAAAGTGTTTAGTAATTTCTTAATACATCCTTATGGGGTGAACCAAACCTCTAAAAATCTCAATTTCTCTTTTGGAGATATATATCCGAACGCACTATAAAGTGGTTTAAAAAAAATTGTTTCGGAGATGCATCTCCAAAAGCACCCTAAACACGTGAGAATAGGTGTTTCGGATATGCATATCCGAAATACTGGACAAAATGGTTTCCAAAAACATCGATTTCTTTGTGGCATTTTAAAAAAAAACACCAATGCTGATACGTAATAAACACAAAGTTTTGATACGTAATTCGGTTAAAACGTTAATAAACACGCAAATGGAAAATCATACGAACATAACAATGAATTGTTCAGAAATACCGAAAAATAATACATAAATTATTCAGAAAGTATGGAATGTAAAATGATTACATCGGTAAATAAAAAATACATAGCCTACTGTGTATGCCTAATCCTAACCCCACTGGCCCCTCCTTTATCTCCTGTATCCCGCTGCACTCGATGCCTCCCTAACCATCCTCCCTAACCTGCCAAAATATATATTTGAAACGATTTGGATATGCAACTCCGAAAACCCCCTGAACTTAAGTTATGGGGTTGATTCGAAGATGCACATGTGAAATTCCCCTAATCTTGACAAAAAAGTTTTTTCGTATTAGAAATATAGAATTGCAGAGATAAGAGAGAAATGTTAACCTTATGCATTTTTATTATTCACCTTACTCTTGGCAAGTGAAGGCAAAAAACTATATATACAAGTTGTACACAGTTCAGTTTGTTAGCTCAATGAGTAACTGAATGCTAACAAACTTCTTAACCAAAAACCAACTAACCAACTAAGCTACACACCCTTAAGTAAATATACACTACACTATTACATAATGTGATTTACAAAATATATTTTACACGCCCCCTCAATATCAAGGTGGTTAATATTGAATCACCTTGAGCTTGCTTCATGGACCTTGGAATGTTGTTGTTCCAAGAGGTTTTATGAGTGTGTCGGCTATCTGAGAAAAGGCGGGAATATGTTGGATAACAAGCTTCTCAGGCACCACACATTCTCTTACAAAATAAATGTCAAGTTTGATATGCTTCGTGCGATCATGGAAAACTGGGTTATGAGACAACATTACTACACTCAAGTTGTCACACAACACAGTAGGAGGATAAAAAGGCACTTTCAGCTCAGTTAAGAGAGACTCTAACCGTAACAACTCAGATGTAGTATGAGCTAAGGCCCAATATTCAACTTTCATACTCGACCTGGCCACAAGGGATTGTTTCTTAGAACTCCACGCCACAATATTCAGACCAAAGAATATGCACGAACCTGATGTGGACCTATGATTATCTGGGTCACTAGGCCAATCTGAGCCACTGTAGGCTCTTGAGGAAAATTTATGAGTTGAGGTAGAAGGAGAGAATACCAAACCATGAAAGATAGAACCACTAAGATATTAAAGGATTCCGCGAACTGTTGTCCAATGAGTATCCGATGGTGTTGACATAAGCTGCAAAGCCTTGTTTACACTGTAGGAAATATCTGGTCGAGTCAAAGTGACATATTGAAGTGTATCTACAATTGATCTGTACAAATTAGGGTTTGAGAAATATTGAGAACCAGTCCTAGTGAGTTTGCAGGTGCTAAGCATAGGGGTTGGAACACCATTTGCATTAGTCATTTTTGCTCTTTCAAGTAAATATCTGATATATTTTGCTTGAGTTAACAATAAAGATCCATTGTCTTGGTAAATAAATTTTATGCCCAGGAAATATTCTGGTTTACTAAGCCTCTTTAATGCAAAAGTTTTTTGAATTTTGGTAATCAGATCATGTACTAATGATGAAGATGAACCAGTTAAAAGAATATCATCAACATATACAAGTGCATATATGGCGATACCTTGTTTGGAGTATATGAAGAGAGAATGATCACACTTTGAGTGAGTAAAGCCAAAGAGAAAAGTGCTTGAGCAAGCTTGTCATATCAGGCCCTAGGGGATTGCTTAAGTCCATAAAGAGCTTTATGGAGTTTGCACACCAGATCCTTATTTTATTGAGTAAAGCCTGGTGGTTGAACCATGTACACCTCTTATTGAAGAGTTCCATTAAGAAATGAATTATTGATATCTATCTGTTAGATATCCCATTCGTAGGTGAGAGTTAAGCTAATGATAACTCTAATTGTTGAGGGTTTCACAATTGGAGAAAAAGTCTCATTGAAATCAAAGCCTTGTTAATGATGGAATCCTTTTACAACCAACCTGGCTTTGTATTTGTTTACACTCCCATCCAGATTTTCTTTGACCTTAAAAACCCATTTATAATCAACTGCTTGTCTATGAGGATGCAATTTTGTAAGTGTCCATGTGTGGTTAGCCATGAGAGCATCATACTCACTTTTCATGGCTTGAACCCACTCTGGTTTTAGTAGAGCCTGTTTCATAATAGTTAGTTTTGTGTGTGCTATGAACACAATTGGTTTTGAGTGTCCTGTTTTTGCTCTAGTTAGCATAGGGTGGTCATTTTGTGGAGGGTGGGGACTTGGTTGTAAGATATGGATATAATAAGACAGTGATACATTTATGGTTGTAACAGGTAAGCTAGGGATAAAGTTTTTTCTGGTGAATTAATAAAGCCAGTGGATAAAGAGTTTGAAGGGGTATGTTGGTCATCACTGTGTCCCAAGTTAGGTGGAGAAAAGGTTTGTGGTTGAGGAGATAAAGTTTCATGAACTATGATTTGAGAGTTTGATGGAGAGATAGTGGTCAGTGAGTTGTCAATGTCAGGTGGGGTAGGTGTTAGGTTTTCTGAGGCATTTGTGGCAAAACTGTCTAAATTAGGAACTTGGATACTTGGAAAAGGTAAGAACATAAGTGAGGTTTTCTGTGTATTGTTAGGTTTGTCAGAAAAAAGAGAGGGAAATGGAAAGTGATTTTCATTAAAAATCACATCTTTAGATATATAGATTCTGCTCGTTATGCTTATGTAACACCCCAATTCTACCCGACAATTATAAATGTAAATCAGAGTCATAAAATTCATACAACTGAATCAGGATGCCACAAATTCAACTTTAAAAACACATTGCATTCAACGTGGATACATAACACTTTAAAACTTCAGATGAATTATCAACATAATGATTTAATTTCTTAATTCAACAACTTAAACATCTATGCAGCGGAATTCTTAATAACATCTTTGTCCATCGTTACAGCAACTTCAAAACAACACATACTTAGCAACAATAAAATTAAAGTTCAACAACTGAAATAATCAATAATTAAAAGCAACAAGCGTTCATCCCCCCGAGTGTTACGTATCAGAGCAATGACACCAACTCGAACTATTGAAGGTAAACCACCTTCACTCTGGATTACCTGCACGTTACCAACGTAAGGGTAACATTCAAACAGAAGGGGTGGGATATCTAACAATATAATAAAACGTATGATAAATAATATATTAAATTAGATCACATAACATCACCACTTCTCATTGTATAAATAATAATAATCGCAACAGAATACCAACAATATACACATTCACCGCATCAATACAAAACTTCTTACACAATCATATAATGTGACTCAATACTATGCAAATTCATGTGGTACCATTGGAGCAGAACTCCCATATCAAAATAATTGCCAATAAATAGAAGCATCAACAAGGCATAAGCCTTCATCTTAATATTCTCCAATACAAGCCATCTTAACGAGCATCAGCTCCATCTTGAAATGCAATGTATCTGACGCAATCATGAATGTAATGACAACAACCATAATTAACAATATTTCATCACAACATCATCGTTGGCCAGAAGCCTACATCTTAATATCTGCCAAATATTAGAGGCATCTCAACATCATTCAACAACATCATTCATAAACATCATTTATCAACATAATTCATCGCATAATTCATCAATATAATTCTACAGCAACTCATCCACAACAATAGTACAACGACAGATCGACAATCCCTCAACGTTGGTCATCGACCTACCGCATGATGATGCCTATAATTAATTAATCATCTAGGGCTCATCTCTAAATTACCAAACCTCTACATATTATTATTCTGTAATACTACATCATTATCATCATTAGTCTTACTGTTATGAACCAAACCGTAATCTATAATCATCTCATCCTCATCATACTTCACAAAATCATCATAGTGATTAACGCGGGAAGCTAACTCTAATCCTAATTTAGGTTACTAGAATTATCCTTCCTATCCTTCATTTTAATCCTTAAGAATGTAGTTCATCGTAGCTATCCAACACTTTGAACGGCACCTCAAACGGAGTCCGAAACTCAAGTTACAGCCTTCAGAAACGAATCTGTCAAAAATCAGACTACATGAGTCGACACATAACGTCTTGAGTCGACACGTACTGGGCCTAACACGCTGCATGTATCGATGCGTACTCCCTTCGTATCAACTCATACCGAGTCTGCAACACTGTATGTATCTATGCATGCTCCTTCGTATCGACTCATCCTGAGTCTAAAAACCTGCATGAATCGACGCATGACTTCTTCGTATTGACTCATCCTGGATCTAAAAACCTTCATGCATCGACGCATGGCTTTTGGGGTCGACACATACTGTTCTGTCATGAATATTTTCTGCGATTTCACTATGTTTTTACTGCGGTTTCTATGCTTTAGGCCCTAAAAACATCTTCTAATCATAGGTAATCATCAATTATACTTATCCTATATTTCTACATCAATTATACAACATTAGGGCATCATTATTCATCCTTAAATCATTGATTTTCATCAAGCAACCATGTATATAATTCAATCATAAACCAAACAATCTTTCACATCAAATCCCACATACTAATCATCATAAACCCTACTATAGAGTCAGAACCCCACCCTTACCTTGGATTAAAGGTTGCTCTATAACTTTTCCGATTGAATTTTGTTTAGCTTGTTTCTCTAAAGTTGAGTACGGGTGGGAGCAAGATCTGCGTTGTACTGATACTGTTTATAGAAAGCAGCGGCAAGGTCTTCCCAATTATGAATATTGGATCTTTCTAGTTGATATAACCAATCTAATTGAGTCCCTGATAGACTGTCTTGAAAGAAGTGGACCCACAAATCTCTGTCAGTAGTGTGAGGCTGTATCTTCCTTACATAAGATCGGAGATGCATCTTGGGACACGAAACCCCATCGTACTTAGCAAATACTGGTGTTTTGAACTTTGGTGGAATAACAATCCCAGACACCAAACCCATCTCTTCGAAGTCCATCCCGGGCATTTTCTGAATTTCCAGTGCACTTAGGCGTTCTTCTAGATGTTTGTATTTGTCGTCGGCCGGGGGATATTGCTCTTCAGAGTAATCCTCTTCTTCTTCCTCTTCAGATTCTGGCTGGGCAGTCGCTTCCTTGCCTTTCCCTTCTTGATTGTTTTTTTCACCAGATGATGTTGCGAAGTCTAAGATCTTTCTGGATGTCCCTGGGAACCTTCTTCCTAGATTCAGAACACCAATTGTTTTCTTTGCTTTCTTCTTTTCTTCAATCAACAAAGTTTTCAAATCCTCTTGTCCTTTGGCTAGAGTCAAGAACATCTGTTGAAACTGAGCATTATGCGCCTGGAGGTCTTTTACTATCTGCTCGAGATCCATCTTACTGAAATAAATAGTAGAAAGATGAGGAGACTTGTTGTAAGAAACCTGCTTATGTTATGATGAATGGTAGATGCATATGCAATGATTTCAAGGAATTTAGAGATTTAAGTTTGCTTTAGACCAAAGAGGAACACACGTTATATTAATAAATCAAAGTTTGAGTATATCATGCCTCTTTTAGGCTTACAAAGAAATACAAAACTCTAAGATAAAAAGGTCGTACGCATCCTCTTTGGTGCGATGTAGGCGTTCAGGCTCCGCTCCTCATGAAGTTGCTTAGTGAGTTCCATAGCCTTCTTCTTGCTGGCGTAGAATCGGGTCTCGAAAGTGTATCGCTCCCCCTTAAGCTGTATCCAATCCCTTTGTAAGTCTTTGAGAGAGGTGGGCATGTCAGGATGCAGGATAGTGTATGGAACATCTCCTTCCACAACAGGCTCTATGATAACTGGCAGAATTGAGGGGTAAGGTATCATAAGATCTTGAGCACGAGCTCGTACCTATTTGAGGTAAGGCTCAAGAGGGATGAAATTCTTGTGCCCCAATGTCTTGCTATCTACCTTGTTCAACATCCTCTAAGCTCGGATAAATCTCTGGCGCTGACCTTGATCGTCATTTTCGTAGTCAAATACCAAACCTTGAATGAGCATCTCATGTGGACCATCCCTTCGGGCGTAACCAAACTGTCTTAAGGCTAAGAAGGGGTTGTAGGTGATACCTCATCTAATGCCAAGTAAGGGGACATTATGGAATTCTCCACAATGGTCGACGATTGTAACATTATCTATAGACCGAGAACACCAATGAATGTCTGAATATTTGAGTGTCATCAACCTATGTGACCACCTCGAACCTTGCTCGTTCTTCAATATAGATTTGGGAAGATGCGAAATAAACCATCTTTCCAAGAGAAGAGTACAACACATAAGGATACCTCTTTTCCTCATAGTGTGAGTGTGAAAATAATGTAGGATGTCCCCTAACAAAGTAGGCACCGGGTTACGAGACATGAAGATTTTGACGGCGTTCACATCTATGAGTTGTTTAGGATTTGGAAACAAACTATCCCATAGATAAGGAGAGCCACAATTTCCTCAAAAGCTTGCAAATCCAAAGAGTTCCAACAATTTTGGGCTTTCTCAAACAAGAACTTTGCTAAGAAACCTTTGACACCACTCCTTGTTTCCCAATTAGTTGTGATATCAGATGTTTACAAGTGTAGAGCTTAAGCAATCACTTCCGGCTTCGGATCTCTTTCCGTACCGTTGAAAGGTAGTTGATTGAGAATGGGAATCCTCAAGAGTTGGGAGAATTCTTCCAAAGTTGGCACAAGTTGATAATCGGGAAATGTGAAGCAATGTTGTAGAGGGTCAAAGAACTGGAAGAGCACCTTCATCATGTCCTCATCAGTGTTGGAGGTAACCAAGTTTAGGAGGCGACGATGTCTTTCGGTAAATGGAGAATTTTCAGGAATCCTTGATGCTAACTCTTTAAATTGAGGAGGGATCCTTACAAGATTGACTTGAATGGTTTTCCTGCAAATAGAATCCATGTCCTACAAAATAGAACAAAGATAAATCTCAAGATCCTTGAAATGGTTAGTGAATATGAGTATGATGTTATGATGTTTATGATGTTATGTACAAGTAGATATATACAAATAAAACAAACAAGTCCTTAGGTTTAGGCTTGCATGGAGTCTTTTAGGTAAGTACCCTCTTGAAGTTTAGTTGGCTCAAACCTGTCCTAGCAATAGTAACCGGGTTCTAAGGAGCTCAATATCACTGGTTTGTTTTCTCGGGCATTGTTTCAGCGCAAGCCTCTTTAATGGAGACCGAAATATCCCAAAAAACCAAACCTCAATGAGTGTAGTATCGAGTATCTACCCACTTCGGACTGCACCAAAGTCGGTCACCTCACTACGTTCTAATGGCCAAGTTGGTCAAGTAAAGGTTCTAGAAGTTAGTTAGTGCTTCATGACATCACTCAGTGGCCCCGTATTCTCCTTGACTACTCAAGGGCTACCGGTACCCACAAATATGTCACACTAACGTAGCTATTGCTTTGACCATGTCGGTATACCCCGCACAGTTTCCACAATGTATTGCTACTTACCTATAAGGTACCCAAATCCGGGTAGAGGATTCAAACCCAAACAATGAACCATAATGTAAAGCATACAAGTCAAAAAATAAAAGCAAGTAAATGTGATCCAACCCTAAGGTAACCCCACTTTTAAAATTTTCCCCAGCAGAGTCACCAGTTCTGTGATACGGTGGGAGAATTGACTTGGTTGTTTTGTGTTTGATCGCAAATGTTGCGGTTAGAAAGAGTCACCACCGACTTTTCTTTTATCCAAAAGGAAAGGTGAAAAAGAATAGGAAAGACCTTTGAGATTGTTTCTTGAGTTCGGGGGGATAGATTATGAAAAGGGAATGTATTAGCACCCTTTTCATCCATGGTTTTCCATGGGCTCTTAGTTACTTGCTAGATCACTTGCTTTTTGTTTGAAAATATGCTTTGTGTGGTTTTCTGAAAGTATTTTGTAAAGATGCCATCATTTAGGAAAACTTTGTAATGATTCTCGTTAGTAAGAATGTATACAAAGTGTTTTATCTTTTGAAAATGTTTTCAAGTTTGAAAGATGTTTTGAAAGTGTTGGTGTTTGTTTTGAAAATAGCAAGGATGTTTTGATTTTTAAATTGAGAAAGTAACTAGGAGTAATCTACCTACTCAAAAGTCTTTCATGTTTATTTCCTCTTTCCTTTGACATTGTTATCTTACCATTGATTTGGTAAGTAACCCTATCTTTGGATGTAAAAGGGACGGGCAAGGGTCATCGTATAACCATGATTAGCAATGTTGCAAGATATCTTAGCATTTCTCTTTAGGGACTAAGATCATTTTGAAAGGTAACATGGATAGCGTCATCGAGAGACTATGATCTTGTATTTTGCTTGTTTGAGCTAAGATACCTCACATGCATAATATGACCATTTTTGTAAGGCAACAAAGTGGGTTCACCCTAGGGGTGTATGTGTGCAAATGTATTGATTTTCATGCTTGATTTGTCTTTGATTAGGGTTTGCTATTTGTTGATTTTAATCTTTCCACACAAAACCCTAATTACTAGCATTTGTATATAAAGCATTTAAATTGCGGAAAATAAAAATACTAAGTTATTACATGATTTAGGGGAGGGGTGTACAATTTACAAATGGGGAATTGCAAGAAATTAAATCTAAATAATTATTACAACCATATTGAACTTGAATAAATGTACACAATTGAATAAATAAAAATACAAGAATGTAAATGTAAAAGAAATGTGATTCTTTGTTTGGTTTTTTATGAAAAGGTTTTTTTTGTGCCTAATTAGATAAAATAAAATAATCAACTAAAAATAAGGAAATTAAGATTAAGTCAGTAAAATAAATTAATTTAAAGAAAAGTATTTTTTAGGATTTTTGTGAATTTAATTAAACTAATAAATAAAAATAATTAAATAAAAGATCCTAAATTCTAAATTGATTTTAATTTATAAGAAAAAAAACAATAATTAAAATTTATTATCTAAGTATTCAAAAAAAGAAATTAATTAAAGAAAATGTTTTTGTTCTTTTATTTTTGTAAAGAAAAATAAACTAAATAAATATAAATAATAAAATATAAATATTTTTTGGATTTTTTATTAATAAAAATAATAATAATAATAATAATAATAATAATAATAATAATAATAATAATAATAATAATATTAATAATAATATTAATAATAACAATAATAATAATAAAAGATAAAAAAGTAAAAAATAAAATAAAATAAAAAATAAAGTCAGGGAGGTTGATAAGTGAAACATGGAGTATTGTGAGAAGAAAAAAAAGTCTGGCCCATAGGCTAGAGACCCAAGCGCTTTCCTGAAACCAAAAAATGTCAAAAAAATATGGGAAAAAAAAAGCAAAAGGCAGCGCGCTGAGTTTCGAACCCATGACCTCTTGATTACCAGCGCGCTGCCTTACCACTAGAGTGGCTATACATCCGTTAATATAACTGAAATGATAAATATGCAATTCAAAACAAGTCTTGAACACACTTCATCTTCAACCTCCAACCAGACCACCTGTAACTTCACCATTTCTCAACAAAAACGGAAGATGCAAACATGAAAGTTGCTCCATTTTTTCATACGAATCCAACCATATAAATATCATGAACTATAAATCAAAGATGAATGAGAATTTTTGAAAGTACCAAATTCTGACCTAATTATTTTTAGAGATTCAATCCTAAAATTCTCCTAGCTCAATCAATATAAATGAAATCTATGGACATGTACAACTTCAGGGCAATGATGTCTATATTTTATCTTCACAAATGCAAGTATAACAATGTCTAAGTAACGAGATAGAAGTTCAAGAATAATACCTCAAAACTGGAAATCGTGAAATGCAAATGAGCTTGATTCAAGGTGTTGCAATGATCAGGTTAGCTTCCTCAAGTTCCCAAGAAACTAATGCAATGGTTTCCTTGAGCAATGGATGGCTGGAATGGCTTGGAGAAGTCAATGTGCAGACTCTGTTTTTTGGTTATGGAGGTTATGGTAAATGGTGTTACAGTGATGAAACAGGGACAAGGATAGGTTACACTTTATGTAAGGAAGCTTTAGGAACTAAAAGGCCAAGAAACGCACAAGGGAAATATGAGTTTGGTGTTCAAGGTCAGAAACTGTGCAACAATGGAGTTTTTGGGTAATTTCTGATTTGAGAGAGTTTTGGTGTATTTCATGGTGCTTAAGCTCGTCCCTTAGCTCACAAATACTGCCTCTATTTATAAGCAATAAGTATGGAGGCTTGTATCTGATCAGAATTCAAAACCACATGTTTAAGCTCAACATGTGATTTTTTGAGAAATCAAGTTTCAATGCCTTGTGTACTTGCTATTGTAGAGTGGTTATGCTTTAAACAAACTTACTTATGACTTTGTATATGGAGTGTGATCAGAGGGAACAAGTTAGAGGCTCAAGAATTGACTTTGTGCATAAAGCTTGCTTTTCCAAAATGGAAGTGTTCACTTTGTTCCATTAATGGAAATGTGGATTGGATAAAGCTTAAACCACTTGGATTAAAGCTCAAAAGTTTGTGTAATCCATTAATAATGGATATATACACAAATTAGAAGGCCTGCAAAGCAAGATTATGCAGCCTAACATTGAAACTGCATTTTTGTTCATCATGAAAATGACCTATAATTTTAGTTTGAAACCCTAACTTTCTCTCTTTGATTATCCTTGCTCAAGAGTGATCTCAAGGAGTTATTGGACATTTTAGAAAGCTTATAATGTGATATACAACCCCTCTTTGAATCAATTTTGAAAATTCCCCTTGGAACTATATGAAAAATTGCCATGAAGTTAGGTCAAAATTCTGCCTAAACTAGGGCAAAATTTTCACTAAGTGTTTAGTTTCAAGATCATGACTTCATGGATTAATAACTTGAGATCAAAGAATTTCTAGGAGAATTTGTGTGAATAAATTTTGTAGATCTCATGGAGATATACAACTTTCATGTTGAAAGTTTCTTTTGAATCATCTTGCATCATGGTGAGAAATTGGCTCAAAGTTGTGAAAAAATATGAAGTTTTCAACACTTAGAAAAATTTCTAAGTTTGAAAACTTTGACTTTTCAAAATGAAATCTTGACTTTTTGATTTCTTGATGAAAAATTTGCATATTTTTACATGTTTTGATGAATTGTGATCTTTGACATTTGATTTTGACCAAAAAGTCAAAGTTTGACTTTTCAGTATACAATTGACTTTTGATCAGTTGACTGAAAATTAACTATCAATCCAATTGATAATGAGAAATGTTTTGAGTCACGCCATTAGGTCAAAATGATGCAATTGAAATCTTGATATCATGCCTCAAACCAATTAACCATTTGCTAGGTCAAAATATCAAAAATTGCCCTTTCTCAATCAAAACCCTAATTTTGACCATTTTTCCCTTTTGATGATTTGATCAAATTTCTTGAGGAATTATGGTCCAACCTTGATAAAATGATATATATGAGTTTATAATGTTTATATGGATAAAAAATTATGAAGTTTGACTGTAAGTTGGCCACAATTGACTTTTTCTCCAATACAGCTGATTTTTAGGTCAACTGCTCAATTGATTGAGAAAAAATGTGATCCAAGGCTTGAACCTTGACATGAGTAATCTTGGGGGTCCATGATGATCCATGAAAGCCATATGAGGGATTTAAATTTCAATTATCGTTGTGCAATCTTAAACCCTAATTTTAGTCATCAGTGTTTAAGGAGGTGTCTTGAGCTGATCAAACCTTGTGCAGTCTTGAACCAAAGGAGATCTTGTGAGAAAATAATTGATAAATGAGAGGGAAAATTTTGGGGTACAACACTTACCCTACTTGTCAGGATACTTTTCTTCCAAATCTTTACATAATCAGAAGCTTGTACAAAGACAATACTTTTATCACAAAAGCAGCTTACAACCTGATTTTTGTCTAAATACAAGCAATGCCAGAAGCATAAGTCCAATCTTCTGCCAGCAGGCCCCCACTTGTACTTTTTAGTTTTCATATTTTATTATTTTTTGCAAAGCTGATTACTTCAAATATGTCCATTATTTTCTCTATAAATAGAGTAACATTTGCAAAGAAAAGGAGGACTTTTTGTCCAGATTTTGTGGTGTGGAACGAATCTCCAAAATTTTCTCAAACATCATAAGTTCTCAAACACTTAAACATTTGTGAAAGCACAAACTCAGAATCCCAGACACTTGTCTCCTTCGAATCTGGAAGGTCCCTGTATTTTGTTCCCCTTCGAATCCATCAGGAAGAAACTCTCGCTTGTTCTCCTCTTTCGAATCCACCCTCAAAAGCCTAACCTTTGGTCCCTCCCTTCGAATCCAGCAACATTCAAGGCATCCACTCAAGGTCCAGAACAGGTTCCAGCTTGAAGCAAGGTAAGTCCCTCTTACCCTTGAATCCTTCATTTACAACACAACATGTAAATACATTTTCTTTCGTTTCAAGCATGTACATACCATTGTTCTTTTCGTTTCCACCCTTTTAATATGTTTCCAGAGCTAACCCTTTCATTCTACTTCTTATTTACCTAAACATGCATTAAGTTTTAAACTGGTTGTAAGGCAGTGCTAGCATGGCCTTAGGCCATGTTATTATTTAACATTTCAAACGAAGGAAACAGGGAACATGAAGTTAGAAATGAAGCTTCTGGCTTCTACACCAATCTCCAGGTCAAACAAAAGAGGCCGCCAAAAGGCACGCCTGCACCAAGTCCAGGCCCAGACGAAAGGCACTCCCTCACTGCTTTTAGTCCCCAGTCGGAAGAGGCAACCAGAAGGCAGATTGCACCTTGCATTGGTTCCAGGCCCAGTCGAAAGTCACAACCTGCTGACCCTCCAGGCCCCAATCGAAGGACATGCCTACACCGATGCCTTCCCCCTATCGAAGGACGCACCTACACTGGTGCCAGCCCCCAATCGAAGGACACGCCTACACTGGTGCCAGCCCCCAATCGAAGGAATCCAGAAAGTTCAGAATCGAAGGGTCTTCTGCCTCAATCAAAAGACTTTCATTTTTCTTGCTTTTATTTCATTTTTTCATTTATATTTTCATGCAATTCAATATGGTTGTAATAGTGTAGGATTTTATCTTTCTGCATTTTATTACTTTGTATGCTTGCTAGCAAATAGGGAATGTATGGCAAGATAAAAACAACAAGTAGACAACCCCTATCAAAGACTAAATGTATGCAAATCAAACACACTATTCACACATGCACCCCTAGAGTTAACCCCACTTGTTGCCTAGAAATGGTCATGTTATGTATGTGAGGCGTCTTAGCAAAATAATCAAAATACAAGATTATAGTCCCTCGATGACGCTACGAATGTTGCCTTACAAATGATCTTAGTCCCTCAAGAGAAATGCTAAGATATCTCGCAACATTGCTATCATGACTATACGATGACCCACGCTCGTCCCTTCACATCCAACGATGGGGCTTCTTACCAAAACAATGGTAAGGTAGAAACATCTAAAGGAGGAGGAAAAGAACATTATACCTTTTGAGTAGGTAGATTGCTCCTAGTTGCTCGCTTGCTCACAACAAAAAAACATTTTGTACACCCACACTTTCATTTTGAAACATTTTCAAAAGACAACGCTTTGTATGCGTTCTTATAGAGACGAGAACCATTACAAAGACACCCTTTTCAAAATCACTTTCAAAAACACATTACACAAACACTTCTTTGAACCATTTTCCAAACAACACTTTGTATGCATTCTTATGAGACGAGAATCATTACAAAGGCACGTTTTCAAAATACTTTCAAAACCACATCACAAAGAACACTTTCAAATAAAAGCAAGTGATCTAGCAAGCAACTAAGAGCCCGTAGATAACTACGGATGAAAAGGGTGCTAATACATTCCCTTTTCATAACCTACCCCCCGAACTCAAGAAAATAATCTCAAAGGTCTTTCCTGTTCTTTTCAACCTTTCCTCATTGGATAAAAGAAAAGTCGATGGCGACTCTTGCTATCCGCAACAATTACGATCAAACGTAAAACTCCCAAGTCAATTCTCCCACCACGTTACACTTATGGTTCAAAGATGTCCTCCTCTTTCCCAAGTGAAGATTGTTACTCCCTAGCGATAGTATCCCCAGTGTGGTCTGGGTAAAATTATTTTATTTAAGAATTTCTACGATTCCCCAGTCGAAGTCACTTTTATTAAAGACTTACATCATAAGGTCCCGGTTCCCAACAAGGTTCTTTTTATCCTTCGAAAGAGATGTTGGACATTTTCCCCGGGAAGTTTGGAGTTGGATCATAACTCAAAATTTTCTCTAAACTGCAATTTATTTTTTGCAGTATTTTTTCCAGTGAAGGAATACTCTCTCCCGAGTATTCCTCCTTCTCAGTGCAGTCTATTTATTTCCAGGTTTTCTTGGAAGAATTGTTTTATTCACCAACCGAAGATTCTTGATATACTCCCCTTGAAGTCGACATTCTACGACTTCCCCAGTGAGGTTTACACTCGTTCTCCCTATGAAGTATGTATTCTTCTCCTCGGTGAAGTTTGCACCCTTCCTCCCTGGTATGGTCTGCCCCATATCAGAGTTGCTTGAAGAGATTCCTGATTATATATGGGAGATCCCAGTTTGTATCCTCATGAGGACGACTATCATCCCCAATGAAGTGGTTTCTGCTCCCCAGTACAAAAATACGTGTCGTCTTGAATCTTGCAGAGATGGATACCCCAATGTAATGGATATTATTGATGTTACCATCTAAATTTTTTTTGCGCCCCAGTGTAAAAGGTAGTCTTTATCCCCAGTCGAATTTGAATTTCAAAGACCTACCAGAGTAACTTATCTATTATTCCCCAGTGGAGCAAGTTTTCTTTCCCCAGTGGAACAAGTTTCTTTCTCTAGTGGAGCAAGTGTCGTGTTTCTCCACTATGGTGTGCATGGGAATGTCAGTCATAACTCTTTCATCCCCAGTGATAGAATATTTTATTGAGATATATCTAGTGGAGTTTCTATCCCAGGACGTTTGTTTCTTCCCCAAGTGAAGATTTTTTACCCCGACGGTGTTATCCCCAGTGTGGTCTAAGTAGAATTCTTTTTTTAAAATAATTTCTATACTCTCCAGTAGAAGTTATCTTCGTCAATAAATTCTACGCCATAAAGTTTCCATCCCCAACGAAACTCTCCTCTTTCTAAAAGAAGATAAAGAATTTGTTCTCCAGGAAGTTGGGAGTTTGATCAGAATTCAAGATGTTCTCTAAACTACAATGTATTTTTGCAGTATTATCTCCAGGAAGTTTCTTCCCCAATGATATCGATCTTCAGAAGTTGATAGTTCCGAATCTTGATTCCTCATTGAAGTTCAGAGGGATTTTTTTCTCTATAGAAATTCAGATGTTCAAAAATAATTGTTCGGAAGTTCATTGTCTTTTCAGCAGTCGATTATTGTTGTGTTTCCCAGTGCATCGCTAAACATGCATCATTACATTGCATCTACAAAAATAAAAGAAAAATTCAAACATGCATAAGTATAAGCCAATTGTGTTTACTTGCAGTAGCCATATTACTATGCACGCAGATTTGAGTTGTTCCCCAGTGGAGTTTTATTTGGTTTACCACCAGTCGGGTCTTTGGTATTTACCATTTCCCCAACAAGTTGTGGTTTCCTCTTGCCCTTTCAAGTCTTCAGTTATTTTAACCATGTTTATTTTACCGTTAGAGTGCGAGTAAGAGTCAATGTATAACTTTTCTTATTTCTCAAGTATTTGAGTATCCATACTTGGTGTATGGTAATTCAGATAATTGCCACCCTTGAAGAATTACACCCCGCTTTTGGCCAGAGGGATATTGTGATTCTTGCATATTCGCAACCTTTCTTTTAAAGCCCAACCTGATTTGGAAATCCTTGTTAGAGTCTCCTTCGGCTGGTATCTTTCTCTTGTTGAGTTCACCTTCGATCGGTGCTCTTTGTAGGTTCTGCTTAGTCGATTCCTTGTCTTTGGTTTATCTGTGTTGGTCGTGTTTTCCTTCTGTTAGCTTAATTAACACTCTTGTTGGAGTCTGCTTTGGTCGGTCTCTTGCTTATATATGTGTAATTTTACCAGACATGTATATTTTATCCCCAGTAATCTCGCCTTCTCCCGACGTTTCTTCTGTTCGGTAAGGGTTACCTTCTTCCAAAATCTCTTCCATTTGTTAGTTTCACCTTCTCCCGATGCTCCTTCCTCAGTAAATTTTCCTTCTCTCGTCATTCTTTCTATTTGGTTAAGTCCACCTTCGCCCGGTGTACTTTCCATTTGTTGGGTTCATTTTCGCCCGATGTTCCTTTCTTTGGTAAAGTTTGTCTTTGCCCGACATTCTTTTATCTGGTTAAGTCCACCTTCACCCGGTGTACTTTCCGTTTGTTGGGTTCATCTTTTCCTGATGTCCCTTTCTTTGGTAAAGTTTGTCTTCGCCCTACATTCTTTTATCTGGTTATGTCCATATTTGTCCGGTGTACTTTTTGTTGGTTAGGTTCATCTTCGCCCGATGTTCCTTTTTTTGGTAAAGTTTATCTTTGCCCGAGATTCTTTTATCTGATTAAGTCCACCTTCGCCGGTGTACTTTCCGTTGGTTAAGTTTCACCTTTTCCCGATGACCTTTCCTTTATTAAGTTTGTCTTCGCTCGACATTCTTTCGGTTTGTTAAGTCCGCCTTCGCCCGGTGTACTTTCCGTTGGTTAAGTTTCACCTTCACCCGGTGATCCCATCATGATTTTCCATCCCTTGGTATCCTTCGATCGAGTCCATTGTGTTAGGATCTGTTTTAATTAGTTATTTTTCTCTGGTTTATCCATTTGGATCGGGTTTACCTTTTGTTATCTTAGCTAACATTTCTGGTTATGTTATGTTTTGATCATATCCTTTTCTTGTTT
This sequence comes from Vicia faba, assembly GCA_948472305.1. NCBI lineage: Eukaryota > Viridiplantae > Streptophyta > Magnoliopsida > Fabales > Fabaceae > Vicia > Vicia faba. The sequence continues at coordinate 1,670,856,344 of OX451736.1, read as the reverse complement.
AGGTATTGTTTTGACCAGTTCCTTATTTCTGGTCTATCTGTTTGGATCGGGTTTACCATCTGTTAGCTTAGCTAACGCCTCCGGTTAGGTTATGTTTCGATCATCTCCTTTCCTTGTTTAGGTTTTGTTTTGATGAGTTCCTTCTTCCTGGTTTATCCGTTTGGATCAGGTTTACCTTTTGTTCTTAGCTAACATTTCTGGTTAGGTTATGTTTTGATCATCTCCTTTCCTTGTTTACTTTTTGTTTTGATTAGTTCCTTTTTTCTGGTATATCCGTTTTGATCGGGTTTACCATCTGTTAGCTTAGCTAACGCCTCCGGTTAGATTATGTTTTGATCGTCTCCTATCTTTGTTTAGACCTTTCCTCCCGTCTATTCTTGTTGTGTGTCCTTTTCTCTAGACATATATTTGCGATATCTTTGTTTAGACCTTTCCTTCGGTCTATTCTTGTTGTGTGTCCTTTCCTCCGAACATATATTTGCAACATCTTTGTAAAGAGTCCTTTCCTCCGGTCTCTTTCTTGTTATATGTTCTCTACCGACCCTGAAGATGTATTTTCAATATCTTTCTTCGTATATGTTCACTACCAATTCCGAACATACATTTGTGATATCTTTGTAAAGAGTCCTTTCTTCTGGCCTCTTTCCTGCTACGTATCCTTTCTTCCGGACGTATATTCATGATATCCTTGGGATAAAGTCCTTTCCTCCGACTTCTCTCCTTGTATATGTCCTTTCCTCTGGACGTATATTCCCGATATCTCCGACATACTCCTTTCCTCCAGCCTTCTTCGTATGTGTTCGCTACTAACTCTGAGCATATAGTTGTGATATCTTTGGTTAGAGTCCTTTTCTCCGGCCTCTCTCATATTTTATATCTTCTACCAAATCCAGACATGTATCCTTGATATCTTCAGTTGAGTCTGTTGTGTTAGGTCTCTCCCATATTTGATATCTTTGGTTGAAATTACTGCGTTGGATTTCTTCCTTTCTTGATATATTTGGTCGAGATCGCTTTGTTATATCTCTTTCATCTTCGATATCTTAGGTTGAGTCCATTGTGTTAGGTCTCTCCCATCTTTGATATCTTTGGTTGAAATCGTTGTGTTAGATTTCTTCCTCCCTTGAAATCTCTGCTCTGGATCGCTTTATTAGATCTCTTCCATCTTCGATATCTTCGGTTGAGTCTGATGTGTTAGGTCTCTCCCATCTTTGATATCTTTGGTTGAAATCGATGCGTTAGATTTCTTCCTTCCTTGATATATCTGGTCGAGATCGCTTTGTTAGATCTCTTTCATCCCTTGATATCTTCGGTCGAGTCCACTGTGTTAGGTCTCTCCCATCTCTGTTATCTTTAGATGAAATCACTGTGAGATTCCATCTTTTCCCGATATCTTCGGTTGAATTCGATGTGTTAGGTCTTATCAATCTCTGTTATCTTTGGGTGAAATCACTGTGAGATCCCATATTTTCCAGAAATCTTCGATTGAGTCCGCATTATTAGATCTCTTTCTTGTTAGATATCTTCGTTAGAGTCCACTGTAGTGGATCTATTTCTTGAGAATATCATCTTTGTCTTGTATGTCTAACCTTGACCTGACATCCAAGAGATTTACCCAGATAACTATTGTAACAAAAAAAAAAGAGCAAAAAAATACAGGAAGCCAAAAAATATAATAATACCTAACTGGCTTCGGAGTGTAATTTTTTAGGTTCTTTTAGTATTTAATCTTCTTCCACCTTGAAAGTTTGAAAGGCTGGCGCCAATCTCACATTTGGGTTTAAGACGGTTAAATAGGGGCAGCTGTTGCACCCCAAAATTCTCCTTCCCCATTTCTATTATTTGGTTTAGGTTTTTGCATTCATCTGCATACATCCCATTAGGTCATTAACATAATGCATTCAATAAAGCGCATGAGGTTCAAAGTTTAGTGGTCATGCAATATTAGGTTTTTTACAATGGTTAAGGCGTTCGTATCCAATAAAGGCTGATTTCTTCTTCAAGCAATGAGCAGTGGAATTAGGGTTGTGGTATGTGGTCATTAAGAATTTCTTCTTCGTCAAGCTATAAGGCCATTCTCCACCCAGTTTCATCAGTTCTAGAGATTATGGTTTATTTCCCTATGTATCTCATGAAATTAGGGTTTTATCACATGGATGTCTTTCTAGGCTTCTAGTTTCATCTGAGTCAAAGGATTTCCTGAAGGGTATAAATTTTTGTTGGTTTTCAAGTTAATATGGCTTGTGGTTTGAATCGCTAAAAGGGTAAAAGTCATATTACAAGTCAACTTATGGATTCATCATCATTCGGTACTTTTGGCTCATTATGCAAGTTTGGTTTGAATTGGAAGTGATATGGACTCACACCATGAATTCGAAATGATTTACATGTAGTCAAATGAATCAACACTGCTTAAGGCTTACAAAGATCGAAGAGTCTAATCTCCAGCATAATTCATCATGTTTCAACTTTATTTCAAGACTAAATGACTCAATTTTGATTTAAAGTTGTTCCAGCATTCAATAGCACGAAGTCATTCAAAATACGTTCAAAATTCAAGCAAGTTCACAAGTCCATTCATTCAACTAAAGATTCCATCCATGGACTCAATTCCATTCGAAATGTGCAAGTTCTATTCTAATTTTAAATAAAGACATTTTGCGATCAATTTTCATTACAAGTCATATTCAATCCAAAGAAAGAAGACAAAGGCCATATTCATTTACACTTGTAACCATGACATTCATATTACATTCCAAAGAAAAAATACATAAATGAAAACCTAAGACTAAGTTCCATTGATCACCTTCGTGAACCATGCCTATGGAAACCCGCGTCAAACCAATCTTCCAACACACTTCAAGGTCCTTTCCATTTTCTTTCTTCATGGACAAAGATCTTGAACACAAAAAACCTGCACACTTATCAAGCTCACATCATTACAGTGCTAAAATAGACTCACATCAGTATCATACCAGCTTCCACACGGGCATGAGCTTAACATTAACATAACTGCTACTATTGTGAAGCTGATGAAAATCTCACAAAACAAGATCAATCAGTCCGTGCATATGGAATAGAAATACATCCAGGATTTAGAAAAATGTAGAAAATATGAAACCAATAATTTTGCAACCAAAGTTGGGAAACTTAGTCTCATTGTCCAGTTCACTCAGTCAAGTACATAACATAAATGGTTTAGAAAAGAAATTTTAAAAAGAGTTCCAGTTTGGATTCTAATTAGCCAACTCATCCATATCTAACAGAATAACACAACTGCCATAACAGAAATTTGAGGATATAACCGTCTCTCAATCTGATTAATTCTAACCACTCATTCTCCTAACATAAATCAAGATCTAACAACCCTGATTTCTTTCAAATCCTAACTAACTTTCAAACTAACAGCTAACAGATTCAAAGGCTCTAACTGTTTGCTAACAGAATAAAAACAGAATTACCTCTCAATCGTCTCATTCTGGAACTTGCAGAAGAATCACATCAAAAATTATCTCTTCTCCTCTCATCTTCATTCTTCAATTTCTACAGAAGAGTCACCAGAAAAGTATCAAAAAGTCTCTTTATATTCTTTGAGTTTTCTCCATTATCATCACCAATCTTTAAACCACACCATCAATCTTTCACCTTCAAACTAAATGTTCTCCCTCTGTAACCACGATTATGTTCTCACAACTTCATCTTCATCGCATCAATCTTCAATCTTCATCAAATCAATCTTCATCAAACTCTCAACAACCTGCTTCAACATGCGAGGTTCTACTCTTTCTCATATCTCTCCCTGTGTCTATAACTTCAGAACGCATACAACACAATAGCTTTCTCATCATCTTCCTCATCACATATTAATCTTCAACGCAAGAATCTGCTTCCTCTCATGTCTTCATTAATGATTCCGCAACCTTCATAAACGCAAGAATAACAACAATAGTTTAGTTCGCAGAAAAAGAAGAATTTCAGAAGAAATGTAATCACAGAAGAAGAGAAGTAACGAATTCCAAAGAATACCTGGATGTGTGAATCCCAAACGCTTATCCGTCATTGCCGTTTTGAGGTAGGCACCGTATCCTTTTAGCGTGGCGTCGATTTAGAGGTTGATTCACCACCTTCTCACACAATTTTCACGGATTAGTGAATCTAGGGTTCAGTATCCCTAATCTTTCGATCCTCAAAGTTAGACGGAATTGATAAAATCTGATAATCGTATCCGGTGTGGCGGTGCTTTCATTTGAACAGTGTGAAAATGAAGAGGAAGACAGAAACGAAGCTAAGGACAACGCGTTTGGATTTATGGATCAGAGAAGCTGATATCGAGGTAGTCCTCGCGCCATTGAGAGGAGAATTGGAGGTTGAACCGAGAGTTCTACGGTGGTGTCAAGGAAGAAGAAGAAGCGAATGCATTGAGAGTGAGAAGAGAGATCGTTCCGTCTGAGCTTGGAAGAGAGGAAATGAGTTCTCTTGGATAAGATGAAGGGTCACAAATATTAACCCTAATTCTTCTCTCTATACACACCGCCCCATTTTTTGTTCAAAAACCCTTAGTCATTAAAAAAAATAATGTTGGACTGTGTTGGATGGATGGATGGGCTGAATTGCATCACCCCTAGGCCCGTCACCATTTTTTTTCTTCTGGAAATTGAAGCTGGCTTAACAAAAAGACTTATTGGTCATTGCAGGATGGGCCTACCGCCTGTTTCTATTCAACCACCATTTCCTAAGCACATTCGTTTTCTGACACTAGGTTAGCAATTGAACAAAAAAATAGATTCTGGACTTTCATGATGGGCCTTCAACGCCTAATTACACCAGCACACCTACAGGATTCCAGCTTACGCTCTCCTGGGCCTTTTTTTGCTATTTGTAATTCTTTTTTTATTGATTTTGTTAGTCATTTCAATTTGTTTGAATTTTCTTCACATGATAAAAATGATAAAAATCAATAAAATTTGTTAGATTTTTATTTGATTTTAGAATTAAATCAGGAATCTCTGATTACTTGAGATTTGTGATTCACCTTTGCTTGTTGAAATCTGAGTCTTATGCAAGTTTATTGTGTGATATGTGGATATGCTTGAGATTTTGATCGTGATTTATTTTCACATCGACGATGCTTTGACGCTTATTATGAGCATTTGATTTCTGAATCTTCTCTATTGCTTGGTGAAGCTTACTCGAAGTTTTCCAGGTTTCTCTACTTTGTTGGCTGTGCTACGAACTTTTGTTCGTTTGGTATTATTCTGATTCTGGTTTATTATTTCTCGCATTTTATCGCTCCCTAGATATCATGAGAAGTAGGGATTTTACCGCTTTCCTTGCCATGAGAAGTAGGGATAGAGATATATGATGGGGGGTCTCCGTTGCTGATCATGGCAGGAGCCCCTCTGGTTTATTTAAATACCCGTTTAGGGCAATTTCATATTATGTGCATTTTGCGTGCTACTTGTGCTTGTCTAAAATTCTATCTTTGAAGTAGGTATTCTGCAGGTGTATTTACATGTGTGCTTGCATATGTTACAAATAATAAGTCCTCAATAGGAGGCGAGCGAAAAAGGTTAGCAATCAACCCTCGTATTTCGTCTGTGTCATCCTTATCTCGTGACGTACCACAATGCTTCAGAGTTGTGCCTACTCTTGTTATCGAGTCGTCAAGTGGAAAAAGGTTTCGCAATCGAACCCCCACACTTTGTCGGGAGTTTGCATTGGCCGATGTTGAAACTCTGTGATTGTTCATATTGCCTTCTGTCACCTACCCCGATCTTTCATATCTTGGTTAGGTGTTCAGACGCTTTGGACATCACATTTTTTTACATCCTATTCTCGCTTGTTTGCTTTGGATGATCCGCTCCCCTTAGCTAAACCATTTCTCTTCTTTTATATCTCACTCCCACTTGTTTGTCTTGGATGATCCGCTCCCCTTGACTAAAGAATTTCGCTTATTTTCTTTACCATTTTATGTGTGTTCTCTTTCAAGCTTGTTTACTCACTTGCTTTCTATGCCATGTTCCCTTAGGATGTGCTTGTTCCTCTCGGACGCAAGTTAGAACTTAGGTTGAAAACTATGCCTGCTAACATTAGGTAGACGTTTCCCTTTTGTTAATCCAAACCTTAGGACCACCGTTGTATGATAACATTAGGTTTAGAAATAGGCTAGTCTCCTATAGACTCTTTTCTTGCCTTTTTTCATATGCATTTAAAACTAACACTTTGTTTTTCTTAGAAAATCATAAAACATGCTAATGACACTTAAACCCTTTTTCAAGGCACTAAAACACAAACCAATCAAACGTGGCATCTTTCCTTGAGGGCGTAACTCAAAACTTTTCAAAAGGACATGTTAATTCACTTATGTGCTGACGCGTGACTCTTCAAAGGTCGAGTTGCAGCGGGAAGGAGAAATTAATATTGTTCATTAAAAAACACAAAATAAATCAAAACATGTGAGCCGAACTACAGTAACTCTGTTTCCTCAAAAAGGATACGTAGGCATTGGGGTAGGGCCCGGGCAAGCAGAACTTTATTTTCCCTACATTATTTTCTTTTTCTTTTGCATGCATTCCCTCTTTGCATTTTTTTAAACCTTAGACATAAACTTTGATCACACCCTTTAGATTAGAATAACAAGAGTAGATACCGTAGAGTACTACGGGTGTGTGGGGTGTTAATACATTCCCCTCACATAACAGACTCTCTTACCCGATCTCTCAGTCGTTTGACCGTGATTTCTTCCTTCTCAGGTTTACTCAATGTTTGCCTTTCTTTTCATATGGGATAAAAAATGTTTGATGGCGGCTTCATTGATTTCATCTTGATGATTTGTCCAGCCGGTTGTTTCAGTGTGTCACACTTAAAACATTTTGTGGTGTCTCATTGACTTGTGAAATAAACAAAATCATCGTAGAGATTTGTATGGAGATATACTTTCGAACTAGTTTTTTGTTAAATTGAGGCGTGTCTAACTTAGAACGTGTTTTAGTGTGAAATCGGTACGTTCAAAAATGTACTTCCAAAATTAAGAGGGACATTTTCAGATTTCTATAGGGTGACTCTTCATATCTAAGGACGGGAGAAAAAATTCCCTTATTAATTTGTAAAGGAAATTATTTTGCCATTTGTTCAGTTATCTGCTACTGCGTGCAATTCTTTTTTGTTCTTATTGTGATTGGTTGTGCCTTTTTAATTTTCCTCATTTATTGTGCGTGCCATGGTTCCTTTTATTTCTTTACTTATTATTAAGATTAAAATCAAATTTTTTCCATAACTTATTGGATTGACTAATGAAAAAGATGATTCTCTTCGATCTATTAGTGTTCAACTAAATGGAGAAAATTACTATTATTATAGTTATGTAATGAAATAATTTTTAAAAGGAAAAAATATGGAGTTATGTTGATGATACTTCTATTAAGCACACAAATAAAAAGAATGAATAAAAACATGAAATTTGTTTTAGAAACATGTGATGTTAGTAACCAGAAAATTCTTCCTTGAATCAATAATTTAATTCCTTAGTTAATAGACATGGAACTAAAAAAATATGACATCGTCGAGGAGGTTTGAGACCATTGAATTGTTTATATGCTCAATCTAATTTTGTAAAACACTATAAGTTGGAGTATTATTAGAGATCTTAAATAAAATAATTGATTATATAAGAATTATATTAGGCTAAATTAAAAGTTGTTAAAGGATACACTGACGAAAGAGAACATCATCACTTGATTCAGTTTTTTACTTAATACTCTTTTTTTTAATATTGATCTAGTTGTTAATGAATTCTTGAAAGAAGAAATTAGACTCAATCTCACTTCAACTGGATTTCAGAGAAAAAAAATTTCTTTATTCCTTCATATGTTTTTGCTGCTTATTTTCATAAAGGGAAATCTAAAGGGAGGGTTGAACTTGGTAATGATGAATGTGATTTTTGTAAGTAAAAAAGTCATTTTTAAATACAATATTCTAAATTTTTTAGAGCAAAAACGAAAAAATTTAAGAGTCCGTCATCCAAAGTTTGTTGTTGCTCCTATTATCATTGGTTATGATTCTAGTCATATATACAAGTTTAGGGATGACAATGAACCGAATCAAATCGAAAATAGTTCGAGACTCGATTCGGTAATTAATTCATTGGACTTGGTTTATGAACTAAATGAGTCGAATTTGAGCTCAAAATTAAGTTCGTAAAATAAATGAGTTGAACTTGAGCTATGTATAGTTCGATTCGTTTAGTTCATGAACTGCCTTAATATATAAGTTTCATGAAGACATCAATACTTAGTTTTCGTATTTATTTATATCACTACGCCAAAAAGGCCTTTAGACAGCGTACCTTAGACATCGTTTTTATACAAAAGCGTTGCTATAAGTAAATTAAAAAGTAAAACATGGAAATTGTATACGAAAATGAGTAAAAGCGCTGCTAAAATTCTGACCTTAGACAACGCTTCTGAAAAGCGCTGCTAAAAGGGTTGCTTTAGAAAGCGCTTAAAAAAAGCGCTGGTAAAGGACCACATTAGCCAGCGCTTCTAAAGTCATATAAATTTTATAAAAAAAATTCTTAAAAGCGATGCTAAAGGCCCATATTAGCCAGCGCTTCTCAAAAGCGATGTCTAAAGTCATATAATTAGAATTAAAAAATAGAATCCCTCCAGAACTCGTTTCTATTCACAAACCTCCAAAAATGTAACACTTTTCTCTTTGTCCTTCGGTCGTTCCTCTGATACCGCCTTCCTTCCGCCGTTCCTCCGATACCGCCCTCCTTCCGCCGTCCCTCCAACCGCCCACCTTCAGCCGTTCCTCCGACCTCCCTCCTTTCTCTGTCCCTCAGTCGCCGTCCTCCACCGTATCTCAAGGTAAGTTTCCCTTGTTCCTATCTCTATTGCTACTATGGTTCTTTGGATATTTGGTTTATAACATTTGGTTTTTTGGACTCTCTTATGAGACTTCTATCAACCATTTCACCAACATTTGGTTTTTTTAAGCTTGATTCAGCATTTATTTCTACATTTCTAGGTATTCATTTCCTTATAAGTTTCTAGATATTTCCTTATACATTTATGCAAAACCTGTGACCTGTTTATAAGTTCGATTAGTTAGTGATATAAACTCAGTTAGGCTGTCAGATTTTATTTAGTTTCGATGAAGGTTGGATGTTGATGTCGCGTTTATTCGTGTATAAACTAACCGAGAAACTATTGGGGCTACCCGTTTTGTTTTATTTGTTAGAGTTTCGGGTTTGAATTCAATATTGTGTCACTTTGTGTGAGAAAATTTGAAAGAGATTTTAACGCATGTTGTTATGAATTCAAGGTTTAATTCGGTTACGTGCCACTTTGTTGCGATAGTTTGATTTCATTTTCATTTCGATGACGGCTTGATGTCTATGGCACGTTATTCACATAAGATATAGTCGAGAACCATTCATGGGGCAACAATTCATCTTTTACCGTTGCTTTGAGATTCAGACAACTTTATTGTGTAATTTGATTTAAATTCGAAAGTTCGCATGGTTGTGACATTAGGTGCTTTCCCATTTTGTTTCGAATCTTCTTGAGTTGAAACTATCGAGCATTCATAACTTGTTTATAGTTTCTGCCCAGTTTTTGTTTAATCGAATAAATCAAGTGTTGAAATCAATTTTCCATGTTCCGATTCTTAAATTGTGTAACAAAATGAGTTCAATAAATTTATATGCTCTTCTTTATTTGTCATTTGTTATATATTCAATTGATTATGGATTTTTATATTGGGTTTATGTTTTTATTTATTACAGGTTAGATGGCTAGTAACGAGGATCACCCACATGATGATCTATTGATGATGGAGACCATGAGACCGTTATTGATCAGGAAGTGGAAATTAGACGGGGAATAACAGTTATGAAGAAAGTCATTCATGATAGAGACCGAGGCATAAAATTATATGCGCATTGGAGCCAAAGTGGCCAACTAATTGAGCCTAACGGTTCAACGGTGACAAGTTTTATTGGTGCACTTGTAAGGAATGAAGTTCCAAATACTTGTGATGATTGGAGAAAACGAAAGTTGAAAGAAGCTAAAGAAATTTTTTGGAGTGAGATACAAGTACCATATTAAATGAAGTTCTAATTTGTTTTTAATGACGATTATATCTTTAAATTACTTGTACTAACGCACTTTGTGTATATTTTTGGTAGAGGTCTTTCAACAACATTGATGATACTAGAAGAACTTTTTGTCTCCGATTGGCCGAAAAACTACTAAGAGGGTTTAGGACTTTTTTAAATATCAAGTTTCTTAGGGATGCGGATAAATTTTTTGTTGATACAGAGCTTCCATCTAAATATGCAAGTTTGGTTTCACCTAAAGAACGGGAGACGTTTAAATCCAAACGAAAAACCCAATAATTTCAGAGTGTAAGTGAAACAAATCAGAAAAGAGCATCAAGTCCCGCGTATCCATACAGAAAAGGACGTATTGGATATGGACGCTTAGAACAGTTTATCATAAGTATCTATAAATTGTAATGATATACTTGTTCATCATGAATTATATTTGATCATATTATTTGGCTTAATGTGTAGTTAACAAAGGAGAATAGTTGTGGAAGGAAGCCCGTGTGGGTAAGGATGGAGTTGTCAAAGAAGTTGTTCAAAAAGTTTTTGAGAAATGTGTAAGTATATCATTATTTCTTTAATTAAATCAAAATTTTAGTAACATATAATTAAGACAAATTTTCAATATTCATATGAATTTCATGAGACTCCATCTCAGTTTATATGTCCAGATGAAGACAATGATTGTAGGAGCATACTTAGTCGAGCATTAGATGTTTGTGAGTATTCTGGTTGGGTGAGGGGTAAGGGATTTGGAATCACTCTAAAATCATCAAAGATGAAAACATAAAAGACTCCTAGCAATAAAGAACTGTAAGAAACCTTGGAAGCACTACAAGCTGAAGTCCGTGAATTGAGAAGGGAAAAAGAATTAAGAGAGCAAGCTTCAGGTTTTAAAGCTACTAGTGACAAAGGTAGTATCAGTTGTAATTTTAAACCGAATCTTCTAGAGGTAATTATATATATCATTATGAAATTAAAGTAGCTTAATTTATTTAATTGAAATATATACACAATAACAATTTGAAATTTATTATTGGTTTTAGGGCATTTCACCTTGTCAACTCTACTTATCGTCACCGACTTATCAGATGGTTGACAAGGGAAAAGTGCATAATACTTTGGGAGAATTACTTCACACTAAACCGCTCCCTACTAGTTATTTGAAAGTATCATTTGACATTGCTTTGGAGAAGGATGCGTTATTACCACATCCTGACGATGTTTCGGATGCCACACTGGTGGGAGATGTAATAGGTTAGTTTGTAGCATGGACGTAAAGCCTCATTAGTGTAGATGATGAGGTATGCTTAAAACCATATATATGAACATTTGAGTATTCAAAGTTTTTACGTGCATTTTACGTACATTTGTTTTTACATGGTTATGTTAATTAGACTCCAACAAAATCCAAAGCAAAAGACAAGGGGATTCTGCGGCAAACCGAGTCAGTTGCATAAATAAAATAGGTACATCACAATTATATGATATTTATGCATGAAAAATGTTAATTCGTGATCTTATACTTCACATAACTAATTATATGATCTTTAGATTCACGCTAAAGAGTTTTACAACATACGCAATTAGGCCTCAGTGTTGTTAATACATACATAAGGTATATCCAATCTATTTTGTCTAATTAATTGATCAATTCATTTACTCATTTCAAATGTTAATGAGGTTTTTTATTTAAGGGTTTTGTATGAAAAATTGATGCGCCCGAGTGGATTGGAGCAAAGATTCGGTTTCTTATCTCCTTATAATACCAACTTAGGGTTAATCATGCATAAACCAGATGAAGTCATGACGTATGTACTCGAGCGCTTTATGGCCGACAAAGATACCGAAAAGTTGTTCTTTTTACCGCTTAATACCGACAACGAGTTAGATTTTCATTCTAAATTCATCTATTATAATTTTTCATATTTTGACGTTGTGTAGAAAGTTTTTATCTCACATTTGTTTAATCTTACAGTGGACATTGGTTATTGGTCGCGATTAATCCTATCAGAGAAGTTATATATTATCTGGATTCTTTATGCAATGATCCAAGTACATATCAAGATATGAAGAATATGATTGATACATAAGTGAGATTGTTCTAAATATTCGTGTGTGTATTTATTTATTTATTTATGTAAATTGTTCTAAATATGCATTTATATTTTATTAGCATTATACAAGTTTTTCGAGCACAAAGAGGTATTCAAGTACCAAAGAGTAAAGCCAATAACATTACATGGATTATAGTGGAGGTATATTAATTAATTATCACAATTTTGATTATATTAATAGTGATGATACTTGATAAAACTTAGGCTTTATCCATATTTTCTTTTTATGTAGTATCTTCGGCAGCGTAATGAAGTAGATTGCGGTTTTTACATGTTGAGGTTTATGAGAGAAATCCTTCTTTTGGACCGAATAGAGATTCCATCTAAGGTATGGATTTCTAACTTAGGAATTATTTTAATATTTAACACATATTTCTCATATAATTAAATAGTTTTAACATAAAAATACTATGTTATATTATTATGTAGTACTTTCATGAATTCAAGTGTGCTTATTACTCAAGTTCTCAGTTGGATGAACTTAAGGATGATTGGTGTCAATATATTATTGGGACGAAAGTTATATAAGGTATATTGTAATCTTACTTTAATTGATGAGAATTTTGAGTATATTCAAGTGTTGCAATTTTGTTGTTGTTTGTCATGTGGTAAATTATATATATTTTGTTTGTATCATGGTATGAATTACGATATTTTGGTGTTGTTTCAGGTTATATGTGCATATGTAGAAGATAAAGATGAATAGATTTTATAATGGTATACAATGGTGTTGTTTTTTTTGTAAAAGTATATATGTACAAGAGTAATAGTATATATAAGTACATTGGTGAAAATGTATAGTATTTTTTGGTATTATTTTTTATTGGATTGAAGCTCCAATATTAGTGAAAATCTGGTGAAATTTATAATGGTATATACAGGTGCAAAATATGGTGAAAATATGGTTAAAATTTGTGCATATAAAATTGTATATATCAAACAACATTTTTTTTCCAAAAAGGTTATATAAAAAATTTCGTGGACATTAGACAACGCTTTAAAAAACACTCTCTAAAAGCCTTCTTTAGACAGCGCTTTACCTGTAAAAGCGCTGCCTAAAGGGGCTCTTTTTTATAATTTTTTTTGTTTCAGTAAAAGCGCTGGCTAAAGGGGCCCTTTAGCAGCGCTTTAAAAAAAAGCGCTGCCTAAAGGGGAGCTTTAGACAGCGCTTTAACATTAAAAGCGCTGCTTAAATAGACTTTTCATTTTTAATTTTTTTTGTTTCAGAAAAAGCACTAGCTAAAGGGGGCCTTTAGCAACGCTTTAAAAGTAAAAGTGTTGGCTAAAGGGGGCCTTTAGCAACGCTTTCAAAGTAAAAGGGCTGCCTAAAGGGGAAGATTTAGCAACACTTTTATTTTTAACAAAGCGCTGCCTTTACCTACAGCAGCACTAGAATAGACAGCGCTTAAAGGCGCTGTCTAAAGCCAAAAAAAGCGCTGTCTAAAATCTTGTTTGGCGTAGTGTATCATTTGAAAGATGATAAAATAATATATAATTCTATTGATTAAAAAAAATAATCCAAATTCAACATCGTAAAATATATGTTATACTTATGTTATAACATTTTATTATTTGCTCATATTACCTACTTTTGGTGATAATATCTTAAATTATAAATATTATTTTAAGATGAAACTTATAAATATTGTCTATAATTCTTGTAAATACAATAAGAATAAATAAAATTGTTTTAAATAAGATTGTTCTAACAAGTCGAATTTGGGCTGAAAAAAAGTTCGTGATGAACTCGAATTTAAACTCGAACTCGGCCAATTATTAACGAGTCGAATTTGAGCTGAATTTTTTTTTTTGTAATGAACTCAAACTCAAACTCAACTAATTTTTAACAAGCTAAACTGAGTTGAATTGAGTTCGACTCGACTCAACTCATTTCCAACCTTATACAAGTTAGTTCTCTAATATTTATTTTCAATACTAACTAAATTATTAATGAATATTTTTTACTCAACTAGTAAGTTAGACTCTCATTATTATTTTAAGTATTTAATCAAATATTTTAATAGATTTATAGTTACATCAATACACATATCATTTGTTTATAAATATTTGCTAAAAGACTCCTAACAGATTCAATGTTTGATATAAAAATAAAATTGATTCAAAATAAGTCATCCCTCATGTTATAGTGAAGTGATTAGTACTATTAGCTCCATCAAAAAGAAAAGAAAAGTGATTAGTACTATTAGCTCCATCAAAAAGAAAAGAAAAGTGATTAGTACTATTAGCACCTCACTGCGAGTGAGTCATTTCGAACGAGTGATTTCGAACTCACAACACTCCTAATTTATTTATGTATATGTTGGTAATTACACTGATAAAATATATAATTTAAGATTATTATAATAAATTAGAAATGAGACAAACTAATATGAGAAAAAATAATCTATTAATAGTGAAATGCATAATGATTTTTTTTTTTTAAATTGATGATCCCATATTTTTTAAATGGACAACCCTCACCAATGTCACAAGAAAGTTTTAAGGTGGTTAGAAAATTCTTTTATTTAATTTAAATACTTTAACTTTTGTTACAATTTTTTTTTTAGTTTTTTACTAAAAATTATTTACATATATTTTTTAAATATTTACATATATATTAAATTTCTTTTGAATATTGTACTTTGATCTAGCAATTCTTCAACTGAGAGTTTACATCTAATGTTACATTTAGCGTTTGGGTTGTTGGAAAGGGTAAGAGATTTAGGAGAGCCAGTAGGTGCCATCAAGCTAGGTTTCAAGTGAGCAATTTTGTGATTTTCTTACCATTCAATTACAATTACAGTTTCTATCTAGTTTTAGAGTTTGAGAGTAAACCAATTCAAGCAAGACTAAAAGCATATTGCTGTTTCGACTAGTTGATTATAGAGTCTTATGCTAGGCAATTTCCAATCATCCTGTTTTTAGTTTATTGTGTCAAGCGAGCAAATGGATTTCCTAGGAATTAGTTAGTTGCAGGGCATTTTCTTGGATGTTTTTTCGGTTCTATATATATAGAATCAGGGTTGGTTTTGGGCCAGGCTAACTAGACCCACATCCTAGCACTTAAAAAAATTAGACCTCAAAATTTTGTAAATTAAATAGTAATAACATTATATATATATATATATATATATATATATATATATATATATATATATATATATATATATATATATATATATATATATATATATATATATATATATATATATATATATATATATATATATATATATATATATATATATATAATACGCAGATCAAAATGGGTATTTTGTAAAATGGTAGTTTAACGATAATAGTTCGAGTCGTATCGTAATGATTCTTGAATTTATTAGCTAACACTAACGAATAATTAGGGGATTTAGTTTTATAGTTTAAATATAAAAATATATTAAAATAAATGATTATAAAAATAAATCAATCTACTATTTTCAAATTCCCGCTAATCATTAGTTTTTACCTTATCAATTCTCTAAGTAGCTTTGACCTCTATTTAATTTCAACACCAATCGACAAATTCAATAAATATAAAACAGATTGAAATTCCTCGCCTTGCAAGCTGCATGCCTTTATCACTCGGCTACAACATCTAAATTTTAAGAGTTTTATATTTAATATATACATATTAAGAACGTAAATAGTTTTTTTTTTATATTTTAAATAATGTTTAAAAAATTATTAAATAATATTTTATTTAATTGATTTAATGAGATACAAATTAAATGTTTATTTTATAATTTTATTATTACAACTATAAAAAAAAATTTGCATAATTTTTTGTTTAAGTATATACTTTATTTGTTAAAAATTAATAAAAATAAATTTAAAATATTTTTTTTTATAAAAAAATTCAGTCACTAAATCGATCACAAAAATTTCAGTTACTAAATCAATCACAAAATTTTATATAAATTTTTTTATAGAGACAGAAAATTCGGTCACAAAATTCCAATCACTAAATTGGTGACTAAATTTATTTAGTGACCGATTTAGTGACACCTAAAAGTTTACTCATCAAATTAAATTTCAGTGGCTAAATCGTTTGTTATAGTGACCAAAATTTTTCGATCACTAAAAGCAATCTTTCTGTAGTATGTAACATTTAAATATAATTTATTTTTATAATTAATTATTTAAAATTTATTATATGACTAAAATTCAAAGTTAATTACTTAGTTTTTTTATTATTAGCCTTGGGTAAGCGTGTACAAAATTGAACCGACCAAATAGAAAATTGTTAACCAATAAAACCACAAAAAAATATTAGGATATGCTTGAGCCTACTTTAAGAAAACATCATTTTAGTGTTGGCTAAAAGCCCTTATTAAAAAGGAAAAACTCAACACTATGGGTGTTAACGTCGAAGGTAACAATAGTGTCTTACAGTTGTTAAATAACTTCGATTTTGAAAAACATTATACTAAAATTGAGACGTGTCTAAAATATCGATGTTATCTGGATATATATCGTCAGATCATAGAGACGCTATTTTATTTGTGTGTTTTTTATTAACTTCGACTTTAATCTACGCTAATATCTTAATTAATTGTGACTTTCGATGATACTACTTTGTTTATGTAGTTTTCTTTTTCGAATTAAGTCGATGTTAATTATTTTTTTAGTGTTAATTTTAAATGACGCTATACATTTTATATGTATGGTAATAAACGTCGACGGTTTTTTAATTACAAAATTTATGTGTGACCATAACTTGTTCAAAAACCTATTTTTAAATAAATTAAACCACAAAATCCATTAAAATAAACCAGGTATTCACAAAACTTATCAAAACAAATCAGATATTCAAATAAACCAAAATGTTTTCTACAACCAATAAATCATCAAAAGAAGTACAAAACCGATATTAGAGGCGGTGTAAAGTGTCGATAGAGCATGATGAGTAGAACACATCAAAATTTTCTTTGATGTTGCATCCTCAATAAGAGTCCCTTATCTAAAATCAAAGCTATCTTTTCTCATTGAACTTGTAATTAGTTCACATTCTAGTGTAACATAGTAAAAAAACTCTAATCCTTCACTGCAGAGAGATGATACCAGTAGAAATTTCGCTTAAAATATGTTTTTGATACCACAAAGATGGACCATCCGTGTTAATAACTAAAACCTGTAACAACCAAAAGACAAGTGACATACAAGTGACAACCAAATGTCATAGAGCCCAATTCGCTTGGAATTTGTGTGGCAGTCCTCAAATATTTTAACATACAAGTGACAACCAAAGGACATAGAATCCAATTCCAATTTTAGAAAAACCAAACCAATAATCATATAATTAATTGCATAATTAAAGAACCAAAGAAATAATGTGAGAATAGTGACGAAAAATAAGGTAGTTCAGCAAGCAAGGTCCTTATTATGAGATTTGGAATAAAAACATATCCAAGATTTTGTCATCATACTTCATTTGTATTTGTATATTTAGTTAGATAGTTGATTAGAGAGTTAATTGGATACTTAGGAAAAATAGGGTATATTGCCTATAAAATATAAATAGGAAGAACAATGAGGATTATTTTTTGGAATATTGCAACTCATAATTAATTGATGAGATCCAGGCTATCCCTAGTAAAATTAGGGATAATTTGTTTTTAATGACCTATACCAATGAAATTTTATCGTATAAAGTTATTTTTTAAAATCACATATTAACCTAAAATCTTAAGATATTAGGTCTATGTCTTTTTTCACTTAAAAAAAAGTTCAATATTTTTTTTTTATCTAATGTGAGAATTATTACTCACACTTGACATATCACTCTATTACTATTCAAAAATCAAATTATATATTAATTCTTTGATTTTATTTTAATTCTTTAAAGTTTTTGATTAAAATGTGATTTTAAAATTTTATTTTATATGAGAAAATTTGATAAATACACATCACAAGGGATAAATTATCCATAAATTTGCAAAACATAGCCAATAATTTATCTAATTATATTGAGACAAATTTTCAACACTGAAGTGTACAAAAAAATTATGTTAAAATTAGGTGATCATTGAGTTTAATTATGAGTAACTCTTGTTTGGGAGATGATAAGGTTGTTGTAACATATGAAGTGCAATTGTATAAATTTATTGTTAGATTCAACCGTAAATGTGACACATCTATTTTTAATTGATGTGGCAAATATATAGCTACATATAGCTACATGACTTATGGTACGTCGTAATATAATACATCATTTTAGATTTAATATATTATAATTAATGTGAACAAAGTGAATGATTTCTCAAAATACAAAACATCATAACAATTACCTAATCGACGAGGAATGCCAAAACCTATATTATCAGAACTCTCTCCAAGTATAGAAGTTATAAAAACCACATTATTATGTAATTACTAACACAATGAAAATTGTTATCCATATATACATAATCTCCAAAAATACTCACAAAATTAACAATTAGCTTTAAAAAATGTGAAAACATAGGACAATTTAAATTCAATTCAAATTCTTATTTTTTGTGTTTTACGGGAAAATATAATCGCAACTAGTAAAGATTTTAGGGGAGAAAATATTTATATCTATAATGCTATTTAATTCCAAAATGTAAATTTACGATTAATTCCCTTAATTATGCAGAAAAAACAAAACACGTGATAACATTGAATAATTATAAGAAGAGGTTCATTACAAAGAGAAAATCTACATGAATCATATGGTAATTGTGGGTAACTTATGTTTCTAGCATACTATAAATGCAGGTGCAAATAGTATAATTCAGTTGTGATTTTTTTTACCAATTACAAACTAGCTAAATAAACAAGAATTAACAAATTTTGTATTAAAAGCGATCAAATCCCCACTTCAAATCTATTGACATTTTCTTATGGTTAATCCCAACTTGAGCTTATAGAGAGCCTTCTAATATCACAACTATTTTAAAAAACATGGTTACTCAATGAATCCATCGACAAGTAACCCACTTTGTCTCAAGGGACCCCATCATTCTTGGGGGAATATAATTGCAACTGACAAATGTTTTATGACAAGTAAAATACATATTGTTACGATAAATTATGTCATATGTTTAGCAATAATAAACTTGCCCAAAATCTTATTTAATTCTAATATACAAACCTATGGTTAGTTCTTAGATGCTATATATATTGATGCCCTTAATTTTGTAGACGCAAAGAAACATTAAATAATATTGAATAGTCATAAGAAGAGATTCATTATAAAGAGAAAATCTACATGAACCATATAGTTCACATCATTAAGGAAAAATTCATATAAGGACCTAATTTAAGAAAACTACACATTCATCCTTTATTAATTACAATAAAAAATAAGAGTAATGTTACAAACGATTAGGAATTATTCTCTAATTATATTTTAGGTTTATCCCTTCTGCCTTACTTGAGAATATGATTTCTTTTTCTCTTAAAATTTTGGAATCCTAATTTCTGAAGGAGTTTTACATTATATAGACAAAATTATGAAACCGTGATATTGTGTCGCTATTTTGCAATTTGATGACTTGGCCGTTTGTAATCATAATAATCACATCGCTCTAGATTTAGGCGTGCTACTCTCTAAAAAAAAGGACTTAAAATAGCGTCGATTGACTAATGTAATTCTAATGTACTTGTTTATTTCTCAATAACACCACTCTGACTCGTGGGAGCATTGTTGTTTGTAATTTTCCAACGTTTTCTTTAGTTTCTTGTGTGCTGGTCCTCTCCTTTTTTTGTTATTATAACTTCCATAGTAAAATATTATGAAATATGACTGATTAAGATGGTTTTGCCTAAGATTGTTTTTTTTTCCCACAATTCTTCAGAATCCTTATTAAAACCTACAAAAACATAAACATATTAAAATCAAAAGTACTTAGAAACAAAGGAAATTAAGACTAAAAACATGATATAACAAACTTTCACCACAACTCTGAACTTGAACATTTCCTTGTCTAAAAGGAAAAAGCTTGGAAGT
Source organism: Vicia faba (assembly GCA_948472305.1). Taxonomy (NCBI): domain Eukaryota; kingdom Viridiplantae; phylum Streptophyta; class Magnoliopsida; order Fabales; family Fabaceae; genus Vicia; species Vicia faba. The sequence goes on along the minus strand of OX451736.1, from coordinate 1,670,836,150 downwards.
TTATATTTTAAAAAAAACACAAGAGTTGACCTACTTTAATGATAATGTCTAAGTTTAATGCTACATACCTAGCATACTTCCATGTTCATGCTAAAATTCTACTTCTATTCTCATACCTCAGGATGGATAAATCAAAAGACTATATTCCTGCTTAGATTATTTTCAAAATTTTCTCTATTCTCGCCAATTCACTCAAATGATAAAGCTTCACTCAATCAACATGTACATATCATTTTACCATAAGCTTGAAAATTTTCTAAATAGAGTATCAATTCAATATCATTACACACATTTTTCAGGTCTTAAAGATTGTAATGTGGTTTGAGTTAAAGTAAGATAAATTTGGGCATATTGGACTAATTCTTGAAATTAGACACTAAATTCCTTCATTCATCCATTCTTTAAATGTTTCCTTTCTTTTTCCCTCATCAACACTTTACATTATTGGTCCTAAGATATTTGAGAAATTCTCTTTTATTTTTAGTACCTACTAAATTTTGCTTTTTAGCTCTTTCTTTTTGTTTTTCTTATTTTTTTTCTTTCTTTGACGGGCATTTAGTACCCACTTTACATTATGGTGCGTGAGTTATAATTAATTGAACAATTCAGAGATATGAGCTTGGTGTATGAGGAAACTCCTAATAGTGTGAAGCTGGAAATGTTAAAGCTGATTAGTGGCATTTTTGATGAAATCATAGATGGTCCAAAATCTGATCCGAGCTTGGTTGATCGGTTGCTACTAATCAACCAAGGTAACATAGGTGATTTCCGAATTGATGAGAATGATATAATGAGGCTTGGAAATAGAGTATGTGTTTTGGATGTGGCAGAACTTAAGAAGAGTATTCTTGAGGAAGAACATCAGAGTGGCTTAAGTATTCATCCAGGTGCTACAAAAATATATTAGGACTTGAAGAAATTTTTTTGGTGGTCTGGTATGAAAAAAGAAATTAATGAATTTGTTATGCTTGATTGACCTGTCAAAAGTCGAAGATTGAACATTAGAAGCCTTCAGGTTTGATGCAACCGCTGACTATTCCAGAATGGTAATGGGATAACATATCTATGGATTTTGTGTCGGTTTTTCTGAAGACTCCTAAAGGCAATGACTAGATTTGGGTAATATTGGATAAATGGACTAAATCGGCTCATTTCTTATCGATGAAGATCAATAATTCCATGCAAAACTTTGTTGAGATGTATATGAGGAAATTGTAAGGTTACATGGTATACCTTCGAGTATTATGTCAGATAGAGATCTGCGATTTACATCGAGATTTTGGACAAGTTTGCAAAATGCTTTGGGTACTAAGTTGAGATTGAGTTTGGCTTATCATTCGTATATGGACGGTTAGACGGAGATGACTATCAAGTCTTTGTAAAACTTGTTAAGGGCTTGTGTGTTGGAACAAGAAGGTGCTTGGGACAACCACTTACCATTGATTGAGTTTACCTATAATAACAATTTCTATTCTAGTTTTGAAATGGGACCATACTAGGCATTGTATGGTAGAAGATGTAGAACTCTATTGTGTTGGTATGAGTGAAGTGAGAGTATAATACTCGGACTTGAGATTATGCAAGAGACAAGAAAAAAGATTAAGATGAAAGCTTCTGAGAGTCGTCAGAAAAGTTATCTTGAAAATAGGGGGAAATGGTTTATTTCCAAGTTGAAGATCGTGTATTTTTTAGGGTTACTCCGGTAACAGGTGTTGGCAGAGCATTAAAATCGTGAAAGCTCACTCCATATTTTGTTGATCCATATCAAATTTTAGAGAAGATAAGTGAGGTGGCCTATCAGATTACTTTACCACCATCAGTTGCAAATCTTCATGATGTGTTTGATGTGTCTCAATTGAGGAGATATGTCACAGATCCTCCATGTTGTACCCCAAAATTTGCCCTCCCATATTTTTCAAAATTTGCCAAGTCAAAGCTCCAAAATCTCCCCAAGGGTTGCACAGTTCAAGGGCCTCCTAACAGTCAAAATTAGGGTTTTGGTTCTGACAAAGTAAATGAAGTTTCCAAGGGTCTAATCAAGTCCCACATACCTACAAACATGGTCAAGCATCCTCATACCAAGTTTCAAGACTTACAGCACAAAATTGCACAGTCAAAAACCCTAATTGCACTACAGTCAACTGTAGGGGCAAAATGGTCATTTGACAGTCAAAAGTTCAAATTTTTGGTCAACATCTCATTTTGAAGCCACAAACATCATTTGATCAATTCTTGATCATGATTCTCAAAGCTTGGCTCAAAAAGTCTCAAGATGCAAAAGTTTCCATATTTGGACAGTTGAAAAAGTCAACTGTAAATTGACCAGGGCATAACTTCCACATGGATTATCAGAAAAATTCCATCCAAAGCTCATTTTGAAGAGAAAGACATTTCCTACAACTCCTCTTCACACTTCAAGTCCAAGAAATGCTCTCACAAAAAGTTATCAATTTCAACATTATAGGTCATTTTCAAAAGTCAACAAAAAGGAACTTTAAGTCAAAGGCCATAACTTGAGATTGGTAAATCAAAATGACATGGGACAAAAGACATTTGTTAGAGGACTCAAAGACCTTTCCAAAATGTCCAAGAACATGAGCAAAGCTTAAAAATTAAGCAAGTTATGCCTTGTGGAAGTTGGGAAATTTTTGGATATTTTGGAAAGTCAACATTGCTTCAAATGACCTAAAATTGCTAATGGGCCTCTTTTTCTTCCACAATTCATCATCCAAGGCATGTGCACGACCATTTGGCCCAAAGGGAAGTTTTTCATCATTTTTATTTATTTATTTGGATTTTTAATTATTAATAATTCATTTAATTTAAATAAATACATGAAAAATACTAAACCTAACTTTTCAAATCTTTTTGTGCATAAAATAGTCTCAAGATTTTGTGTATAATCAGATTTGGAAAGAATCAAATCAATTGGCCATGATTGGAACCAAGTTTGCATGAAAAAGATTTGAAAACTAATGCATGGAAAATCAAATATCTTATCATCAATTCATGGATTTTTTGATCAATTTTCTCAACCCTAATCATTCACATGTATATATGGATGCTAACCCTCGTGCTCATAAGGGCCCAGCTGCGCCAGAATTCCATAGCAAAACTTGCAATTTGATCAAAGAAACTCAAATATAAAAACCATCTTCCAGTGCGTTTAAAGGCCAAATAACCATTCCATCACCTTCCTGAGACTTCAAGGAAGGTTTTCAGACTAAAACCATCAATCCTAACGCAGAGAAACGGTAGAACAGCTTCGTCTTGTTCATATTTTTTCCATATGCTTGCATCATGAATCATACGTTTTTAGTAATTTTTAACATTTGATTTATGTTCATTGTTTAATTCTAAAGCTAACTGTGTGGTTTGATCAAGTTTTCGTGCACCATTGAAGGATTCACCATTAAAGATATCTAGGTTTTTTCAAATTCTAATTTGGGCGTTTCCAGCTACTGTAAAATTAGGACATGCCAATACCATGAATGAATTCAGCTTGCTTGGACGAAAACAAATCAACCCTCGCGCCTAATTTATGTGCTACCACGGCTTATTCGCTATTATTGGATATGGCATATTTTGGGGGGGGTTTAAAACCCCCGCTAACCCTTTTTTATTTTCAGGGAAAACACAAACGATGAAGAAGATGATTAGGTGGCCATCAGTGATTGGGTTGTTTGAAAATTCGCGCGAAAAAGTCACTAACGCGTTGTTTTATTTTATAATAATTGTTTGTTATTTAATATACAAAGAAGTCAAGTGGAGCAGTTGGCAAGGCACGTTACTGGTAATCTCTAGGACCTGGGTTCGATCCCAGGTCCCCACCCCTTTCCATATTATTTTGCTATTAATGCTTGTGTACAGTTTCAATGCTAGCGTCCATCATGCATCCACATTATCAAGCCATCCACGCGTCCCACTGCACTCAATCAAGGGCCAGGATTCAGAGACTAGGGTGTGCCTCAGTCAACGCCCATACATGCTAGCAGAAAAGTCAATCAGGCCAGAAGCTAATGGGCCTGAAATACTGGATCATACCTCTCATTTGGGGACAGACCCCCCCTAGGTTTGCAATCTTTTATATTTTTTTTCATTTTTTATTTATTTCAATTATTGTGTTTAATTAATTCTTTTAATTTAATATTTCCATGAAAAACATAAAGACAATATAAAATCAGAAAAGAGACAAAAAATAAATATTTTTATTTAATGTAAATAAACATCATTAATTGATTTTAGTTTTAATTTAGGTTTGAATCTTAATATTTTTCTAATAAACTTAAAATTGGTAGAATTAGGATTTTAATTAATTTTTATCCTTTTCCTTTTCTTTTCACTAATAATTAAATATTATTTATTTTTATAAATCAAACTGCATGTAAATAATTAATTTAATTTTAGGTTTAAATTTTAATATCTTTTCTTAATAAATTAAAAACAATTAGAATTAGGGTTAATCTCTTAATTTCATTTAATTCTCATTAAAAAACCATAAATACGAAAACCTCAAAAATGATTTCTCCTTTTATTTTAATTTTAATTAATTTGTAAATAATAATTTAATTTCATTAAAAAGGGTCAAATGCCCTCGTTTCCAATCTTAATTCAATTCGCACATTTATCTCGTTTCTTTTAATTATTTATGTACCTCTCCCAAAGCCGTGTAAATTTAATTTCTCGCACTTTACTTTACTTATTTACTTTATGTCAAATCGGGTCCTGGAAATTTTGGCGATGTGGACCCGCGCCTTTGTAATAGCTTAGAATTTTTACTTTCTCGCAATTTTTAACTGTAAATAAATGCACGCAAGAATGAATGGCCAAAAATAAAAACAAACGCATAGATCACCAATAAAATGACAAGATAAATGCAAATGAATCTGACACACAAAATCACACACCACCCTTAGGGTATGCCTCACTGTTGCCTTGCCTCGAAAGGTGATCTTCGAGTAGAGGATATCTTAGTAAGTCCTCATGATCCGGGAACCTGGCATGAGGGTAGCTTCTAAGGTGTCTTCCCATTGCTCTGGTGATCACCATGTCCCGAACCTCGAATTGACCCGAACACCTCCAACGGTGGTGCTACCTACCTCTCAATGGTGGGATGGCACTACTTTAAAGGACATTTACACAGACGAATTCCTTAGGGTAGGTAGACGACTCTAGATACTTGCTCTAATTTCAAAACAAATTCAAAAATACTTTTCACACCAACACATTTTCAAAAAGCTTTCGAAAGCATTTTTTCAAACACTCTTGAGGACCGATACAAGAGTCGAACTGGAATTTTCAAAGAAACTTTTTAAAACCCACATTGAAAAGCAAACAAACCAATTTTGAAAACACAAATGAGCAAGTATCTAAGAGCCCATGGATAACCATGGATAGAAAGGGTGCTAACACCTTCCCTTTCTATAACCTACCTCCCGAACCGAGAGCAATCTCTATAAGGAATTTTTCTGTGCTTTTGTCCTTTCCTTGTTGGAGAAAATAAAAGACGGTGGCGACTCTTGCTTCCGCGACATTTTGCGAACCAGCGTTAAACAGTCAGTTCCAGATCCACCGATCACAGAACTGGCGACTCTGCTGGGGATATACTTTTAAAGTGAGGTGTACCTTAGGGATAGTTCATAACTGTGTTTTCAATTGCTTTCTTTGCTTGCTTTAAATTGTGGGACTGTCTTGGGAGTTCTATAGATCCTAACCCGAATTTGGGGATACCTTCTTAGAAAGTAGCAACAAGGCTGTGAGGGAACTGTGCAGGGTATACCGACATGGTTGAAACAGTCTGCTACGTTGATGTGGCACTTTGGTGTGTACCGATAACCCTTGAGTTCAGTCAAGGAGAGTACGGGGCCTCCGCGTGGTGTCATGAAGCATCAACAGACCTTAGGAACCTTAATTGAACTATCTTGGCCTCTTTAGGGTAGTGAGATAACTGACTTTGGTGCAGTCCGAGGTTGGTTGATACTCGATACTACACTCAATTGAGGGTTGCTTTCCTGGAATATTTCGGTCGCCAGTTCAGTGGCTAAATCGAAACGATGAACAATGAAAGCAATTCCGTGATATTGGGACCCTTAGAACCCGGTTACTTCTAATAGGACAGGTTGAACCCACCAACTTCAAGAGGGTACTACCCAGACCCCATGCTGGCCTTAAACTCTAAGGGCTTTCTCTTTGTGTGACTTGTGTGCCTTCGTACTTGACTATTTGCATGCTTGCTGTCTGACACTTGAGCTTCTTGCAGGTTTTGTTTATAGTCCTTAATTAGGACTCATAACAAGGTTTACCGAGTTTCTTGCAGGTTTTGTTTATAGTCCTTAATTAGGACTCATAACAAGGTTTACCGAGTTTCTCGCAGGTTTTGTTTATAGTCCTTAATTAGGACTCATAACAAGGTTTACCGAGTTTCTTGCAGGGTTTGTTTTAGTCCTTAACTGGGACTCATGACAGGTTTTACTTGAGTTTCTTGCAGGTTTTGGTTTGCAGTCCTTAATTGGGACTCATAACAGGGTTACTTACATTACCCCATGCATAGCATGACATCATACCATTGCATACATCCTAACCCATTTCAAGGATCTCAAAGGCTTGTGATGCATGTCATGATAAATCAAACATCTAGCAAGGGGCAAAGAGGATTCATTTTCCTCTAGCCCAAGTTGTCAGGGGCTATGACCCACTGGATATGGTGAGCTCTAACTCTTGAAGAAGGTTCCCTTAACCAAGGTTGTTTGGAAATCAAAACCAGACATGATGACTAAAGTCAGGGGCTATGACCCACTGGATATGGTGAGCCTTTGACCCTTGAAGAAGGACTCTCTACAACAGGAAGTTCCTTCAGTCAAGCTACCGGACCCAAGTTCTAACAAATTTTCTTGTTTACCCCGCGAGATCCTTGAAAACATTGCATGCATATCATACACATCATTGTATTGCAGGTACCCTTTTGACAGGTCTCTTACCTTCTTCGCTGTTTATTTCAGCCGATCGTCATGAATCCTGAATCATCCACTGAGCAGACTATCAAGGCCCTCCAGGCTCAGAACGCCCAGTTCCAAGAGTTGATCATGAATTTGGCCCAGGGGCAACAAGATCTGAAGACCCTGCTCTTGAAAAAGAAGAAGAAGAGGACTATGCTGTTCAACCCTAGGCGCAGATCTGGGAATACACTGCAGAATGAAACTGAGAGGACTACTCCGTCTGTTGGGGAAGGCAGTCATCAAGAGGAAAGGGTTCCCAGCCCAGTGGTCTCCGACAACGAGACAGATTTCAACGACGAACAATACCCTCCTGCCGAGGACAAGTACAAACAGTTGGAAGACCGCCTGAATGCAATGGAAATTCAACAAGTGCCTGGTTTGGATTTCGGAGATTTGGGTCTAACTTCTGGTGTGGTGATCCCACACAAATTCAAGGCACCCTCTTTTTCTAAGTACGATGGGGCATCCTGTCCCAGGCTGCATCTCAGGTCCTATGTGCGGAAGATTCAACCGTATACTGTGGACAAGAATTTGTGGATCCACTTCTTCCAGGAGAGTCTTTCAGGGACTCATCTCGAATGGTTCTATCAGCTGGATGGGACCAAGGTTCGTAACTGGGAGGAGTTGGCTACTGCTTTCTATAAGCAATATCAATACAATGCCGACCTCGCTCCTACGCGTACCCAACTCCAGGGTATGTCGCTAGGATCGGGAGAAGGTTTTAAAGAGTATGCGCAGAAATGGAGAGACCTGGCTGGAAGGGTACAACCACCGCTGACCGACCGTGAACTTGTGGACATGTTCTTGGGGACCCTGTCTGCTCCATTCTATAACCACCTGATTGGGAATTCGTCTGCTGGATTCACAGATCTTATCTTGACTGGAGAGCGAATAGAAGCTGGCATCAGGTCTGGGAAGATTCAAGAGGCTGCACCTTCTGATAAAAAGCCTCATCATGGAAAGAAAGAGTCCAATGCTGTGCACGGTAAAAAGAGCCGTCATGAGGTAGGGGCAACCCATATCTCCAATCCTAGACCTGCTCAACAAGGACAGGGGCAGCAGCGCAAGGAGGTCGCACCCAAACGACAGTTCACCAAGATCAACATGTCGCTGGATCAAGCACTACAACAAATGTTGAAGGCAGGGCTGATCACCTTAAGGGCTCCTCTTCGGAATCCGAACACTTCTGCTCCGAACTATCATCCCAACGATAGGTGCGCATATCATTCTGATAGCCCGGGGCATACCACGGACAACTGCTGGCCTCTCAAGAACAAGATTCAAGACATGATCGACGCCGGAGAGATTCAATTTGAAGTACCTGAGACTCCAAACATAATCACTGCTCCGTTGCCCAATCATTGAAGACCTTTTGTTTATTTGAATTTCCGAGTTGTATTTTTCTTTGCTTATACAAACAATTAATGTCATAGCAAACTCTTTTATTCTATCAATGCATCGCATATGTCTGTTTTGGGAATTAATACAATTGTTTTCATTATATTCAAAATTCTTTTCATTTTTTGTGATGATCAACTCTCGGTTAATAATGCTAAGCCTCTTGAGGGAGGATGACAAAAACGATACCTCAATCTACAATATGCTTTTGAACAGACCCCGCTGATGAGGTACAGGCATTGTTTCAATTCCTAAACACTGGAGTAATAAGGAAGATAATCCCTCGGCAACCCCTTTGAGCCAAAGAAGTAGGAGTTTTTCTTTTCGAAAATTAAAACCCTTAATCATAACCTGGGGCAGGGTAGTTCTCTCAGTTGATCCAAGTGCATAACGAATGGCACCAAAGAGGTCCTTACAAAACAAAAGACAATGATGGTTCCGAATAATCATAAAGACAGGCAGTCATTATATCTTTAAAAAAAAATGAAAAACCCATTAAGTCGAAACCCATGAAGGAGACTTACAAAACTGGGGCATCCCGCTGACTGTAATTCCAAAAAAGGAAACAGTTCAGGCAAAAAAGGAAAGGGATAACAAAAATAAAAAAGAAAGAGGTCATACAAACCCTCAACAAAAGGAATGACTGCCTATTCAAAATAAATCATCAACATCTGAATCATCACCGGAAAATCAGAGCAAAGACTCAAACAAGGTCTAACGTATGATCAACTGAGTTTAGGTTTGGAGAACATCACGAAGAGCGGGTGGGTACAAACAAAATTTGAGCCTTTATCCTTTGTTTCTTAAACCGTGAACCAGACCATGTTATAACCCTTAAAAAGTCCTAGCTGAAGCATGGGTTAGTTCGAAAGCATACTGTACGAAAGGTATCCTGACTCCTTAAGGCCTACGGTAAAATACGGAGTTGACATCACGTTTTACGAACATTCACTTGTTTTATGAAAAAGAATACATTTTCAAAATCTTCAAGACAGACATAAGCTTTGCATTTTTAACATAACTTTGGTTGCATATGACTTTTTGTTTGAACAGCAGGGAAATTCGCACGATGAATACCTAGTGAACAAAAGCACTTCCAATCAAGGGGCATGGCATGAGCATGGTCCATCATCTGGGGCAATCCAATCAAGATTCGGAGAATCTCTCAAAGGCCAAATAGCCTGGGGCAAATCTCCGCCTAAGTCACTTGGGGCATTGGACAGGAATTCCAACAACGAATCTTGCCTGATCAAACACCTTCTGGTGGCATGACAAAACACTTCTAACAGGGGCAACTCCCTACATTCTGAGAGCGTGGATATAGTCGAAAAAATACTGCGCATAATTAAAGACCCGCTAGGCTGACATGCCTAGGCAAAAATTAGGGCTTCCCGGCAAACCAAAAGGGTTCGGGCAAAATGAAGGAATGAAATGAAAAATCTGTACACCCGGCAAGTCGAAAATCTGAAAAGGCGGCTTGGGCAAAAATGGGTATCCCGGTGGACTGAAAACCCGAAAGGGCGGTCCAGGCAAAAGTTAGGGATTAAAGCGTACGACTATGTCCTGTCATCTCGTCACTTGCCTACCAGAAGAAGGTTTGTCCATCAACAACTACCAAGCACCTCCACAGGTATCTTCCTCTCCCACATTAGAAACAGGGGCAATAAAGAGTTGTCTAAGCAATCTGATTGTTCTGTCCTCCAAGGTATCAAGGTAGGTTCCGTTGAAGAACATAACCAATACAGTTCAAGACTTCCCCAAGAGAGTCCAATCCAGTTTCCCCAGGAAAGTTGGAATCCATCCCCCAAGCAGTAAGCTTATCTCCAGTAGATTCTGGAAGCTTATACTCACAGAGCACGAACGCGTCTCCCGGCTTTATTCAAGAGTTATTCCCCTACCAGGATATAACTGGGTTATCCTCAGCCAAAAGCCACGGAAAGATCGTCCTCGACGAAGTCTTCTTATCCCCAGCAAAGTCTATTAACACTTCCAACACAACAAGGGTATCCCCAGCAAGTTATCATCAACCTCAGCAAAGTATTCCTCTCCCCACAGAGTATTCCCCTCAAGTAATCCATTCGCCAAGTCCACTCCCCAACGGAGTTATCTTCTCCTACCGGTATGCTTGCAACTATCATCCCGAGCGGAGGCAAAAATCTATTCTTCAACAGCAGCCCAGGATAAGCTCCTGGCATTCGTCAAGGATTTATTTTCCCAAAACGGAAATGCATTCATAAACATCACATCTTCATACATTATAGCATGCATATGCATCATACTACACGAATCTCATCAATTTTGAGGACATCCTAAAATCATGCAGTTCATGCATCATGATCTTGCATACAACTGATGCTTTACCTTTTCAGGAAAGGTCAATACAAAGATGATTACTATCAACTATCGCAACTCTTTCTAGATATGGTTCAGATGTGACCCAGATATGGCGACGTTCTGATACTTCTTCCAGATTTCTTTCTAGATATGGTTCAGATGTGACCCAGATATGGCGACGTTCTGATACTTCTTCCAGATTTCTTTCTAGATATGGTTCAGATGTGACCCAGATATGGCGACGTTCTGATACTTCTTCCAGATTTCCTTCTAGATATAGTTCAGATGTGAACCAGATATGGCGACGTTCTGATACTTCTTCCAGATTTCCTTCTAGATATAGTTCAGATGTGAACCAGGCATGGCAACATTCAGATACTCCTTCCAGATTTCCTTCTAGATATAGTTCAGATGTGAACCAGATATGGCAACGTTTTGATACTTCTTCCAGACCTCCTTCTAGATATAGTTCAGATGTGAACCAGATATGGCGACGTTCTCATACTTCTTCCAGATTTCCTTCCAGGTATGGTTCGGATGTGACCCAGGCGTGGCGACGTTCTGACACCTATTCCAGACTCCCCCTCAGATAACTTGGAGATGCTCCGGACACAGAAGCTGTTCTATTGTTTATTCAGAGATCACCTTTCTAGAGATGGTTCAGATGTGACCCGGATATGGCTACCTTCTGATACTCATCCCCAGATTCCCTCAATGATTACTGTTGAGGTTGAAGTCGCCCAAGATTCTCTCAATGATTATTGTTGAGGTTGAAGTCGCCCAAGATTCTCTCAATGATTGCTGTTGAGGTTAAAGTCGCCCAAGATTCTCTCAATGATTGCTGTTGAGGTTGTAGTCGCCTATGGTTCTCTCCCCGATACTGCGGAGGTAGTAATCATCCCAAGATTCTCTCAATGATTGCTGTTGAGGTTGAAGTCGCCCAAGATTTTCTCAATGATTGCTGTTGAGGTTGAAGTCGCCCAAGATTCTCTCAATGATTGCTGTTGAGGTTGAAGTCGTTCAAGATTCTCTCAGCGTTCCTGTTGAGGTAGTAATCATCCAAGGTTCTCTCAGCGTTCCTGTTGAGGTAGTAACCATCCCTGGTTCATTCATCACCTTTTGAAGATCCAGATTCAGCTCCTGTAACCAGTCAGGACACATCTATACAAAGAATCTGAAGACCAGCTCCCGTAACAGGTCAGGTAATCATTTTTCTTTTTGCAGGTACGCAAGTTCTCGCTAAGGAATCTCTTACGCGATCAACACCCAGATGGCATCTATAAGCCCATCCACCTTCCATCATCTCAGCATGGCATCTATAAGCCCATCATCCTATTCATCAATCTCCAAATGGCATCTATAAGCCCATTCCCCACCATCATACTATTATGTGAGCGCAAATTTCTGGGCACTCTAGTGTTCAATCATCTTCCACCTTCGGATTACGAAAGGCACGTCAGCCAATCTGCATCCTCAGGTCTAAGAAGATTGAACAGGGGCAACTGTTGTACCCCAAAATTTGCCCTCCCATATTTTTCAAAATTTGCCAAGTCAAAGCTCCAAAATCTCCCCAAGGGTTGCACAGTTCAAGGGCCTCCTAACAGTCAAAATTAGGGTTTTGGTTCTGACAAAGTAAATGAAGTTTCCAAGGTTCCAATCAAGTCCCACATACCTACAAACATGGTCAATCATCCTCATACCAAGTTTCAAGACTTACAGCACAAAATTGCACAGTCAAAAACCCTAATTGCACTACAGTCAACTGTAGGGGCAAAATGGTCATTTGACAGTCAAAAGTTCAAATTTTTGGTCAACATCTCATTTTGAAGCCACAAACATCATTTGATCAATTCTTGATCATGATTCTCAAAGCTTGGCTCAAAAAGTCTCAAGATGCAAAAGTTTCCATATTTGGACAGTTGAAAAAGTCAACTGTAAATTGACCAGAGCATAACTTCCACATGGATTATCAGAAAAATTCCATCCAAAGCTCATTTTTAAGAGAAAGACATTTCCTACAACTCCTCTTCACACTTCAAGTCCAAGAAATGCTCTCACAAAAAGTTATCAATTTCAACATTATAGGTCATTTTCAAAAGTCAACAAAAAGGGACTTTAAGTCAAAGGCCATAACTTGATATTGGTAAATCAAAATGACATGGTACCAAAGACATTGGTTAGAGGACTCAAAGAACTTTCCAAAATGTCCAAGAACATGAGCAAAGATTAAAAATTAAGCAAGTTATGCCTTGTGGAAGTTGGGAAATTTTTGGATATTTTGGAAAGTCAACATTGCTTCAAATGACCTAAAATTGCTAATGGGCCTCTTTTTCTTCCACAATTCATCATCCAAGGCATGTGCACGACCATTTGGCCCAAAGGGAAGTTTTTCATCATTTTTATTTATTTATTTGGATTTTTAATTATTAATAATTCATTTAATTTAAATAAATACATGAAAAATACTAAACCTAACTTTTCAAATCTTTTTGTGCATGAAATAGTCTCAAGATTTTATGTATAATCAGATTTGGAAAGAATCAAATCAATTGGCCATGATTGGAACCAAGTTTGCATGAAAAAGATTTGAAAACTAATGCATGGAAAATCAAATATCTTATCATCAATTCATGGATTTTTTGATCAATTTTCTCAACCCTAATCATTCACATGTATATATGGATGCTAACCCTCGTGCTCATAAGGGCCCAGCTGCGCCAGAATTCCATAGCAAAACTTGCAATTTGATCAAAGAAACTCAAATATAAAAACCATCTTCCAGTGCGTTTAAAGGCCAAATAACCATTCCATCACCTTCCTGAGACTTCAAGGAAGGTTTTCAGACTAAAACCATCAATCCTAACGCAGAGAAACGGTAGAACAGCTTCGTCCTGTTCATATTTTTTCCATATGCTTGCATCATGAATCATATGTTTTTAGTAATTTTTAACATTTGATTTATGTTCATTGTTTAATTCTAAAGCTAACTGTGTGGTTTGATCAAGTTTTCGTGCACCATTGAAGGATTCACCATTAAAGATATCTAGGTTTTTTCAAATTCTAATTTGGGTGTTTCCAGCTACTGTAAAATTAGGACATGCCAATACCATGAATGAATTCAGCTTGCTTGGACGAAAACAAATCAACCCTCGCGCCTAATTTATGTGCTACCACGGCTTATTCGCTATTATTGGATATGGCATATTTTGGGGGGGTTTAAAACCCCCGCTAACCCTTTTTTATTTTTAGGGAAAACACAAACGATGAAGAAGATGATTAGGTGGCCATCAGTGATTGGGTTGTTTGAAAATTCGCGCGAAAAAGTCACTAACGCGTTGTTTTATTTTATAATAATTGTTTGTTATTTAATATACAAAGAAGTCAAGTGGAGCAGTTGGCAAGGCACGTTACTGGTAATCTCTAGGACCTGGGTTCGATCCCAGGTCCCCACCCCTTTCCATATTATTTTGCTATTAACGCTTGTGTACAGTTTCAATGCTAGCGTCCATCATGCATCCACATTATCAAGCCGTCCACGCGTCCCACTACACTCAATCAAGGGCCAGGATTCAGAGACTAGGGTGTGCCTCAGTCAACGCCCATACATGCTAGCAGAAAAGTCAATCAGGCCAGAAGCTAATGGGCCTGAAATACTGGATCATACCTCTCATTTGGGAACAGACCCCCCCTAGGTTTGCAATCTTTTATATTTTTTTTCATTTTTTATTTATTTCAATTATTGTGTTTAATTAATTCTTTTAATTTAATATTTCCATGAAAAACATAAAGACAATATAAAATCAGAAAAGAGACAAAAAATAAATATTTGTATTTAATGTAAATAAACATCATTAATTGATTTTAGTTTTAATTTAGGTTTGAATCTTAATATTTTTCTAATAAACTTAAAATTGGTAGAATTAGGGTTTTAATTAATTTTTATCCTTTTCCTTTTCTTTTCACTAATAATTAAATATTATTTATTTTTGTAAATCAAACTGCATGTAAATAATTAATTTAATTTTAGGTTTAAATTTTAATATCTTTTCTTAATAAATTAAAAACAATTAGAATTAGGGTTAATCTCTTAATTTCATTTAATTCTCATTAAAAAACCATAAATACGAAAACCTCAAAAATGATTTCTCCTTTTATTTTAATTTTAATTAATTTGTAAATAATAATTTAATTTCATTAAAAAGGGTCCAACGCCCTCGTTTCCAATCTTAATTCAATTCGCACATTTATCTCGTTTCTTTTAATTATTTATGTACCTCTCCCAAAGCCGTGTAAATTTAATTTCTCGCACTTTACTTTACTTATTTACTTTCTGTCAAATCGGGTCCTGGAAATTTTGGCGATGTGGACCCGCGCCTTTGTAATAGCTTAGAATTTTTACTTTCTCGCAATTTTTAACTGTAAATAAATGCACGCAAGAATGAATGGCCAAAAATAAAAACAAACGCATAGATCACCAATAAAATGACAAGATAAATGCAAATGAATCTGACACACAAAATCACACACCACCCCTAGGATACGCCTCACTGTTGCCTTGCCTCGAAAGGTGATCGTCGAGTAGAGGATGTCTTAGTAAGTCCTCATGATCCGAGAACCTGGCATGAGGGTAGCTTCTAAGGTGTCTTCCCATTGCTCTGGTGATCACCATGTCCCGAACCTCGAATTGACCCGAACACCTCCAACGGTGGTGCTACCTACCTCTCAATGGTGGGATGGCACTACTTTAAAGGACATTTACACAGACAAATTCCTTAGGGTAGGTAGACGACTCTAGATACTTGCTCTAATTTCAAAACAAATTCAAAAATACTTTTCACACCAACACATTTTCAAAAAGCTTTCGAAAGCATTTTTTCAAACACTCTTGAGGACCGATACAAGAGTCGAACTGGAATTTTCAAAGAAACTTTTTAAAACCCACATTGAAAAGCAAACAAACCAATTTTGAAAACACAAATGAGCAAGTATCTAAGAGCCCATGGATAACCATGGATAGAAAGGGTGCTAACACCTTCCCTTTCTATAACCTACCTCCCGAACCGAGAGCAATCTTTATAAGGAATTTTTCTGTGCTTTTGTCCTTTCCTTGTTGGAGAAAATAAAAGACGGTGGCGACTCTTGCTTCCGCGACATTTCGCGAACCAGCGTTAAACAGTCAGTTCCAGATCCACCGATCACACTTCACATGTGATTCAAATGGATGATGCACAAGTGAGAGATAATCTGACAGTTGAAGCATCACCCGTACGGATAGAAGGTTGGGAAGTGAAGCAGTTGCGGGATAAAGAGATTGCATTGGTAGAGGTACTATGAAGATGGACCAACTAGTGGAAGTTTGACTTGGGAGCGCGAGGATCAGATGAGAGAGTCTTATCCAACTCTGTTTTTGTCAGGTAATTTTCGAGGGCGAAAATTCTTTAAATAGAAGAGAGTTACAATACCCCAAAATTTATAATTATTTATTTAATTGATTTGGTGTGAATATTTGTGATTATTGGTGAATATATGAATCCTTGTTAAATTATATGGTGTGATGGTAGTATGTTGTGGGGGAGTGTTAGAGTAAGGAGATAATGAAAATTATTTATAATTTAGATAATTAGTTATAATTATTTAGATTTGTTATAATAATTAAATAGGATAATATGTGCAGAGATATTAAGGGCAAGGTGTTAATATTATGAGGATTAATGAGGATAAGATGGGAATATCATAATATGGGTCCTAGGGGTAAGAATGACAAAAAGAAAGATTGAGGTTTTATGCATTCATTTTGTACGGTCTTGTTTTGGGGAATAAGCTGTGGAGAAAGAGCTAGGGCATTGAGGAACCCAGAGGATTTTGGTAGAGAACGCAGAGAGAAAAATCATCCTGTAGGAATTACCAGGTAATGAGAGTGATCCTTATTATTATCATTGATATGGGGTTTAGGTATGTGTAGGAGTGTGTTTTATGGTCTATGTTGATTGATTATAACATGATGAATGTGATGATTTTGATGTGTAATTCCCATGATTTTGATACCCATAATGTGAATAGAAATGTGTTGTTGTTGTTACCAGGTAATGAGAGTGATCCTTATTATTATCATTGATATGGGGTTTAGGTATGTGTAGGAGTGTGTTTTATGGTCTATGTTGATTGATTATAACATGATGAATGTGATGATTTTGATGTGTAATTCCCATGATTTTGATACCTATAATGTGAATAGAAATGTGTTGTTGTTGTTGTATGATATAATGATAACATTTGGTGAATTTGGGACAGTACTAGTATGAAAATCGCATGAAATTAGGACTGGACTAATGCATGAATCGCAACAAAAATCTGTTGTCACAAAGCCGCTGTTGGCGAGCTTCTTGCATCGTCGGGCGAAGCAATTTCACCTTAATAGCGTCGGGTGAGTGTTTGGCAAGGAAACTTGAAACCTGCATGCTCTTGGAAAACAAGCGAAACGCCTCTGCCTCGTGGCGAGTGCAAGGCGAGGACCCATCACCGGGTGAGCCTCTTTTGAGCAGTCTGCTTAGTTAGGCGAGCCTCAGGCGAGCAGACTGTTGCATATTTTTGTTTTGCTGTTGTTTTATATGGAATAAAATGAATAACATGATGTATTTTTCCATGATTATGCTATGATAAATTTATATGAATATGTGTTGATGAAGCATGGTGTGTGATTGTACGATATGTCGATTATTGTGATCATGTTGTATGTTGTACTATGAGGTATGTATGATGTGTTGAATGAAGTTGATAATAAACATGTCTAATGTGAATACATGTTATATGAAGAATGTTTATATGATGATTACATGAATGATGATGCAATTGACTAGCCGTGGTCGAATATTAATGTGATGTTGTTGGCTCCTAAATTCGACACCCTTGTTTTTATTAATATCAGCCATTAAAGCTGAAGGATGGTTTCGACCAGCTGGGTCTGTCGAAATGCCCATCAGAAGATGGCAATGTACTTAGAGAATTTCTTCTAAGTAGGAATCTTGTTGCCTTCGACGTCGAAGGTGCTTCTCGACGAAGGTGTTCGATTGTTCAGAGTGGAACGGTTTGAGATTCAAACGTTTGGAGGGAAAACGGTTCCCAGCGGTTACCAAGTGCAACATGCCAAGATCTGGAGCGTCGAACGCTGTGAACGTGCCAAGTGGAGTCATCTCGAAGCAGTGTAACTGCCCGACGGTTACTTGGGATGTGTTTAGTATAAATATTAGTAGTTCACGCAGTTTTTCGCGTGTGTTCACAATTATATACAAGTTACTCATATAGATTCGAGTACCCAGCGTGAGAGAAAGAATTGTTGAGAATGTATGTGTGAAACACCACTTTATTAATCAAAGTCATTTATTTTCCAGAAACTTTACTTGCTTTCTCCTTTACTTTTCCAGTCGAAGCCTTTCATTTCAAGCCTTTCTTTATTCTATCAAGTTTTCTTCTTCATGCAATTTACATAAAGCTTCTTTATTTTCTTGTCATTTAACCATTATCAAACTTAGTCAAAACCCCAAAATCAACCATGTCTTAGGATCAATCTGATCGATCCTGCGAGTCACCAAATAAGTAACCTTTTGGAAGATCAGCGGTTGTTTACCAATTCCCACGGTAAACAAATTGGCACACCTGGTGGGACCTTGTGTTGATTTTGAAGTTTAACCTTTTTACACAGAATATCATCTTTTTCGAGAAGTATTGCATGTTATTGAGAAGTGGTAGAATATACACTAACAATACCAATACTGCCAGAAGAAGAGAAGCGATGGCGAATCCGCCAAACAATAACGAAATCCCACAAACGAATGTGGGAACAACGGTTATCCCAACCGTAAGTGAAGCGATAACCGCTAGTTCAACACCAGCAGTGACGATCACAACAACGGGGCCATTACCTCCGTTCACTGGCCCCAGAGTGCCTTTAGGAACTCCCCCGCCAAGGGGAAATCCAGGAACAAGGCCTTATGTTCCCCCAGGATTTATGACAGGCGGTCAAAATCGAGAACCACTCTATGGCATGCCAACGTCTGAATTGGCTAGCCTAACGAACGCTGCGTCCACTTTTTCAGACCCTTTAGTGAGTGCCTCTTCGCCACTCCAAGGTTCTGGAGTAGGTATGGCGAACAGAAATAGGACCCAACTCTTAGGAGGAACGTCCCAAGTAGCACATGGCCTTACAAATGCCTCGACAGCAGTCTTGAGGCAACAAATGGACGAAAGCAACCATGATATGGTTCAAATGTTGGCACAAACTTTAAGTACAGTGCTGAATCCTCTAATACAAAACACCACCCAATCGAATCAGCAGATGACAGCGCAAATGACGCGTTTGGCTGATTTCTTTGGAGTACCCCAACCTATTCGACAGCCCCAAAGGGCGCAAATAAGGGGAAACCAAGGTATACTCTTAGAGGAAGAAACCACTATCAACCAAGTCCAGCAGCCTGTCGAAGAAAACTTTAGGGCACGATTGGAGCAGCCTGTCGAAGAACCTAGGGTTATAGCCCCAGAGGTAAGGTTAGTTAACAGAAACCAAAATGCTGACGAAGTGGTTCAGCATATCCAATACCAAAATATGGGTTTGGAAAATAATCTGGCAGCCATGATCGAAAGAATCATGACTCAAAATGGAATGAACATGGGCTTTCGTAGGCCCAACTTCACATCCCCACTGTCAGAATATGTGTTACAAACAGACTTACCTCCTAGATGTAAAGTCCCCAAGTTCACTAAATTCTCAGGGGACACGACAGAATCTACTGTCGAACATGTGGCGAGATACTTGATCGAAGCAGGAGATATTTCAAACAACGAAAACCTAAGGATTAAGTACTTCCCAAGTTCTTTAACGAAGAACGCATTTACGTGGTTTACAACTCTCCCCCCCAATTCGATCCATCATTGGACCCAATTGGAGAGATTGTTCCATGAGAAATTCTACATGGGACAAACCAAGATAAGCCTGAAAGAATTGGCCAGTGTAAAAAGACGTTTCACTGAACCTATAGACGAATATCTAAATAGGTTTAGGTTGCTCAAAGCAAGATGCTTTACACAAGTGCCAGAACATGAGTTAGTCGAAATAGCCGCAGGCGGTTTAGATTATTCCATTAGGAAGAAGTTAGACACTCAATACCTGAGAGACATGGCCCAATTGGCCGATAGAGTTCGACGGGTAGAACGCCTTAAAGCTGAGAAAGCCAAGGCAACGAAGACTCATAAAAGAGAGAGGATATCGTATGTCGAGATGGATGATGAAGATCCAGAAACCTTCGACGAAACTATAACCGTCGAAGAAGGCGAGGTCGATTTAGTGGAACTAAAACAAGGGCCACCATACTCTTGCAAACTGTTAGTCCCCTCAAGTGGAAAAAATCCCACTGGTCCAGAAAGGACCAACGATAGGTTCCTCAAAAAGACTTATAGTTTTGATATTACAAAATGTGATGAAATCTTTGACTTACTTGTAAAAGATGGCCAAATGATAGTACCCCCAGGGGTAAAAGTGCCTCCTCTTGATCAAAGAAAGAAGAGAGGCTTTTGTAAATATCATAATTTTCTGGGCCATAAAACGTCTCAATGTTTTCTTTTCAGGAATCTTGTGCAAGACGCTATCGAAGAAGGGAGGTTGAAGTTTGCTGACAAGACCCCCATGACGGTGGACTCCAACCCTTTGCAGGCTGAAGCCCATTATGCTGAACCTTCAGAGGTGAACGTGATCGAGGCATCCAGAAGCCAGTCGAAGAGGCCAGGAATCACAATGGTCGAAGTCTCAAAGGACCACGTCAACATGCCAATCTTTGGCAGTTTTTCTGGGAATCTATCCAGGAAGACAATTGAAGCGGTCCAAAAGGCAGTCGAAAGCCCAAAGCTGGAGACAGTTGGAGCCCAAAAATCTGGAACAAAACCCAGTCCTCACTTGGCTGCAGTTCAAGGCCAGATAGAGGACTTGGAGATTCAGATGAAGCAGTTGACTCTTGCCAACAGAGACACCATGAATGTCAACATGGTCGAAGTCTCTGAACCAAAAGCATCAGAGGAGGCCATGAGGCAAGAACAAGCCAACAAAACTGCTTTCCCTCAGGAAAATGAAAATCTGGCAGATTTCCTGCAAAGATGCCAGAAAAAGAAGTCAGAAGTGATGCTGTGTCCTCGATGCAGTTCAATCTTCGACAAAAAAGCTGCTGAACATATTCAAGGTGTAAGAGCAGCAAATAGAAAAAGGGAGAGTGTTGATACTCGACATGACCCCAGAAGAGCCTCTCAAAGGAGTTCAAATCAAGAAAAGAGGCCACTGACTTTCAGGCCTCCGACTAATGTACCAGTAGATACATGGTACAAAACATCTGGTCGAAAGAGACCAAGCGAGGAAAGATGGCACTCCTTCGATGTGCCAAGAGGTTCATCTTTAACACATAAGAAAGAGCCTGAGGTTGCTACCCCTAAAGTGACCCAGGTGTCAAGCAACTACAAAGGGAAAAATCCCATGTCACGATCTCAATGGAGGAGATACCAGAGGCGACGAAAAGCTGAGAGGGAAGCTGCTAATGAACCAAAGGCAGAAACCAGTTCAAATGTTCCCCAGAGAAAGCAGAGGAAGACTCTGGAAAGACAACCAGTAACCAATAGGCTAGTCTGGCCTAACCAGGGTGAAGTTGACAATGAAAATGGCTCTGAGTCGGATGACACTTTAGATATCATGGTGAACATAGTCTCAGTTTTGCCCAGAGAGTTCAACCGCCAGGTGGAGGTCGAAACAAGCAATTGGGAAATTGAACAAGAAATGGTCAAGCATAGGCCAGTGTGCTATTTCGTCATGGATAATGGCGCTACTGAAGAGCAGAATGGGTTCTTCGAACCACCTACGGAGGCGATGAAAAATCACCTTAAACCTTTATTCATAAGGGCTAAACTCGAAGAAACCACAGTAAATAAGATCTTGGTGGATTGTGGGGCAACCATCAACATCATCCCTCACTTTATACTAAGAAAAATAGGCAAAAGTGATGAGAACATCAAGCCTCACAACATGGTCCTATCGAATTATGAAGGCGGCATAGGGACCACTATGGGTGTGATCCAACTGGACATCAAGGTGGGGTCTATCCTTCGACCAACTATGTTTATGGTCATATCGGCCAAACCTAACTATAATCTTTTGTTGGGCCGTGAATGGATTCATGGTGTTGGAGTTGTACCATCATCAATGCACCAGAGGTTGCTACTATGGCGTCCTGATGGAATGGTCGAAAACATAGAAGCGGACCAAAGCTATTACCTGGGCGAAGTAAACCACCTAGGGATGGCAGACTTCGACAAGAACCTGGCTCACATTGGGCCATGCCTAACACCTGACTTCGACTTGGCGCCAGCGCCAAATACTTTTTGTTCCCTATACCTGCACCCTGAGCATGGTTTTCAATGGGACAGAGAAGACTTGTCCCACATTGACTTTAGTGGGTTAACTGATATCCAACCAACTGGTTGGGGAAGTGAATTCAGTGACAATGACTGAGTCACAATCATTGCAGCGAATTTCGGCTTACGTAGCCGAAACAAAGATGATAATGGCTCTCGAAGCCGAAGTAAAATATATGGCCACACAGGCCAATGATCAACAGTTATCTTCTGTAGGTCCTGGAAAGGACTTCGATCCAGAACCTCCTGATATCATGTCAGAAGGGATGCAGGAACAAAGGCTCGACGCCATCTACGATGATGAGCCTTTGGGATTCGAAAAGGACCCCTTAGCGAATAACATCAAGATGCTAGCGCGGGATACTTTAGAAGAAATCAACTTGGGCGAAGGGTTAGAGAAAAAGCCAACTTACATTAGCGCAAAAATTGACCCAGAACTCAGGTTGGAAGTAATCCAGTTGTTAAAAGAGTTCAAGGACTGTTTTGCATGGGATTACGACGAAATGCCTGGTCTCGACAGAGGATTGGTAGAAATTCAGTTGCCAATCAAACCTGGGAAGAAGCCAATCAAGCAAAGTCCAAGACGCTTCGCTCCAGAAATACTGTCGAAGATCAAAACGGAAGTCGAAAGACTGCTGAAGTGCAAATTCATACGCGTTACGAGGTATGTCGAATGGATTGCAAACATTGTGCCAGTGATTAAGAAAAATGGCACATTGAGGGTGTGCATAGATTTCAGAGATTTGAATGCTGCTACACCCAAAGATGAATATCCTATGCCTGTGGCGGAAATGCTAGTCGATTCTGCCGCTGGCTATGAGTACCTGAGTATGCTCGACGGTTATTCAGGATATAATCAAATATTCATTGCTGAAGAGGATGTGTCGAAAACAACTTTTCGATGCCCTGGGGCTTTAGGCACTTACGAATGGGTAGTGATGCCTTTTGGCCTAAAGAATGTTGGGGCAACGTATCAGCAAGCAATGAATTCTATCTTCCATGATTTTATTAACACTTTTATGCAAGTATATATTGATGACATTGTTATAAAATCTGTTTCCAGGAAGAACCACATAGACCACCTTCGACAATCATTCGAAAGAATGAGAGAACATGGTCTGAAGATGAACCCTTTGAAGTGTGCATTCTGTGTGAAAGCTGGAGATTTCTTGGGCTTCGTTGTCCACAAGAAAGGAATCGAAATCAACCAGAACAAGACGAAGGAAATTCTGGAAGCGAAAGCGCCAGCGAACAAAAAGGAACTGAAATCTCTGTTAGGCAAGATAAATTTCTTAAGGAGATTCATATCTAACCTAAGTGGGAAAGCTCAAGCCTTTTCACCTTTACTTCGATTGAACAAAGAGGGATTCAAATGGGGGCAAGAGCAACAAGAAGCCTTCGACAAAATCAAAGGGTACCTCACAAAGCCACCTATTTTGGTGCCTCCTTGTAGCAACAGGAGTATGAGGTTGTACATAGCTGCATCCGACAAAACTTTGGGAAGCATGTTAGCCCAAGAAGATGAAAATGGAGTCGAAAGACCCATTTACTATCTTAGTAGAGTTTTGAACGATGCAGAAACTAGATATAGCGAAGTTGAAAAATTGTGTCTATGTCTGTATTTCTCTTGTACAAAGCTCAAACAATATATAAAACCAGTTGATGTGTATGTTTCGTCTCATTTTGATGTTTTCAAGTACATGTTGTCGAAACCCATCTTGCACAGTCGAATTGGCAAGTGGGCACTAGCATTAACTGAATACTCTTTGACCTTTATGCCTCTTAAGGCAGTGAAAGGACAAGTGGTGGCAGACTTTATAGTCGACCACTCAATTCAAGTTGAGAGTATTAATTATGTGGAGATAGAGCCTTGGAAATTCTACTTCGATGGTTCCAGCCATAAAGATGGAACAGGAGTAGGAGTCTTGATTATTTCTCCAGAAAAAATTCCAACAACATTCAAGTACAAGATATCAGGTTCTTGTTCGAACAATGAGGCTGAGTATGAAGCTCTAATTACTGGCCTTGAGATATTGTTGGAATTGGGGGCAACTCGAGTCAAAATAATGGGAGACTCAGAGTTAGTCATTAAGCAAGTCACAAAAGAATATAAATGCATAAGAGAAAATCTCATTATTTACTTTGTGATAGCAAATCGTTTATTGAAAAAATTCGAAATGGTCAACATTCGACACATACCCAAATTGGAAAATCAAATAGCCAACGATTTGGCACAAATTGCATCTGGGTACAAAATTTCAAAAACGAGATTACAAAGAGCAATCGAAGTTCGAGAAAAGATAAAAGTAACTTGTCTGTCACCAACAGACTTGGAATCGACAAGACTGGGGTATGCTGATCAAAGTAACTTCGAAATTTCGTTCATAGACAATTTGTCGGAGCAAGATTGGAGGAAACCCATTGTGGATTATCTACAAAATTCAGCAGCTTTGACAGAACGAAAAACAAAATATAGGGCGTTGAGTTACGTGCTCATGGGTAATGAGTTATTTAAAAAGACGCCTGAAGGGGTGTTGCTAAAGTGTTTAAGTGAAACTGAAGCATACATAGCCCTTTCGACTACGCACGCTGGAGCATGTGGGGCTCACCAAGTAGGCCATTGTTGTACCCCAAAATTTGCCCTCCCATATTCTTCAAGAAATTGCCAAGTCAAGCTTCAAAATCTCCCCAAAGGTTGCACAGTTCAAGGGCCTCCTAAGCAGTCAAAATTAGGGTTTTGGTTCTGATCAAGAAAATGAAGTTTCCAAGGGTCCAATCAAGTCCCACATGCCAATAAACATGGTCAAGCATCCTCATACCAAGTTTCAAGACTTTCAGCACAAAATTGCACAGTCAAAAACCCTAATTGCACTACAGTCAACTGTAGGGGCAAAATGGTCATTTGACAGTCAAAAGTTCAAATTTTTGGTCAACATCTCATTTTGAAGCCACAAACATCATTTGATCAATGCTTGATCATGATTCTCAAAGCTTGGCTCAAAAATCATCAAGATGCAAAAGTTTCCTTATTTGGACAGCTGAAAAAGTCAACTGTAAATTGACTAGGGCATAAATTTCACATGGATTATCAGAAAAATCCCATCCAATGCCCATTTTGAAGGGGAAGACATTTCCTACAACTCATCTTCACACTCCAAGTCCAAGAAATGTTCTCACAAAAAGTTATCAATTTCAACATTATAGGTCATTTTCAAAAGTCAACAAAAAGGGACTTTAAGTCAAAGGCCATAACTTGAGATTGGTAAATCAAAATGACATGGGACCAAGGACATTGTTTAGAGGACTTCAAGACCTTTCTAAAATGTCCAAGAACATGATCAAAGCTTAAATATTGAGCAAGATATGCATTGGAGAAGTTGGGAAATTTTTGTGAAATGGCCAAAATCATTTATCCTTGAAATTTCATTTTTGACAAAAGGGGCCCACTTTTTTCACTTGAATTAACTTGGCCATGCTTCCCACGTGTCCCACCTTTTATTTAAGATTTTTTAATTATTTTTTTCATTTTTTATTGATTTTGTTGGATTTAATTAATTTTAAATCTTTTAAAATCAAGAGAAATTCAAAAAAATTAATTTAAAGGAATATTTGGCTTTGATTAACCTTGAAGCATCATTATGTACATCCCATTTTCGTGCCAAGGCTCAAAGAAGCAAGAATTCAAAAAATGAGTCAAAAATGGAAGTTTGGTTATGGAGGTTTATGGAGAATCTTGAAATTGAATGCTATGCATTATGGAGCCATAATTCCTCTTCATACATGTTGCATAAGACCTATACAAGGGATACAAACGAAAATTGGGAGCTAGGCTGGGCATAAACACTCAAAAGCAAATTCACTTTTTTGGCCATTTTTCTCAAAACTGAAAACAGGGTTAAAGCTTGATTCAAGCCAAAACAACGATCCTATCACATTCCTGGGACATCAAGGAACCTTCCTGGATCAAGAACACAATCCCTAACCCCTTGAATCACTGTACAGAAGCCAGACTCTTTCCACTTTTTCTCACAATCGCATTTTACAATTTATGCATTTACATAACATTTTATTTGTGGATTCGTGCTAATTAAACCTTTCTGATGCTAACCATCTACTTTAATTGCGTTTTTGTATGCTATATGTGATTCTACCATGGATGCAGATTAGGGTTCTTGGAGGTCAAAATTGGGCGTTTCTTAAAATGATAAAATTAAGATGCCTGAATACCACCATTAGAACCAGCATGCTTGGACGAAGAGAGTGCCACCCTCGCGCTCAATTTATGAGCCCCCATGTGCTGTTCGCTATTTCTTGTAAAGGCCCTTTCTGAAACGGTGTAAAAACCGTTGCCAATGTTTTGATATTTTCAGGAAAATAAAACAACGAGGAAGATGACTGCGTGGCACAGTGTGAATGGCTGGTTTGAATCCAGCGCGCTTTTTATTTATTTTTAACACTAACGACCATTTTATCTTATATTATTTATTTCTTATATTATATACAACTAACGCACGCAGCTCCATTGGTTAAGGCGCATAGGCAATGATCATTGGGACATGGGTTCGAATCCCAGGTCCCCCCCCCATTTCACTTCTATTATTTTGTCCAACTTGTTCCAGCGCAGTGCACGTTCCAAGGGTTCACCATACACCCAATACAAAGGCTTGCCAAGTGTCTTGAAAGAAGCATCTGAAGGCCAAGAATTGAATAACACCATGGACTGCAGTCAACCACCTCACACACTGAAGTCAAAGTCAACGAGGCTTAAGGACAATTGGGCCCTAAATTGCTGGGCTATACCTCCATTTGGGGACAACACCCCCCTCCAGTTTGCTTCTTTTTTTAACTTTTTATATCTTTTCTTTTCTTTGTTTTAATTAATTTTTTTAATGCTTTAATTTAATATTTTCATATAATATAAAAACACAAAACAAAAAAATCAGAAAAGATAAAAATAATAAATATTTTATTTTAGTATTAATTTTGTAAATAAATCCCATAATTAATTTAGATTTAATTTTAGGTTGTTAATTTAATTCTTTTTCACAATAACCAAAAATAATAAAAATAGATCTTTAGCACTTTTTACCCTCTTTTTAATTAATTAAATATTTTTATTATAAGTATCATTAACCATTAATTTTATAAGTAAATTTTATAATTAATTAATTTTAATTCTAGGTTTTAACTTTGATGCATTTTCTTTAATAAAAAAAACAATTAGAATTAGAATTATTTAATTTAATTTTTTTTCTTTAATGTCATAAATACAAAAAAAACATAAAAAATAAATTCTTTCTTTTATTTAACTTAATTATTTTAATAATCTTATTTTAATTCCTTCAAAGGGTTCAACGCCCTCGCATTCGATTATATTCTCATTTCGCGCATTTTATTTATTTCTTTGTTGTAAATATAATGTATTTGTTCCAAAGCCCTGTAATAGTTAATTAGGCATTTATTTTCTATACTTTATTTTAAATCGGGTCTGAATTAATTTGGCGTTGTAGACCCGCGCCTTTGTAATAGCGTATGACCCTTTATCTTTTCCGCACTTTAAATTCCCGCACCTTTAACTGTTAAACAATAACATGAAAGAATGAATGCCCAAAAATAAAATCAAAACGTAGATCACCAATGCATGACAAGACAAACAATAAACTGAAAATGACACACAATTCACACACCACCCCTAGGGTACGCTTCACTGTTGCCTTGCCCCTCGAAAGGTGATCGTCGAGTAGAGGATGTCTTAGTAAGTCCTCATGATCCGGGAACCTGGCATGAGGGTAGCTTCTAAGGTGTCTTCCCATTGCTCTGGTGATCACCATGTCCCGAACCTCGAATTGACCCGAACACCTCCAACGGTGGTGCTACCTACCTCTCAATGGTGGGATGGCACTACTTTAAAGGACATTTACACAGACGAATTCCTTAGGGTAGGTAGATTCTCATAGATACTTGCTCTTTTCAAAAACAAACAAAATACTTTTCCCACCTACACTTTCTAAAAGTTTTCAAACAAATTTTTCATATACTCTTGAGGACAGATACAAGAGTTACTTAGAGATTTTTCAAACGAAACTTTTTTCCAAACCCACGCACTTTTGAAAAGCAAACAAACATTTTGAAAACACAATGAGCAAGTATCTAAGAGCCCATGGATAACCATGGATAGAAAGGGTGCTAACACCTTCCCTTTCTATAATCTACCTCCCGAACCGAGAGCAATCTCTATAAGGAATTTTTCTGTGCTTTTGTCCTTTCCATTTGGAGAAAATAAAAGACGGTGGCGACTCTTGCTTACCGCGACATTTCGCGAAACCAGCTTAAAAACAGTCAGTTCCAGATCCACCGATCACAGCCATAAGATGAAATGGTTGTTGTTTCGACAAGGACTATACTGACCCACCATGTTGAAAGATTGTGTCGAGTTCGCCAAGGGTTGCCAAGAATGTCAAGTCCATACAGGCATCCAGCATGTACCAGCAAGCGAACTTCACTCGATAGTGAAACCTTGGCCCTTTAGAGGATGGGCGTTGGACCTTATTGGAGAGATTCGACCAGCATCATCAAAGAGCCAGAAGTATATATTGGTAGGCATTGATTATTTTACTAAGTGGATCGAAGCTATTCCTTTAGTCAATGTAGACCAAGAAAATGTCATTGAATTTATTCAAAAGAACATTATCTTTAGATATGGGATCCCTGAAACTATAACTACTGATCAAGGATCAGTTTTCACCGGTCGAAAGATGCAGGAATTCGCGCAGGAAATAGGCTTTAAACTCCTAACATCAACGCCTTATTATGCACAGGCAAATGGTCAAGTCGAAGCGGCGAACAAAGTAGTGATTGGCTTGATAAAAAAGCATGTTGGGAAGAAGCCAAAAAATTGGCATAAGACGTTAGACCAGATCTTGTGGGCCTGTCAAACGTCCCCAAAAGAAGCCATAGGTACAACACCATATAGGCTAACTTTTGGTCATGACGCAGTGTTGCCAGCAGAAATTTGTCTTCAATCTGCAAGGGTTCAGAGACACCATGATATCTCCTCTGAAGTTTATTGGGATATGATGTTAGACGAACTAGTAGATTTAGACGAAGAAAGACTGCGCGCTCTCGACTTACTAAGGCTTCAGAAGAAAAGAGTGGAAAACTCTTACAATAAAAAAGTGAAACCTAAGGCATTCTCGCTTGAAGAATTAGTTTGGAAGGTGATTCTTCCCATGGATCGAAGGGATCGAAGCATGGGAAAATGGTCACCCAAATGGGAAGGACCATTCAGAATTATCCAAACTTTTTCTGGTGGAGCTTATGAAGTCGAAGAGTTGGGTGAAGATAAAAGGCTCTTGAGAGTAAATGGCAAATATTTGAAAAAGTATAGACCTATGCTCTAAGAGATAAAAATAAATAGCAAGTAATAACTAAATTAACCATAAATATCCAAAATGGAAAATTTTATAAATTAGCCAAAATGGCGATATTGTCAAATACATATTACAATATGTGGTTAAAGGGCTGA
Organism: Vicia faba; assembly: GCA_948472305.1. NCBI lineage: Eukaryota > Viridiplantae > Streptophyta > Magnoliopsida > Fabales > Fabaceae > Vicia > Vicia faba. The sequence continues at coordinate 1,670,806,456 of OX451736.1, read as the reverse complement.
GTCAATCAGAAGGGGATAGAATCTTTGAGTCGAAGGTACTTCGCCTGCTGCAACTCCAGTCTTTTGTTGCACAAGGCATTCGCCTGGGCAAGCTTGGCAATTTGGTCATCGAAGGCTTGGGCTTTCTCAGCAAACTCTAGGCCTTGTGTGATTTCAGCTTGACTCTCGGTGTCTGAAACAGTCGAGAGAAGCTCCTCCTTGCGTTTAGTATTGGCGTTCATCTTGGCCTCCAGCTCTTCGATTTGCGCCTTTATGGAAGCATTGTCTCGATCTATGGCATCAATTTCTTCTTGCTTAGATGCCTTTTGCTTCGACAACTCTGCAATTCGAGAAGTCGTCTCTGCTACAGCAGTCCAGGCAGAAGAACTTTTGCCATATAACGCTTCGAGCTGGCTGTTGAAGCCCCTCTGTCGTCGATAGTCTGCTGAGACTTGATCAATAATGGAGTATAACTCCATGATAAAGCTCGAAACCTCTGGAGTCACAACTAGCAAGTCTACTGCATTCAAAACAGCTCCCAAACACGACGGAGCAGTAGGGTCCCCCTCTAAAGCTTTCATCAAATCTTTCTTGAAGAACTGAGCCTTGACCTTCGTCAAAGCCTCATCGAGAGGAGAAGTCTCAGTGGACTTCCCCGATTGAGTAGAAGCCTATTCGCCGTTTCCTTCTCTTGTGGCCTACTGAGTTCAGCAGAGTCTAATGTTTCAGAAGTCTCAGTGGACTTCCCCGATTGAGTAGAAGCCTCCTGACTAAGATCAGAGGAACTTCCCCTGCTCTCGATAATGGCATTTAGATAGACAATGAGATCAGTTTGCTTCAAGATTGCTAAGTCTTCTTTGGACTTATGCTTTGTTGAGGTGGTAACCTTTGCAGCAGCGTTGTCTTGAGGTTGAAGCTGTTGAGTAGCGTTAGCATCGACGTGACTCTCTTCGACCTGAAGTTCAGCAGTGCCAGCATCAGCGTGATCCCCTTCATCATGTTGTTCCTCCGACAGATCGACCAATTGAATCTCTTTTGGTTGTTGTTCTTCTGTTTCAGCATTGGCCTCATCATTCGCTGTTTCCTTCTCTTGTGGCCTACTGAGTTCAGCAGAGTCTAATGTTTCAGAAGTCTTTGGCGTTGAGCTTTCAGTGGTTTCCTGGAAAAAGAAGAAGAAGAATCTTCTAGGTTAGAAAGAGACACAATCGAACGTGAGCATCGACACCTGAGTTGAAAAAGGTCAAAGAAATTACCTGCAGAGGAACTTCAGCCCCAGGGCTGGAATTGTCGCTTTCGACGGGTTTATTGAGCAAAACATTTAGTTCCTCCTCCGTTGGCTCTTCAATAATTACTGGAGGTGGCCTGGGTTTTCTCCCAGCAATCTTTATTCTGATTGTGGGTCGATTCTCAGGAGAAGGAACATCCTTCTTCAATTTTCGCCTTTTAAGAGGAGCAGGGGGAGAGTCGTCTTCTTCGTCACTCCCAGATTCGACCGTCAGTGCAGGTTGTTTCTTAGGTGAAGGTGCCTAAAAACCAATTGGAGTTCGATTTAGATGCTACATCGAAAGTCAGAGTGTTAAAACCAGAAGAAAATAATACAAGTCTGGTTACCGGTGCTGAAGGTTTTTTCGAAGGACCTTCCCCCTGATGGCTTGTTGTAGTTTTCGCCGGTGCTATAGTTTTCGCCGGTGGTGGAGGTTTTGTCAAGGGACCTCCTCCCTGATGGCCTTATGCAGCTTTCTTGGCTGCAGGCTTTCGAACAACTGAAAGAAGACAAGTTATAATTAACAGGCTACCAGTCGAAATGGAAAGACAAAATAATTTGGAGAGTGAACTTACATTTCTTTATTTTTTCCAGGACTAGAACGAAAGACTTCTGAAGTTCGTCCACAAAGTCTTTCTCGTCGAAGAACTCTTCAGCATAGTAACTCTTCCACCAGTCTTCGAAGGATGGTGAACAGAGAAAGTTAAGCTGATAATCGAACAGTGAAAGGACTGTTCGACCAGCATATCTGCCGATATGCTTGGTGGCAGCATCTTCAGTATAGTCGTTGCAAAAATATAACATGGATTTCTCCCTGGGAAAAATAGGAGAAGGAAGTGTTTGAATGATACCAAACTGTCGAGAGACCAAGTTTGGTTGATACGCGATCAAGCTCAAGTGAGTCTTGGAGCTTTTAAAGCGCAGGGGCATTATTCTAGGTGTGAGAAATGCTTCCCACATTATTGTGTGTTCTTCGACCTGAGGGTCACCTGACGACTTAGGATGGGGCCTCATGAACCATTCTGGACCAACCTTTCGTCGAGCGAAGGGAGCCATGGTCGAAGCAAATTCTTTTCTTCTTGCAAACATCAAGACGAAGTTTGCAAAAGTCTGTTGAAGCTCCAGCCCATCTTCAGTCGGGGTCAGTAGAGCTAATCTGGTGCCTTCGATGCGCCTATTTGCTATCTCCGGAGCTTGCTCATTTATTTGAGTCTTCTGAGGTAAGAAAGATTCGAAAGTGGCATTGAGCCACAACTGAAGTAGCCAAAAAGGTCCTGCAAGCAGCAGACTGGCTCTATTCTCGATGATCTTCAACAGAGTCGCTCCGCTGCTGATCGACTCGTACAGATTCGCCAAGATTAATTCTGCCAAACAAATATTTTGGCCATGGTGGAGTTGGGTGGCGAGGGTGACCATCTTCTTTATCACCTGTAAAGACTTTGTGCAGAAAACAAAGCGTGACAGCCATAGGGCTAGAAACGCGATATGCTCTACATCCGTCACAGTGGCTGTCGACTTATCATGGTAATGGTTGATATAGGTGGTGTAGGTGGGTTTCGTAGCTGAGAATCCAATCTGATCCTCCGACATTTCCTCTGGGTCGAAATAATCCCCAGTGGGTCGAAGGCCAGTGATGGCAGCCACGTCGAAAAGCGTGGGTGTTAGCATTCCACAAGGAAGGTGGAAAGTGAAATGAGTGTAATCCCAGAAAAGCAAGGAGGCTATCAGCATCTCAGGGGAGTAGTTGAGACCCGTCTTCGACAGCATAACCAGGTCGTATATCCCCAGGTCCTTCCAGATCGAAGCCTGGATTTTTTCCATTTTTTCTAGCCAAGCACTGTAGTCAGGAGTGAGGCTAGGGCTAGACCTGAAAGCCCTAACACCCCTATTGAAGAAGCGAAGATCTATCTTCTCCTTAGCGGGATCTTCGTTGTCCTCTGCATCTTTTTTAGAACACCCAACAGGTTTGAGCTTTTCAAGCACTGGAAAGAAGCTTTTGATCTTCATGGCTTCATCGATACATGGGGTTAGCGGGCCAGACATGGCGAAGATTTGGTTGGAGTATCCAACCGGAATCATTAGTTGGTGTGAATAAGCTTCACGTTCAGCGGTTTCTAGGGGTTCAGGAACCCTTCGTTGGCCTGTAGGGGTAACTATGGGGACAGTTGAGAAGATCTTGGGTTTAGCGTTTCTGGAAGGGACGTTAGCACTAGGAGCGTTGGAGGAACCTGAAGCCATTGTTAATTTAAGGTTGAAGATGAAGTGAAGAAAAAGTGTTTGCAAGTTTGCAGAGATTTTTGTTCAACAAGGAAGTTTGAAGGCAGGATAGCGTGAAAAAGTCCCACAATGGGTACTTGGCGCTATTTATAGTGGTTGGGAAATCCCCAAATTTGAGGCCATTTAATGTTGCAGAAGATAGTGGGACACGTGGCGTCCCCCTGTTGACATAGCCGTTCTGCAGAAATGAAAGGGTGCAGCGTGCGCCCTCGTTTTTGGGAAATTGTCATGATGACAATTTGTGAAAAGACATTGGGCACGCTGCACGCTGTACTGAGGTGACGTCTTAGGTACGGATGAAATGATGGCTTTTTCTTGGGATTGTCAGTGGTTGGTAGAAGACAAAAAGTGCACAGTTTAATTTGTGGCTAAGAATGAAAAGACAGGTGTCGAATGGAATTTCAAAGAATGCCTTTTTCTTTTCAGAGTCGAAATAAGGCATTCTTGGGGGGCAATTTGTTGGCTCCTAAATTCGACACCCTTGTTTTTATTAATATCAGCCATTAAAGCTGAAGGATGGTTTCGACCAGCTGGGTCTGTCGAAATGCCCATCAGAAGATGGCAATGTACTTAGAGAATTTCTTCTAAGTAGGAATCTTGTTGCCTTCGACGTCGAAGGTGCTTCTCGACGAAGGTGTTCGATTGTTCAGAGTGGAACGGTTTGAGATTCAAACGTTTGGAGGGAAAACGGTTCCCAGCGGTTACCAAGTGCAACGTGCCAAGATCTGGAGCGTCGAACGCTGTGAACGTGCCAAGTGGAGTCATCTCGAAGCAGTGTAACTGCCCGACGGTTACTTGGGATGTGTTTAGTATAAATATTAGTAGTTCACGCAGTTTTTCGCGTGTGTTCACAATTATATACAAGTTACTCATATAGATTCGAGTACCCAGCGTGAGAGAAAGAATTGTTGAGAATGTATGTGTGATACACCACTTTATTAATCAAAGTCATTTATTTTCCAGAAACTTTACTTGCTTTCTCCTTTACTTTTCCAGTCGAAGCCTTTCATTTCAAGCCTTTCTTTATTCTATCAAGTTTTCTTCTTCATGCAATTTACATAAAGCTTCTTTATTTTCTTGTCATTTAACCATTATCAAACTTAGTCAAAACCCCAAAATCAACCATGTCTTAGGATCAATCTGATCGATCCTGCGAGTCACCAAATAAGTAACCTTTTGGAAGATCAGCGGTTGTTTACCAATTCCCACGGTAAACAGATGTGCATCATGCATTCATGGAATATGTTAGGATGTTGGTCCATCTGTGTTGTTAGGACATTTGTCCATTGAAGGCCTTAATCTCATTGTGTGGATTGAGTACGTTATTATGATATGCTCTAGTTCCAAGAGAGAATCATTCCTATGGTAGAGATCTTTGGAGGGCGATGACCATGTGTTCATTAGAGAAGTTTGATACCACATGCATGAGTCAATGTTGTTGCATTGCATACTCTGTTTCGTTATATGATTATTGATTAAATAATGTCTTGATGATGTTGTGACTTAAGTGATGCTTTGATAATGATTGTCTAATTAAGGATATAATGATGTTGTGAATGAATTAATGATGTGAAATGTGAGTATAATATGTGATGTATGTCGATATATGGATTTCTTGTTAATTGTTGTTGTAATTACTACATCTATTCCATATATCTTTTGTAAAGATTTGTGATTACTCACCCTTTTAGTTTGAATGTTGCCTCTACATGGGTAACATGCAGGTGATCGCAAGAAGCGCTGAAACAACCGACAGAAAAACCATCGAGAGAAAATCAATGAAGTCACCATCGAGTATTTATTTATCCCACAAGAAGGGAAAGGAAAATCATCAAAGAAAAACCTGATAAGGGAGAAATCATGATCTTGTGATGAGAGATCGGGTAAGGGAGTCAATTATGCAAGGAGAAAGTATTAGCACCCCTCACGTCCGTGGTACTCCACGGGATCCACTCTTGTTGTTATATTCAAAGGGTGAGTTCATATCTAAAGCTTACGAGCTAAAATGCATGAATGCAGAGTGTATATACAAAGAAATTTTTTTTATTAGTCGTGAATGCCTCAGTTTCAAACCTTTGTGCATACATACCACCACTCGTGCAATAAGGATCAAGGCACTCGTAGTTTACCTCAATTTTTTTGGTTTTTTGTATGTTTTTTTTATGGATAATGCTATGTTCATATCCTTGCGGTTTAGATTGAAATTCGTGCTTGGCGTTGTAGCTCATAAAAAGACTCATGCTCGGCTACTCGCACACTTAGAATTTCTAGGTTGCTCGAACTTGAAACAACACATCCTTATCAAAAAGGTTTTAAAGGGAAAAGTCCGAAGACAAAAAAGTTTGAATTGATTGGTATTTTTTATTGCGAAAGAGTTTGCGATTTGAATAGTAATAAAGTCCAAAAGTGAAAATAAAGAAAGATTCAGTCTAAATCGATTCACTCTACCCACAAGACTCAACTGCATACGATTTGCATCTTCCATTATTAAGTTTTTTGAGTTTTCTTAAAGAAAATAAGTTTTTGTTTTAATGATGCAAAAGGGGAATGAAAAAGTCAAGGGAGACTAACAATCCTAATGTTATCATGCAATGATGGTCCTAAATTTTGGATACAAAAGGGAAACATTTACCTAAGTTAGAATACAAGGATTGCAATCCTAATGCCTACCTTGAATCGAAAGCGAAACAAGTGATCCTAAGGGAACATGCAAAGGTGCAAGAAAGTAAACAAACAAAGATACTAATAAGCATCGACTCAAGACATGAGCTATCTATACATGAAAATAAGGTCGATGAGTCAAAGGACCCTTATTCCATAAGAATAGCTCAATCACAAAATTGAGTGACAACTCGAAGCACCAACATTAACAAACAAGAGCTAAGATATCACTGAAGCGATGACAAGGTGTGGAGGATGATTGCGACCCATTTCCATATTTGTTTGACTCAAAGACAAGAGACGAACTATTCAAAGCATCAACTATGACGTGAGCTAAGAATGACACAGACTAGAAAGTGTGGGGGCCAATTGCGAGTCCTTTCCACTTTTATTGACTCGATTGCAAGCACAAAGTAAAAGGGGAGGGGATTTTCCTTCTTTGAGGACTTTAACATAATTGCCTCTTTTTGAGGACTTTAAACAAACACACAAAGTTGCCCCTTTTTGAGGTCTTTTGTAAACATTGTTTCCTTTGAGGACTTTAAACAGAATTTCCCACCTAAAGTAGGGAGTCCCAGTCATGCATGTCTATTACTACATCTCATGGCAAGGAATTTAAAAGAAAATTTGGAATATAAACAATATCAGAAACAATACCAAACGAACAATAATGTCCGTAGCAAAGCGATATCATAGCAAAATAAACCCAAAGATCTTCGCGAAAGCTTCACCAACCAAAGAAAATAGTCAGAAATAAAATGCTCAAAATAAGCCTCAAAGCATCATCGACGTGAAAATAAATCATAATCGATATCTGAATATCGAAAAAAATAATCCTGCACAAGATATAAGTATCGACAAAGGAAAAACGGATCACAAGTCTCATGTACTGAGACACCTTTGAAAGCTTGCACAAGTTCACAAGATGAGTTAATAATAGCAAGAAACAATAACTGAAGTTAAGCCTTCACATTACAAATAAAATTGAAATTAAATCATCAAGAAACAACTTCTGAACAAGTATCGGAACTACAAAATAGAACTTCAGGCAGCAACTACTTATCTCATGAAAGGCTCAAAAAGTTTAATTAAATCATTCAAAATCGATACCAATGTCAATTATCCATCAAATGAAACTCAAGTATGCATTAAGAAACAATTAAATCACATTCCATGTGCGTTTTTAAAATCCGGACAGCATTGCATTAATCTCATGAAGCATCCAAAATGTCGAATTAAAATCATTAAAATTCATCAACAATAGCCAAAAATCAACAAGTGAAAGCTAAACATGTATGTACCGATAATTAAATGTAACGTTTACATGTATTTGAAAATTTCGGGCAACAACTTTACATGTATCGACGTCCACTAAAAATTAATCGGAAAATAGCATTTAACGCGCAAAAATCATCACACATCGACACTTGTAACGTTACTCGAAACTCACAAATAAATTGCAAATGTTACATCAATACTGGTACACCAATTATCAAGCTTCGAAACAAAAATTATCAACGCACGATATCACATAATCAACTTGAAAATAATAATCAACTCTTGAAATTCAACAATTATGAACAATTATTGAATCGGACTCAAGTTTCGACGTGTTAAATCAATAATCCACAACAATTATCGCGTTGATGCTCATGAAATTCAAACAATTAAACAATTAAACAATTAATCATTCGACTCCACATTTGTCCATAATTATTTATCTCAAGAATCAATTAAATGCACAATTCAAGAATTCAACTCATGCAAGGTCAAATAAGCACTTAATTTAAAATCAATTAATCAGTTAAGAACTTAAATTAATTAAAAGTCAAGAGTTCAAGAGTTATCGAATCAAAATAGGAGAATTTGAATCAGACACAAAATCATAGGGAGAAGTCTGATCGAAATTGGCGCAGACGGGGAAGGAGCGTCACGTGGAATATCGGCCGCGAGAGAGGATCTGAGTGGAAGCTCGGTTGTCCGGGCGGGGTGGTATGTACGGGAGGAGGAGGTCGTGCAATGATCGAGAGCTGTAGCTCGGTCGACTGTAATGCAAGGAGGAGAGAGAGTAAGGTCGACGAGGGACTTGGGAGAGAGGGAGGAGAAGTTTATTTTTGCTTTGCTTTTGAGAGAAACTTGAGAGAATTTGAGTGATTTTTGTGCAAAATGGAAAAAAGTCCTTTTTGATTTTAAATTGAAACAATATATAGACAAGATCTTATGACTTGTTTGGAAAATGGAAAAAGAAATTCAAATTTCTTTATTTTTTAGTAGTGCAAAATTTTCAGCCTATTCTTGTGTGCAGTCGGAGAAAACCCACAAGGTCATAACTTTTGGTGCATAATTGAACTTGAGCCCTGAAGCAAAATCGCAGATGACCAAATTTGTGACGTTGTGCCGAAAGAATCGTCCCAATACGATTAAAATCGAGATAATTATGATTTTTACAATAACGAGAAAATTGAGACAAAAAGCCCTCTGTTTTGGTTGTGCGGCTTTTCCACTGGCTGATTTGAGAAGTGAGCCATAAACAGAAGCCTTCGAAACACAATTCGAACTTGGGCCATGAAGTAAACTTGCAGCTAACAAAATTTGTGACATAATGCCGCGAGAATCGTCCCGAAACGATAAAAATCGAGAAAGTTATTATTTTTGCAATATTGTGCGACATTTGACCAGAAATCCGATTCAGCATGCGATTTTCAACATATTTCGCAATTTCAAAGATCTTCTTCATAGAATTGGCTTCCTGTCATACCCTAAATTTGCCCGCCCTTTATTTTTACGGTAAAAAATATTTTCAACATTGCTTTTATAATATTCTTTGATTTTTATAAATATTCGCTTCCAAGCCTATTTAAAAATATAATAATTTACTTCATATCATTTGTATTTTTGAATAAACAAATACTTTCTCGTCTTCATGTACTTTCAATTGACTTTTTATTTTGAATAAGTAATATAGCACAATTGGTAAGGAATTAAGCTTGCAAGTATGAGGTTGTGGATTTGAATCTTGTGTGTTACACTTTTAAACATTTTTTCCTATTGTTTGTTACTAATTTTCTTTCCTTTTTTGGAGATCAAGCTTTGGGCTTTTCATTCATTTTAGATAACTTACTTGCTAAGTTTTAAAACCTAATTCTAAGCCTATAAATAAGACTATTGTCCATCATAATTTTTATTCCACAAAATTTGCTATCTTCCAAACACTTATAATTCTTGTTTTTTGGTTTATTCTAGAGTTGTTGACTTTATCAGACAACAACCTAAGAACAATACGCTTTTTCTTCTTTCACAATTTTCTACGCATTTACAAATAACAACTTTTTTATTGGCCAATGATTAAAATGAGGCCACCTTTTTTTTCAAATTTATTTTTTAATTTATTTGTTATTTTGACTAAATGATGAATCTTTGATAGTCTCCTTTTTAATTCTATTCCATATTTCCTTCGTTTATTTTGTTATGGATTCTTGTTGGTGGAAAATATTTGCAGTTAAACGTAAACTTTTCATCCACTTCTACACCATTAACTGACCAAATTCTCAATCATACTAACTAGCCACAATATAGAATTGACGCACGAGAAAACCATTGTGTACATATCTCCCACAATTTCTAACAACTTTTACACTATTTTACTTTTTTACATAATCGTAGCCTTTATTTTTTGTACACAAACTATTACTGTATCTTTTTAAGTAGAATAAACATATTAAGCTATGCACACAACACAATTTTTAAACCATAGATCAAAATCCTTCAAACATCATCTCAAGCCCGTACAAAAACCAAACACGAAAAAGTGACAATAGATCTCCTCCGCATCCAGGTGAGTCTCCTCTTCATTTTTGTTTTGAGTCTGGTATACAACATTGTTTCTTTATAATTGTTGATTGAAAAAGAACATAGTTGGAAAAGATGAAGAGAAACACGTTCACGGAAAAAGATAAGAATGAATTTAATTTTGATTCTTTCTATATCATTTACTTTTAATATAGTATAATTTGTTTATTTTTTTTATTTTATTTTTTCAATTAAAAACCATGCCACTTGTTAGTCATCTATTGGCTGAAAGATAAGTTTGGAACAATAAAAAAAAACAATTCTCTTTGTAGCATGAGCCACCGCTTAATATGTTACATATATAGTTTTTATTTGTAGTTTGTTTGTTAGTTTGATTTAATTTAATATTGTGAAGTAGGATTAGAAAGAAAATGGATTTGGGTCTTTGGTATTCTCACTTAATTGATACTTTATTTCTTTCTTCATTTACTTAAATTGATTTGATTTTTTGTTGTTTGTATAGTTAGTTCATTCTATACTAATTTTTCGTTATTTTCATTATTTTAAGTACCCAAATTTAAATAATTTAGTTTGTTAGAGTTTTATCTAATTAATTTTAATTAACTAACTTAGTTTTATTCTAATATAAAAAATATATCTTTAAGTCTTTTTAGATAAATCACTTTTGTACATAATTTCAACCTCATTTTCACAATTAAATTAATTCGATATTTTACAACGATATTAAAACTCACATAACTCAATAATTATTTCATCTGCGAGCGATATATGACTAATTTCTGGCCACGTTATAAGGAGACTTTATCAGACTCTCTCCGTTATGTGTCATACCATATTCTTTAATCAAATCGAAATTCAAAACATCTAACAAATCAAAATCCATTTTTTCTACTAACATAACAAAAACTATAAGATTATTTTCAAAAAAGGATTAAGGAGAATTGCTATCAAAATTAACTATGAATTGCGTCTACGATCACTCATTTTTTAAACCCAGACAAAGTTTAAGGATAATTCGAAAGCAATTATATGCAATCCTATAAAAAAACTAACCAAACAACTGCGAACTACGAATTCGGACTCTGATTCCTCATAAGAGGGTACGTAGGCATACGACTAAAATTGTGGCGAGTTCCCCTATTAAAAAATTAAAACCTTATTTCTTAAAGGTCGCGTTTCTAAACTCTAGTATCCTTGTGAACAAGGTAGATGATGGGTGCCTAACACCTTCCCTTCATCTAAAAACGAGTCAACAACTTAAAATCTCTGACAAAATTAGGGTGATTCGTTATATTCTCTTCCGTAGGATAAAAATTAATGGTGGTGACTCTTAATTTTAAATCGATTACAACACTTCCAAGCCGAACATATGAAATGAAGAGGATGTCGAGACAGTTTCAACGCCTAAAGACTCACTTAAAAATTATTTTATGGACAAAAGTTATGAATTTTTGAACACAAACTGCGAAATGTCGATTTTTAGTCGAAATTATCTCAAATCTACTAGAGCGCTTGATTTTCTTTGCAATTCGAGGTGTGATGAAACACCTGAGAGTTTGGCATGATGGTGACTCGATGACTCACTAATTGAGTAGCTCGTAGAAATATTTGGAGTGCACTTGTATTTCAAAAATCTTGAGTTTCTGCTTTGTTGTGCTGCCTGACGAAACAACTGTTTCTGCATAGCTTGACGCGGATAAATGCCTTGATCCATAAACCATGGAATCGATGGTATGTATGCGTAAGTATGTTAAAGAAAAATAAGCGAATTCGGGTTAGATTGAAGACGACGAATTTTGGGGTGTAACAATTGCCCCTATTCAATCAACTTAAACCTGGGGGTGAGATTGACACTAGCCTTTCGAGCAATCAAGGTAGAAGGGGATTGAATACTCAAAAGAACCATAAAATTCACACTCTGAAGAACAAACTAAAGTCAGGTATTTTGGTTTTTCTATATTTCCAATTTTTTGGTTACCCGGGGGTAGAGTTTTAGAGACATACATCAGGTCAAGGTTAGACATACGGGAGACCAAGTAAACTTGGTGAATACATGCCATTTCCAGATTAGACACATACCAGAAAGAAAAAGACCAACTAAAGAAGGTTCTAACAGAGATGTCAGGTATACATGCTAGGTCAAGATTAGACACACACAAGGACATCGGGTATACGCCAAGTCAAGATTAGATGCATATAGGAAAGAGACTAACCGAAGAAAGCTCTAACAAAGATATCAGATACACATGTCAGGTTAAGATTAGACACACATGAGGAAATCAAACATATATGACTGGTCAATATTAGACACGTATAAGGGTATCAGGTATATCCTAGGTCAAGGTTAGACACACAAGAGAAAGAAAGAGACTGACTGAAGAAGGTTCTAACAGAGATGTCGGATACACATGCCAGGTCAAGATTAGACACGCATAAGAAAGAAACCGGTCGAAGAAGGCTCTAATAAAAATGTCAACATACACATGCCAGGTCAATATTAGACACGCATAAGGACATCAAATATACATGTTTGTTCAAGATTAGACATGTATAAGGTTATCGAGTATATGCTAGGTCAAGGTTAGACACACACGAGAAAGAAATATAGAGACCGGCCAAAGAAGGTTCTAACAGAGATGTCAGATACACATGTCATTTCAAGATTAGACACGCATAAGGACACCAAACATACATGTCTAGTCAAGATTAGACATGTATAAAAAATAGATCGACTGAAGAAGACTCTAACAAAGATATCAACATATATGTCTGGTTAAGGTTAGATACATACAAGGATATCAAACATACATGTCTGGTCAAGATTAGACACGTATGAGAAAGAGAATGACCTAAGAAAGACTCTAACAAAGATATCAATAATACATGTCTGGTCAAGGTTAGACATATATAAGGATACCAAACATACATGTCTGGTCAAGATTAGACATGTATAAGAGAGAGACCAACCGAAGAAGATTATACAAAGATATCAACATACATGTCTGGTCAAGGTTAGACATATATAAGGACATCAATCATACATGTCTGGTCAAGATTAGACACGTATAAGAAAGAGACTGACCGAAGAAAGACTCTAACAGAGATATCAAAAGTACATGTTTGATCAAGGTTATATATATATATATATATATATATATATATATATATATATATATATATATATATATATATATATATATATATATATATATATATATATATATATATATATATATATATATATATATATATATATATATATATATATATATATATATATATATATATATATATATATATATATATATATATATATATATATATATATATATATATATATATATATAAGGATATCAAACATACATGTCTGGTCAAGATTAGACACGTATAAGAGAAAGAGATCGATCAAATAAGACTCTAACAAATATATCAACATACATGTCTGGTCAAGGTTAGATACATACAAGGATACCAAACATACATGTATGGTCAAGATTAGACACGTATAAGAAAGAGACCAACCAAAGGAAGGTTTCTAACAAGGAATGCTAACCGCATATAGACTCCTAGGAGAAGAACATCGATCGAAGGTGAACTCACCAATGAAAAGAAGAATAGCCAAACATAGACTTCTGGGGAAAGAATGTTGATCAAAGAGAACTTACTAGGGATACCAATATTGATTTCAATAGAATGATAAGCGAAAGCGAACTTACACCGACGAAAAAGACCGATGGAGGAGGATACTCTAACAAGGGTTGCCAACAATTCTCTGTGGAAAAGGGTAACACAACCAGATCTGACTGGGGAAAGAAATCATAACAGACTCCATCAGGGAAACAAGATGAAATAACTATAATGGTAAACTATGAGGATTATTCATCTCTAGGTTCAAAACAAAATGGTTACTTCGAGTGAAAAACCAAAATTGGCTTATAATTTAATGCATGTTTGAATTTTTCTATGGTGTAATGCTCCTCATAATGGAAATGGAAATATCACAGATGAATTGTCGAGAAAACAAGGAACATCTGAGAAATCCTCCTTGGGAAACTGGTCTTCGACAAGGAAAAACAATCTGAACTAACGACCACTGGGGGTGAACTGCGATGCAAGAGATTGCAACTCAAACATGTCAATTCTGAGGTGGGATGCCACTGTAAAGCGGACTTTGGAGAGAATACTGCAAAACTAAATTGCAGTTCACTAAGGAAAGATCTTGATTCCAAATAACTCTTAACCTTCAGGGGAAAAGATCGATTATCTTCCTGCTGAAAAAAAGGAACGCTTCACTTAAGGAATAGAGATCTTCTTGCATGTAGCTCTTGATGCAATCATACTTCTCTGGGGATAAGCAAACTCTAGCGGGGATAACGAGAATTCTTGAAAAAAAGAAACTCGATGGCGAACTCCACTTGGGAATGAAAACATCTTTTCTTGAAGATGATTCTTGATGAAAGTACAATTCATTGGGGATCACGAGAATTCTTGAACAAAAGAAAACTCAATGACTAACTCCACTAGGGAAAAACTCTTCAGTCGGGGAAGAAGCACTTCACTGAAGGAAAACTTTAGTTAAGGATATGAGAACTTCTTGATAAAGACCTCTCTTAAGCTGACTTTCCGTTGGGGATGGTACTACATTTTCATCACTGGGGAATAAGAAAAATCTTCCGAGAACTCGGGGAAGAGAACCTTGGAAAACCTTAAACTAAACACAAATTTTCTAGGGAGAAGATGACTCCTTGAACGACATCAATGGGGAATAAATTCAAGTGTTGATTCCACTGGGGAAAAGCAAACCGCTTCACGGGGATGAGAGAAACCTAAAACCAGAAACCCTCAAAGCTCAAACTCCAATGGAGATAGAAATAAACTTTTCTTTCATTGGGGATAAGAGAGTTCATGCTCATATCAACATACACAATACTAGGGCGCCAAACTTGTAAGACATCCATTATTGCCTAATATCACTGGGGAGAAAACTCGTTCCACTGGGGAAAAACAAACAACTTCATGGGGAGAGACAACAATCCCTCACTGGCAACGAAATCCGATAAGAATCTTCAAGAGATGCAGACCACCCTAGGAAAATGAGTGAAAAATGTAACACCCAAAATTCTTGATTAATTATTATTTAATTAATTTAGCATGATTATATGAGTCATTGTGAAATGTTTGGTATGTATGATGTTTTGGTGCTTTGTGTGAGTCCTTGTGACGATTTGTGATGTGTATTCGTGATGCATTTGCGATGCAATAGAGATGACTTGATGAGTATTGTTGTACCCCAAAATTTTCCCTCCCACTTTTCTTTATGACATGCTCACAAAGGTCTCAAATACTCAAAACTACTCAAGGGTTGACTAGTCAAACCTCCTCATAAGCAAGGGACCTCTAACTAGGGTTTTGAGTTCCTCAAGGAAATTTAGGTTGCAAAGGACTCAATTTGTTTTCATGGTTCATCAATAGATCCCCAATAATGCTCATGTCAAGTTTCAAGTCTTGCATCACAAGTTTGCTCAATCAATGGCTCAGATAATTGAAAGTCAACTGTATTGGGTAAAAAGTCAACTATGGTCAACATACAGTCAAACGTCAATATTTTTGGTAAACATCAACATTTTGAAGTGATATTCATCATTTGATCAAGGGTTTATCATGATTCCTCAAGGAAAGCCCTCAAATCATCAAAGGTAAAAAATTGCCAAATTAGGGTTCCTTATGAGAAGTAAACTGAACTTTGACCAAGCATAAATTTCACATGCTTCATCAAATTTCCCCCAAACAATGCCCATTTTGAAGGAAATCCAATTCTCTTAAAGATTGTATTTATGCTCAAGTCCAAAAAGTGCTTCATTTGAAAGATATGAGCTAATACATTACATGTCATTTCAAAAGTCAACAAAAAGTAACTTTTTATCAAGGCAACTTACATCAAGATAAAGTCTCCAAATGCAAAAATTATTAAAAGAGAAATTGTAGAGGACACCTTGAAATTTATAAAAAGTCCTAGATCACCTTCAAAAGCTGAAAGTTGAGATAGTTATGACCAGTACAAGTTGGTAAATTTTGAGGACATGCATAAAGTGCAAAGTGAGCAAACTTAAAATTTTGGACTATTGGGCCTATGTTTTGGAATTCATACATGTCCATGACCATATGGAAACCTCCTAAGATCACTCATATATTTCCTTATGTTTTATTATTTTATTTATATTTATTTTATTTTTATTCAAATAAACACAAAATAAATCAAATAAAATGAAAAGTCATTTGGCCAAGCGCATGTTGGGTTTCTTAAGGCCCAAAACACTTCAGCATGACTTGTCAAAACCGTGTAGAACCCAAAAAGGCAAGGAGAATCTCAAAAATGGAAGTTTTTTAAGGTGTTAGATTCTTGTCCATAAGCCATGATTGCTTTGTTTCTTCCATATTTGGTTCACCCTATTTCCCTTCTCTATATAAATACAACAAAATCAGATCAAAAGGACACGAAAACACTGCCTAAGAACACCTCCAAATTCACAAAATCTGAAGAAAAGTGCAAACATGTAGTGCACAATCCAGCCACTCCCAATCAAAAATAATCGCTCTATTCACTTTCTGAGGATTAGTAGAGTAAGTCAGGGCCATTTCTGATGGTCTCTCACGCCTGAAACAACCATATTCATCATCTCCGATTGCCATACTTTTTATTTTTTTCGTATTTTTAATTCCATTCATTATTAAGTATTTCCAATCATCTAGATCTTTTTGTATGATTATTTAGAGCAGGATAGAACCCTAACATGAAAGCTTGAACACCTAAATATGGATTCACCATTTTTGAACCGTGCTATGGTTTCTCATTCGAAACCCATGATACAAAAAGTTTCAGCCAAAACGGACCCTATTTTTGAACTCAGGAGGAAATTTTAAGTGGCATAATATGTTTTGCATGCTTTAATCTTGTGTATTTCGCAGGTTCAAAGAAACCCCTCACCGGAGAAGATGGTGGAAACCACCATGGGGGTGGTTTGACATTCTGACCATATGCATGGAAAAATGATACATGCTGATTGGTTCATTTCAAACTAAGGTGTGCACGATTCTTTTGTTTGGCTGACATTAGTTTTCATTTCAAAATATAATGTTTTTGTTTGATTTACGTACCAGATGTAATAACTGCCCCAGTGGTAAGCACGTGTGTATGAATGTATTAGTGTGCCAGGGCATGGGCTCAATCCCTGCCCCTGGCATGTTATTTTTCCAACTTTTCCCTTGCAGATCCAATGCAGGTCATGTCCAGCGCGCAATGATACACCCCTTACATCATCACCATCTGATCCAGATCCAAGAGTCCAAATCAGATCTCCGCGCAGCACCCTCAAGGGTTTCCCATGCAGGATCAGGCGTTAGAGCTTGATGGGCTTTGTATCCGGATTGCTTCTCACACCCCCTCTTTTGATTACTTTCAAGCCCATTCTTTTTTTCTTTTTTTTGATATTCATTTTGTTTTGGATAATTAACATTCTTTTAAAAATAATTAGTTAAATCATTTTTAATCAGAAAAAATCACTAAAAATTAGATTTAGGTTTTGGTTAATTAGTTTAATTTTTGATAAATAAAAATTCATTTAATTTAATCGCATTTTGATTTTATTTCATAATTAATTTATAGACTAACTAGAATTATGTTTAATTATTGTCTTAACAAAACACCAAAAATATTTTCCTAACGCTTAGAATTTTTTTAGGTTTTTACATCTTTCCCTTTTTTCACAATCTCCGCGCGCTTATTTATTTTCACATTATTATTTTCATAATTATGTAAATGTTAAGGGATGTAATAGATAAGTTAGGGTTTGATTTACTTTCTCATCCATTTTTGTGACTTGTAACCCCATCCTCGAAGCATTGTAATAACGTAGATTTTGTTTCCCGCATTTTACTTTCTGCACCTATAACTATGCATGTATGTATATAACTGTGTTGTAACTAGGCATGTATGGAAAGATCTAAAACCAAAACATAGAAAACCTACTCAAGACAAATTAACTGAATCACAACATACTTTATGTTGCAACTGGTTTTTAAATCAGAGTCGCCACCCTTAATTTTTATCCTAAGGAAGGGAATATAAAGGAATAACCCTAAAAAGTTTAGAGATTCTAGATTTGGACTCGGTTCTAGATGAGGGGAAGATATTATGTACCCCTTATCTACCTTGTTCGCAAGGATACTAGGTTTAGAAGTGCGATATTAAGAAAAAGGGTTTTAATTTTTAATAGGGGAACTCGCCACGATTTTAATCGTATGCCTACGTATCCTCTTAGGAGGACCAGAGTCACATTTCGTAGTTCGCGGTTTGGTTGGTTTTTTTATAAGATTGTGTAGAATATTTTTCAAATTAACTTTGAGCCTTGTTTGGGTTGAAAATTGTATGAGCGTAGACGTAGTTCGCAGTTTAATTTCAAAAGAAATTCTCCTTAATTGTTTTTTCGAAAATAATCTTGGTTTCTTAGTAGAAAAATGTTTTAAATTGTTGATTAGCTATATTAAGACGTAGGGAGGGGGAGTCTGATATAGTATCCTAATCACGTAGTCAGATATTGGCCATGTGTCGCATGCGGACGTATTAATTTGGTGAATTGCGCGGGTTTTAATATTTTGATGTAAATTATATTGTGAAAAATATTTTTTAAGTGCGTGATTAAAGGATATAACCTAATACAAATGAACAATATTAGAATTTAAACAAGTTTAAAATAATAAATCATTTATAATAATAAATAATAATATAATATCATAATTATAAAAAGATAGATATATAAATATATGTAAATATATATAAATATATAAAAAAAATGATTGAATATACAAATGAAATTATAAAAGAAATAAAATTAATTTCGTGGGGGGTGCAGATTATTCTAAGTTAGCAAAATAAGGGGTATTAATAAATCTGAATTCAGGCCCAATGCCCAGGGGGGGGGGGTGAAACACGCTTGTTAGTAAAAACAATTAAAAGGAGGGCGCGAATAGATAATGGGCCAGGCCCAACGCAAGGATTTGAGAGGCCTGTATGGTTCGGGTGTGCATGGTCATACGATAGTTACCATGGGGGCGCATTTTAGAACATGGGATGGGGGTCGTGTGATGATGGACGAGGGAGTATGGTATGGAGCATGGGATAACACATATTAAATTATTAAACATGTTATATTTTTATCACAAAACAAACATTGCAATTGTTATGCTCCTCTCTCTCTCTCCTCACGCAGTCTTCTCTCTAAACACACCAACACCCTAGCCCAAAAATATTGAAATGGCGCTAACCCTCTCCTTTCTTCTCTGACTCTAAAACAATGAAACCCACAAAACCCAACCCCCCAAATCAAACAACAACAGAATGACCTTGAGCTAAGCAAATAAAATCCTCATCATACCCTTTTTTGTAGTTCTATTTCGATTCTTGCTAGCCTTAAACCTTCATTCGTTTCACAGGTACGAAGGTGATGATGAATGAGAGGTGGCACAGTGGAGTAACATGCGGTAGCGACGGTTCACGGTGAGGATGACGGCGTAGGTGAAGATGAATCGACGGTGGAGCGATGGCCAACGATTGGGACTTAGGTCTCGGTACAGATTCCCTGTAACTTCCTTTTTTCCCTTTACTGTAATGTTTGTTTTCTGTTTCCTCCCATTCTGTAATTTTCTGTCTCCATTTTATAGCAGTTTTAGGGATTTACGGATTAGGTAATCGATTAATGTGTTTGTAATTTTTAAATTCAATTTTAATTTGTTTCCAATTTAGTGTGATATTGTTTCTGCATTGATCTTTTTTTTCCAGTTTTTGTAATAACATTGATTTACACCTTAATATTGTTTCTGCATTTGTATGGATTCTGGAAAAGGAAAGAATTGAAAGTAAAATTAGAATGCCTTATTTTCTTCATGATTCGTACAATAGTTGTTTAGGTCATGGGTCATGTCTTTTTTTATTCGTTTTGGGCTTGCAATGATCATTTTGGGCTTGCAATGATTAAGAACCCTTTTTGCTTATCAGTGAGTTTTTTATTTATTGGGCCGCCTGTTTTAACTATATTGGACTTCCATTTCTCTTTGGCCTTTTAGTTAAGCATTTTTTAAACTACCATAATAATAATAATGTTAATAATAATTAATAGATTGTAATATAACAATGTTATAAAGGCCTAATCAATAATAGTAATCAAGATATTAGTAATGTTTATAAAAAAAACAGAAAAACAATCTTTTCAAACAAAAACTGAATGGGCCTCCATATTGGGCCTGAAAAACAACAAAATGGATTTCTTCATACACCCTCTCTTCAATTTTTGAAATGGGCTACTGTTGTACCCCAAAATTTTCCCTCCCATTTTCACACAAGACATACTCCTAGAGGTCCTCAATGGCTCAAGTTGACTAAGGATTGACCAGACAAATCCTCCTCTTAAGACAATAAGCCTCAAACTAGGGTTTCACTCTTCATCAAGATGTTTGAGTTCCAAGGGTCCCAAATGGTCTCCATTGCCCTAATATTTCCTCAATATCATCGATGCCAAGTTTCATGCCTTGCTCAACAAGTTTGCTCAGTCAACTACTCAAATGCCTGAAAATTAACTGTACTAGGTCAAAAGCCAACTGTGGCCTAAAAGCAACCTATCAACGCGCCTATGGTGGCTTTATTTCATGCCATTAGGCTCTAGATTGGCACCCACCTTGATTTCCTTTTTATCTTCCTCGGTACCCAAGTTGATTGTATCCAACGGTTCCTCATGAGGCTGAATAACTCTTTCCTCTTATTGTAGTAGTCTAGCCCATTCCCCTAGTACTTCACAATGTTCCTCAACTTCGTCTTCGGCTTGGTAGATTAGATCTTCAGAGTCACTAAAGGCCATAGCAGTATCGTTACCCATGGGATCTGGAATGGAGGGGTACTTGTATTTGTGAGTGTGAGTGTGTGTAAGGGTATAGCCATCTTTAAATAATAAATGTAAAAGAAATACAATGAGCACAAAAAGTTTGTATGTGAAAAACGTCCATGATTCATTGAATGACATATGAAGATAAAATAAAAACCCTTACAAATGGACCATTGTGCCTCGGGTAAGACACAAGGTTGAAAATGTACGAATTGTTTGAATATTACAAGCCTGAAAATATTTAAAAGACAATTACTCGTGAATAAAAGTAATAGGAATGAAATCTTTGGCCTCCCAATTGTTGAGCCCTCCGTCGATGGTTAGAAAAATCCATTCGTCCATGTTACAACTGCCATCACTGTCTTCTATTGCATTGACTCCTTGATTATTGATACGCAGAGGTGGTTCCCCAGCGCGAGAACGTCAAACAACTTTTTGAGCCTCTTAAGTGAACCCTAACCCAAATTTGTCGGACTTGTAGGGAATATCTGGAAGCTGACCCCAAATAGTACATCCTCCCTCTTCAACTACTGCTCGAGCGTATTTCAACGAGGCCATCTTTAATGGAGGTCTGGTAATCTTCAGGACCTTTGGAGTAGACTTATTTGCCGCGACCATTGCTAGAACCTCCTCAAAGTTTTGACAGGGAGTCTCTATGAATTCACCGTCCATTTCAACATACCTGAAAGAGTTCAGATGGCTAACCATGTACTCCTCCTCTCCGTGAACTGTGATAGTCTTTCCTTTGATCGGGTACTTTAGCATTTGGTGTAGGGTAGAAGTGACGGCACCAGCACCATGGATCCAGGGTCGACCCAACAGACAAGAGTACGAAGGGCGGATGCCATCACATAGAAAATTGATTCAAAAGTCTGAGTCCCAATTTTTATGGGGATACTAACTTCTCAGTGCACTGTCAATTTGGAGCCATCAAAGGCTCTTACTATGATGTCGCTAGGTTTCAAGATGAGCCCCTCGCAATCCATTCGATCCAGAGCATTTTTGGGCAAGACATTCAATGATGAACCGGTATCCACCAAAACATGGGCAAGTGTGGTGCCCCTACATTCAATGGAAATATGTAAGGCATTGTTGTGCTTCCTTCCCTTAGAGGTTAAATCAACATCGGAAAAGCCCAATCCGTTATCAACAGTTAGACTGGCCACACAGTTTTCAAATTGGTCGATGGCGGTCTCTTGGGGCACGTGAGCGGTCTTAAGAAACTTTACCAAGGCTTTGGCGTGAGTTTCAGAACACAAAAGTAAGGACAACAATGATATCTTCGAGGGGGTCTTCCCCAATTGTTCTACAATGTTATAGTCACTTTTCTTGATTATCTTCAGGATTTCTTCTATTTCTTTTCTAGAAGCTTCAAGGACGACTTTGGGACGTTCTCTTGCTTGGGCGGGCTCAATCAAAGCCTCTTTGCCCCTTGTATTGGTAACAGGGATAACAGTAGGAGTATCACTGGTGGTGTTCGTAGGAGTGTCAGTAGGAATGATCACAGTTGTAGCAACGGTCTTTAGAGAAATCTCAGGTGAGAAGACTCTTCCACTTCTTGTTATTTTGCTGGTCCCAGTGATGTTACCGATATCGAGATCAATATCTCTTGCAACTTCGTCTTTGACATCCAACTGATCTTGCTTGACGCCATAATAATAAACGTCAGCCCCATAACTCCAGGGAATAGCTTTATCTGAGGAGTATGATATTGGTCTTGGCATAGTGATGATTAGAGGTGCAGATCTTGGAACAGATGTAATCCTGTCGGGTCTTTTGGTGGAGACCCTGGGAGGATTGTCGGAAATGGTGATTATCAAAACATCTTGATAAGAACTTTTAATAAGAGGTAGCTTTTCAAAAAGGATTTCTTTGCTAGTCATCAGGCGCTGGACGCTTATCTTTCGTAACAAACAGTCGTTCGGTAGAGACTTGCATAAGTGACAATCTTCATCGCAACCTGGAAACAAACCGGCTCGCAATAGATCCTGTTTAATGGTCAATAGAGGAGTAACTAAGTCACTCACAAAGGAAACAAAACAATCATCATCAATGGCGTTGATACCTTGGCCATGTCTGGGCATTGGCGCCGTTATTACATTAGGCGTTTCTGGGGGATCAAATTCAATCTCTTTCGCATCGATAAGGTCTTGCACCTTATTCTTTAAGGCCCAACAACCATTTGTATCGTGCCCCAGGATTTCAGAATGATAGGCACATCGGGTGTTCGGGTTGTAGCGAGGAGAAGCAGTATTGGGGTTCTTGGGAGCTTCTTTTAAAGTTGCCAGATTCAAATTCAGAAGGTGTGGTAAAACCTGGGCTAGAGTCATATTAATTCTGGTGAATTGCCGGGATGGCCTTTCCACCCTCGGTTGGTTACTTCTTGGTTGATCAAATGTAGGCTTTGGGATCATAATGGCCCCTACCATCGGTCGACATTAAGCTCTTCCTTGATTCCTTTGTGGATAAACAACAGATACCTCTTTCTTCCTAGTGAAAGGCTTTCTCACAGCTGTAGAGGCAGACGTATCCTTCTGAATCTTTCCACTTTTTATACCAGCTTCCACCCTCTCTCCGGTTAATATTAGCTCAGTAAACCCAGCAGATGAGCTCCCAATCAAATGGTTAAAGAAAGGGCCCGATAGAGTGCCCAAGAACATATCCACCAACTCCCTTTCAGCCAGAGGGGGTTGCACTCTTCCAACTAGATCTCTCCATTTCTGCGCGTAATCTTTGAAACCCTCATTTGAAGACATAGCCATACTTTGAAGTTGAGTACGGGTAGGCGCCAAATCTGCATTATACTGGTATTTCTTATAGAAAGATGCGGCAAGATCTTCCCAGTTGTGGACGTCGGCCCTTTCTAATTGGTAAAACCAATCGAGTTGTGTTCCAGATAAACTATCTTGGAAAAAATGGACCTACAAGTTTTTGTCGGCGGAGTGTGGCTGAATCTTTCTCACATATGATCGGAGGTGCATCTTAGGACATGACACCCCATCATATTTTGCAAATAACAACACTTTGAACTTTGGTGGGATCACGATTCTCGATACTAGCCCCAATTCTTTAAAGTCTAGACCTGGTACCCTCTGTATTTCCATAGCATTCAGACGCTCTTCCAGATGTCGGTATTTGTCATCTGTTGGAGGATATTGTTCCTCGGAGTAATCTTCCTCTTCCTCCTCCTCTTCAGATTCTGACGGAACGACTGTTTCTTTTCCTTTCCCTTCTCCCTCATCAGATGTTGCTGGAAAATTCAAGTTTCTTCTAGCCTGTCCTTGAAACCTTCTCCCCATGATTACAACACCAGTTGGTTTCTTATCTTTCTTCTTCTTCTCTTTTGCCAATAGAGTCTTCGGCTCCTCTTGCCCTTTGGCCAAGGTTGTGAGTAACTGTTGAAACTGCATGTTTTGAGCTTGAAGATCTTTGACTGTCTGTTTGAGATCCATCTTACTGAAATAAACAGTAGAGAGATGAGGAAACTTGTTGCAAAGACCTGTTTATGTTATGATGAATGATATGTGCATATCTAATGTTTTCAAGGATTTTAAAAGCTTCAAGTTTGTTTAAAACAAAAGAGAAACACACATTATATTAAAAAGATAGAGTTTGAGTACATCAATGCCCCTTGAGCAAAATAATACAACACTCTAAGATAAAAAAGTAGTGCACATCCTCTTTGGCACAATGTAGGCATTTAGAATCTGCTCCTCATGAAGTAGCCTAGTGAGTTCCAAAACCTTCTTCTCGCTTGCGTAGAATTGGGCTTCGAAAGTATCACGCTCTCCTTTGAGCTGTATCCAATCCCTTTATAGGTCTTCAAGAGATGTGGGCATGCCAGGATGTAGGATAGTGTATGGAACTTCTCCCTCCTTAACAGGCTCAATGATCACCGGGAGAATGGAAGGATAAGGCATTATAAGACTTTGAGTGCGGGTTCGTACCCACTTGAGGTAAGGCTCAAGAGGGATGGAATTCTTGTGTCCCAAAGTCTTTCTATCCACCTTGTTTAGCATCCTCCAAGCTCGGATGAACCTCTGGCGAAGACCTTGATCGTCGTTGTCGTAGTCGAATACCAAGCCTTGAATCAGCATATCATGTGGGCCATCCCTTCGGGCATAACCAAACTGTCTTAGAGCCAAGCATGGGTTGTAGGTGATGCCTACCCTAATTCCAAGTAGAGGGACATTAGGAAATTCCCCACAATGGTCAACAATGATAACATTCTCTTTGGATCGAAAGCACCAATGAATATCTGAATATTTAAGCGTAATTAACCTTTGTGACCACCTCAAACCTTGCTCATTCTTTAAGACTGATTGGGGAAGATGATAAATAAACCATCTTTCCAGGAGAGGAGTGCAACACATAAGTACGCCTTTTTTCCTCATTGTACGAGTGTGAAAAGAGTGTAAGATATCTCCAAGCAATGTAGGCACCGGATTGCGTGACATGAAGATTTTGACAGTACTCACATCTATGAGTTGGTCAGGATTGGGGAACAAGACCATCCCATAGATAAGAAGAGCCACAATTTCCTCAAATGCTTGCAATTCCAAGGAATTCCAACAACTTTGGGCCTTCTCGAACAAGAATTTTGCTAAGAAGCCTTTGACACCACTTCTAGTTTCCCAATGGGTTGTGACATCAGATGAGTGCAAGTGCAGAGCTTGAGCAATCTCTTCTGGTTTTGGATCTCTTTCCATACCGTTGAAAGGTAGTTGATTGAGAATAGGAATCCTCAAGAGTTGAGAGAATTCTTCCAAAGTAGGTACAAGCTGATAGTCGGGAAATGTGAAGCAATGATGCAAAGGATCAAAGAACTGGAAGAGTACTTTCATCATATCCTCATCTGTGTTAGAGGTGACCAAGTTGAGTATACGACCATGTCTCTCGGTGAACGGAGAGTTCTCAGGGATCCTTGAATCTAGCTCCTTGAGTTGTGGAGGGATTCTCACAAGGTTGACTTGGATAGTTTTCCTGCGAAGTGAATCCATATCCTACAAAACAAGAACAAAGATGAATCTCCAAAACCCTTGAAATGGTTAGTGAATGCATATGATTTTCATGATGTCCATGATGTTATGTACAAGTATGCATATACAAGAAAAGCAAACAAGTTCTTAATTTAGGCTTGCATGGGGTTTTATAGGTTAGTACCCTCTTGAAGTTTAGTTGGCTTAAACCTGTCCTAGTAATAGTAACCGGGTTCTAAGGAGCTCAATGTCACCAAATTGTTTCCTTGGTCATTGTTTCAGCTCAAGCCTCTTTAATGGCGACCGAAATATCCCAAGAAACCAAACCTCAATGAGTGTAGTATCGAGTATCTACCAACTTCGAACTGCACCAAAGCCGGTCATCTCACTACATCCTAAAGGCCAAGTTGGTCAAGTAAAGGGTTCTAGAAGTTTATTAGTGCTTCATGACATCACTCAGCGGCCCTATATTCTCTTTGATTTACTCAAAGGCTACCGGTACCCACAAATATGTCACACCAACATAGTTATTGCTTAGACCATGTCGGTATACCCCGCACAGTTTCCACAACGTATTGCTATTTACCTATAATGTTTCCCAAATTCGGGTGGAGGATTCGAACCCAAACAAAGAACCATAATGTAAAGCAAACAAATCAAACAATGTAAGCAAATAAATGTGATCTAGCCCTAAGGTTACCCCACTTTTAAAAGGTCCCCAGCAGAGTCGCCAGTTCTGTGATACGGTGGGAGAACTGACTTGATGTTTTTGCGTTTGTGTTTGCAAATGTTGCAGTTTAGCAAGAGTCGCCACCGACTTTTCTTTTATCCAAAACAGGAAAGGTAAAAAGCACAGGAAAGACCTTTAGGGATGTTTTCTCGAGTTCGGGAGGTAGATTATAAAAAGGGAAGGTATTAGCACCCTTTTCATCCATGGTTTTCCATGGGCTCTTAGTTACTCGCTAGATCGACTTGCTTTCGTTTGAATGTGCTTTGTGATGTGGTTTTTGAAAGTATTTTGGGAATATATTTGTAACGGTTCTCGTCTCTATAAGAACGTATACAAAATGTTTTATCTTTTAGAAAAGTTTTGAAATAAGAGTGTTGATGTATAAAAGTGTTTTTTGTAGTTGCGAGCAAGCAAGGAACTAAGAGCGAAACTACCTACACAAAAGGTCTTAAATGTGCTTTTCCTTCTCCTTTAGATGTGGCTATCTTATCATTATTTTGGTAAGAAGTCCCATCGTTGGATTTGAAGGGACGAGTATGGGACGTTTGTATAGTCATAGAAAGCAACTTTATGAGACGTTTTAGCAATGTCGTTTAGGGACTAGATCGTTTTACTGAAGGAAACATCGAGGGTCATCGAGGGACTACGATCTTTTTTATCGAAGGGTCTTTGCTTAAAACGCTTCATATTCGAGGGACATGACTATTTTCCGAAAGGTGACAAAGTGAGATTGCCCGAGAGGTGTTAGTGTGCAAGTGTGTTAGTTTGCATACGTTTTATTTTGTATTTTTGAAAGTCGTCTATTTGTTGATTTTATCTTGCCATGCATCCTATTTACTAGAAATACATGAAAAGCAAGTAAAATGCGGAAAATAAAATCTAAGCTATTACATCATTTTGGGGGGATGGGGATACAAATTAATAATGGGATGAAGTAGAAACTAAAATATTACAACCATATCGAACAACAACGAAGATAATGTAAAAACAATGCAAAATATAGGAAGAAATGCATTTTGAATCACTATGTGTCGACCCATGCTGCTATGCATCGACACATAGCCTTTCCTTGCTCCTGTAAAACGAAATCTGTTCAGTATGTGTTGATACATAATGGGATGTGTCGACTCATACACCTTCTTGTATCGACGCGAAACGCGTATGTATCGACCCATGGGCTTTTCCAGCTTCTGTTTTGTAACTTGAACTCAGTATGGATCGATGCATGGGGGTTATGTGTCGACTCATACCCTGTTTTTTCACTAGGATGGGTCGATACATGATGATATGTATCGATACATGCTGCATTTTCCTGCCTTAAACATTATTTTACTGAATGTACAGGTTAGCTTATGGCATATGATGGATAAACATGAACAACAAATGATTGAATAAGCCTAAACAAGGTGCAGATGACTAGTTCAAAAAGATATTAAAGTACTACATCTTGTCTTAAAAAAAACAAATCATTTATGATGTATGGAGAGATATCAAGTCAAGAAGACTTACCTTTGAACTACACTATTTGTTTTAAATCTGAATGTTTTTCCAAATGTGATGAATACCTCAATGAATCTCCAGAAAGCTACTCCGGACTGTTGAAACTAAGCTGGACTGTACTGTAATGTTTTTGGTGTTTTGAAGATGGAGATGAATAGCAACACAGGAACTGTTTTTGTGATGTTTTGGACCACCTTTGTATGTGATGAGTTGTTTGGTTTAAAGGAGAGTTTGTATGGTAGAGTAATGAGTTGGGTTTCTGTTTTGAACAAGAGCAGTTTTGGTTTTGAAAATGAGTCAAAGTTGCACAAAATATTGTTTTTTTTCTGCTCAACAAAACTCTCTATCTTTTCTCTAGAATTTTTTTTCTCTCTTCAAAATCTAACCTCCTTGTCTTACGAGACAATCCTCTTTTGTAGACCCCTTGACTGTGGTTTAGGGGGGAAAACAAATAAGTTGTTTTAATTGTTTTTGCCTACTGCTTTGATACTTTCTTCACATAATTTTCCTTTGCCATTTTGGTGCAATTTTGGGGCTGTTGTGGTGCAGGTTTGGGCAGACTGCATAGAGCAGTTTTGGACTGTATTGGCAGCATGTATACTTGGGAGGCAGCATAGCACAAGCTTTCTTGCAGGGCAGCATAGGATGTTATAGCAATGTGATATATCATATTTTCTTCAACTTTGGACAGCATAGTTTGTAGCATGTCACAAATTTAGTCTTGTGCACATTATGTCAAAGGCAAAAATATTGTGACAAGGTTTTAATCAAGACATAGTCTTAGAATTTGTAATTTTGCAAAATGTCACTTTGTAATAACTTGAATTACTTGCATCATCTTGAATTATTTGGAGTTGTGGTAAAATGCCATGAAGCAAATGAAATTAACCAAGTATAGAAAATACTTAGAAAAATCTCAAAGTCTTGCAAAGTTGGATTTTTGATTCTCTTGACTTCTTAATGATCAAGCTTGATATTTTTGAATGTCTTGATGAAATTTGATCTTTGGGTTGTAATGTTGACCAAAAAGTCAAAGTTTGACTTTCCAGTATGCAATTGACCATTTTGCCCTTGTGCCAATTTCAAGCCTAAATTGATGTATCAGTGCTGCAAACTTGACGTCTTAGAATATCTTGTGAGCAAATACTTGACAAATGAGAGGGCAAATTTTGGGGTACAACAACAGTCAAACTTCAAGATTTTTGGTCAACATCAATATTTTGTATTATCCATCATTTTATCAAGGGTTGATCATGATTCCTCAAGAAATGCTCCTAACTCATCAAAAGTCAAAAATGGCAATTTAGGGTTTCTATAAGAAAAGTCAACCAAACTTTGACCAGACATAACTTTCTCATACGTTTTCAGAAATTTTCCAACCAAGGCTCATTTTGAAGATAATCCAATTCTCTACAACTCCTTTTCATCCCTCAAGGTCAAGAAATGCCTCAATCAAAAGATACAAGTTCATACATTATAGGTCATTTTAAAAAGTCAACAAAAACACCTTTTGGGTCAAAGCTACTTACATGAACATGGAAGATCCAATTGAGATGAAACCAAAATGGTTGTTTAGAGGACATGCTAAGCTATCTAAAAAGTATTAGAACACCCTCATAGGTTTAAAATTGAGAGAGATATGCATTGCTAAAGTTGACCAATTTTTGAAGAAGTGCATGAAGGAAATATTGATCAAACATGGATTTTTTCCAAATGGGCCTATCCTTTTTTTATCCAAACTTATTTCCAACATGGTCCACGACCTGTAAGCCCAACCATGAATTATTCTATTATTTATGCTATTTATTTTGATATTTTATTCATTAAAATTCAAAATTAAATAAATAAATAATGGAATCAATATAAGATTGATTTGAAATCATGTTTCTATTAAATGGTGGGAAATTTATTCTGATTATAACTAGGAGAAACGTGCAAGGCCATGAAAGGGAAGAAATATTCAAAATAGGAAAGTTTAGAAGCAAAGTAAGAGACATTGATTCCATCTGATTTAGGCCACATTTGTTGACCTAATATGATTCACTATATATGCACAATAAGATGCCAAGCCAAGGGGACGCACAACTATGTCAAAACAGCACCTTAAAAGTTTCAAATTTTTTTCCAAATAAGTGCAATCTGTTTCACACGATTCATCCAGTCCTCCCCAGATCTAAACACTCTATCATCCTCTTGGAGATATTAGGAGTCCATTCTTATCATCCTCAAAGCTCACAACATCCCAAATCATCACGATCAAGTACCACCGGTTAACAAGGTTTGACGAAATTAAAACTGTAAATTTATGCAGTGTTGATGGTTTTAATGATTTGATTTGTGTTCAGGGCATCAGTTAGGGCAGGCTGGACGTTTCACATGAGAGCTTTGAGGCTTAAATCATGTGATGCCATTGTTAGGGAATCACAAACTGAAGCTTGCGAACTCCTGATTTAAGGACCTTCAGACCAAACTAACCCCATATTTGGATTCCCGAAAAAATTTAAAGGGGAATAGGGTCCTTTGTGCATTTTAATCCTCACGTTTTTGCAGGTTTAAAGATTTGTCTGGTCGGAGAAGACGACTAGAGTGCAGCTCCGACGTTGTTGACTCCTCTGACCCAAACAAAGATCATGCGTGTCAATACCATGCCATTTGATTGGTTCATTTAATTTGTTGACGCACGCTTTTTTTATGACCTGGAATTCACCTTTGTTTCATATATAATATTATTAGGTTATCATAGTTATGAATGAATTGGCAGCACAGTTGGCAAAGCAAGCATATGAGGTAAGGGACCTCGGTTCGAATCCCAGGTCCAACGTTCTTGCATTTTTTTCCTATTGTATTGCAGGAGGATTCCCTGTGGTGCATGGCCAAATACACATCATACATCTCCAGATCCTGGCCATTGGATCTTAATGAATCCAGATCCAGCGCTCCTGGAGCATTTCCCCAGGATGGATCTCCAAAAAATCAAAAACAATGGATCTGGCAGGCATTGGGCTTATGCATCTGGGCCCAACACAAATTGCAGCGCCACACCCCCCAGCTGCTGCCTACTATCAGGCCCAATTCATTTTTTTAATTTACTTTATTTTATTTTTAATTAGTTTATGTTTTTTTTATTCATTCTTTTTTATCATAAAATCAGAAAATCATCACAAAAAATTAGGACTTAGTTTTTTTCTTAATAAATTAATTTTTGAAAATTAATTAATTTAATTAACTTTAAATTATTTTCTTTAAATTAAAATTAATTAGAGAAATTAGGTTAAATTTCAAACCTTTTCATAACAATCAAAAAAAATATTTTAATGTTCAAATTAGTTTTTTTAGGGTTTTGCACTTTTTTTTTAAATTTAAATTCTCGCGCAATTATTTTTGTCGTACGATTTATTTTTTATTATTAATGTAATTGCTTCGAGATTGTAATATTTTAATTAGGTTATTTACTGTCGTTCCCTATTTACTGTTTAATCCCCAAAGTTTTGGTCATGTAATCCCCATTCCCCGAAGCCTTGTAATAATTAGATTTACTTTTCCGCTTTTACTTTCTGCAAATATATAAACTGTTTACATGTATGCGTAGGATTGTATGCAAAAGATCAATAATTTGAAACAGTAGAAAACCATAACTGTGCAAAGATAAATAATTGAAAAACAATCACACGCACATGCGCACCCCTAGGGTATCACCACTCCGGTTGGCTTCGGTAAATGGTCATGAAGTATAGGGAGTTTTAGTGGTTGCCCTCTTGTCCCAAAAGATAAAAAAATGACCCATTCAAATGTTGCCTCAGAAAGATCTTTAGGACTCTAGGGTAACTACTAAGGTTTCCTAACTATTGCTTCAATGACCGTACGTCCCTTTCGGTGGTCCCTCAAAAATCCAACGACTAGGGTTACCTACTCATTAATAGTAGGATAACACGGTCTAAAGGATATGAGGAAAATAACGTCTTTTTTCGAGCAGGTAGATAACTGTTAGGTACTTGCTCAAAACAATCCTTTTTATACCATACACTTTCAAACATATTTTTCAAACAAATATTTTCAAAAACACTTTATCACACTTTTGAGGACTGATACAAGAGTTACCACAAAGTGAAGCCCGCACTAAGGAAATTTTCAAATCTTTTTCAAACACACAAACACGAAAGCAATTTTAGAAATGAGCAAGTACCTAAGAGCCCATGGAAAACCATGGATGGAAAGGGTGCTAACACCTTCCATTTCCATAATCTACCCCTCGTACTCAGAAATCTTGAAAAAATGTCTTTTTATGTTCTTCTCACCCTTTCCTTTGTTGGATAAAAGAAAAGTCGGTGGCGACTCTTGCTTACAGCGACATTTGCAAACAAAAAATTCAAACCAGTATTAATAGTCGATTCTGCCACCGTATCACAGAACTGGCGACTCTGCTGGGGGAAAATAAAAAGTGGGGTTTACCTTAGGATCTAGGTCATTTTAATTGCTTCTTTGGCTTGTCTTGTTTGATTTACTTTTAAGGGTATTTGTTTGGGTTGTTTGGATCCTAAACTCGGATCGGGGAATTCCTTTTAGGTAAGTAGCAATAAACTGTGAGGGAGTTGTGTGGGGTATACCGACACGGTTGAAATAGTAGCTATGTTGATACAATACTTTGGTGTGTACCGGTAGCCCTTGAGTAATTAAGGAGAATACAGAGCCGCTGCGTGGTATCATAAAGCGTCAACTGACCTTAGCACCTTAATTGACCAACTTGGCTTTTTAGGACGTGAGATAGTCATCTTTGGTGTAAACCCAAAGTCGGTTGATACTCGATGCTACACTCATTGATGTTCGACTCTTGAGTTTTGTTTGGTGGAAAGTCAATTGTCTATCCGAACGAAATTTGGGGGAAAGATCGGTGATATTGAGATCCCTTAGAACCCGGTTACTATATTTAGGACAGGTTGAACCAACCCAACTTCAAGAGGGTATCACCTTAAAACCCATGCAAGCCTTAAACCTAAGGTCTTTGTGTGATTTACTTGTGTTTTCTATATCTGCTATATCTAAGCATAATCATGACATCATAACATAGCACATCATACTAACCATTTCAAGGATTCTTAGGGTTTAATTTTGTCTTGTTTTGTAGGACATGGCCCTCGCTCGCAGATTCACTATCCAAGTCAGTCTGGTAAAGGTACCTCCTCAGCTTAAGGAGTTAGTATCAAGGGTTCCTGAAATCTCTCCCTTCACTGAAAGATATGGTCGACTTCTCAGCTTGGCCACCTCAAACCCTGATGAAGAAATGTTAAAAGTGCTCTTTCAATTCTTTGACCCTCTACATCACTACTTCACTTTTCCGAATTACCAGTTAGTGCCTACTATGGAGGAGTTTTCTCTGTTACTGGGGGTGCCTATCCTTAACAAGATACCTTTCAGTGGTATGGAAAGAGACCCTAAACCTAAAGATATTGCTAAAGCTTTGTCCTTACAACGGTCTGACGTAGTAGCAAATTGGGAAACTAGGAGAGGTGTCAAGGGTTTTTTGGCTAGATTGTTGGATTCTTGAATAGCTACGATAACATGATCAAAGTGAGAGGTCAACATTCTCATTATCTTCTCAACTATCATCTTATCAGTAATGGTTTCAGCATAACCCTTCATGAGATGGACAAGTTTTTGAACCTTCGACACATATTATGCAACTTTTTCATCTTCTCCCATCGACAACAACTCATATTGTCGACGCAAGGTTTGTAATTTGACAACCTTGAATTTCTCACCTCTTTCAAAATACTTTACCATAATATCCCATGCCTCCTTCGCCATTTCAGCATGAGAGATTCTGTCGAAGTTAGCAGAATCGACAACCGTTTGAATGCAATAAGTATCCTTGTAATCTTTCTTCTTGACTTTGTTGTGGGCTTTTTTCTGTTTGTCGATTGCATTTGCAGTCAACGCGGGATCGCCGTTGGTAACCACTTCTAGTGTTTCATGGAAGCCAAACAAGGATTGCATCTGTTTTTTCCATCGGATCCAATTTTTACCATCAAGCATTGGAAGAGAATTCAGAATTCCCTTATCACTAGCCATCTTCGCAGCGGTTGATTTACTTGCCCTAGAAAAATGATCTCTGACGTGAAATTCTTGAAAACTTGATCAAGAACAATAATCAGAAGCTCTGGATACCAATTTGTTAGTGCGTGAGGCCCTTTTAGTGAGGAGAGAAAGAGAGAATAATAAAGGAAATAAGGATTTGTATTATTCAAGTGTACAAATAATGATACACACTATGACTATTTATATACAACCCTAATTGGGCTTGGGCTAACATAACTTGGATTACATTAAATATCAAATCTAATGAAATCTAATCTAATCTAATTTAATATTTCAACAATTACCTCCTTCAGTTGAGTTAATACAAAGGGAGTTTCCAAGTCAACTTTCAACTTTCAACTTTCAGAAAGCTTCTTCGTGCTCCTTCTTCAATTGGAGCCCTTCTTTCATCTTCAGTGTTGAAAAAAAGTGAATGTATATTATTAGGGTTCACCTCAATTTCTCTTCTAGTTAACATGAATCGCAAAAAAATTTTAGGCTATACTCCAAAAGAATATTTGGTTGGATTCGGAAGCATATTATACCTTTTAACCAACGCTAGAATCTCTCTCAGGTAATTACAATGCTTCCTTTAATATGGGGTCTTGATAATATGTCATCAATGTAAACTTATTGGTTCTAATTTATTTGATTAGCAAAAACAATATCCATCATCCTTTTATAGGTAACTCCACCATTTTAAAGGCTAAAAGGCATTACTTCATAGAATAATTATTATGATTGGTCTTGAATATTGTGTTGCATATGTCGCCAGGGTTCATCTTTATTTAGTTATACATTGAATATACCTCCATGAAAATGAGTATTTGGTAACCGCAGATTCATTGACTAGTTTATTGATGTTTGGAAACATTTAGGAGTCTTCAAGGCATTGTTTATTAAGGTCGGTGAATTCAATACACATCATCCATTTATAATATGACTTTTCACCATTACCACATTTTCCAACCAAGTAGGATACTTGATTTCTTGGATGAATTGAACCTCCTTTAATTTATTTACCTCCTCAACAATGGTTGAATGCTTTTCTTCTCCTTCTTTAAGCATATTTTAGAGGACTGATTTAAATCCGGATTTGATGGAGATACGATGACATATTATATTTATGTATATGTCAAACATATCTGAGGGTTCCCATGCAAAAAAAATTATGTTCTCCTAGAGCAATTGTATGATGTTGCTCACCATGCCTTTCGTGAAAAAGGTTCATATATAGGTGGTATGGGAACTCTTAGGAAATATTTTCACGGTCTTCAAATTTTTTGTTAGTACCAATCTTTCTCTTAGTACTCAATTATTGGGTCTAGGTATACAAAGTTGTCACTATGGGATTTGGCAGAAGAATCATATTTTCCATTCTTTTAATCTTCAAACTATCTTTGTATCATCACTTGGCCACCTCCTAATCTCCCTACACAACACCTACCCTCCCATTTATACACGGGGTTCTTAATGGTAAAATATATAGTGAACAAAATTTCTTCCAAAGCATTGAAGATGGGCATACCGGTAATAACATTATACTAGAAATGAGTGTTAGCTATGAATATATGACCTTAATTGTCATGGAACTCTCGCCCCTTAAGAATGTGGTTTTTACCTTAATATAGTCATGAACATGCATACATTATATAGAGAAACCTACTAATGAACCCTTAAATGATTGAAGGAGCTCAAGATACATTTGTAGACTTCAAAATCATCCCAATAGACGGTGTCAACTGAGTTGTCGGGATCCACAAGGACAATGTTAATGTTTAATTTGAACACTTGTAAGTTAACGACCATTGGAATATCTTCGTGGGGTAAGACTCCATCATCATCCTTGTAAAAAAATTTAATTTTGGGCGAGGAAGTGACTCTTTCTCTCGAAAATGCATCAATCATGTGCATCACCTAGATGGTGTATTTCTTCCAAAATGAGCTTGCTTTTCCACTTTCCGCGAAATCCATGACAATCATGCTTAAAGTGTGCCACACCTGCTCAACATCATTTCGTTTATATGGTTTTTATCTATCCTTAGTTGGGAAGTTCTTGTGCAAACTTATCCTAATGGTTATGGACTCCTTTCTTAGTTCTAAGAGATCCATCACACATATCTCTGCAATTGGCCCTATAGGATGAGCCACTCTATTTCCCTCTTGAAGTGGTGGAGAAATCTATGTAGTTCCATCTTGTACCACTTGTTGAGGTCACCACCCATTATTTCTCCCTTTGAGGTAAGGGCTCAGGAATGACCTTGATGTAATATACTTCCTGTAAAATATGTTCTTTGTAAGTTAATAATGCGCCTAGGAGGGGGTGAATTAGGTGATGGTAAATTTTTTCCTTCTTTTTTAAGGTTCTTATTTTTATGATTATGGTGATGAAAGCAATAAAATACATAAAGTAAATGAACACCAGATATATATTGGTTCCACTCATAGATCGAGAGTACTTCAATCCTCTTGCCAACATGGAAGAGATTTCACTATAGTTTAGAATTATTATACAAGCCTAATCACACCAAAGGTGATGTCTTACTATCCAATCTATAGGGAGATAAAAGGCTCTTAAATCCTTTAAGATCTTGAACACTAAGTGCAAGAAGAACAATCCTCTTCAATGCACACACTTGCTCCAACAATCATGGAATGCAAGGTTAATCTTATATAAAATTTGATTTTTACAATGTATGATCAATTCTTGAATAAAACTATGGTTATCAAGACACTAAGACAAGATTTAATAAGAAGTTTATAGTTATATATAATGCTCAATAAATGTTGAAACAATGATGAGTATGAAATTTATAATGTTTCATGCAATATGTAAATTCTCAAAGTTTTACAACTCTTAAGAATTTTTAAAGTTTGAATAATGTGTCATGTGTTATGATTAGAATGCAGACGAATTTTATATGTGAAATGCACGCTTTTATTACACCCCAAATGAGTAAAAAGATACAATGGTTGGATCCCAAGAGGTATCTGTTGTACCCCAATTTTTGCCCCTAAGATCCCTTCATCATACCATGTTGATTCATTCACAACAAGATCACACTAGGATTCTTGGTTCCCATCCCTACATTTAGTTTTTCCCTTTTTGAGGGATTACCAAGCACCTTGACTTATGTTCCTTTTGTGATCATGAATATTGTTTTGATTTCTTCATTTAACTAATAAAATGCAAGGTTTGTTTGTCTTGCTTGTTATCCATGTAGGTAAAGGCAATGAGATTTAACAAGTTCCCCCATGGGTTCATGAGTTTATTTCCATTCCCTAGCCAATAAAGCCTGAGAAGTTCAAACCTCACAATTGGATTGGTTTTGGAAGAATTTGCATGGCAAGGTGTTGTACCCCAAAATTTGCCCTCCCTTTTTCACAAGAAATCACAGCTTCAGGCTTTTCCTGATTTTTCAGATTGGCTTAAGAATCGGTCAAACAGACTTTTCTTATCAGTCAGACAAAATTAGGGTTTTCATTGATTTTGAATCAGTCAAGCAGATTATTAGGGTTTCTTTTGATTTGTTTGAGTTTGGCTCAGGGTTTGATCGAACAGACGTTTCTTTAACAGTAAATCCCAAATTAGGGTTTGCACACACATTCTCAGAAGGATTTGAGTCCACAGTTCTTTTCAATCAACTGTCACATGGTTTTGACGCTTGTTCAAAATTCCTGTTTGTTTCTCAAAAATCTAAACATCTGGGATAGAAGCTGAGGCTTCTGATTGAAAGATTGAAGTGTTGGTTTAATCAGTAAGGTAAAAGGCGTATGGATGTTTGTTTGTTTAACTGTGCGATGCATTTGGTTATTTGGAACGCCGGACATTTGTTGATTATTTATAATTTCTAAGTTAAAATTATTGGGATAATTTCCAATTATTATAATTCAAGAAATTTAAGTAATTAAATAAACACGTGTAGAAGAAATCAAGAATTATCTGACAAAAGATTTTTATTCATTTTCAATTGTTGTTACAAATGTTTATTTGATACAGTAAATTTATTTACAGTATTTATAATAACGTTTATTACAATAATTAAAAATAAAATAAACTAAATCTACATCCTAAGTTTCTTGAAGTCTTCATCTTATACTGCTGCTTCCCTTGCCCCAATTGATATTTACCTGCAAAGCCAGAAAAAGAGAAGTCAATAACAATTAATTTGGAAAAGTATTTTTCAGACAGATAAGCAAAAACTCATCATTAAAGGTTGTTGGCCGGAATCAGTTTGTTCGTCCTCTCTGCAAATCGCAAGAAGATGTCTCTTCTTGGTTCACAAAGAGGGAAAGAAAAATCATTTTGCAAACACACAAATCATTTAAACAAAATGCACAAAGCTGCATAAATTCAAATTGTCAAAAAGGCAAACCAAACTGAAATGCCAAACCAAATTGCAAACTGAACAAACAAGTTGCACAATGCATAAAGGCAAACAAAACTGTCAACCAAACTAGGCAAACCAAACTGTCAAAGAAAGGCAAACTAAGCTGTCAACAATTTGTCAACGAAGCTGTCAAAAACTGTCAACAAGTACACAAAAACCAATGCAGAAAATCTGGAAGGTAAGAAGATATGCAGAGGAAAGCCAAATTGCAAGCAATATTTCAAAACTTTCATCATTTTCCAACCAACACCTTTTCAGAAAAAGAGTACCTTTAAGCAATATAATATGCTTATGAAGAGAGAAAGAGAAAAGTAAAAGCAGGCTTACAGTTTTTAGGCAGGCTTAGAAGACATAGATAAATATAACATTATCCCAACACTGTTAAGGGGGGCAGAACACATAAAGAAAAATATAACATAAAGCTGTAAACACATAACACAAGCCCTCAAGCCTGCTTCAGACTGCCTCAAACCTGTTACAGAAGCAAGCAAACAAAAGCTTGCCTCAAGCCTTGCAGCCTGCCTCAAACCTGTTACAGAAGCAAGCCTCAAGCCTGTCAAAAACTACACAAACATACAGCCTGCTTAAAACCTCTAAGCAAACTTCAAACCTACAAACCTGTGTTCAAACTCAGCAAGCCTGCCTAACCAATAAAGCTTGCCTGCATCAAACAACCAGAAGCAAACCTGCATAAAACCTCCAGCCTGTATACAACCACAAGCCTGCATAACACAAGCCTTGAAGCAAACTTTCAAGCCTGCTTAAAACACTTACAAAAACCTGCATAACCAAGCTTACTGGTAAACATAAACCAAGCCTGCATAACACTTCAACCCAGCCTGTATCAAGCAAGCCTGCCTGCATAGCAAGTCTGCCTATACCCAAACAAGCCTAAAAACTTGCTCAAAGATAACTTCAAGCCTGCATAGCCTTCAACAAACAAAAACTCAAACACATCCAAATATCCAAACACTAATAAACATTCTCAGAACTGACTTCATCATTGAAAATCATCAAAAACCCAAAGAGAGGAAGAAATTCAATAGCCAACAAACATTCTCAGAACTGACTTCATCATTGAAAATCATCAAAAATCTAAAGTGAGGAAAAAAGGCAACAGTTTTTAGTTTCAACATCATCAAGCAAGTCCAAACATCTAAATCAGCAGCAATAATAATACAACAGGTATTCTCAGAAGTTCATCACAGAATAATCATCAAAAGCATCACAGAAGCAAGTATTCAGAGAGGAAGAGATTCAGAAGTTGGTGGAACATGGTTTTCATATTATAGCATTTCATCATAAAACCGTTCAAAGCAAAAAGGTACAAGTACCAGGAAGCCAGCATCATCGCCACGTGTCTCCCGCCTCCGGCCACCGGGGAACGCCGCCGTCCAACTCCCTATCGCTTCTCCAGAAACGGTCATCAAGGTATCTATCCCCTTTTTCTGTTTCGTACCTCACACAAACACAAATAACACAAAGATCAAAACATGTAAAAAGCTAAAACATGCACGAATTTTGAAACCCTAAAACGCGATAGAACGAGATCGTTACCCTTTTTTATCACCGCCTGGTACAACTGTGGAGAGAGGAGAGTGGAGGTGGCGTCTAGCGGCCTTAGGCGAGAAGGAGAACGCTCAGAAGCCCCGTTCGAGAAGGATGAAGAAGACGAAGGAAGGTGGAGAGCGGCGCCGTTCCAAAAACTGTAAAACCCATTTCTGAACAAAACATAAACAAACCCTAATAAAATTTTGTCAAACGCGTTTGGGCTTCTGCCCCACAAAACTGCTAAAGCCCAATGAATCCTGGCACTACACCCCCCCCCCCCCCCCCCCCTTTTTGTCTTAATCTGCCTTGTTTCATTTTTTGGGCCATGTATATAATCCCTAAGCCCATTTAATTTCTTAACTTTTTATACAAATCAATCTTTTTTTTCTTTCTTTTTATCACCTTATTTCCTTTTTTTTTCATAACCTATTTTATTAAATAAAAATAATACATTAACTTTTTTTTGTACAAAATTTTCTTAAATACTTTTTTTATTTAGTACAATTAAAAATACATAAAAATATAGTTTACTAAGTTAAATAATTTTCTTGTGTTAAAACTTTTTTTAATTAAAACTTTTGATTATATATAATTAACAAAAAACACAAAAATAATAAATAAAAATACTTAATAATACATTAGGTTAACCTTTTGATCACTTGTAAATAATCATGTGCATCATACATTGCTTTTGATTCCTTTTTATTCTTATATTTTTACATTGAGAATGTGACGATTCGATTTGGTTGTAAATAATATTTGGACACTACTATCCTGATAAGACTCATCCCCATTTGTAAACATTTGTACCCTCATCCCCGGATACTTATTTGTAATAGCTTAGACTTTAAATTCCTGCAATTTATCGCTTTCTATATACTGTATAGTAATTAGGGTTTGTATGCGAAGATTCAAAATCAACCGCTAGATAACCTAATACAAGACAAATGCATGAAAATCAATACACAATTCACACTTGCACCTCTAGGGTAACCTCGCTTGTTGCCTCAGAAAAATGCAATCATTTCCCTCGAGTATGAGACACTCTAGCAAACGTCCCTTCGATAAACAAAGACCGTTAGTCCCTCGATGACCCTCGATATTGCCTTCGATAAACTGATCCCGTCCCTTACAAAAATTGCTAGAGCGTCTCACAAGTTGCCTTCAATAATTGTATACGATGACCCGCGCCCGTCCCGTTAGACATCCTAACACAAGGTTGTTCATCAAACACAATGGTGAAACAACACTGTTAAAAGGGTTAAAAAGCATAAGAAAGATCTTTGAGTAAAATAGGGTAGACAACTCTTAGTTACTTGATCAAAAACTTGCAAAACATCCTTGCCATTTTTCAAACACACATCTCCACACAATTTCAAAACAAACTTTCAAAAAACATTGAATTATCTTTTCAAAAAGACAAAACACCTTTGTAAAACATTCAAACGAATTGTTACAAAGGTTGCCCAGACAAGGCATCTTTTTCAAAACATTTTCAAAACCACACACACAAAGCACCATTACAAACAATTGAAAAGTAAAGGCAAGTGATCTAAAACAAGTAACTAAGAGCCCATGGATAACCATGGATGAAAAGGGTGCTAGCACCTTCCCTTTTCATAATCTACCCCCCGAACCCACGAAAACATCTCAAAGGTCTTTCCTGTGCTTTTTGACCTTTCCTTAGGATAAATAAAAAGTCGGTGGCGACTCTTGCTAAACCGAACAAATGCGAAAACAAACACAAAACCTCAAGTCAGTTCTCCCACCGTATCACAGAACTGGAGACTCTGATGGGGATTGTTCTAAAAGTGGGGTTACCTTAGGGTTTTAGATCATCTTTACATGCTTACTTTGATTGCTTTGATTGCTTTCCTTTTTGGGTTCCTTGCTTGGGTTTGTTTTAACACCTACACCCGGATTTGGGGGCACCTTTTTAGGTAAATAGCAATAAATTGTGAGGGAACTGTGCGGGGTATACCTACATGGTTGAAGCAGTAGCTATGTTAGTGTGACATATTTGTGAGTACCGGTAGCCCTTGAGTAGTCAAGGAGAATACGGGGCCGCTGAGCGATGTCCTGAAGCACTAACGAAATCTAGAACCTTACTTGACCATCTTGGCCTTTTTAGGGGTAGTGAGATGACCGACTTTGGTGCAGTCCAAAGTTGGTAGATACTCGATACTACACTCATTGAGGATTGTTTTCTTGGAATATTTTGGTCGCCAGTTAAGTGGCTAAACCAAAACAATGAACATAGAAAATAATCCAGTGATATTGAGCTCCTTAGAACCCGGTTTCTATTTTAGGACAGGATGAGCCAACTAACTTCAAGAGGGTACTTACCTACAAACCCCATGCAAGCCTAAACCTAAGGACTTGTTTGCTTTGTGTGAATATGATCACCTGTATATACACTTACTTGCTTTTGCATACATGTACATAACATCATAACATCATGCCATAGCATTTTTCAATAACCATTTCAAGGATCTCGAGGGTCTTTTGATGCAGGGTCACGTTGAACCAGACGTCTATCAAAGGGCAAGAGGATTTTCCTCTAAACATACGCCATCAAAGGTCAAGTGCAACAACTTGAATCAGGGGCTATGACCCACTCGACATGGTGAGCTTGATTCTCATGGAAAGACATCCACCGATACAAAGTTCTCCAATCAAAGATATTGATCAAAGTTCAACCTCTAACATTTCGTGTTTACCCCAAGAGATCCTTGAAAACATTGCATACATATCATTGCATAACAGGTTTCTCCTACAGGTCTCCTTATCTTCCTACTGTTTTTCAGTAAGATGGATATGGAACAAACGGTGAAAGATCTCCAAGCTCAAAACGCTCAATTCTAACAAATGTTTCTGGCTATGGGTAAAGGGAAAGAGGATCTGAAAGCTCTCCTTCTCAAAGACAAGAATAAGAAGTCCAAGAAGGCAGCATGCATCCTGAACTTGAAAAGAAGACCTAAAACCCAAGATCTTTCAACTCCACCCAGCATAGGGGTCAGTCTTGAAGAAGACCACAATTTGGAGATCATTGATGTTGAAGCTGACTACTCCGAGGAACAATATCCTCCCGCTGATGACAAGTACAAACAGTTGGAGGATCGCCTCAGTGCTATGGAGATTCAACAAATACCTGGCTTGGATTTAGGAGACATGGGTTTAGTTTCTGGATTAGTCATCCCTCCAAAGTTCAAAGTCCCTACCTTGGCCCTGTACGATGGAGTCTCTTGCCCTAAGATGCACCTAAAGCCTTATGTCCGCAAGATTCAACCGTACACAACTGATCCAAAGCTTTGGATCCATTTCTTCCAAGAAAGCCTGGTAGAGACTCAACTCGAGTGGTTTTATCAATTGGAGAGTTCTCGCATCCACACCTGGGAGGACTTAGCTGTTGCTTTTTATAAGCAGTATCAGTACAATGCTGATCTTGCACCAACTCGTGTACAATTACAGAACATGACCATGGGTTCCAACGAGAGCTTCAAAGGATACACCCAAAAGTGGAGAGATTTGGCTGGTAGGGTGCAACCCCCTTTAACTGACAGAGAGCTGATTGACATCTTCATGGGAACTTTGACAGGGCCTTTCTTCAATCACTTAATTGGAAGCTCCTCAGCCGGGTTCACCGAGCTAATACTGACCGGTGAAAGGGTCGAAGCTGGCATCAAAAGTGGGAAGATTCAAGAAGC
Organism: Vicia faba; assembly: GCA_948472305.1. Taxonomy (NCBI): domain Eukaryota; kingdom Viridiplantae; phylum Streptophyta; class Magnoliopsida; order Fabales; family Fabaceae; genus Vicia; species Vicia faba. Next base: position 1,670,762,604 of record OX451736.1, on the reverse strand, counting down.
TACACCTTCTGATGCTCAGAAAAAGCCCTACAATGGGAAGAAAGAGTCCAATGTTGTGAATGGTCAGAAGAGCCGTCATGACCAACACGTAGGAGCAACCTTGATCTCTAATCCTGCACCTGCTCAACAAAGGCAGGGGCATCAGCGTAAGGAGGTCACGCCTAAAAGACAATATACTAGGATCAACATGTCACTAGCTCAAGCGCTACAACACATGTTGAAAAAAGAGCTGATTACATTAAAAGCTCCTCATCCGAACCCTAAGACTTCTTCTCCTAACTACAACCCGGATGCAAGATGTGCTTATCATTGTGGTAGCCCAGGGCATGACACAAACAGCTGTTGGGCTCTGAAGAACAAGGTCCAAGACATGATTGATGCCAAGGAGATCGAGTTTGACCCTCCGGGGACTCTAGCATAATCACTGCTCCTATGCCAAATCATTGAGAATGTCTTTGTTTCATTTGAATTTTCAAGTTGTAATTTCTTTTGTTATTCAAACAATTAACTGTTGATGTCAAACTCTGTTTCATTAATGCATTGCATATGTTTATCTTTAATTCATCCATTCGTTTTCACCATTCTTAAACTATGCTTTCTACTTTCTTTATGATATTTAACTCTTGATAAAAAGCTACTACCCTTTAGAGGGAGGATGACGAAACAATGCCATAATCTCATACAATATGCTTTTGAACAGACCTTGCTAACGATGTACAGGAATTTCTTTCAAATCCTAAACACTGGAGTTATAAGGAAGATAATCCCTAGTCAACCCCTTCGAGCCAAAGAAGTAGGAGTTTTCTGTTCTAAATAAATTGAAACCTTTGATTTAAACCTGGGGCAGGGTAGTCTCTCAGTTAATTCAAAAAGGATGCGCATTGAAGTCGCAAACTCTCAGTTCGTAATACAACGAACAACATCAAAAACATTCATCTGGAACCAAAAGACAATGATGGTTCCTTATCTCATAGGCAGTCAATCTCTCAAAAGAGAAAGTCCCACTGAGCCAAAACCTACAAAGGAGGCTTAAGAAAGCTGGGGCATCCCGCTGACTGTAATCTCAAAAAGAGGAACAGTCAGGCAAAAGTTAGGGATAACAAATCAAAAGAACGAGGTCATTACAAATCCTCAACAACATGAAAAATGTTGCAAAAAAAAGAGATGATGACTGCCTTCCAAAACTTAACTAATGTGAGCCATCACCAAAAAGTCATTCCAAACTCGAATAGAGTTCGACGTACAATTAACTGAGTTTAGGATTGAAGAACATCACGAAGAGCGGGTGGGTACGAATATACTTTGAGCCTTTATCCTTTGTTTCTTAAACTGTGAACCAAGCCACGTTACAACCCTCCAAAAGTCCTAATTGAAGCATGGGTTAGTTCGAAAGCATACTGTTACAAAAGGTATCCTGACTCCTGTAAGGCTTTGCCCTAAATCTTGTGTTGAATTTGTCTTATAAAAAGTTTACTTGCTAAAAATGCATTTTTCAAAACTTCGAGACAAGCATAAACTTTGCATTATTTGAATATCATTGTTTACACATGGTTTACTTGTTTAAACAGCAAAGAAATTCATACAACGAATATCCGATGAACTAAAGCCCTCTCAGTGAGTAAAAATCTCTTCAAGTGGGATGACACTTCCGTTACAAAAATATCATATCAACAAGAGGGGATTTTATTTGGTATTGTCCATTTAACCTGGGGCAGTCCAGTCAAGATTTCAACAAATCTCTCAATTACAGATTAACCTGGGGCAAGTCTTTATCACCATCACATGAGGCATCAAACGTCAATCTCATCAAAGAGTTACGTACAGTCCAAATGTCCTGGCAATATCACAAGCATCTGATACTAGGGGCAGCGATGAAACCTCTCCGAAATCTTTCTGAAAAGAAATTCAAGCGTCCTCGAGGAGTTCATCACCTCTCTAACAGACCAGCAGTCATGGGTTTATTTCCCCAACATTTGTCAAGGATTTATTTTCCAAAACAAATTACATTTCAAGTTTCAAGAGCGTTCAAAAATTTCCTTCATCACCTGCTGGAAGTTGCGGTCATCATCAAAAATTCCTTCATCACCTGTTGGAAGATACGGTCCTAATATGCTCCAGACATGGTTGCCATTCTGTAACCTTTTCAGATCCCAGTTTAATACTTGTAGCAAGCCAGGAAAATATCTGTGGATGGCTGATTGTGGATTAATACCTGTAACAAGCCAGGAAACTATCTACATGAAGAGATTGAAGATGAATACCTGAAACAAGCCAGGAAGCCTTTCTTTCTCAGGTCAGAGATCAATACCTGAAACCAGCCAGGACAGTATCTCCTTGACCAACCTTTTCAGATCCCAGTTTAATACCTGTAGCAAGCCAGGAAAATATCTGTGGACGACTGATTGTGGATTAATACCTGAAACAAGCCAGGAAAAGTATCTACATGAAGAGATTGAAGATTAATACCTGTAACAAGCCAGGAAGACCTTTCTTTCTCAGGTCAGAGATCAATACCTGAAACCAGCCAGGACAGTATCTCCTTGACCAACCTTTTCAGATCCCAGTTTAATACCTGTAGCAAGCCAGGAAAATATCTGCGGACGACTGATTATGGATTAATACCTGAAACAAGCCAGGAAAAGTATCTACATGAAGAGATTGAAGATTAATACCTGTAACAAGACAGGAAGACCTTTCTTTCTCAGGTCAGAGATCAATACCTAAACCATCCAGGACAGTATCTCCTTGACCAACCTTTTCAGATCCCAGTTTAATACTTGTAGCAAGCCAGGAAAATATATGTGGACGACTGATTGCGGATTAATACCTGAAACAAGCCAGGAAAAGTATCTACATGAAGAGATTGGAGATTAATACCTGTAACAAGCCAGGAAAAGTATCTACATGAAGAGATTGAAGATTAATACCTGTAACAAGCCAGGAAGACCTTTCTTTCTCAGGTCAGAGATCAATACCTGAAACCAGCCAGGACAGTATCTCCTTGACCAACCTTTTCTGATCCCAGTTTAATACCTGTAGTAAGCCAGGAAAATATCTGTGGACGACTGATTGTAGATTAATACCTGTAACAAGCCAGGAAAACTATCTACGTGAAAAGATTGAAGTTCAATACCTGTAACAAGCCAGGAAAACTATCTTTCTTTCTCAGGTCAGAGATTAATACCTGAAACCAGCCAGGACAACTATCTCACCGACCAACCTTTTCAAGTTCCAGATCAATACCTGCAGCAATCAAAAGATTCTTGCAATCCCCTGCAGCAGTCAAAGATTCACTTTCCCTGGCAACAGTCAAGATTCTATTATCTCCGGCTATCCAGGATTCATCTATCCTCAGCAAGACAGCTACTCAGCTTACATGCGCATCCATTACATTCATATATCATAAACATTGACGAAACGCAATTTATTGCATCATACATATCATGCAATATAACTTTGTGTTTAGCTAACATTTTTTCCTTTTCAGGATAAGAATAAAGGCTATTGTGATCGGTGGATCTGGAACCGACTGTTTAACGCTGGTTCGCGAAATGTCGCGGAAGCAAGAGTCGCCACCGTCTTTTATTTTCTCCAACATGGAAAGGACAAAAGCACAGAAAAATTCCTTATTGAGATTAGTTCTCAGTTCGGGAGGTAGATTTATAGAAAGGGAAGGTATTAGCACCCTTTCTATCCATGGTTATCCACGGGCTATTAGATACTTGCTCATTTGTGTTTTCAAAATGTTTGTTTGCTTTTCAAGGTGAGTGGGTTTGAAAAAGTTCCGTTTAAAATTTCAGTTCGACTCTTGTATCAGTCCTCAAGAGTGTTTGAAAAGTTGTTTTTGAAAGCTTTTTGCAAAGTGTCGGTGTGAAAAGAAGTTTTTGATTTGTTTTGAATTAGAGCAAGTATCTACGAGTCATCTACCTACCCTAAGGAATTAGTCTGTGTAAATGTCCTTAAGGTAGTGCCATCCCACCATTGAGAGGTAGGTAGCACCACCGTTGGAGGTGTTCGGGTCAATTCGAGGATTAGGGACAGTGTGGTCACCAGAGCAATAATAGGACACCTTAGAAGCTACCCCCATGCCATGTTCATGGACATGAGGACTTACTAAAACATCCTCTACTCGACGACCACATTTCGAGGGGCAAGGCAACAGTGAGGCGTACCCTAGGAGTGGTGTGCGAATTGTGTGTCATTTTCAGTTATTATTTGTCTTGTCATACATTGGGTGAGCTACGCTTTGATTTTATTTGGGCATACATTCTTTCATGTGATTGTTAGCAATTAAAAGGTGCGGAAATTAAAATGCGGAAAATAAAGGTCCTACGCTATTACAAGGCTTTGGGGCAATTACATTATATTTAAAACAAAAAATGTAAATAAACTCGCGAAAAGAAATTAGAAGCGAAAGTGCGAGGGCGTTGGACCCTTTAAGAAAATTGAATTGAAATAACAAATTAATTAATGATTAAATAAAGAAAAGAAACTTATTTTTTGATGTTTTTATATTTAATGAAAAAAAGGAAGATTAATTGAAATTAGAAATTTAAATAAAAACCCTAATTCTAGTTTGTTTTTAATTATTAAAAAAATGTTTAAGTTTTGACCTAATTTAACCCTAATTAATTAAATGTCATATTTATTTACAAGATAATTAATAATTAATAATAATAAGAAGAAAAATTTAATTATTGAGAGAAAGAGTAAAAATGCTAGAAACCCTAATTTTTATGTTTTTTAGTTATTAAGAAGTAAAAAATTAAAACCCTAAATTAAAACTAAATTGATCATTAAATTTATTTACAAAATTAATGGAAATTAATATTAGTAAAACATATTTTTTGTTTTATGATTTTCTGGTTTTTTGTGTTATAAAATTATTTTGTGGAATTAATTAAAAAAAACAATAAAACAAATTAAAAAGAATTAAGAAGAAAAAGAAAGAAAAATTAAAAAGGAAGAATACAAACAGCAGGGGGGTGTCTGGCCCCTTTGGAGGTGTTTTGTGAGTAATCTTGGCCCAATAACTCCAGGCCTTTTTGACTTCTCAGACTTGTGTATGGAGTTGTTGACCAATGCATATGGTGATCTGCAAGTTCTGACCATTGGATTGGTCTCTGAAGACATGTGGCAGGCACAAGCGTTGGGGAGTTTGGTGGACCACTGGAAGGGAATTGTACCTGAACGCATTATAAGAAAAAATATAGGGAAATATGGGGGACCTGGGAATCGAACCCAGGTCCCATTGCTTGCATGACAACGCATCTACCAATGGAGCTAGTGTGTTTCTTTGTTTATTTAGTGGGCGATGAATATTATATGTGACAAATAAGCATTATACTGGACAATAAAAAAAAAGGCGCCAGTTATTCAAACTGGCCAACCATCATTCAACACGCTAGCATCTTCTTCTCCCTTCTTCATTTTTGCCTGAAAATATAGAATAGATAGCGGGGGTTTTAAACCCCCACTAACCTCAAACCTGCAAAATAGCGATTAGCATATAGTGCAAAAGAGAAAGGGCGCGATGGTTGGTTTCTACTTGTTTGAAAGTCCTGATTTTATTGGTATAGGTCTTATGGTCCAATTATTCCAGATATGCAAAGCCCCAAAATTAGAGCTCTGAAACCCTAGGCAGCTTTCATGGTGGATTCACGTACAGGGCTTAAAAACTCAATTGGATGGCACCATTAGCTTTAGAATGATCAGGTTAGTATAAATCAAGCATTAAAAATCAAAAATACTGCATGAATAATGAAACACGAATATGAAAATTTTCAAAGAAAGTCAGACTTTGTTATACCGATTCCTTGAGTATGGATGGTTGAGTTTGATTGGAATGGCTTCCTGGACGTGTCAGGAGTGTAATGGAATAGTTATTTGGCTTTGAAACGAACTCTAACTATGAAAACAGTTTTCAATTTTTTTGGAAAAAATGCAAAGTTGTTCTCTGTGTTTGGGCGCAACTTTCTCGTTCTTGAGCATTAGGGTTTCTTTGTATATGTATGAGGAATGATTCTAGGTCAAAAACAAAGCCCATGATCCATGTTTTAATGCCTTTCAATATTTGATTTTCAAGCATCTTTTTCAATCTTTTCTTGCCATGAAACTTGCCTATTTTGGAAGATCTTGCCTCTTGAGCATGTGCACAAAATATTTAGGTCATCAAGAGTGAATATGCTGCATAAAAAGATTTGGCAAACATATTTTAGTATTTTTCTTATATTTAATTTTAATTAAATGAATTAATAGGATAATAAACTCAATTAATTAATTAAAAATAAGAAAATAACTCCCCTTTGGGTCAATGGGTCGTGCATAGCTTTTGGGTGATGATTCTTGGAAGAAATTGAGGCCCATTAGCAATTTTGAGGCATTTGAAGCAAAGTTGACTTTTCAAAATTCCCAAAAATTTCCCAAATTACACAAGGCATATCTTGCTCAATTTTTAAGCTTTGTTCATGTTCTTGGACATTTTGGAAAGGTATTGAAGTCCTCTAACTAATGTATTTGGTCCCATGTCATTTTGATTTACCAATCTCAAGTTATGGTCTTTGACTTAAAGTGCCTTTTTGTTGACTTTTGAAAATGACCTATAATGTTGAGATTGATAACTTTTTGTGAGAGCATTTCTTGGACTTGAAGTGTGAAGATGAGTTGTAGGAAATGTCATTCTCTTCAAAATTAGCTTTGGATGGAATTTTTCTGATAAACCATGTGGAAGTTATGCCCTAGTCAATTTGCAGTTGACTTTTTCAACAGTCCAAAAATAGAAACTTTTGCATCTTGAGACTTTTTGAGCCATGCCTTGAGAATCATGATCAAGAATTGATCAAATGATGTTTGTGGCTTCAAAATAAGATGTTGACCAAAAATTTTGACTTTTGACTGTCAAATGACCATTTTGCCCCTACAGTTGTCTGTTGAGCAATTAGGGTTTTTGATTGTGCAATTTTGTGCTGTAAGTCTTGAAACTTGACATAAGGATGCTTGACAATGTTTATAGGCATGTGGGACTTGTTTGGACCCTTGGAAGCTTCAATTTCTTTTCCAGAACCAAAACCCTAATTTTTGACTGTTAGGAGGCCATTGGACTATGCAACCTTTGGGAGATTTTGAAGCTTACTCTTAGCAAATCTTGAAGGAAATGGGAGGGCAAATTTTGGGGTACAACAGTTGCCCCTGTTAAATCTTCTTAGACCTGAGGATGTAGATTGGCTGACGTGCCTTTCGTAATCCGAAGGTGGAAGATGATTGAACACTAGAGTGCCCAAAAATTTGCGCTCACATGTTGGCAGTGTGATGGTGGGAATGGGCTTATAGATGCCATCTGGAGATTGGTGGATAGGAGGATGGGCTTATAGATGCCATGTTGAGGGGTGATGGATAGGTGGATGGGCTTATAGATGCCATCTGGGTGTCGATCGCGTAAGAGATTCCTTAGCGAGAACTTGCGTGCCTGAAAAAGAAAATGATTACCTGGCCTGTTACAGGAGCTGGTCTTCAGACTCTTTGTGTAGATGTGCCCTGACTGGTTACAGGAATTGAATCTTAAAACCTCTTCAGACGTGCCCTAGCGAGATACAGGAATCGAGTCTGGAGCTTCAAAAGGTGATGAATGAATCAGGGATGGTTACTAACTCAACGGGACTATGAGAGAACCTTGGGCGATTACTACCTCAACAGTAACGATGAGAGAATCTGGGGCGATTACTACCTCAACAGTAACGATGAGAGAACCTTGGGCGATTACTACCTCAACAGTAACGATGAGAGAATCTGGGGAGATTACTACCTCAACAGTAACGATGAGAGAACCTGGGGCGATTACTACCTCAACAGTAATGATGAGAGAATCTGGGGCGATTACTACCTCAACAGTAACGATGAGAGAATCTGGGGTGATTACTACCTCAACAGTAACGATGAGAGAATCTGGAGTGATTACTACCTCAACAGTAACGATGAGAGAACCTGGGGCGATTACTACCTCAACAGTAACGATGAGAGAATCTGGGGCGATTACTACCTCAACAGAAACGATGAGAGAATCTGGGGTGATTACTACCTCAACAGTAACGATGAGAGAATCTGGGGCGATTACTACCTCAACAGTAACGATGAGAGAATCTTGGATGTCTTCTACTGAGTCTTCATCAGGAAAATCTTTAAGAATCGATTTAACTGGACCAGAGAAGGCCTTTGACGGGATAAGAATCAGGAAAATCTTTAGGAGTCGATTTAACTGAACCAGGCAAGGTCTTGGAATCTTCAACTGGAATAAGAATCAGGGAGATCTTAGGGTCGATCTGACTGAACCAGAGAAGGCCTTTGACGGGATAAGAATCAGGAAAATCTTTAGGAGTCGATTTAACTGAACCAGGCAAGGTCTTGGAATCTTCAACTGGAATAAGAATCAAGGAGATCTTAGGGTCGATCTGACTGAACCAGAGAAGGTCTTGGATTAACGTTGATTGGATAAGAATCAGAAAAATCTTAGAATCGATTTAACTGAACCAGACTAAAGTCTTGGAATCTTCTTTGACTGGATAAGAATCAGAAAAATCTTAGGGTCGATTTAACTGAACCAGACGAAAGTCTTGAAATAACTTCAACTGGATAAGAATCAGAAAAATCTTTAGGAACCGATTTAGCTGAACCAGAGGAGGTCTTGGACATAGCTGAGAACTTAACTGGATCTTTCCTGAAAGGTAAAGGTCAGTCATATGCAATGCATGATATGGATCAAGCCATGATGTTCTCGACATAAATGAGATTGTATGTTCATGATGCATATATGCATGCTATAATGTATAGAAATGCGATGTTTATGAATGTATGTTTTTGTCTAGGAAAGTAAATCCTTGACGGGTGCCGGGAAGTCACATCCTGGGCTGATGTTGGAGAATAGTGCTTTGTTGTTTCCGCTGGGGATGATAGTTGCAAGAATACCGGTAGGAGAAGATAACTCCGTTAGGGAATAAACTTGGCGAATGGATTACTCTGCGGGGAGAAAATTATTCTAGCGATCTTGCTGGGGAACAATACTCTGTGGGAAGAGAGGTACGTTATTCTGCCGGGATGTTGATGGTAACTTTGCTGGGGATACCGTTGTTATGTTGGAAGTGTTAATAGACTCCGCTGGGGATAGGAAGACTTCGCCAAGGACGATCTTTCCGTGGCTTTTGGCTGAGGATAACCCAGTTATATCCTGGTAGGGAAATAACCTTTGAATAAAGCCGGGAGACGCGTTCGTGCTCTGTAGGTGGCAAGCTTCCAGAATCTACTGGGGATAAGCTTCCTGCTGGGGAGATGATTCAAACTTTCCTGGGGAAATCTTGAACTATACTGGACTCTCCTGGGGAAGTTTTGAGATGTACTGGGAGTGACTCCACTGAATGTCTGGTTGACCACCGGGGAACAATCTTAGATCAAGACTGCCGGGGATGTTTGTTAAGAATGTCCGTATATTGTGCTGGGGAATGTTGAGATATGCGGGGGATACCCAACTTCCTTAAGGCTGATTGTATAACTTTGCTTGGGGAGAGTGCATTGACTTGCTGACTCGCTCTCTGGGGAATTAAGATATACTGGTTATGTTCTTCAGCCGAACTTACCTTGGTACCTTGGTGGACAGAACAATTAGATTGCTTAGACCACTCATTATTGCCCCTGCTTCTAATGTTACCTGTAATTAATCCTTTGTTTCGTATACAAATATTTATGAGTTAGCAATTATTATCAAATGCATATATCACAAATTGAACCTTGGACGTCCTTCGCAAAACAAAACAGAAAAGGAAAAACAATTGGCAATTTTAACTGAAAAGTGATTTTTGTATTGATTTTTGAATTTGCCTGTAAATAGGCGTTTATATACAAGAGGCTGACGTCCTAGTAATAGAACGCCGCCGAATAAGAGTTTATACAAATTTGTACAAATAAAAATAAAACAGCTGTGTGAAAAGAATAATCCCACTGGGTTCCAACTCTGCTATCGCCTTTATATCTTCGAGCGTCTCATCACTTGATGACCTAGCTGAAGATGAAGCTGATTGATCGATGCTGTCTGAACTTGGTGTTGATACCGGATTCTGGATGCGAAGTGATCCAATGGGACATAGTATTACGCTTTATCCCTAACTTTTGCCTGGACCGCCCTTTCGGGTTTTCAGTCCACCGGGATACCCATTTTTGCCCAAGCCGCCTTTTCAGGTTTTCGACTTGCCGGGTGTACAGAGATTTTTTATTTCATCCCTTCATTTTGCCCGAACCCTTTTGGTTCGCCGGGAAGCCCTAATTTTTGCCTAGGTATGTCAACCTAGCGGGTTTTTTATCATGCGTAGTATCTTTTTACTATGTCTGCATTTGCAGGGTGAGGAAGGTCGTCACCATCCATGGTGGTCAGAATCATGGCTCCTCTTGAGAACACGTGTTTAACCATAAATGGCCCTTCGTACGTGGGGGTCCACTTTCCCCTTGGATCACTCTGAGGAAGGATGATACGTTTGATTACCAGATCCCCAACTTGATATTCTTGTGGTCTGACTTTCTTATTAAATGCCCTGATCATCCGTTTTTGGTACGTTTGACCATGACAAATAGCAGTGAGTCTCTTTTCGTCAATTAGATTTAGCTGATCAAGTCGTGTCTGGATCCAATCATCTTCACTCAGATCTGCATCCTTCATTATCCGGAGAGAGGGTATCTGAACTTCAATCGGCAAGACTGCCTCCATGCCGTAAACCAAGGAAAAAGGGGTTGCCCCAGTTGATGTCTTGGCTGAGGTACGATACCCATGTAGAGCAAACGGTAACATCTTGTGCCAATCTTTATAAGTCACTGTCATCTTCTGCATGATTTTCTTGATATTCTTATTCGCTGCTTCTACAGCCCCATTCATCTTCGGCCGGTAGGGAGAAGAGTTGTGGTGCTGTATCTTGAATTACTCGCAGAGCTCAGTGATCATCTTGTTATTGAGATTGGTACCGTTGTCTGTAATGATTCTTTCTGGGATGCCGTATCGACAGATCAAGTTATGCCGAATGAACCGTGCAACGACATTCTTGGTTACTGTAGCGTAGGAAGCTGCTTCAACCCACTTCGTGAAGTAATCAATCGCTACCAGGATGAAGCGATGCCCATTGGACGCTGTAGGTTTAATCTCGCCGATCATATCTATGCCCCACATTGCAAAAGGCCAAGGTGCAGTCAGGACGTTCAGAGGGACTGGAGGAACATGCACCTTGTCTGCATATATCTGGCATTTATGGCATGTCTGAGAATGTTGGTAGTAGTCGGCTTCCATGGTGGACCAAAAATACCCTGCCCGAAGGATTTTCTTTGCCATGGTGTGTCCACTAGAATGTGTTCCGAAGGTACCTTCATGTAGCTCTGCCATGATCCTTTCTGCTTCAGTCTTATCCACACAACGCAGTAAGGTCGAATCATGGTTTCGCTTGTACAGAATGCCATTGCTGAGGAAGAACTTCGCTGCGAATCTTCTCAGAAACTTTTTATCGTTGACAGATGCACCTTCAGGGTACTCCTGAGCTTCCAAGTATCTCTTCACCTCATGGTACCAGGGTTTCTCAGTCACCAACTCAGTCTCAAGATCACAACAGTATGCCGGTTCGTTCAGTTTCCAGATGATGACCCGGGGAGCCTCATTATCCCATTTGACTTTGAACATGGAAGACATCGTAGCTAACGTGTCCGCCAATTGATTCTCCTCTCTCGGGAAATGTTCAAAGGTTATCTCTGAAGTGGGGGATCAATGTCAACACACATTCTCTGTAAGGAATAAGATTCGGATGTTTCGTATCCCACTCCCCTTTGATCTGATTGATCACGAGAGCGGAATCTTCGAAGACACTCAGAAACTTGATCCTTAAGTCAATCGCAGCTAGGAGACCCATGATGCATGCCTCATACTCCGCCATGTTGTTGGTGCAGTTGAAACATAGACGGGCAGTGAGTGGAGTATGAGTGCCTTGAGGGGATATGATTACAGCGCCGATACCGTTACCCAAAGCGTTGGAGGCTCCGTCAAAGTGCATAGACCATTGGGATCCTTCCTCGGGTCCTTCATCCGGTCCAGCTACTTCACAATCAGTCACTATCATGATGCTCTCGTCTGGAAACTCGAAGTTCATTGACTGATAGTCGTCTACTACCTGATGTGCCAAGTGGTCTGCCAATACACTTCCTTTGATGGCTTTCTGAGTCGTGTATTGTATGTCGTATTCTGTCAAGATCATTTGCCATCTTGCTATTCTCCCAGATAGAGCAGGCTTTTCAAATATGTACTTTATTGGATCCATTTTTGAAATCAACAAGGTAGTGTGAGTCAGCATATACTGTCTCAGCCGGCGAGCAGCCCATACCAAAGCGCAGTAAGTTTTCTCGAGCAGTGAGTATCGGGTTTCACAGTCGGTAAACTTTTTGCTAAGGTAATAAATGGCATGCTCTTTTCGGCCAGACTCGTCATGCTGCCCCAACACACACCCCATTGAGTTGTCAAGTACTGTCAGGTATAGTATCAGAGGTCTCCCTTCAACCGGTGGCATAAGAATGGGTGGTTCTTGGAGATACTCTTTGATTCTGTCAAAAGCGGCCTGACATTCATCATTCCAACGTACTACCTGATCTTTCTTCAGCAGCTTGAAGATTGGTTCACAGGTGGCAGTTAGATGGGAGATGAATCGAGTAATGTAATTTAGACATCCTAGAAAACCTCTGACTTCTTTCTCTGTCTTAGGAACTGGCATCTCTTGAATGGCTTTAACCTTGGCAGGGTCTACCTGAATACCCTTATCACTTACAACGAAGCCTAGCAACTTTCCAGATCTTACCCCGAAGGTGCACTTGTTCGGGTTCAACCTCAGCTTGTACAACTTCAGACGGTCAAACAATTTCTGCAGATGATCAAGGTGTTCTTCCTCAGTTTAGGACCTTGCAATCATGTCATCGACATACACTTCGATCTCATGATGGATCATGTCATGAAATAAAGCAACCATGGCACGTTGGTAGGTTGCCCCAGCATTCTTCAACCCGAATGGCATGACCTTGTAGCAGAAGGTGCCCCACTGAGTAACAAAGGTAGTCTTTTCCATGTCTTCAGGAGCCATCTTGATCTGATTATACCCTGAAAAACCATCCATGAAGGAAAACACCTTATGCTGAGCAGTATTGTCAACAAGGACATCAATGTGAGGTAGAGGGAAGTCATCCTTGGGGCTGGCCCTGTTCATATCCCTGTAGTCGACACACATTCTGACCTTACCATCTTTCTTTGGTACCGGCACCACATTAGCAACCCACTGAGGGTAAGAAGTTACTGCAAGAAACTCGGCATCAAACAGCTTCATAACCTCAGCTTTGATCTTCTCAGACATCTCTGGACGCATACGGCGGACCTTCTGCTTAACCGGAGGGCAGTCTTCCTTGGTAGGCAAATGATGGACCACAATGTCGGTATCCAACCCGGGCATGTCTTCGTAGGACCAGGCAAAGATCTCCACATAATCATGTAACATCCGAGTCAACCGTTGCTTCACGCTGAGCTCTAGGTTGGCACCAATTTTGACTTCCTTTCTATTTGTCTCAGTACCCAGATTTATTGTTTCCACTGGCTCTTCATGTGGTTGAATTGCCCTCTCTTCCTGGAGTAACAGTCTTGCAAGCTCGCCAGGCACTTCGCAATCATCTTCACCTTCGTCTTTGGCTAAGTTGATCGGATTTTCGAAGTCATAACTGGCAGTAGCAGAGTCGTTACCAGTGAGATCCAGAGTGGATTGAAACCTGTATGAGTGAGTGTGTGTAAATACAGCTGTTTTGCAATATATAAAGAAAGGAAAGAAAGAAAAGGAGCCTAAGATTTGAAGTGCGAGAAAACGTCCAAGGTCTTTATTCATGATATATGAAATGACAATTAATATGCCCTCACAAATGAAGCCACGGTGCCCCGGGTAAGACACCGGGCCATAGAGTTTTAATTCATTGTTTATTACAAATAACAAAAACAAAGGAATCCATTACTGCGTAACAAAAGTAACAGGTGTATGATCTTTGGCAGTCCAATTGTTCAATCCACCGTCAGTCGTCGGGTAGATCCAGCTATTGAACTCTGATTCTTCCACTTCATCTGCATCCCCAATAGCATTCACTCCTGGATTGGTGATGAGCACAAGAGGTCTTCCGGTCTTAGCTTTGCGCACAACCCTCTGAGCCTCTGCAGTAAAACCCAGCCCAAACTTATTAGTCTTAGGAGTAAAATCAGGGAGCCTGCCCCAGTTAGCACATTCACCTTTCTCGATCACAGCCTGGGCGTCCTTCAAGGAAGCCATTTTCAAAGGAAAGTCCTCTTCAACCACTGTTTCTGTTGCTGCCAAAGTTGGAGGTACCTCTTCAAAATGCTGAAAGGGGGTTTCAATAAACTCCCTGTCCATCTCAATATACCGGAAGGAATTTAAGTGACTCACCATATATTCTTCCTCTCCCTGCACAATGACAATCTTCCCTCTGACGGGGTACTTGAGCTTTTGGTGTAGGGTAGAGGTCACTGCCCCAGCTTTGTGAATCCAAGGTCGACCCAGTAAACAGGAATAAGATGGACGAATATCCATCACATAGAAAGTTGAGTCGAATACTTGGGAACCCACACGAATAGGAATGTCTACCTCTCCATGAACCATCCTCTTAGATCCGTCAAAGGCTCGAACAATGATGTTGCTAGGTTTCAATTCCAGGCCCTCACAATCCAACCGGTCTAAGGCCTTTTTGGGTAGCACATTCAGGGAAGAACCGGTGTCCACCAACACGTGCGCAAGAGTAGTGCCCCTGCATTCAATAGAGACATGCAGGGCATCATTGTGGTTCTTTCCCTTAGCAGTAAGGTCAGCATCCGAGAAACCCAAACCATTGTCAGCTGTCAAATTAGCTACGCAATCGGTAAACTGGTCTGCAGATGTCTCCTGTGGCACATGGGCCGTCTTTAGAAATGAAATCAGGGCCTTAGCATGGGCCTCTGAGCACAGCAGCAAGGAGAGCATAGAGATCTTGGAGGGGGTATGCCGCAGCTGTTCAACAACATTAAAATCGCTCTTCTTGATTATTTTAAGAATTTCCTCCATCTCTTGCTGGGAGGCTTCAACATTCACAGATTTTGGTGCCTCCACCCGGGCAGGCTCATCTTCAATCCCTTTGCCCCGAGCATTAGATGACTCGGCAGCAGGGGAAACAACTTGATCAGAAATGGAAACAGGTGCTCTTACAGGCGTTATTATGAGAGGTCTTCGAATAGTTGGTGGCACAATGTCAGGCGAGAAGAGCCTTCCACTGCAGGTTACTTTGGCTGGACCAGTGATATTGCTGATGCTAGTACCAGTGTTGAAATCTTGCTTTATACCATGTACATATACATCTGCCCTATAGTGCCATGGGACAGCCTTATCAGATTCATAGGGGAGAGGCCCCGGAACAGTAATAACAACGGGTGCGACAGTCATGGTTTTAACTGGCTTCCTCGGGGGAGCCTTGATTGGATTGTTGAAAATTGTAACGACAGATACTTCTTCCACAGGAACAAAAGGAACAGCGGTCTTCTTGAACAAAATCTCCTTGCTATCCATCAGGCTTTGGATGCCTAACTTCAGCAACAGACAACCAGAAAGGGAAACAGCACACAAAAGGCAACCTTCGCTACAACCCAGAAATAAACCGGCCAGCAGTAGGTTCCTCTTAACAGTCAACAGAGGAGTAGCTACATCATTCACAGAAACGGCATACAAATCTTCGTCAACAGCATTTACTCCATGCTGGGGCATAGGAGCAGTCACAACATTTGGCCTCTCAGGCGCCTCAAATTGTATCTCCTTCGCATCAATAAGGTCTTGCACCTTGTTTCTTAAAGCCCAGCAGTCATCAGTAGAAGGCCCCGGGCTACCGGAGTGATAAGCACAGTGGGCATTTGGATTATACTTCGGAGAGGCAGTATTCACAACCTTCGGGGCCTCCCTGACAATCACCAAGTTGGTTGATAGCAGTTGCGGCAGGATTTGTGATAGGGTCATACTCAGCCGGGTAAATTCTCTTCTGGGTCTCTCAGCCCTTTGTTGATTGGTTTGCCGAGGAGCGACAGCAGGCTTAGCAATAACCACCGCGTTGACAGACTGGCGGCGCTCTGGTTTATCTTACCTTCTAGGCCCATACACAGCACTGGCCTCCTTCTTAAAAGGTTTCTTCTCAGAACTCGAAGACGCACCTTTCTGAATTTTACCGGACTTCATTCCAGCCTCTATCCTCTCCCCAGTCAGAATAAGGTCAGTGAACCCTGCAGACGAATTACCGATGAGATGATTGAAAAATGGCCCGGATAGGGTCCCCAAGAACATATCTACCAGCTCACGGTCTGTTAACGGAGGCTGCACCCTGCCAGCCAGATCCCTCCACTTCTGCGCATACACTTTAAAACTTTCGCTTGATCCTAGCGACATACCCTGGAGTTGGGTACGTGTAGGAGCAAGGTCGGCATTATATTGATACTGCTTGTAAAAAGCAGTAGCCAACTCCTCCCAGTTACGAACCTTAGTTCCATCCAGCTGATAGAACCATTCGAGATGAGTCCCTGAAAGACTCTCCTGGAAGAAGTGGATCCACAAGTTCTTGTCCACTGTGTACGGCTGAATCTTCCGCACATAAGATCTGAGGTGTAGCTTAGGGCAGGATGCCCCGTCATACTTGGTGAAAGATGGTGCTTTAAACTTGTGAGGGATGATCACACCAGTAGATAAGCCCAAGTCTCCGAAATCCAAACCATGCACTTGTTGAATTTCCATGGCATTCAGTCTGTCTTCCAACTGCTTGTACCGGTCTTCAGCAGGAGGATACTGTTCCTCATTAAAATCAGTCTCGTTGTCAGAGACTACTGGACTTGGAGCCTTTCCCCCCTGGGGACTGTCTTTGCCTACAGAAGAACCAGCTTCCTCATTCTGCAGAGTATTACCAAACCTCCGGCCCGAGTTGAAAAGAACAGTTCTCTTCTTCTTCTTCTCCTTCTTCAGGAGCAAAGCCTTCAGCTCTTCTTGGCCTTGAGCCAAACCCATGATCAGCTCTTGAAATTATGCGTTCTGCGCCTGAAGGGCTTTGATAGACATCTCGGTTGATGATTCAGGGTTCATGATGCTGAAATAAACAGCGAAGAACAGTAAGCAACCTGAAAAGAAGAATACCTGCTATGCACATGATGAATGGAATGCGTATGATTCATGTTTTCAAAGACAATCGGGAATCAACTTTGTAAACAAAAAGTAACACACTTTATTAGATTCAACTTTGAAATTTAAATTGTTCAACAGGTTGCCCTTAGGCGTTACATAAAATGGAAATACTGAAAAGGGAAATGAAACTGTAAAAGAACATCCAGAGCTCCTCATTGATCCCAGGGTCTCCTCTTCTCAGTACGGATGTAGTCATTCAGAGCTCGCTCATTCTCCAACTGCTTTGTCAGCTTCTGGATCTTCAATTCCTGCTCGTTGAACTTTTCTCGATAAGAATCCCGTTCTTCTCGCAGTTGCGACCAAGACCTCTTTAATGTCTCATAATCAGTAGGTATCTGAGGAGGGAGGACAGTTGGAGGAACCCCATCTTTGTCAGGATACTCAAGAATGACGGGTCTGACAACTTCGTATGGCATTCCTAACTTCTGAGCACGGATACGAACCCATTTGTAGTAGGCTTCCATAGGTAGAGAAGTCTTTGGCCCCAAGTCTTGTGGGTCAGCTTTATGAACTCTGTCCCAAGCCTTGATGAACCTACGACGCAGCTCGTCACTATCCACCTGAAACTCAAAACTGATGTGAGTCACCAGCATCTCATGAGGCCCTGCTCTTCTGGCTCTTCCAAACTGACGGAGAGCTAGACATGGATTATAAGAGATTCCTCCTTGGGTACCAATCAGAGGAACATTAGGGTATTCTCCGCAACGATCAATAACAGCTACCTCATCCAAACCTCTGAGAGTCCAAATGATGTCCTTATCAGTGAGAGACATTAACCTGTGAGCCCAACCTCTTCCTTCTTGGTTCTTCAGCACGAACTTAGGGAGGTGAAAAATAAACCACCTCACCAACAGAGGGATGCAACACCACAGAGTTCCTCGTCTTCGGGCAGTACGAGCATAGAGTTGTTGCAGGATGTCACCCAAGAGAGTGGGCATAGGGTTCCGAGACATGAAGATCCTTATGGCAGTGACATTGATGAAGTTGTCAGGATTAGGGAACAAGACTAGACCATAGATTAAGAGAGCCAGGATGTCTTCATATGCCCTAAAGTCCAAGTCATTCCAGAAACTGTTAGCTTTACCAACCAGAAACTTGGCCAAGAAACCCTTAACTCCGCTTCTAGTCACCCAGTTGTCCATTACTTCTTGGTGGGTCAAGGGGAGAGCTGCAGCAACCTCCTCAAGCCTAAGAGTCTTTTCCCAACCAGTGAAGGGAGTCTGATCCAAGATAGGGATACCAAGCAAATCAGAGAACTCTTCCAGGGTAGGGACCAGCTGGAAGTCTTGAAAGGTGAAGCACTGGTACAGAGGGTCATAGAACTGGGTCAGGACACTCATCAACTGTTGATCCCGCTTTGTAGTGACTAAACTGAGAAGAGAACCATGCCTCTGGATGAAAGATGTGGTGTTTGGAATTCTGCTAACCAATTCTTCAAGTAACTCAGGTGAGTGAACAAAGTTGAACCGGATAGTATTCCTTCGCATAAGCATCATGATGTCCTACAAAATGGAGCAAAGGTGAAACCCTCTTGTCTTTGAAATGGTTAGTCCTTATACAGGATGCATGCAATGCTCATGATGTTATGATGTTATGATAAAGCACACCACAAATATTTACAAAGGCAAACATGATAAGGCACACAAGACAAGCCCTTAAAGTTTATGCCAGCATGAGGTCTAGGTATTACCCTCTTTCAGTTTGTTGGTTCATACCTTTTCTATCAAAAGTAACCGGGTTCTTAGAGGATCCCAATATCACTGACTACCCTCAATCGGTCATAACTCCAGCATCGCAATCTTTTCTTGCGGCCATAACCATCACGAGAGTTTAGCCTCAATGGGCGTAGCATACTGCTACTGTTCTATTGGCCAAGTTGTGTCATTTAAGGTTCTAAGGTCTGTTGGTGCTTAATGACTCCTCAGAAGACCCATATTCTCCTCGTTGCAACACAAGGGATATCGGTATAGACCAAGGTGCCACACCAATGTAGCCACTGCTTCACCCATGTCGGTCTACGCCAGACAGGTCCCTCACAGCTTATGCTACCTAAACAGGGTATCCCCAGATCCAGGTTAGGATCTATGTAACTCCGATGCAACCCACAATTTAAAGCAAACAAGTCAAAACAATTGAAAGCACAGTTATGAACTATCCTAAGGTACACCTCACTTTATAAGGTTATTCCCCAACAGAGTCGCCAGTTCTGTGATCGGTGGATCTGGAACTGACTGTTTAAAGCTGGTTCGCGAAATATCGCGGAAGCAAGAGTCGCCACCGTCTTTTATTTTCTCCAACATGGAAAGGACAAAAGCACAGAAGAATTCCTTATTGAGATTAGTTCTCGGTTCGGGAGGTAGATTTATAGAAAGGGAAGGTATTAGCACCCTTTCTATCCATGGTTATCCATGGGCTCTTAGATACTTGCTCATTTGTGTTTTCAAAATGTTTGTTTGCTTTTCAAGGTGAGTGGGTTTGAAAAAGTTTCTTTTAAAATTTCAGTTCAACTCTTGTATCAGTCCCCAAGAGTGTTTGAAAAGTTGTTTTTGAAAGCTTTTTGCAAAGTGTCAGTGTGAAAAGAAGTTTTTGATTTGTTTTGAATTAGAGAAAGTATCTACGAGTCATCTACCTACCCTAAGGAATTAGTCTGTGTAAATGTCCTTAAGGTAGTGCCATCCCACCATTGAGAGGTAGGTAGCACCACCGTTGGAGGTGTTCGAGTCAATTCGAGGATTAGGGACAGTGTGGTCACCAGAGCAATAGTAGGACACCTTAGAAGCTACCCCCGTGCCATGTTCATGGACATGAGGACTTACTAAAACGTCCTCTACTCGACGACCACGTTTCGAGGGGCAAGGCAACAATGAGGCGTACCCTAGGAGTGGTGTGTGAATTGTGTGTCATTTTCAGTTATTATTTGTCTTGTCATACATTGGGTGAGCTACGCTTTGATTTTATTTGGGCATACATTCTTTCATGTGATTGTTAGCAATTAAAAGGTGCGGAAATTAAAATGCGGAAAATAAAGGTCCTACGCTATTACAAGGCTTTGGGGCAATTACATTATATTTAAAACAAAAAATGTAAATAAACTCGCGAAAAGAAATTAGAAGCGAAAGTGCGAGGGCGTTGGACCCTTTAAGGAAATTGAATTGAAATTACAAATTAATTAATGATTAAATAAAGAAAAGAAACTTATTTTTTGATGTTTTTATATTTAATGAAAAAAAGGAAGATTAATTGAAATTAGAAATTTAAATAAAAACCCTAATTCTAGTTTGTTTTTAATTATTAAAAAAATGTTTAAGTTTTGACCTAATTTAACCCTAATTAATTAAATGTCATATTTATTTACAAGATAATTAATAATTAATAATAATAAGAAGAAAAATTTAATTATTGAGAGAAAGAGTAAAAATGCTAGAAACCCTAATTTTTATGTTTTTTAGTTATTAAGAAGTAAAAAATTAAAACCCTAAATTAAAACTAAATTGATCATTAAATTTATTTACAAAATTAATGGAAATTAATATTAGTAAAACATATTTTTTGTTTTATGATTTTCTGGTTTTTTGTGTTATAAAATTATTTTGTGGAATTAATTAAAAAACAATAAAACAAATTAAAAAGAATTAAGAAGAAAAAGAAAGAAAAATTAAAAAGGAAGAATACAAACAGCAGGGGGGTGTCTGGCCCCTTTGGAGGTGTTTTGTGAGTAATCTTGGCCCAATAACTCCAGGCCTTTTTGACTTTTCAGACTTGTGTATGGAGTTGTCGACCAATGCATATGGTGATCTGCAAGTTCTGACCATTGGATTGGTCTCTGAAGACATGTGGCAGGCACAAGCGTTGGGGAGTTTGGTGGACCACTGGAAGGGAATTGTACCTTAACGCATTATAAGAAAAAATATAGGGAAATATGGGGGACCTGGGAATCGAACCCAGGTCCCATTGCTTGCATGACAACGCATCTACCAATGGAGCTAGTGTGTTTCTTTGTTTATTTAGTGGGCGATGAATATTATATGTGACAAATAAGCGTTATACTGGACAATAAAAAAAAAGGCGCCAGTTATTCAAACTGGCCAACCATCATTCAACACGCTAGCATCTTCTTCTCCCTTCTTCGTTTTTGCCTGAAAATATAGAATAGATAGCGGGGGTTTTAAACCCCCACTAACCTCAAACCTGCAAAATAGCGATTAGCATATAGTGCAAAAGAAAAAGGGCGCGATGGTTGGTTTCTACTTGTTTGAAAGTCCTGATTTCATTGGTATAGGTCTTATGGTCCAATTATTCCAGATATGCAAAGCCCCAAAATTAGAGCTCTGAAACCCTAGGCAGCTTTCATGGTGGATTCACGTACAGGGCTTAAAAACTCAATTGGATGGCACCATTAGCTTTAGAATGATCAGGTTAGTATAAATAAAGCATTAAAAATCAAAAATACTGCATGAATAATGAAACACAAATATGAAAATTTTCAAAGAAAGTCAGACTTTGTTATACCGATTCCTTGAGTATGGAGGGTTGAGTTTGATTGGAATGGCTTCCTGGATGTGTCAGGAGTGTAATGGAATAGTTATTTGGCTTTGAAACGAACTCTAACTATGAAAACAGTTTTCAATTTTTTTGGAAAAAATGCAAAGTTGTTCTCTGTGTTTGGGCGCAACTTTCTCGTTCTTGAGCATTATGGTTTCTTTGTATATGTATGAGGAATGATTCTAGGTCAAAAACAAAGCCCATGATCCATGTTTTAATGCCTTTCAATATTTGATTTTCAAGCATATTTTTCAATCTTTTCTTGCCATGGAACTTGCCTATTTTGGAAGATCTTGCCTCTTGAGCATGTGCACGAAATATTTAGGTCATCAAGAGTGAATATGCTGCATAAAAAGATTTGGCAAACATATTTTAGTATTTTTCTTATATTTAATTTTAATTAAATGAATTAATAGGATAATAAACTCAATTAATTAATTAAAACAAAGAAAATAACTCCCCTTTTGGTCAATGGGTCGTGCATAGCTTTTGGGTGATGATTCTTGGAAGAAATTGAGGCCCATTAGCAATTTTGAGGCATTTGAAGCAAAGTTGACTTTTCAAAATTCCCAAAAATTTCCCAAATTCCACAAGGCATATCTTGCTCAATTTTTAAGCTTTGTTCATGTTCTTGGACATTTTGGAAAGGTCTTGAAGTCCTCTAACCAATGTCTTTGGTCCCATGTCATTTTGATTTACCAATCTCAAGTTATGGTCTTTGACATAAAGTGCCTTTTTGTTGACTTTTGAAAATGACCTATAATGTTGAGATTGATAACTTTTTGTGAGAGCATTTCTTGTACTTGAAGTGTGAAGATGAGTTGTAGGAAATGTCATTCTCTTCAAAATGAGCTTTGGATGGAATTTTTATGATAAACCATGTGGAAGTTATGCCCTAGTCAATTTGCAGTTGACTTTTTCAACTGTCCAAAAATAGAAACTTTTGCATCTTGAGACTTTTTGAGCCATGCCTTGAGAATCATGATCAAGAATTGATCAAATGATGTTTGTGGCTTCAAAATAAGATGTTGACCAAAAATTTTGACTTTTGACTGTCAAATGACCATTTTGCCCCTACAGTTGACTGTTGAGCAATTAGGGTTTTTGACTGTGCAATTTTGTGCTGTAAGTCTTGAAACTTGACATAAGGATGCTTGACAATGTTTATAGGCATGTGGGACTTGTTTGGACCCTTGGAAGCTTCAATTTCTTTGCCAGAACCAAAACCCTAATTTTTGACTGTTAGGAGGCCATTGGACTGTGCAACCTTTGGGAGATTTTGAAGCTTACTCTTAGCAAATCTTGAAGGAAATGGGAGGGCAAATTTTGGGGTACAACAACTATCATTAACAATTATTCAGATACAGTTCCAGATACGCTCCAGACACGATATAGTTTTACACGGAGTCATCATGAAGCAACCCTACACCGGTTCCTTCTCAAAATTTCAGATGCAGTTTTACACGAACTCATCATGAAGCAATCCTACACCGGTTCCTTCTCTTTCCAAGATGCAGTTTTACACAGACTCATCATGAAGCAACCCTACACCGGTTCCTTCTCTTTCCAAGATGCAGTTTTACACT
Source organism: Vicia faba (assembly GCA_948472305.1). Classification (NCBI taxonomy): domain Eukaryota; kingdom Viridiplantae; phylum Streptophyta; class Magnoliopsida; order Fabales; family Fabaceae; genus Vicia; species Vicia faba. The sequence goes on along the minus strand of OX451736.1, from coordinate 1,670,739,188 downwards.
GACTCATCATGAAGCAACACTACACCGGTTCCTTCTCAAATCCAGATGCAGTTTTACACTGACTCATCATGAAGCAACCCTACACCAGTTCCTTCTCAAAATTTCGGATGCAGTTTTACACGGACTCATCATGAAGCAACCCTACACCGGTTCCTTCTCAAAATTTCGGATGCAGTTTTACACGGACTCATCATGAAGCAACCCTACACCGATTCCTTCTCAAAATTTCAAATGCAGTTTTACACGGACTCATCATCAGGCAACCCTACACTGGTTCCTTCTCAAATTCAGATGCAGTTTTACACGGACTCATCATCAGGCAACCCTACACCGGTTCCTTCTCAAATTCAGATGCGGTTTTACACGAACTCATCATCAGGCAACCCTACGCCGGTTCCTTCTAAAATTCAGATGCAGTTTTACACGGACTCATCATCAGAAAACCCTACACAGGTTCCTTCTTTCAACTTACCAAATTACAATTCAACAGGAATTCTTGGATGGCATCTTTAAGCCCATCTCCAACAACTATCCATCATATCTCCAAATGGCATCTGTAAGCCCATTCCCGACATCACAATACCTGTAGAGATTGAAGATCAATACCTGTAACAAGCCAGGAAAACTATCTTTCTTTCTCAGGTCAGAGATTAATACTTGAAACCAGACAGGACAAATATCTACTCGACCAACTCATGCTTATTCAACTCCAAGACCTCTGAAAACAGTTTACGGGTTCTCCAGATACGGATGTTAACCTATCGCTTGTTCAGATCCAAGACTTCTGAAAACAGTTTACGGATTCTCCAAACATGGATGTCAATCTATTGCTTATTCAGACCCCCAGCCCAGAGATATTCCAAACATGGATACCTTTCTGATACTCGTCCACTCGCCTACAACACTCTTGGATGGCATCTTTAAGCCCATCCCCCGACAAGATTCTGTCACATCTCCAAATGGCATCTTTAAGCCCATTCCCTCAACTACGCTTTGACGAGTGTAAATTTTTTGGGCACTCTAGTGTCCAATCTTCTTTTACCCTCGAGTTGCGAACGACAAAACTGCCAATCTAACTCTTCAGGTTCAAGAAGATTGAACAGGGGCAACTGTTGTACCCCAAAATTTGCCCTCCCTTTTTCACAAGAAATCACAACTTCGGGCTTTTCCTGATTTTTCAGATTGGCTTAAGAATCGATCAAACAGACTTTTCTTATCAGTCAGACAAAATTAGGGTTTTCATTGATTTTGAATCAGTCAAGCAGATTATTAGGGTTTCTTTTGATTTATTTGAGTTTGGCTCAGGGTTTGATCGAACAGACGTTTCTTTAACAGTAAATCCCAAATTAGTGTGCACACGCGCATTCAAAGAAGGATTTGAGTCCACAGTTCTTTTCAATCAACTGTCACATGGTTTTGACGCTTGTTCAAAATTCCTGTTTGTTTCTCAAAAATCTAAACATCTGGGATAGAAGCTGAGGCTTCTGATTGAAAGATTGAAGTGTTGGTTTAATCAGTAAGGTAAAAGGCGTATGGATGTTTGTTTGTTTAACTGTGCGATGCATTTGGTTATTTGGAACGCCAGACGTTTGTTGATTATTTATAATTTCTAAGTTAAAATTATTGGGATAATTTCCAATTATTATAATTCAAGAAATTTAAGTAATTAAATAAACAAGTGCAGAAGAAATCAAGAATTATCTGACAAAAGATTTTTATTCATTTTCAATTGTTGTTACAAATGTTTATTTGATACAGTAAATTTATTTACAGTATTTATAATAACGTTTATTACAATAATTAAAAATAAAATAAACTAAATCTACATCCAAAGTTTCTTGAAGTCTTCATCTTATACTGCTGCTTCCCTTGCCCCAATTGATATTTACCTGCAAAGCCAGAAAAAGAGAAGTCAATAACAATTAATTTGGAAAAGTATTTTTCAGACAGATAAGCAAAAACTCATCATTAAAGGTTGTTGGCCGGAATCAGTTTGTTCGTCCTCTCTGCAAATCGCAAGAAGATGTCTCTTCTTGGTTCACAAAGAGGGAAAGAAAAATCATTTTGCAAACACACAAATCATTTAAACAAAATGCACAAAGCTGCATAAATTCAAATTGTCAAAAAGGAAAACCAAACTGAAATGCCAAACCAAATTGCAAACTGAACAAACAAGTTGCACAATGCATAAAGGCAAACAAAACTGTCAACCAAACTAGGCAAACCAAACTGTCAAAGAAAGGCAAACTAAGCTATCAACAATTTGTCAAAGAAGCTGTTAAAAACTGTCAACAAATACACTAAAGCCAATGCAAAAAATCTGGAAGGTAAGAAGATATGCAGAGGAAAGCCAAATTGCAAGCAATATTTCAAAACTTTCATCATTTTCCAACCAACACATTTTCAGAAAAAGAGTACCTTTAAGCAATATAATATGCTTATGGAGAGAGAAAGAGAAAAGTAAAAGCAGACTTATAGTTTTTAGGCAGGCTTAGAAGACATAGATAAATATAACATTATCCCAACACTGTTAAGGGGGGCAGAACACATAAAGAAAAATATAACACAAAGCTGTAAACACATAACACAAGCCCTCAAGCCTGCTTCAGACTGCCTCAAACCTGTTACAGAAGCAAGCAAACAAAAGCTTGCCTCAAGCCTTGCAGCCTGCCTCAAACCTGTTACAGAAGCAAGCCTCAAGCCTGTCAAAAACTACACAAACATACAGCCTGCTTAAAACCTCTAAGCAAACTTCAAACCTACAAACCTGTGTTCAAACTCAGCAAGCCTGCTGTGATCGGTGGGAATAGAACTGGCGACTCTGCTGGGGAACATTCTTATATTTCGTTGAGGAATATTAAGACTGCCGGAGATGCTCTTTACGCTTGCTGGGGAATATCCTTATACTCCGCTGGGGAATATTAAGACCTTCTGGGAATACCAAGCCTTTTTAGGGCTGATGATAGGCCAACTCTGCTTGGGGGAGAGTATTGCTGATTCGTCCATGATTGCAGGTCTCAGTGGGGAGAGCTTCCCTTACTCTCTTATTCTGCGGGGAGTGAAGGTATCTTGGTCATATTCTTCAGCCGAGTCTACCTTGTACCTGGTGGATGGAGCAATTAGACCTCTTAGACACTTCTTATTGCCCCTACTTCTGATATCACCCGTAATTAGTCCTTTGTTTCGCATGCAAATATTTATGAGCAGCAATTAATGTCAAATGCATATATCAAAAATGAACATTGGACGTTCTTTGCAAAACAAAACAGATAAAGGAAAAAAAACAATTTGCAATTTGTCTGAAAAATGAGCTTGTATTGATTTTGAAGTTTGCCTGTAAATAGGCGCTTTTGTATAAGAGGCTGGCGTCCTAGTAAGAGAACACCGCCGAACAAATAGGATTTATACAATTTGTAAAAAGAAAACACAACAGCTATGTGAATAATCCCACTGGGTTCCAACTCTGCTATCGCCTTTATGTCTTCAAGCATCTCATCACTTTGCTGCTTAGTTGGAGATGAATCTGATTGATTGATGCCGTCTGAGCCTGGTAGTTGATATCAAAGTCTGGATGCAGGGTGATCCAATGAGACATAGTGTTACGCTTATCCTTAACTTTTTCCTGGACCGCCCTTTCGGGTTTTCAGTCCACCGGGATACCCATTTTTGCCCAAGCCGCCTTTTCAAGTTTTCGACTTGCCGGGTGTACAGATTTTTTTATTTTCATCCCTTATTTTTGCCCGAACCCTTTTGGTTCGCCGGGAAGCTCTTATTTTGCCTAGGCCAGTCAACCTAGCGGGTCTTTGATTATGCGTAGTATCTTTTTACTATGTCTGCATTGACGGGGTGAGGAAGGTCGTCACCATCCATGGTGGTTAGAATCATCGCTCCTCCTGAGAAGACGTTCTTAACCACAAATGGCCCTTCGTACGTGGGGGTCCATTTTCCCCTGGGGTCACCTTGAGGTAGAATGATGCGTTTGATTACCAGGTCCCCGACTTGATACTCTTGTCGTCTGAATTTCTTGTTAAATGCCTTGATCATCCGTTTTTGGTACGTCTGACCATGACAAATAACAGTGAGTCTCTTTTCGTTGATTAGGTTCAGTTGATCAAGCCGGGTCTGGATCCAGTCGTCTTCACTTAAACCCGCATCCTTCATGATCTGGAGAGAGGGTATCTGAACTTCAATGGGCAAGACTGCCTCCATGCCATATACCAAGGAATAGGGTGTTGCCCCTGTTGACGTCTGTGCTGAGGTACGGTACCCATGAAGAGCAAATAGTAACATCTCGTGCCAGTCTTTGTAGGTCACTGTCATCTTCTGCACAATCTTCTTAATGTTCTTATTAGCTGCTTCTACAACCCCATTCATCTTCGGCCGGTAGGGAGAAGAGTTGTGGTGTTGTATCTTGAATTGCTCGCAGAGCTCAGTGATCATCTTATTGTTAAGGTTGGTACCATTATCCGTAATGATCCTCTCTGGTACACCGTATTGACAGATCAGGTTGTGCCGAATGAACCGTGCCACGACATTCTTGGTTACGGTAGCAAAGGAAGTTGCTTCAACCCATTTCATAAAGTAATCAATCGCTACCAGGATGAAACGATGCCCGTTGGATGCCGTAGGTCTGATCTTGCTGATCATATCAATGCCCCACATTGAAAAAGGCCAAGGTGCTGTCAAGACGTTCAAAGGAACTGGAGGAATGTGCACCTTATCAGCATAGACCTGACACTTGTGACATGTCCGAGAATGCTGATAACAGTCGGCTTCCATTGTGGACCAGTAATATCCTGCCCGAAGGATTTTCTTTGCCATGGTATGTCCACTGGAATGAGTCCCGAAAGTACCTTCATGCATCTCTGCCATGATCCTTTCTGCTTCAATCTTATCCACACAACGCAGTAAGGTTGAATCATGGTTACGTTTGTAAAGAATACCATTGCTGATGAAGAACTTTGCCGCTAACCTTCTCAGAAACTTCTTGTCATTAACAGACGCGCCCTCGGGGTATTCTTGAGCTTCAAGGTACCTCTTTACTTCATGATACCAAGGTTTTTCTGTTACCTCTTCGGTCTCAAGATCACAATAATATGCAGGTTCATCCAATTTCCAAATAATGATCCAGGGAGCCTCGTTGTCCCATTTGACTTTGAACATAGAAGACATCGTAGCTAGCGCGTCCGCCAACTGATTTTCCTCTCTTGGGAAGTGTTCAAAGGTTATTTCCTCAAAGTGGGGGAGCAACGTCAACACATACTCCTTGTAAGGAATAAGATTCGGGTGTTTCGTATCCCACTCGCCTTTGATCTGACTGATCACGAGAGCGGAATCTCCGAAGACGCTCAGAAACTTGATCCTTAGGTCAATTGCAGCTCGAAGACCCATGATGCATGCTTCATACTCCGCCATGTTGTTGGTGCAGTTAAAACACAGTCGAGCAGTGAGCGGAGTATGAGAGCCCTTAGGAGATATGATCACAACACCAATACCGTTACCCAAAGAGTTTGAAGCTCCATCAAAGTGCATAGACCATCGGGATCCTTCCTCAGGTCCTTCATCCGGTCCAGGTATCTCGCAATCAGTTACTACCATGATATTCTCGTCTGGAAATTCAAAGTTCATAGACTGGTAATCATCCATTGCCTGATGTGCCAAATGGTCTGCCAACACACTTCCCTTGATTGCTTTTTGATTCGTGTACTGGATGTCATATTCAGTCAAGATCATCTTCCATCTTGCTATTCTTCCGGACAAGGAAGGCTTTTCGAAGATATACTTGATTGGATCCATCTTTGAAATCAACAGAGTAGTGTGAGTCAGCATATACTGTCTTAGTCGGCGAGCAGCCCATGCCAAAGCGCAGCAAGTTTTCTCAAGCAGTGAGTATCGAGTCTCACAGTCGATAAACTTTTTGCTAAGGTAATAAATAGCATGCTCTTTTCGGCCAGACTCGTCATGTTGACCCAGCACACATCCCATTGAGTTGTCAAGCACTGTCAAGTATAAGATTAGAGGTCTCCCTTCAACTGGCGGCATCAGAGTGGGGGGTTCCTGGAGATACTCTTTGATTCTTTCGAAAGCGGCCTGACATTCATTGTTCCAACGTACTACTTGATCTTTCTTCAGTAGCTTGAAGATTGGTTCACAAGTAGCAGTTAGGTGCAAGATGAATCAGGCAATGTAGTTCAGCCATCCTAGAAAGCCTCTGACTTCTTTCTCTGTCTTGGGAGCTGGCATCTCTTGTATGGCTTTCACTTTGGCAGGGGCTACTTGAATGCCTTTTTCGCTTACGACGAAACCTAGTAGTTTTCCAGATCTCACCCCGAAGGTGCACTTGTTCGGGTTTAATCTCAGCTTGTACAACTTCAAACGGTCAAACAGCTTCTGTAGATGATCAAGGTGTTCCTCCTCCGTTTGGGATCTCGCAATCATATCGTCGACGTATACTTCAATATCATGATGGATCATGTCATGAAACAAAGCAACCATGGCACGTTGGTATGTTGCCCCATCATTTTTCAACCCAAAAGGCATGACCTTGTAGCAAAAGGTACCCCACTGAGTAACAAAAGTGGTCTTCTCCATGTCTTCAGGAGCCATCTTAATTTGATTATAACCGGAGAAACCGTCCATGAAGGAGAATACCTTATGTTGAGCAGTGTTGTTAACTAGAACGTCGATGTGAGGCAGAGGTAAGTCATCCTTAGGGCTTGCCCTGTTCAAATCTCTGTAATCAACATACATTCTGACCTTACCATCTTTCTTCGGCACTGGAACCACATTGGCGACCCACTGAGGGTAAGAAGTTACTGCTAGAAAACCGGCGTCAAATTGTTTCATAACCTCAACCTTGATTTTCTCGGACATCTCTGGGCGCATACGGCGAACCTTCTGTTTTACCAGAGGGAAGTCTTCTTTGGTAGGCAGGCGATGAACCACAATGTCGGTATCCAACCCAGGCATATCTTCGTAAGACCAGGAAAAGATTTCCACGTAGTCATGCAGCATCTGAATCAACCGTTGTTTCACACTGAGCTCCAGGTTTGCACCGATCTTGACTTCCTTCTTGTCTGTCTCAGTACCCAGATTCACCGTTTCCACTAGCTCTTCATGTGGCTGAATGACCCTCTCTTCCTGGAGTAACAGTCTTGCAAGTTCGCCAGGCACTTCGCAATCATCTTCACCTTCGTCTTCGGCTAAGTTGATCGGATTTTCAAAGTCATAACTGGAAGTAGCAGAGTCGTTACCAGGGAGATCCAGAGTGGATTGAGATCTGTATATGTGAGTGTGTGTAAATAGCTGTTTTGCAATATATAATAAAGAAAGACAAGGAGCGCAAGATTTGAAATGCAAGAACGTCCAATGCTTTTATTAATGATATATGAAAATGGCACACAAAAGCCCTCACAAATGAAGCCACGGTGCCCCGGGTAAGACACCGGGCCATAAAGTTTCAAAATATTGTCTCTTACAAATTCAAAAAAAAGGAGTTCATTACTGAGTAACAAAAGTAATATGGACGAAGTCCTTTGCTGTCCAGTTGTTTGGTCCACCATTGGTCGTAGGGTAGACCCAACTGTCGAATTCAGATTCCTCCGCGTCATCTTCGATGGCATTTACTCCCGAGTTGCTGATGAACACAGGAGGTTTTCCAATCCTTGCACTACGAACAGCCCTTTGAGCTTCTGCAGTGAAACCCAAACCAAACTTGTTAGTCTTCTGAGTGAAATCAGGAAGTCAGCCCCAGTTTGCATACTCACCCTTCTCAATAACAGCCCGGGCATCCTTTAAGGAAGCCATCTTCAAAGGAGAATCTTCAACCACAGTCTCAGCTGATGCCAGTGTCTGAGGAACCTCTTCAAAGTGTTGAAATGGGGTCTCAATGAACTCCCCATCCATCTCTATGTACGGGAACGAGTTGAGGTGGCTGACCATGTACTCTTCCTCCCCCTGTACTGTCACAATCTTCCCTCTGACCGGGTATTTCAGCTTCTGATGGAGTGTGGAGGTCATAGCTCCAGCTTTATGGATCCATGGACGACCCAGCAAACAAGAGTAGGACGGTCGAATGTCCATCACGTAGAATGTAGAATCGAAGACCTGAGAACCAACTCTAATTGGAATATCGACTTCACCATGCACCATCCTTTTAGACCCATCAAAGGCCCGGACAACAATGTTACTTGGCTTTAGCTCTAACCCTTCGCAATCCAACCTGTCTAGAGCTTTCTTGGGCAAGACGTTCAATGAGGAACCAGTGTCAACCAACACATGTGCAAGAGTAGTGCCCCTGCATTCAATGGAGACATGAAGGGCATCGTTATGGTTCTTCCCTTTAGCAGTCAGATCAGCGTCGGAGAAACCCAAACCATTATCAGCAGTTAAATTGGCCACACAATCGGTAAACTGATCAGCTGATGTCTCTTGTGGCACGTTGGCCGTCTTCAGGAAGGTAATCAGAGCCTTGGCATGGGCCTCTGAACACAACAAAAATGATAACATAGAAATCTTGGATGGGGTTTGCCCCAGCTACTCAACTACATTATAATCACTCTTCTTAATGATCTACAAAATTTCTTCCATCTCCTGTTTGGAAGCTTCAACATTGATGGTCTTTGGTGCCTCCGTCTGGGGAGGCATATCAGTGGAGATCCCTTTGCCCCGAGCGCCAGAGGACTCGACAACAGGGGTAGAAATAGGAACTTGATCAGGAATGGAAGTAGGTACACTTGCAGGTGAAATGACAATAGGTCTTCGGACAGTTGGTGGCGCAATATCAGGTGAGAAAAGTCTACCACTGCGGGTGACTTTAGCAGGCCCGATAATGTTGCTAACGCCGGTATTAGTATCAAACTCTTGCTTAACTACAAGAACATAAACATCTGCCCCATAGTGCCACGAGACAGCTTTGTCAGAGGTGTAGGGAATAGGCCCCGGAACAGTGATAATTATGGGTGCAATCTTCTGAACAGGCGTAATTCTGACAGGCTTCCTCGAGGGAGCCTTGGGAGAATTATTGAAAATGGTAATAATGGAAACTTCTTAAGTAGGGGTGGCAGGAACAACAATCTTCTCAAATAGGATTTCCTTATTATCCATCAGGTTTTGGATGCCTGACTTCAAAGATGGGCAACCAGTAGGTGAAACAGAACACAGAGGGCAACCTTCACCATATCCCGAAAATAAACCGGCTAGCAACAGGTTCCTCTTGACGGTCATCAGCGGGGTAACAATATCATCCACAGAGGCTACAAACAAGTCTTCCTCTACAGCATTTACTCCATGTTTGGGCATGGGAGCAGTCACAACATTAGGCCTCTCGGGCGCCTCGAACTCAATTTCCTTTGCATCGATTAGGTCCTGAACCTTATTCTTCAAAGCCCAAAAATCATCAGTATTATGCCCCGGGCTGTCAGAGTGATAAGCGCAGCGGGCGTTAGGATTGTACTTTGGGGATGTTGTGTTTGAAATCTTCGGAGCTTCTTTTAGAGTCACCAGATTGGTCGTCAGTAACTGCGGCAATATCTGAGACAAGGTCATGCTGAGACGAGTGAATTGCCTTCGAGGTCTCTCACCCCTTTGTTGGTTGTGATGCTGGGGAGCACCAGCAGGTTTTGAAATAACAACCGCGTTGACAGCTTGGCGGTGTTCAGCCCTATTTTGTCTCCTTGGACCATAGACAGCGCTGGACTCTTTCTTGAATGGTTTCTTCTCGGCGCTCGATGAGGCACCCTTTTGTATCTTCCCAGCCTTGATACCAGGTTCAATCCTCTCACCAGTCAAGATAAGGTCTGTAAACCCGGCTGAAGAGTTTCCAATCAAATGGTTAAAGAATGGACCAGACAGGGTCCCCAAAAACATATCGACAAGTTCACGATCAATTAAAGGTGGCTGCACCCTTCCGGCAAGGTCTCTCCATTTCTGAGCATACTCTTTAAATCCTTCACCCGTCCATATTGACATACCCTGGAGTTGGGTACGCGTAGGAGCGAGGTCGGAATTATATTGATACTGCCTATAAAACGCAGTAGCCAAATCTTCCCAGTTACGGATACTGGCTCCATCCAGCTGATAGAACCACTCAAGCTGAGTCTCTAAAATACTGTCTTGAAAGAAATGGATCCACAAATTCTTATCAGCGGTGTAAGGCTGGATCTTCCTTACATATGACCGGAGGTGCAACTTTGGACAGGAAGCTCTATCATACTTGGCAAAGGCAGGTGCCTCAAACTTATGGGGAATCACCACCCCAGAGGATAAACCTAGGTCTCCGAAGTCTAGCCCGGGCACGTTTTGTATCTCCATAGCGCTCAAGCGGTCCTCCAACTGTTTGTACCTATCCTCAGCAGGAGGATACTGTTCTTCATCATAATCCGTCTCGTTGTCGGAGACTATGGGGCTAGGAACCCTTATCTCTTGTGGACTGTCTTTCCCTACAGATGAGGTGGTCAGATCAACCTCATTCTGCAGTCCATTTCCAAACCTGCGTCCAGTGTTGAACAGGACGGTCCTCTTCTTCTTCTTCTTCCTCTCCTTCAAAATCAGGGTCTTCAAATCCTGTTGACCCTTGGCTAGGCTCATAACCAACTCTTGAAACTGGGCATTCTGGGCCTGGAGGGCCTTGATAGCTTGCTCAGTGGAAGGTTCAGTAGACATGATGATTGCTGAAATAAACAGCGAAGAAGATAAGTGACTTGTAAAAGGGTACCTGTTTATGCAGTGCATGAGATGAAATGCGTATGATTTATGTTTTCAAAGACAATTGGGATTCAAATTTGTAGACAAGAAAGGAAACACACTTTATTAGTCTTAACTTCAGAATTTAAACTGTTCAACAAATTGCCCTTAGGCGTTACAAGAATGGAAATACTGAAAAGTAAATAAAACCGTAAAAGAAATCATCAAAGGTCCATCAATGTTCCCATGGCCTCTTCTTCTCAGTGCAGATATAATCATTCAAGATCCGCTCGTTCTCCAATTGCTTTGTCAGCTTCTGGATCTTCTGTTCTTGTTCATTGAACCTTTCTCGATAAGAATCCCGTTCTTCCTGCAGTTGCGCCCAAGACCTCTTTAGTGTGCCAACATCAGTGGGTGTATGAGGATGGAGAATAGTTGGAGGAACCCCGTCTTTATCAGCAATTTCAAGAGTAATAGGCCTGACAGCTTCGTATGGCATACCTAACTTCTGGGCACGGATGCGGACCCATCTGAAATATGACTCCATTGGTAGAGAAGTCTTTGGTCCCAACTCATGTGGGTCAGATTTGTGAACTCTATCCCAAGCCCTGATGAATCTACGACGCAGCTCGTCGCTATCTCTCTGAAAATCAGAGATGATATGAGGTATCAACATCTCGTGAGGCCCTTCTCTTCTGGCTCTTCCAAACTGACAGAGAGCTAAACATGGGTTATAAGAGATTCCTCCATGGGTTCCGATCAATGGAACATTAGGATACTCTCCACAACGATCAATGACAGACACCTCACCTAAGCCTCTGAGAGTCCAAATAATGTCATTATTAGTAAGAGACATTATCCTATGAGCCCAGCCCATTCCTTCTTTGTTCTTCAGTACGGACTTAGGGAGGTACGAAATAAACCACCTCGACAATAAAGGAGCACAGCACATCAAAGTTCCCCGCTTTCGGGCGGTACAAGCATAGAGCTGATGAAGGATATCACCCAAGAGAGTGGGTACAGGGTTCCGAGAGATGAAGATCCTAATGGCATTAACATCAACAAAGGTGTCAGGATTTGGAAACAATACCAGACCATAGATTAAGAGAGCCAGAATGTCCTCGTACGCTTTGAAGTCTAAGTCATCCCATAAACAATTAGCTTTGCCAACCAGAAACTTAGCCAAAAGCCCTTAACTACACTTCTAGTCTCCCAGTTAGCCATGACCTTCTCTTTGGTCAAGTGAAGGGCTGCAGCAATCTCTTCAGGCCTGAGAGTCTTTTCCCAACCAGTAAATGGAGTCTGCTCCAAAATAGAGATACCAAGCAACTCAGAGAATTCTTCCAGGGTAGGGACCAGCTGGAAGTCTTGAAAGGTGAAGCAATGGTATAGCGGATCATAAAACTGGACCAGGACACTCATCATTTGTTGGTCCCACTTTGAGGTGACTAAACCGAGAAGAGAACCATACCTCCTGATGAAGGAAGTAGTGTCTGGAATCCTGACAGCCAACTCTTTAAGAAAAGTAGGTGGTTGAACAAAGTTGAGCCGGATAGTATTCCTACACATGGGCATCATGATGTCCTACAAAACAGAGCAAAGATGAAACCTTCTTGTCTTTGAAATGGCTTAGTCCTTATGCAAGATGTATGCAATGTTATGATGTCATGGTAAAGGCACACCACAAGTATTCACAAAAGGCAAACATGGTAAAGGCACACAAGTCACACAAAAGAGCCCTTAGATTTCAGGCCGGCATGAAGTTTGGGTACTACCCTCTTTTAGTTTCAGTTGGTTAAGACCTGTCCTAAAAATAGTAACCGGGTTCTAGAGGATCTCAATATCACTGACTACCCTCAATCGGTCATAATTCCAGTTTGGCAACCTTTTCTTGCGGCCGGGACCATCGCGAGAGTTTAGTCTCAATGAGTGTAGCATACTGCTACTGTTCTATGGCCGAGTTGGTCAATTTAAGGTTCTAAGGTCAATTGGTGCTTAATGACTCCTCAGAAGACCCATATTCTCCTCGTTCCAACACAAGGGATATCGGTACAGACCAAGGTGTCACACCAACGTAGCTACTGCTTCATCCGTGTCGGTCTACGCAGGACAAATTCCTCACAGTTTATTGCTACTTACCTAAAAAAGGGTACCCCAGATCCGGGTTAGGATCTATAAAACTCTGATACAAGCCCACAAAATTTAAAGCATACAAAGCATACAATTGAAAACACAAGTGATCTAGTCCTAAGGTACACCTCACTTATAAGACTCCCCAGCAGAGTCGCCAGTTCTGTGATCGGTGGGAATATAACTGATTGTTTTTGGAATGCTGGTTCGCGTTTGCGTTTCGTAAAATGTCGCGGTAAGCAAGAGTCGCCACCGTCTTTTATTTGATCCAACAAGGAAAGGACAAAAGCACAGAAAAATTCCTTTTTGAGATATTTCTCGGGTTCGGGAGGTAGATTATAGAAAGGGAAGGTGTTAACACCCTTTCTATCCGTGGTTATCCACGGGCTCTTAGGTACTTGCTTATTTGTGTTTTCAAAAAGTTTTGCTTTTCTTGTGTTCGTGGGTTTTGAAAAGATTTTTGTTTGAAAACTTCGATTTAACTCTTGTTTCTGTCCTCAAGAGTGTATGAAGTGTTGTTGAAAACTTTGTTTGAAAAGTGTAAGTGCGAAAAATTTGTTTTGTTTTGAAAGAGCAAGTACCTGAGAACCTCTACCTACTCAAAAGGAATTAAACGGTGTAAATGTCCTTTAGACAGTGCTATCCCACTATTGAGAAGTAGGTAGCACCGTCGTTGGAGTTTTTGGGTCAATTCGATTAAGGGACATATGGTCACTAAAGCAACGTTAGGATGCCTTAGCGGTAACCCTAATGTCTTAGATCATTTTTTATCGAGGCAACTTTGATCTTTAGACAGGAGGGCGACCTCTAAAACTTCCTATACTCAATGACCACATCGAGGAAACCAAGTGAGGCGTACCCTAGGAGTGGCATGTGCAAATGTATCAATTTTCAGTTATGTTATCTTTGTACATGTTATGGTGAGCTACGGTTGATTTTAAGTTAAGGTAGATCTTGTCATGCATAGCCTATTATTCATACATCTAGCAGTTAATGGTTGCGGAAAATAAAACTAAGCTATTACAAGGCGTCAGGTATTTACATCGCCAAAAACAAACCCTTGAAAAAGTAAATTGCGGAAAAGTAAATAAAAGCGATAAATAATCCTAAGTTAAAGCTATTACATCCTCGGAGCAATTACAATTATGTGGAATATGAAAAAAATACTACGCGCGAGAAAAATTGAATCAGAGAGTTTTTTAGGGTTTTTGACCCTTTTTTAAGAAAGAAGGAGATTTTTGTTATTTTGAATTAAATTAAACCTAAACTAATTAATTAATTAAAAGAAATATTTTTTGGGTTTTTGAATGTTTAAGGAAATAAAAAATAAAATGATTAAATATATTAAAAACCTAATTCTAATTAATTTTAATTTATTGCAAAAATATTAAACTTATGCCTAATTAGAAACTAAATTAATTAAGTTATTTATTTACAAAAATAATGAAATAGTGAAATTAATTTTAATAAATAAAAATATTATATTTTTTCTTTTCTGATTTTATTAGGGAAAAAAATATTAATTTGTTAGTGATATAAATAATAATTATAAAAATAATTAAATGAAAGAAAAAATAAAAAAGAAAGGAAAAGAAATAAACTCATGAAGGGGGGTGTTGGGCCCAACTTTGTGGTGTATTTTGCAATTCCCAGGCCCATTATGCTTCAGCCTCATTGACTTTCCAAGATCTCACGCGCATGCATTGACTAAGGAGTATGATGATCTTTCATTCATGACCATTGGATCTAGGTTTGGAGACATCTGGCGCACTGAGATTTGAGGTGTATGGTGGACATCCCTTTGCAAACTGCACATGAATACCTGAAGGAGAAAAATAAACAAGATTTTGGGGGACCTGGGATTCGAACCCAGGTCCCATTGCTCATTGGACGTTCGCCCCTGCCACTACACCACCATGCCTCTTTTGTAATTGGATCAGATAATAATGAATATATTAGCAAACAAATGAATATGCTGGAATTATAGAAAAAACGCACTAAGATTCAAACACGTGAACCAGATGACAACACGTCATCATCTTCAACCTTGGTTCTGCACAAAATAGAATCAAATAGCAGGGGTTTTTAACCTCCACTACTTCCTGCACGAAAATAGCGAATAGACACAGAGCAAAAAGAAATATTTCGCGAGGTATGTGTTGGAATCGTCTTGGTCTCACGAATTCAACCATGTATCCCATTAGTTCCAATTTTTCATGGTTTGGAAAGCCCTATTTGAAAGCTTGAAAACCCTAGAAATTCAATCATGGCATCTCTCGGTTTAGGGCACTATGGTTCAATTCAGTCATTCCATTAGCTTTGTATAATCTCTAGCAACGCAAATCAATCACAAAAACATGTCAAATGCATATGAATTAAGAGATACGATTTTGAATTAGAAGTGCAAACCGTGAGATGGTATTTCGTGATTCCTTGAGCTTTGGTGCTTGAATTTGATTGCAAATCACTCCTGGCACCTCCTGCAATGTGTTTGGATGGACAAGGCACCTTGAATTGGCCTAGATTGCAAGAACAAGTTTTGATTTTTTTTTGAAATTTCTTGAAATTGGTATGGCCGTTATGCAGTCCTTCAGTCGTGAATTAGGTTATGCTTGGCTTGCTTGCTGTGATACGGTGGGAGAACTGACTTGAGGTTTTGCGTTTGTTTTCGCAAATGTTTCGGTTGAGCAAGAGTCGCCACCGACTTTTTATTTTATCCTAAGGAAAGGTTTAAAAAGCACAGCAAAAACCTTTGAGATGTTTTCTTGGGTTCGGGGAGTAGTTTATAGAAAGGGAAGGTATTAGAACCCTTTCTATCCGTGGTTATCCATGGGCTCTTAGTTACTTGCTTAGATCACCTGCCTTGTGTTTTCAATTGTTTGAAATGGTGCTTTGTGTGTGGGTTTGAAAATGTTTTGAAAAGAGGTCATTGTAGTGGAAACCTTTGTAATGATTCATGTTTGAATGTATACAAAGGTGTACTTATCTTTTGAAAAGTTTTCAATGTTTTTGAAAGTTGTTTTGAAAGTGTGTTGTGATGTGTGTTTTGAAAAGTAGGCAAGTGTGTTTTGCAAGTTTGATCAAGTAACTAAGAGTTTGTCTACCCCTAAATTTACTCAAAGGCTTTTTTCTATGTTTTAACTCTTTTGACAATTTTGTTCCACCATTGTATTTGATGGACAATCTTGTGTTAGGATATTAACGGGACGGGCGCGGGTCATCGTTTAGACCATGAATGCAATAGTGCCAAGTGTCTTTGGCAATTTTTCCTTTAAGGGACTTGATCATTTTTAGGCAACTTTCGAAAGCGTCATCGAGGGACTATGATCATTTGATATTGTTTTGTTTTGCCAAAGAAACTCAACATGCAACATGGCCCATTTATTGAAGGCAACAAGTGGAGTAACCCTAGGGGTGCAAGTGTGATTGGTGTTGTCCATTTTCATGCTTTTTTGTCTTTGAATTAGGTCAAGCTATTTGTTATTTGATTTTTGCATACAAACACTAAGTCTATCATGGCATATTTAGAAAGCTTTAAAATGCGAAATTTAAAGTCCTAAATTATTACAACATAATTATGGGATGGGGGTACAAATGTTCAAATGGGGATATTTAGCAAGAAATTTAAATCTAAACTATTACATCCAAATTGAATATACAAGTTATTAATAATTGAATAAAAATACAATAAATATGCAAGATGCAAAAAATGATTTTTATATGTATGTAAAATTATTTTTCATGTGACAAATAAACAAAAATAAAAAAGGTTAATTTTTGGGTATTTTCATGGTTTAGGGCAAAACCCTAATTTTGCTAAATAAAAAGTATTATTATTTATATTATATACAATATTTATTAATTATATACAAAAAATAAATAAAAAGGAAGTATATTGTAAAAAAGTGATTTTTGAGATTAAATATTAATAAAAGAAAAAAATGTATTATTTTTATGTTTTTATCCTAAATATCCTAAATATATAAATATTTATATTATGTATTAAATATATTAAATATATACAGAAAATAAAAATATTTATTATTTACAAAAAAAAGTATATTTTTTAGAAAATTTTTTCAAAAGGTAAAATAAAATAAAATCAAAAAATAAAATGCATTTGTATTATTTTTAGTATTTTAAATAAAAGTATATATATATATATATATATATATATATATATATATATATATATATATATATATATATATATATATATATATATATATATATATATATATATATATATATATATATATATATATATATATATATATATATATATATATATATATATATATATATATATATATATATATATATATATATATATATATATATATATATATATATATATATATATATATATATATATATATATATATATATATATATATATATATATATATATATATATATATATATATATATATATATATATATATATATATATATATATATATATATATATATATATATATATATATATATATATATATATATATATATATATATATATATATATATATATATATATATATATATTTACGCATGGAACTAAATGAAACAAATAAATACCAAATAAAATGCAAAAAATGTGAGAAAAATATTTTTAGTGTTTTTTCATGTTTGAATAAAAATATAAAATCAGAATCAAAAAGAAAAAATCAAAAATGACAAATATATCACATAATGGGCCAGGGGGTGCAAATTGAAAAAAGGGGTGCAAAAAGTAAGACTGACTCAGGCCCAGCCCAAGCCAGTCATCTTCAACCTCCAGACTTGTTTGAACAAACAACAATGCGCGTTTCCTAACTCCTGATTCATGGACTTTCAAGCAAAACTCATAACACCAAAAATGTAGAGCATCAAGAGACGAATCCAGACATATAAAAAACTTGACTTAACTCTAAGAAACGAGGGAGAATTTCTTCATCCCCAATTTCTGACCTAAGTTTTTTTCAATATTCAGGTTCAAAATTCTCTCAGTACACACAACATAAATGCAAAGTAATTATATGTGTAGCTTCAGGGCCATGAGTAGGACATAACTTCTTCACAAACCTAAGCCTAAATATGCTTGGATAGAGAGATAGAAGTTCAAACTTTTACCTGTTCAGCTTGAATCGTGTGCAACAATGGAGGCACTTTCAATGCAGTGTGAGGACTTGTACAACTTGCTTGAAGTTCAGGGATGCTTCTCCAACCTCTAGCTTGCTTTGAAACTAACTGAAACGAGCTATGCAACTCAACCTGCACAACTGAAAAAATGAAAATGGTGAACTTGGTTAGAGGTGTTACAGTCTGTAGCTAGGGCTTGGGATAGCTTGTATGGATGTTATGGAGTGTGTATGAACAAGCTTTGGCCAAAACGCACGAGCAAATTGAGTTGTGCAACTCAATCTGCAGGGATGCCCTGTTTTGTGCAGCAAAATGGCGTTTTGATGTTTGGGGAGGTATTGAAGGTGGTTAGGTCGTGCCTTAGGTCTGTTATGATGTATGGAAAATGTTTACAAACTTTGCTTTGGCTAGTTGTTACAGGAATGAGAGATGGGATCAGTTTTGCAAAGTTTCTTCTTCTTTAAGCAAAAGTTGTCAAGTTGGGTTATAGGCCAAGGCAGGTCCCTCAAGCATGCTGCATAATCTCTCCTTGATCAGTGGGATTAGTCCATAAACTTGTGCCTAAAAGATCTGGCTTGTACCTCTTTGATTTGTGTTTTGACATAAAGCCATGCTTTATCAAAATGGCTAAAATGCTTTTTCCAAATATGGCTTGATTTTGTGTGTATTGTCCAAATGCACAAAATAACACTCTAACACAAAGTATATGCATTTAATTATTGAGTGTAAGAAGGATTAGAGGTCTGTAATCTAGCTTGTACAAGCTGAGTTTGAAAATGCATAGTGTATGAACATGGAATTGGCTCATGAACAAAGTGACTTTTGCCCATATTGACAAATTCGATTCTCCCTAACCACAAGGGTGTTTGAAAAGTTCTTGGACAATTTGGAAAGCTTGGAATGTGTACTACAATACATATTTTTAATGCAAGTTGAAATTCCAAGTGGAAGCATGTGAAAAGTGGCCATGAAGTTGGGCAAAAATCCTGCCTAGAATAGGTCAAAATTTTTCTAAGTTAAGAATGTTTTGCACCCTTGTTCCAAAAATCATAACTTGAGCTAAAAGCTTCTTTTGAGGAAACTTTGTGAATCAAAGTTGTATATTTTGAAATGGACTATAACTTTCATGTTTTTAGTTTTGTTTGAATCCAAATGTATCTTGATGAAAAAATGGGACAAAGTTAGGAAAAAATAAGGGAATTTCATAACTTAGAAAATTTCTAAGTTATGAAATTTCTTCATTTCAAACCCTAATTTGTAATTTTTGATTTCTTGATGAACAAGTTTCATAATTTGACATGTCTTGATGAAAAATGAATCTTGCCACTTGATTTTGACCAAAAATTTAAAGTTTGACTTTTCAGTATACAGTCAAATTTTGATCAGTTGACTGGAAAATTCATCTGTCAATCTTGTGCATTTGGGATCTTTTGAACTTGTTGAATATGTCAAGACCATGTCATTAAGTCCTTGAGTCCATATGTGAGCTTGGTTTGCCATTGGTTAGGTCAAACAGTCAAAAATTGCCTTTGTGCAGTCAAAACCCTAAAAATGACCATTTTGCCCTTTTGGTGATCTGATCAAATTTCTTGTGGAATTGTGATCCAAACTTGACCAAATGGTTCATATGAGTTCATAATGTTGATGTGGGTCAAAAATCATGAGGTTTGACTGTCAATTGACCACAGTTGACTTTTTCCCCCAATACAGTTGATTTCTAGGTCAACTGTCCAATTGATTGGGCAAAGATTGGAATCAAGGCTTGAAAGTTGGTATGGATAAACTTGTGAGTCCAACATGAAGCATGAAAGTCATCTTGGGCATTTTAGGTCAAAACATCTTTGTGCAAACTCAAACCCTAATTTGGGTCAACAGTGCAAGGAGGAGTCTTGAGCAGAGCAAACCCTAACTTGATCTTGAGCTCTAAAGGTCTCGTGGTGAGAAAATATTGATGAAATGGGAGGGCAAATTTTGGGGTACAATAGTTGCCCCTGTTCAATCTTCTTAGACCTGAGGATGTAGATTGGCTTGCGTGCCTTTCGTGATCCGAAGGTGGAAGATGATTGAACACTAAAGTGCCCAGAAATTTGCACTCGCATAGTGGAGTATCAGCAATGTGATGGCGGGAATGGGCTTATAGATGCCATTTGGAGAGATGGTGGATAGGAGGATGGGCTTATAGATGCCATCTGGAGGTGTGACAGAACCTTGTTGGGAATGGGCTTATAGATGCCATTTGGAGGTGTCGATCGCGTAAGAGATTTCTTAGCGAGAACTTGTGTACTTTGAGAAAGGAAGATGGTTTCCTGGCCTGTTACAGGTGTTGATCTTCAAACTCTTCATGCAGATATGCCCTGGCTAGGTACAGGTATCGAATCTACAATTAGTTGCTCACAGATGTGCCCTGGCTAGATACAGGAATTGAATCCAGAACTTCAAAAGGTTGCTTACAGACGTGCCCTGGCTGGATACATGTATCGAATCTTTAAACTATTCATGCAGATGTGCCCTGGCTAGATACAGGTGTCGAATCCACAATCAAATACTCACAGATATGCCCTGGCTGGATACAGGAATCGAATCTGGAATTGGTCGTCTACAGATATGCCCTGGCTGGATGCAGGTATCGAATCTGGAAATTGTCGTCTACAGATATGCCCTGGCTGGATGCACGTATCGAATCTGAATTTTGTCGTCTACAGATATGCCCTGGCTGGATACAGGAATCGAATCTGGAATTGTGATAGTTGATAGTAATCATCTTTGGATTGCCCTTTTCCTGAGAAGGCAAAACATTAGTTGTCTGCAATGTCATGATGTATGAGATGCATGATGTCATGATGTTCTCAAGAATAAATGAGATTGTGTGATATGATGCGTATAGGCATGCGTCATGATGTATAAAATGTGAAATGTCTATGAATGTGTTTTCGACTAGGAAAATAAATCCTTGACAAATGTCGGGAACTTAAGTCTTGGGCTGATGTTGAAGAGTATAGTTCTTCGCTTCCGCTGGGGATGATGGTTGCAAGAATAAACCGGTAGGAGAAGATGACTCTGTTGGGGAATAAACTTGTTGGAGAAATTACTCTGCGGGGAATTACTCTGTGGGAAAAGATACTTTGCTGAGGTTTTGATGAGAGCTCCGCTGGGGATTCTACTGACAAGTTATGTTGGGGAATTTGATGAACTCCGTTGGGGATAGGAAGAACTTCGTCGAGGGCGATCTTTCCGTGGTGATTAGCTGAGGATAACCCAGTTATAAGCTCTGGTGGGAAATAACCTTTGAATGAAGCCGGGAAGATGCGTTCATACTCTGCAGGGGATAAGCTTCCAGAATCTACTGGGGATAAGCTTCAGAATCCACTGGGGAGGATGATTCAACTTTCCTGGGGAAACTTTTCAGACTGTACTGGGGAAGGGGTTCCACTGGGGTGTCTGGTATTTCTCCGGGGAACAATCTTATATTAAGACTGCCGGGGATGCTTGCTGAGGAATGTCTATACTCCACTGGGGAATGTTGAGATCTTCTGGGGATACCCAACTTCCTTAAGGCTGACAGCAGACTAACTCTGCTTGGGGAGAGTATCGCTGACTTGCTGGAGATACTGTTCCTTTTTAGGGCTGACGGGAGACCAACTCTGCCTGGGGAGAGTTTTGCTGAAATCTGGTCTTACTCTGTGGGGAGTTGAGGTAACTTGGTTACATTCTTCAGCCGAACTTACCTTGGTACCTCGGTGGGCAGAGCAACTAGATTGCTTGGACAATTCTTTATTGCCCCTGTTTCTGATGTCATCTGCAATTAGTCATTTGTTTCGCATGCAAATGCATGCAAATATTCATGATTAGCAATTAATGTCAAACGCATATATCAAAAATGAACATTGGACGTTTTTTGCAAAATAAAACAGAAAAAGGAAAAACGATGGGTAATTTGTCTGAAAAATTGAACTTGTATTGATTTTGAAATTTGCCTGTAAATAGGCGCTTTATATACAGGAGGCTGACGTCCTAGTAAGAGAACGCCGCCGAGCAAAATAGAGTTTATACAATTTTGTGAAAAGGAAATAAAATAACTATGTGAAAAATAATCCCACTGGGTTCCAACTCTGCTATCGCCTTTATGTCTTCAAGCGTCTCATCACTTTGCTACCTAGTTGAAGATGAAGCTGATTGATTGGAGTCAACTGAGCTCGATAGTTGATGCCGAATTCTGGATGCAAGGTGATCCAATGAGACATAATATTACGCTTTATCCTTAACTTTTGCCTGGACCGCCCTTTTGGGTTTTCAGTCCACCGGGATACCCATTTTTGCCCAAGCCGCCTTTTCAGGTTTTCGACTTGCCGGGTGTACAGATTTTTTCATTTCATCCCTTATTTTTGCCCGAACCCTTTTGGTTCACCGGGAAGCCCTTATTTTTGCCTAGGTGTGTCAACCTAGCGGGTCTTTAATTCATGCGTAGTATCTTTTTACTATGTCTGCATTGGCGGGCTGAGGAAGGTCGTCACCATCCATGGTGGTTAGAATCATAGCTCCTCCTGAGAAGATATGTTTAACCACAAATGGCCCTTCGTACGTAGGGGTCCATTTTCCCCTGGGATCACTTTGAGGAAGAATGATGCGCTTGATTACCAAGTCTCCGACTTGATACTCTTGTCGTTTGACCATGACAAATAGCGGTGAGTCTCTTTTCGTCAGTTAGGTTTAATTGATCAAGTCGAGTCTGGATCCAGTCATCTTCGCTCAAACCTGCATCTTTCATTATCCGGAGAGAGGGTATCTGGACTTTAATAGGCAAGACTGCCTCCATGCCATAGACCAAGGAAAAGGGAGTTTCCCCTATTGACGTCCGTGCTGAGGTACGGTACCCATGAAGAGAAAACAGTAATATTTCGTGCCAATCTTTGTAGGTCACTGTCATCTTCTGCACAATCTTCTTGATGTTCTTAATCGCTGCTTCTACAACCCCATTCATCTTCGGCCGGTAAGGTGAAGAGTTGTGGTGCTGTATCTTGAATTGCTCGCAGAGCTCAGTAATCATCTTGTTGTTAAGATTGGTACCATTGTCCGTAATGATCCTTTCTGGTACACCATATCGACATATCAAGTTGTGTCGAATGAACCGTGCCACGACGTTCTTGGTTACGGTAGCGTAGGAAACTGCTTCAACCCACTTTGTGAAGTAATCAATCGCTACCAGGATGAAACAGTGCCCGTTGGATGCCGTAGGTCTGATTTCTCCGATCATATCAATGCTCCACATTGCAAACGGCCAAGGTGCTTTCAAGACGTTCAGAGGAACCGGAGGAATGTGCACCTTATCAGCATAGATCTGGAATTTATGACAAGTTTGGGAATGCTGATAACAGTCGGCTTCCATTGTGGACCAGAAATATCCTGCCCGAAGGATTTTCTTTGCCATGGTATGTCCACTGGAATGTGTTTCGAAGGTACCTTCATGTAGTTCTGCCATGATCCTTTCTGCTTCAGTCTTATCCACACAACGCAGTAAGGTTGAATCATGGTTTCGCTTGTAGAGAATGCCATTGCTGAGGAAGAACTTTTCCGCAAACCTTCTCAGGAACTTCTTGTCATTAACAGATGCGCTCTCGGGGTATTCTTGAGCTTCAAGGTACCTCTTCACTTCATGATACCAGGGTTTTTCTGTTACCTCTTCGGTCTCGAGATCGCAGCAATGTGCAGGTTCATCCAACTTCCAAATAAAAATCCGGGGCGCCTCGTTGTCCCATTTGACTTTGAACATAGAAGACATCGTAGCCAACGCGTCCGCTAACTGATTCTCCTCTCTTGGGAAGTGTTCAAAAGTTATCTCCTCGAAATGGGGAATCAACGTCAGCACATACTCCTTGTAAGGAATAAGATTTGGGTGTTTCGTATCCCACTCGCCTTTGACTTGATTGATCACGAGAGCGGAATCTCCGAAGACACTCAGAAACTTGATCCTTAAGTCAATTGCAGCTTGAAGACCCATGATGCATGCCTCATACTCCGTCATGTTGTTGGTGCAGTTGAAACATAACGGGCGGTGAGTGGAGTATGAGTGCCTTTAGGGGATATGATCACAGCGCTGATACCATTACCCAAAGCGTTCGAGGATCCGTCAAAGTGCATAGACCATCAGGATCCTTCCTCAGGTCCTTCATCCGGTCCAGGTACTTCACAATCAGTCACTACCATGATATCCTCGTCTGGAAATTCAAAGTTCATCGACTGGTAATCGTCCACTGCCTGATGTGCCAAATGGTCTGCCAATACACTTCCCTTGATTGCTTTTTGAGTCGTGTACTGGATGTCATATTCTGTCAAGATCATTTGCCATCTTGCTATTCTTCTGGACAAGGCAGGCTTTTCGAATATGTACTTGATTGGATCCTATTTTGAAATCAACAGAGTAGTGTGAGTCAACATATACTGTCTCAGCCGGTGAGCAGCCCATACCAAAGCGCAGCAAGTTTTCTCGAGCAGTGAGTATCGGGTCTCACAGTCGGTAAACTTTTTGCTAAGGTAATAAATGGCGTGTTCTTTTCGGCCAGACTCGTCATGCTGCCCCAGCACACACCCCATTGAGTTGTCCAGTACTGTCAAGTATAAGATTAAAGGTCTCCCTTCAACCAACGGCATAAGAATGGGTGGTTCTTGGAGATACTCTTTGATTCTTTCGAAAGTGGCCTGACATTCATCGTTCCAACATACTACTTGATCTTTCTTCAGCAGCTTGAAGATTGGTTCACAGGTAGCAGTTAGATGCGAGATGAATCGGGCAATGTAGTTCAACCGTCCTAGAAATCCTCTGACTTCTTTCTCTGTCTTGGGAGTTGGCATCTCTTGTATGGCTTTCACTTTGGCAGGGTCCACTTGAATTCCTTTGTCGCTTACGACGAAGCCTAGCAATTTTCCAGATCTCACCCCAAAGGTGCACTTGTTTGGGTTCAACCTCAGCTTGTACAACTTCAGACGGTCAAACAGCTTCTGTAGATGGTCAAGGTGTTCCTCCTCAGTTTGGGACCTTGCAATCATATCGTCGACGTATACTTCTATCTCGTGATGGATCATGTCATGGAACAAAGCAACCATGGCACGTTGGTAGGTTGCCCCAGCATTTTTCAACCCAAAAGGCGTGACCTTGTAGCAAAAGGTGCCCCACTGAGTAACAAAAGTGGTCTTCTCCATGTCTTCAGGAGCCATCTTTATCTGATTATAACCGGAGAAACCGTACATGAAGGAGAATACCTTATGCTGAGCAGTGTTGTCAACCAGAACGTCGATATGAGGCAGAGGGAAATCATCCTTGGGGCTCGCTCTGTTCAAATCCCTGTAATCAACACACATTCAGACCTTACCATCCTTCTTCGGCACTGGAACCATGTTGGCAACCCATTGAGGGTAAGAAGTCACTGCTAGAAACCCGACATCAAATTGTTTCATAACCTCAGCTTTGATTTTCTCGGAAATCTCTGGACGCATACGGCAGACCTTCTGTTTTACCGGAGGGCATTCTTCCTTGGTAGGCAGGTGATGAACCACAATGTCGGTGTCCAACCCAGGCATGTCTTTGTAAGACCAGGCAAAGATTTCCACATAGTCATGCAGCATCTGAATCAACCGTTGTTTCACATTGAGCTCTAGATTGGCACCAATCTTGACTTCCTTTCTGTTTGTCTCAGTACCCAGATTTACCGTTTCCACTGGCTCTTCATGTGGCTGAATGGCCCTCTCTTCCTGGAGTAGCAGTCTTGCGAGCTCACCAGGCACTTCGCAATCATCTTCACCTTCGTCTTCGGCTAAGCTGATCGGATTTTCGAAGTTATAACTGGCAGTAGCAAAGTCGTTACCAGTGAGATCCAGAGTGGATTGGAACCTGTATAGGTGAGTGTGTGTAAATATAGCTGTTTCGCAATGTATTATAAAGAAAGAAAAGGAGCGCAAGATTTTGAAATGCAACAAACGTCCAATGTTTTTATTAATGATATATGAAAATGACACACAAAAGCCCTCACAAATGAAGCCACGGTGCCCCGGGTAAGACACCGAGCCATAAAAGTTTCAAAATATTGTTTGTTACAAATTCAAAACAAAAGAGTTCATTACTGAGTGACAAAAGTAATAGGTGTGAAGTCTTTGGCAGTCCAGTTGCTTGGTCCACCGTCGGTTGTTGGGTAGATCCAGCTGTCAAATTCAGATTCCTCCATGTCGTCTTAAATAGAATTCACTCTCGGGTTGGTGATGAACACATGAGGTCTTCCAATCCTTGCCTTACGAACAACCCTCTGAGCTTCTGCAGTGAAGCCCAAACCAAACTTGTCAGTCTTTGGAGTGAAATCAGGAAGTCGGCCCCAGTTTGCGCACTCACCCTTATCAAACACAGCCCGGGCATCCTTTAAGGAAGCCATCTTTAAAGGAGGGTCTTCAATCACAGTTTCAGCTGACGCCAGTGTCTGAGGCACCTATTCAAAGTGTTGAAAGGGGGTCTCAATGAATTCCCCATCCATCTCTATGTACCGGAACGAGTTGAGGTGGCTGACCATATACTCTTCCTCCCCCTGAACTGTAACAATCTTCCCTCTGACCGGATACTTAAGCTTCTGATGTAGTGTGGAGGTCACAGCTCCAGCCTTGTGGATCCATGGACGACCCAACAAACAAGAATAGGATGGTCGGATGTCCATCACATATAAAGTAGAATCAAAAACTTGAGAACCTACCCTGATTGGAATGTCAACTTCCCCATGTACCATCCTTTTCGAACCGTCAAAGGCCCGGACAACAATGTTACTAGGCTTGAGCTCCAAACCCTCACAATCTAACCTGTCTAGGGCCTTCTTGGGTAATACGTTCAATGAAGAACCGATGTCTACCAACACATGGGCAAGAGTAGTGCCCCTGCATTCAATTGAGACATGCAGGGCGTCGTTATGGTTCTTTCCTTTGGCGGTCAGATCGGCGTCAGAGAAGCCCAAACCATTATCGGCAGTCAAGTTGGCCATGCAATCGGTAAATTGATCAGCAGATGTTTCTAGTGGCACATGGGCCATCTTCAGAAAGGAAATCAGGGCCTTGGCATGGGCCTCTGAACACAACAACAGTGATAGCATAAAAATCTTTGATGGGGTGTGCCCCAGCTGCTCAACTACATTGAAATCACTCTTCTTAATGATCTTGAGAATCTCTTACATCTCTTGATGGGAAGCTTCAACAGTGGCTGTCTTTGGTGCCTCCGTCAGGGCAGGCATATCAGTAGCAATCCCTTTGCCCCGAGCGTCAGATGACTTGGCAGCAGGGGTAGAAACTTGATCAGGAGGGGAAACATGCACACTGGCAGGTGTGATGACAAGAGGTCTTTGAATAACGGGTGGCGCAATATCTGGTGAGAACAGCCTACCACTGCGAGTAACTTTGGCAGGCCCGGTGATGTTGCTGACACCGGTACTTGTATCAAACTCTTGTTTAACTCCAAGAACATAAACATCTGCCCCATAGTGCCATGGGACAACTTTGTCAGATGTATAGGGGAGGGGCCCTGGAACAGTGATGATGATAGGAGCAATCTTCTGAGTAGACATGATTTTGGCATGCTTTTTTGAAGGAGCCTTAGGAGGTTTGTTGAAAATAGTAACAATAGACACTTCTTCAGCAGGGACAACAGGAACAACAATCTTTTCGAACAAGATCTCTTTGCTATCCATCAGGTTTTGGACGCCTGACTTCAGCAAGGGACAACCAGCAGGTGAAACAGCACATAGATGGTAACCTTTACTACATCCCGGAAATAAACCGGCTAGCAACAGGTTCCTTTTGACAGTCAACAACGGAGTAACAATCTCATCCATAGAGACTACATACCGGTCTTCTTCCACATCATTCACTCCATGCTGGGGCATGGGAGCAGTCACAACATTGGGCCTTTCGGGCGCCTCGAACTGTATCTCTTTAGCATCAATAAGGTCCTGAACCTTATTCCTCAGAGCCCAGCAATCATCCGTAGTATGCCCTGGGCTATCAGAGTGATAAGTGCAACGGTCATTGGGGTTGTACTTTGGAGAAGCTGTGTTCACTACCTTCGGAGCTTCTTTGACACTTACCAGATTGGTTGACAGTAGTTGCGGCAAAATCTGAGACAAGGTCATGCTGAGTCGAGTGTACTGTCTTTTGGGTCTCTCACCCCTTGGTTGGTTGTACTGCTGAGGAGCAGCAGCAGGCTTTGAAATTACCAACGCATTGACAGCTTGGCAGCGTTCCGGCTTATTCTGTCTTCTGGGACCATAAACAGCACTGGCTTCCTTCTTGAAGGGCTTCTTTTCAGTACTCGAGGAGGCACCTTTCTGTATCTTCCCCGACTTGATACCAGCTTCTATTCTCTCACCAGTCAAGATCAAATCTGTAAACCCAGCAGAAGAATTCCCAATCATATGGTTGAAGAACGGACCAGACAGGGTCCCCAGGAACATGTCAACAAGTTCACGGTCAGTCAAAGGTGGCTGCACCCTACCAGCCAGGTCCCTCCACTTTTGCGCATACTCCTTGAATCCTTCGCCAATCCCCAGTGACATACCCTGGAGTTGGGTACGCGTGGGAGCGAGGTCAGAATTGTACTGATACTGCTTATAAAATGCAGTAGCCAAGTCCTCCCAGTTTCGAATACTGGCTCCATCCAGCTGATAGAACCATTCGAGTTGAGCCCCTGAAAGGCTATCCTGGAAGAAATGGATCCAAAGGTTCTTGTCTGCAGTGTAAGGTTGGATCTTCCTTACATATGATCTGAGATGCATCTTCGGGCAGGACAACCCGTCATACCCTGCAAAAATTGGCACTTTAAACTTCGAGGGGATCACAACCTGGGAACTCTCTGCAGCTCCATAGCTGCCAACCTGTCTTCCAAGCTTTTGTACTTATCATCGGCGGGCGGGTATTGTTGCTCTGAGTAGTCTTCGTCTTCTTCAGCCTCTTCTTCTTCAGCTTCAGATTCGGAAGGTACCGCAACCCCTTTTCCTTTACTGATTCCCTCTTCAGAAGTAGGGGAAAATTCAAGAACTCTTCTGGCTTCACCCTCAAACCTTCTTCCTAGGGTAGCCACCCCGACTCTTTTCTTCTTCTTTTTCACTTGCTCTTTGTTCCCCAGCAGGTCTTTTAGATCCTCCTGACCCTTTGCCAAGGTCATCAGGAGATGTTGAAACTGTGAGTTTTGAGACTGCAAGTCCTTGACCGTCTGTTCGAGATCCATCTTACTGAAATAAACAGCACAAAGATAAGGAAACCTGGTGTGGAGACCTTCTTATGTGCATGATGAATGATATGTTTGTTTATGCAATGCATTCAAGGATTTAGAAAATTCAAAATTGTTGCAAACAAAAAGAACACACGTCATATTAATAAGAAGAAATTTTGTCAGTACATAAATGCCCCATGGGCCAAATATTACAAAAAAAACTTCTCAAGGTAAAAAGACGTTGTGCATCCTCTTTGGTGCGATGTAGGTGTTGAGGGTCTCTTCCTCATGGAGTCGACGGGTAAGCTCCAAAACCCTCTTCTCACTGGCGTAGAAGCTGGCTTCAAAAGTGTTCTGTTCCTCCTTGAGTTGGATCCAACTCTTCTGCATCTCCTCCCACGATGTTGGCATGTTAGGATATAGGATAGTGTAGGGAACCTCTCCTTCCTTAACGGGCTCTTTAATCACAGGGAGAACATGAGGGTAAGGCATCATTAGACTCTGGGCTCGGGTTCGTACCCACTTGAGATAAGGCTCAAGGGGGATGGAGTTCTTGCACCCCAGTGTCTTGCTGTCTACCTTGTTAGGCATCCTCCAAGCTCTGATGAATCTTTGGCGAAGTCCTTGCGCATCGTTGTCGAAGTTAAAAACTAGGTCAGGAATCAACATGTCGTGAGGGCCATCCCTCCATGCATATCCAAATTGTCGCAAAGCTAGATAAGGGTTGTAGGTAATACCTCCTCTAATGCCAAGTAATGGAACATTAGGGAACTCTCCACAACGATCGACGATGATGACATTTTCTCTGGACCGAGAACACCAATGTACATCAGAGTGAGTGAGGGTCATCAATCGTTGTGACCACCTTAGGCCTTGGTCATTCTTCAAAACAAATTGTGGAAGGTGCGAAATAAACCACCTTGCAAGGAGAGGAGTACAGCACATGAGAACACCCCTCTTTCTCATTGTTCGTGTGTAAAATGAGTGAAGAATATCCCCAAGCAATGTTGGTATTGGATTCCTGGATAAGAAGATTTTGACGGCGTTGACATCTACAAGCTGGTCAGGATTTGGGAACAGGACCAACCCATAAATGAGGAGTGCCACAATTTCTTCAAAGGCTTGTAGATCCAATGAATACCAACATTCTTGTGCCTTCTCAAACAAGAATTTTGCCAAGAAGCCTTTGACACCGCTTCTAGTTTCCCAATGCCCTTTGATGTCAGATGGTTGCAAGTGTAGTGCTTGAGCAACATCTTCAGGCTTTGGTTCTTTCTCCGTACCGTTGTAGGGTAGTTGATTAAGAATAGGAATTCTCAGGAGTTGAGAAAATTCCTCCAAAGTGGGCACCAATTGATAGTCGGGGAATGTGAAAAAGTGGTGAAGGGGGTCAAAGAACTGGAACAACACCTTTACCATGTCCTCTTTAATGCTGGTGTTGACTAGGCTGAGCAGTCTACCATGTCTTTCACTGAAGGGAGAGCTTTCCGGAATTCTGGATGTGAGCTCTTTGAGTTGAGGAGGGATTCTCACAAGGTTGACTTGGATAGTTTTCCTACGAAGAATTTCCATGACCTACAAAACAAGAACAAAGATGAAGATCTAAACCCTTGAAATGGTTAGTGAATGCATATGATGCTTTATGATGTTCATGATGTATGCACAGACATATGTACAAGAAATTCACACAAAACCCTAGTTTCAGGCTTGCATGGGGTTTCATAGGTAAGTACCCTCTTGAGTGAAGTTGGCTTAAAAACCTGTCCTATAAATAGTAACCGGGTTCTAAGGAGCTCAATATCACTGGATTGTTTTCCATGTTCACTGTTTTGGTTTAGCCACTTAACTAGCGACCAAAATATTCCAAGAAAACAACCCTCAATGAGTGTAGTATCGAGTATCTACCAACTTCGGACTGCACCAAAGCCGGTCATCTCACTACCCCTAATAAAAGGCCAAGATGGTAAAGTAAGGTTCTAGGTCATTAGTGCTTAGTGACATCACTCAGCGGCCCCGTACTCTCCTTGATTGAACTCAAGGGTTACCGGTACTCACAAATATGTCGCACTAATATAGCTATTGCTTCAACCGTGTCGGTATACCCCACACAATTCCCACAATGTATTGCTATATATGAATGTTTCCCCAAATCCGGGTGTAGGATTTCAAGCCCAAACAAGAGAGCCAAGATATAAAGCAATCAAAGCAAATAATTAGTCATGCAAGAGGGTGATCTAAGCCCTAAGGTTACTCCACTTTAAAATTCTCTCCAGCAGATTCGCCAGTTCTGTGATACGGTGGGAGAACTGACTTGAGGTTTTGCGTTTGTTTTCGCAAATGTTTCGGTTGAGCAAGAGTCGCCACCGACTTTTTATTTTATCCTAAGGAAAGGTTTAAAAAGCACAGCAAAAACCTTTGAGATGTTTTCTTGGGTTCGGGGAGTAGTTTATAGAAAGGGAGGGTATTAGCACCCTTTGTATCCATGGTTATCCATGGGCTCTTAGTTACTTGCTTAGATCACTTGCCTTGTGTTTTCAATTGTTTGAAATGGTGCTTTGTGTGTGGGTTTGAAAATGTTTTGAAAAGAGGCCATTGTAGTGGCAACCTTTGTAATGATTCATGTTTGAATGTATACAAAGGTGTACTTATCTTTTGAAAATTTTTCAATGTTTTTGAAAGTTGTTTTGAAAGTGTGTTGTGATGTGTGTTTTGAAAAGTAGGCAAGTGTGTTTTGCAAGTTTGATCAAGTAACTAAGAGTTTGTCTACCCCTAAATTTACTCAAAGGCTTTTTTCTCTGTTTTAACCCTTTTGACAATTTTGTTCCACCATTGTATTTGGTGGACAATCTTGTGTTAGGATGTTAACGGGACAGGCTCGGGTCATCGTTTAGACCATGAATGCAATAGTGCCAAGTGTCTTTGGCAATTTTTGCTTTAAGGGACTTGATCATTTTTAGGCAACTTTCGAAAGCGTCATCGAGGGACTATGATCATTTGATATTGTTTTGTTTTGCCAAAGAAACTCAACATGCAACACGGTCCATTTATTGAAGGAACAAGTGGAGTAACCCTAGGGGTGCAAGTGTGATTGGTGTTGTCCATTTTCATGCTTTTTTGTCTTTGAATTAGGTCAAGCTATTTGTTATTTGATTTTTGCATACAAACCCTAAGTCTATCATGGCATATTTAGAAAGCTTTAAAATGCGAAATTTAAAGTCCTAAATTATTACAACATAATTATGGGATGGGGGGTACAAATGTTCAAATGGGGATATTTAGCAAGAAATTTAAATCTAAACTATTACATCCAAATTGAATATACAAGTTATTAATAATTGAATAAAAATACAATAAATATGCAAGATACAAAAAATGATTTTTATATGTATGTAAAAGTATTTTTCATGTGACAAATAAACAAAAATAAAAAGGTTAATTTTTGGGTATTTTCATGGTTTAGGGCAAAACCCTAATTTTGCTAAATAAAAAGTATTATTATTTATATTATATACAATATTTATTAATTATATACAAAAAATAAATAAAAAGGAAGTATATTGTAAAAAAGTGATTTTTGAGATTAAATATTAATAAAAGAAAAAAATGTATTATTTTTATGTTTTTATCCTAAATATCCTAAATATATAAATATTTATATTATGTATTAAATATATTAAATATATACAAAAAATAAAAATATTTATTATTTACAAAAAAAAGTATATTTTTTAGAAAATGTTTTCAAAAGGTAAAATAAAATAAAATCAAAAAATAAAATGCATTTGTATTATTTTTAGTATTTTAAATAAAAGTATATATATATATATATATATATATATATATATATATATATATATATATATATATTTATTTACGCATGGAACTAAATGAAATAAATAAATACCAAACAAAATGCAAAAAATGTGAGAAAAATATTTTTATTGTTTTTTCATGTTTGAATAAAAATATAAAATCAGAATCAAAAAGAAAAAATCAAAAATGACAAATATATCACATAATGGGCCAGGGGGTGTAAATTGAAAAAAGGGGTGCAAAAAGTAGGACTGACTCAGGCCCAGCCCAAGCCAGTCATCTTCAACCTCCAGACTTGTTTGAACAAACAATAATGCGCGTTTCCTAACTTCTGATTCCTGGATTTTCAAGCAAAACTCATAACACCAAAAATGTAGAGCATCAAGAGACGAATCCAGACATATAAAAAACTTGACTTAACTCTAAGAAACGAGGGAGAATTTCTTCATCCCCAATTTCTGACCTAAGTTTTTTTCAATGTTCAGGTTCAAAATTCTCTCAGTACACACAACATAAATGCAAAGTAATTATATGTGTAGCTTCAGGGCCATGAGTAAGACATAACTTCTTCACAAACCTAAGCCTAAATATGCTTGGATAGAGAGATAGAAGTTCAAACTTTTACCTGTTCAGCTTGAATCGTGTGCAACAATGGAGGCACTTTCAATGCAGTGTGAGGACTTGTACATCTTGCTTGAAGTTCAGGGATGCTTCTCCAACCTCTAGCTTGCTTTGAAACTAACTGAAACGAGCTATGTAACTCAACCTGCACAACTGAAAAAATGAAAATGGTGAACTTGGTTAGAGGTGTTACAGTCTGTAGCTAGGGCTTGGGATAGCTTGTATGGATGTTATGGAGTGTGTATGAACAAGCTTTGGCCAAAACGCACGACCAAACTGAGTTGTGCAACTCAATCTACAGGGATGCCCTGTTTTGTGCAGCAAAATGGTGTTTTGATGTTTGGGGAGGTATTGAAGGTGGTTAGGTCGTGCCTTAGGTCTGTTATGATGTATGGAAAATGTTTACAAACTTTGCTTTGGCTAGTTGTTACAGGAATGAGAGATGGGATCAGTTTTGCAAAGTTTCTTCTTCTTTAAGCAAAAGTTGTCAAGTTGGGTTATAGGCCAAGGCAGGTCCCTCAAGCATGCTGCATAATCTCTCCTTGATCAGTGGGTTTAATCCATAAACTTGTGCCTAAAAGATCTGGCTTGTACCTCTTTGATTTGTGTTTTGACATAAAGCCATGCTTTATCAAAATGGCTAAAATGCTTTTTCCAAATATGGCTTGATTTTGTGTGTATTGTCCAAATGCAAAAAATAACACTCTAACACAAAGGATATGCATTTAATTATTGAGTGTAAGAAGGATTAGAGGCCTGTAATATAGCTTGTACAAGCTGAGTTTGAAAATGCATAGTGTATGAACATGGAATTGGCTCATGAACAAAGTGACTTTTGCCCATATTGACAAATTGGATTCTCCCTAACCACAAGGGTGTTTGAGAAGTTCTTGGACAATTTGGAAAGCTTGGAATGTGTACTACAATCCATCTTTGTAATGAAAGTTGAAATTCCAAGTGGAAGCATGTGAAAAGTGGCCATGAAGTTGGGCAAAAATCCTGCCTAGAATAGGTCAAAATTTTTCTAAGTTAAGAATGTTTTGCACCCTTGTTCCAAAAATCATAACTTGAGCTACAAGCTTCTTTTGAGGAAACTTTGTGAATAAAAGTTGTAGATTTTGCAATGAACTATAACTTTCATGTTTTGAGTTTTGTTTGAATCCAAATGTATCTTGATGAAAAAATGGAACAAAGTTAGGAAAAAATAAGGGAATTTCATAACTTAGAAAATTTCTAAGTTATGAAATTTCTTCATTTCAAACCCTAATTTGTAATTTTTGATTTCTTGATGAACAAGTTTCATAATTTGACATGTCTTGATGAAAAATGAATCTTGGCACTTGATTTTGACCAAAAAGTCAAAGTTTGACTTTTCAGTATACAGTCAAATTTTGATCAGTTGACTGGAAAATTCATCTGTCAATCTTGTGCATTTGGGATCTTTTGAACTTGTTGAATATGTCAAGACCATGTCACTAAGTCCTTGAGTCCATATGTGAGCTTGGTTTGCCATTGATCAGGTCAAACAGTCAAAATTGCCTTTGTGCAGTCAAAACCCTAAAAATGACCATTTTGCCCTTTTGGTGATCTAATCAAATT
This sequence comes from Vicia faba, assembly GCA_948472305.1. Lineage (NCBI taxonomy): Eukaryota > Viridiplantae > Streptophyta > Magnoliopsida > Fabales > Fabaceae > Vicia > Vicia faba. The sequence goes on along the minus strand of OX451736.1, from coordinate 1,670,703,994 downwards.
TCTTGTGGAATTGTGATCCAAACTTGACCAAATGGTTCATATGAGTTCATAATGTTGATGTGGGTCAAAAATCATGAGGTTTGACTGTCAATTGACCACAGTTGACTTTTTTCCCCAATACAGCTGATTTCTAGGTCAACTGTCCAATTGACTGGGCAAAGATTGGAATCAAGGCTTGAAACTTGGTATGGATAAACTTGTGAGTCCAACATGAAGCATGAAAGTAATCTTGGGCATTTTAGGTCAAAACATCTTTGTGCAAACTCAAACCCTAATTTGGGTCAATAGTGCAAGGAGGAGTCTTGAGCAGAGCAAACCCTAACTTGATCTTGAGCTCTAAAGGTCTTGTGGTGAGAAAATATTGATGAAATGGGAGGGCAAATTTTGGGGTACAACACTTGCATATAAGGGAATCAGTTTAGGTCAAAATTTGGACCCATACCCATGTGCATTGAAGATTGAATCTTTGATTGATAAATCAAATATTCTTGATTTTTCATGATTGAACAAGTTGCCAAAATTGGATATTTTTGTATCTTTTAGCTTGTGCACGAATTGGCATTGCTTTGTCAGCATATTTGGATCACATTTGGTTCACAAATAGGTTTAAGAATCAAATCTTTTATTTTCTTATAATTTAAATTAATTAAATGAATTAATATGTATTAAAAATCCATTTAATCAATAAATTTAAGAAAATAAATCCAATTTAACTTGGTGGGTCGTGCATAGGTCATGAGTGAAGTTTCAAAGAGAGATTTGAGGCTCATTAGCAAAAAAGAAGGTGTTTTGAGCAAAGTTGACTTTTGCAAATTCATGAAAATTGCCCAACTTCTCCAATACATAACTTGCTCAATTTTGATCATATGACCATGTTCTTGGACATTTTGGAAAGCCCTTGAAGTCCTATAACCAATTCTTTTGGTCCCATGTCATTTGGATTTACCAATCTCAAGTAATGGCCTTTGACTCAAAGTGTACTTTTGTTGACTTTTGAAATTGACTTATAATGTAAAAATTTGTAACTTTTTGTGAGAGCATTTCTTGATCTTGGGGTGTGAAGATGGATTGTAGGAAATTGAATCCTCTTCAAAATGAGCTTTGGATGGGATTTTTTTGATAAACCATAAAAGAGTTATGCCCTGGTCAAAGTACATTTGACTTTTCTACTGTCCAAAAATAGTAACTTTTGCATCTTGATGATTTTTGAGCTATTCTTGTGGGGTCATGATCAAGACTTGATAAAATGATGATTGTGAACTCAAAATAAGATGTTGACCAAGAATTCTGACTTTTGACTGCAAAATGACCATTTTGCCCTTGCAGTTGACTGTAGATCAAATGGGGCTTTTGACTGTGCAAACTGGCACTGTGAGTCTTGAAACTTGGCATGTAGGTGTTTGAGAATGTATATAGGCCTATGAGACTTGATTGAGCCATTGAAAACCCCAAATTCCTTGAAAGAACCAAAACTCTAATTTCAGTTGTATACTGTTTAGGAGATGGTTTTGACTGTACAACCCTTGAGCCATTTTGAGCAATTTGAAGATCATTCTTGACAAATCTTGAGGAATATGGGAGGGCAAATTTTAGGGTACAACATCTGCCTAACTAACAAAGCTTGCCTGCATCAAACAACCAGAAGCAAACCTGCATAAAACCTCCAGCCTGCATACAACCACAAGCCTGCATAACACAAGCCTTGAAGCAAACTTTCAAGCCTGCTTAAAACACTTACAAAAACCTGCATAACCAAGCTTACTGGTAAACAGAAACCAAGCCTGCATAACACTTCAACCCAGCCTGTATCAAGCAAGCCTGCCTCAAGCCTGCCTGCATAGCAAGTCTGCCTATACCCAAACAAGCCTAAAAACTTGCTCAAAGATAACTTCAAGCCTGCATAGCCTTCAGCAAACAAAAACTCAAACACATCCAAATATCCAAATACCAATAAACATTCTCAGAACTGACTTCATCATTGAAAATCATCAAAAACCCAAAGAGAGGAATAAAGTCAATAGCCAACAAACATTCTCAGAACTGACTTCATAATTGAAAATCATCAAAAATCTAAAGTGAGGAAAAAAGGCAACAGTTTTCAGTTTCAACATCATCAAGCAAGTCCAAACATCTAAATCAGCAGCAATAATAATACAACAGGTATTCTCAGAAGTTCATCACAGAATAATCATCAAAAGCATCACAGAAGCAAGTATTCAAAGAGGAAGAGATTCAGAAGTTGGTGGAACAGGGTTTTCAGATTATAACATTTCATCATAAAACCGTTCAAAGCAAAAAGGTACAAGTACCAGGAATCCAGCATCATCGCCACGTGTCTCCCGCCTCCGGCCACCGGGGAACGCCGCCGTCCAACTCCCCATCGCTTCTCCAGAAACGGTCATCAAGGTATCTATCCCCTTTTTCTGTTTCGTACCTCACACAAACACAAATAACACAAAGATCAAAACATGTAAAAAGCTAAAACATGCACGAATTTTGAAACCCTAAAACGCGATAGAACGAGATCGTTACCCTTTTTTATCACCGTCTGGTACAACTGTGGAGAGAGGAGAGTGGAGGTGGCGTCTAGCGGCCTTAGGCGAGGAGGAGAACGCTCAGAAGCCCCGTTCGAGAAGGATGAATAAGACGAAGGAAGGTGGAGAGAGGCGCCGTTCCAAAAACTATAAAACCCATTTCTGAACAAAACATAAACAAACCCTGATAAAATTTTGTCAAAAACGTTTGGGCTTCTGCCCCACAAAACTGCTAAAGCCCAATGAATCCTGGCACTACCCCCCCCCCCCCCCCCCCCCCCTTTTGTCTTAATCTGCCTTGTTTCATTTTTTGGGCCATGTATATAATCCCTAAGCCCATTTAATTTCTTAACTTTTTATACAAATCAATCTTTTTTTTTCTTTCTTTTTATCACCTTATTTCCTTCTTTTTTTCATAACCTATTTTATTAAATAAAAATAATGCATTAACTTTTTTTTGTACAAAATTTTCTTAAATACTTTTTTTTTATTTAGTACAATTAAAAATACATAAAAATAGAGTTTACTAAGTTAAATAATTTTCTTGTGTTAAAACTTTTTTTTTAATTAAAACTTTTGTTTATATATAATTAACAAAAAACACAAAAATAATAAATAAAAATACTTAATAATACATTAGGTTAACCTTTTGATCACTTGTAAATAATCATGTGCATCATACATTGCTTTTGATTCCTTTTTATTCTTATATTTTTACATTGAGAATGTGACGATTCGATTTGGTTGTAAATAATATTTGGACACTACTATCCTGATAAGACTCATCCCCATTTGTAAACATTTGTACCCCCATCCCCGGATACTTATTTGTAATAGCTTAGACTTTAAATTCCCGCAATTTATCGCTTTCTATATATTGTATAGTAATTAGGGTTTGTATGCGAAGATTCAAAATCAACCGCTAGATAACCTAATACAAGACAAATGCATGAAAATCAATACACAATTCACACTTTCACCTCTAGGGTAACCTCGCTTGTTGCCTCGGAAAAATGCAATCATGTCCCTCGAGTATGAGACACTCTAGTAAACGTCCCTTCGATAAACAAAGGTCGTTAGTCCCTCGATGACCCTCGATGTTGCCTTTGATAAAACGATCCCGTCCCTTACAAAAATTGCTAGAGCGTATCACAAGTTGCCTTCAATGATTGTATACGATGACCCGCGCCCGTCCTGTTAGACATCCTAACACAAGGTTGTTCATCAAACACAATGGTGAAACAACACTGTTAAAAGGGTTAAAAAGCATAAGAAAGATATTTGAGTAAAATAGGGTAGACAACTCTTAGTTACTTGATCAAAAACTTGCAAAACATCCTTGCCATTTTTCAAACACACATCTCCACACAATTTCAAAACAAACTTTCAAAAAACATTGAATTATCTTTTCAAAAAGACAAACACCTTTGTAAAACATTCAAATGAATTGTTACAAAGGTTGCCTAGACAAGGCATCTTTTTCAAAACATTTTCAAAACCACACACACAAAGCACCATTTCAAACAATTGAAAAGTAAAGGCAAGTGATCTAAAACAAGTAACTAAGAGCCCATGGATAACCATGGATGAAAAGGGTGCTAGCACCTTCCCTTTTCATAATCTACCCCCCGAACCCACGAAAACATCTCAAAAGTCTTTCCTGTGCTTTTTGACCTTTCCTTAGGATAAATAAAAAGTCAGTGGCGACTCTTGCTAAACCGAACAAGTGCGAAAACAAACGCAAAATCTCAAGTCAGTTCTCCCACTGTATCACACAAGGTTTCTTTGGTTCATCACATTTCAAGTTTATTAGGTTTGACTCAAAAGTACAAGGGGTCGATTGGAGAAGTTATCATGTTTGGATAAGGCCTTGTTCCTATTGGTCACAAGAGCATATTTCTCTCAAATTTCAATACATGGAAGTGGTTTTGGTGGCTATGAGTCCTCATTATCATCCTCAACAACTTCTATTCACAAATCAAGAATGTTGATTCAAGAAGTTTGTTCAAGCTTGTCAAAATTCCTCAAGCATTTTCTTGATCTAGGAGCTAGGGTTTTGAACTTCAAAGGAGTATATCTTGCTCACCTTTTGGTATTTTTAAATGATTCCAAAGACATAATTCTCTTTAAAGGGTTATTAAGAAATCACTTCAAAAGTTCTAAGGAGTTTTCATGAGGAAAAGACTTGATGAGGAAGTAAGATTACAAGTCCTCCAGATGAGTCCCCAATTTTCCACATGTGACTTCAAATGGTCATAACTTGGTTAATTTTTATTACCTTGATTCCATTATTTCTCCATAATGATCTTAAATATGTGAAATTTATTCCTTCTTTTATGTGCAAAGTGGGAAAATGGATGGAAGTTGCTCTAAAGATGCAAAAGATTATAGGTCATTTCATGATTTTTTTGCCAACTTCAACAAGTCATAACTTGCTCAAATTTTGGAGATTTTGAATTATTCAAGTTTCAAAATGTCATTCAAGAGATATAATTCATGCCATCTTTTTTGGTCAAGAGCAAATTCCAAGTGGAAGGCCATGTTTGGATGCAAGACATTATAGGTCATTTTTGAAGTAGAATTTAAAATATTTCTAAGTATGGAAAGTCAACCCTTTTTCTCCAACTTTGACTCAATACAACTTTCATATCAAGCATCCATTTAACTCCATTCTTCTTCCATTGCAAAGCTTGTAACCACATCTTTCTAAAGCATCAAGAATCACGCCTTAAGACCCCTTGAGCTAAGCATTGTTTCAAAAATGGTAACTTGAAATTAAAGTTTCCTTGCAAGTCAGAATTTGAATTTCATGTTATAACTTCTAAACCTCAAATTAACACGCATTTTGGGTCTAAACATGATTAGCCAACTTTCCCAAGTGGATTAGTGCATCAAAACGCAAGAATTGGATGAGTTTTGGTGAAGTTTGGATCACACTTCACTCGTACATCAGGTTTGCACGAATTCCCTCCAAAACACATCATTCACTCTTCCATTTGATCCCATTCGCTTCTCCTATAAATACATGTACTATCCCATTCAATTTCCCAAGCTTGGATAGCCATAATCACCCTGCCAAACTTGCTCCATAACTCAATTTTCTGTAACTTTGTAATCAATGTTCAAGCCTTTTTCAACCCAATTTTTCCATCAATTCACCTTTCTTGATCATCCCTGAAGCTAACCACATAATTACATTTGAGAATCGTGCCCTATACTGCTCCATAGAAGTCCAGTTTCAGAGCTCTGCAACTCAACTTCAATAGGTAGATTCCTTCATCAATTCTTCAAAACTCTGATATCATTGTGTTGCTCTCATTGCCCTGGTTCTAGTTGCAACACTTACCTTTTTACTGGAAACACGTTTTGACCATGAAATTTCAAATCTCTTTTCAAAATTTTCCTTCCAAATTGCCTGAGCTACAGTTTATATAAATTTGGCACGAGGGTGTGGTTGTCTTCGTTTTGAAGAGACGAAGCGAATGACATAGGTTTGAGCTTCTGATTTTACAGTTTGAGAGACCTGCAATTCTTGATGGCTGGAGGTTGAAGATGACCAACGTGTCATCTTCCAACCAATGAAGGCACATCATTTATTTTTTCAAATTCTGATTTAATTAATGATTTTGTACAATATTCACTAATGGCCATGATATGTACAGCGCTCCAGATCCCTTGGATTTGATTAGTAACGTGTTTTGACTCTCATCCAATGGTCCACATATTTTACTTTTATTTTCTTTTTCTGATTTTTATACTTTAATTATTTTAAATTTCAAAAAATCATACAAAATGCACTTTTAGTCCAAAAAATATGAGAAAATTATGAAAAATATTTTTGATTATTCTCTTTCTGATTTTTATTTTTTCACAATTTAATATTTGTTTTGATATTTTTTTTATGAATTTTACACTTATTTAATTTGTTTTAAATGTTTAAAAATACTTTTATAAATTTTTAAATTCTGAAAAAATTATGGAATGATTCAATGATATTGTGACAAATGTTGGTGACCTTATTTTATTTTTGTTTCTGACTTTACTATTTTTTACCATTTTTTTATTATTTTACCCATTTATTTTAATTTTAAAAATAGTTTCTGACTTAAAAAAATTATCAAAAAATTTGTAAAATTATTTGAGCCTTTTTCTGATTTTTCTATGGTCTTACTTTTCATTTCTTGATTAATTTGAACATAGTTGATATTTTTCTCATTATTTTCTATTTTTAAAACTTTTTTATAAAACTCTTTTGTGTATATTAAATGTGATATTATTTTTGTGACTATTTTCTGGTTGATCTTGGGTTAGATTTTGGATCATGAACTTTATTAACATCATTGGATCCATGGTGTTGAGTTTAACTCCACAAAAATGGATGAATGATTTTAATAATAGTTTGATTAAAATTTAATTCAAATGTGGTTTGTATATTTTTTTCCCGTCCCTCTTTATCTCATCCCTTTCATATTGCACTAAATGTTGTTGGAGCATGATCTCCATGTCTTATCTCAAAATAAATGGTGCATAGATTGCTATTGACCAGCCTCAAAATAGGTGTGACTTCTATATATAAGTCCACTTACGATTGCTTAACATAGCGCTAAATTTTGTACCGATTCGAATAAATGATCATTCATGACCCAAACTTATGATTGCAAGCCCAAGTATGTTCATTTGATCTCTTTGATCCAATAACATTGAGATTCATTGTGTGGAGGCTTTGTTTCTACTAATCTTCTAATGGATCTACAACACCTTTGGTCAACGCGGATCACTTAAACATCGTTGATCATTAAATGGTACTTATGAGAATTCCAAATGGATGATATACTTGACAAAAAGCAAATGCAATTTGTTGTGTGGAGGCTTTGGTTCTACCAATCCTATAATGAGTTCCAAATGCAAGCTTCAAGATGGTCATCCAACTAACCACTAATTATTGACTTGTTTTACCTTATACTTTATTTCTCTTTTATGCTTTTTGAACTATTTACTTTTAGCATTTACATTTCATGCCATTTTCATCTTTGCTCATTTGAGCATTTACTTTCTTGCCATTTTTATTTTGCTCACTTGAGCTTTTCTTTTCCTTTCTTAAGATACTTAATAATCAACATAAACCCTAAAATATATTTAATGGTACTTGGACTATTTGGTTACTATCCTTGGCATTATGGAGCATGGGACTTTTTTTCTTGGACTTAGGATTAGAAACCTTGGCCTGTCTCGGAGACCTTGTGATCTTATCTGATTATTTTTTCTGGAGTTCTTGAGGTTTACCTCAAGACATTGGGTTGCTTGTTTGTTTTTGTGTGCAGGTTTTTTGTGATTACACCCTTTGTTTGTAATCTGGAATTCACCCGTATACAATCGTTACTCTATCCAATTTTTATGAAGACTTAATACACTTGAAGTTTGGTTCTCTCAAGAGTTCTAGTATTTTTTTGCTTGATTGGTTTCAATCTAAGGAATGAGAGTTCTATCTTGGCTCATAATGTTAAGTGTTGGCTTCTGGTTGGTTAGATGGTTCTTATCCCTAGCTTTTATCTTATGCTTTAGGATAGTCCCTCCTTCTCCTCCCATCTTCTTTAATTTCAAAAATCTTCTTCCCCTTTTTAAAAAAAAACTCTTCTTGTTTTTGAAATTGAAACACTTTCATAATAAACTTGGACTTATGTCCATGCATTCTCAAAACTTTTTTTTATAAATAACTCCAATCAACTTAATAATACCTTGACATTTTTTGTGAGAAGACTAAAAGTTAATCAATCTCATTTCAAACCATTTTGCCACTTTGGCTTTTTATCTTTAAACTTTTCTCTAAAAAGGTTGAACTCTTGTCAATCCTAGTAGTGATGCAAACAACTATACTTCTATAATATGTAGAGAAGAGAGATATTTTCCACTTGGGTGTTGAGTGAGGCATTGTTGATAATCCAAGCCATATCCTCCACTTTGAGATGATGCAAATTCTCCTTTCTCATGATTGTGGGAAGTAGATATGTTTTCCACACGGACAATGACGATGATGTTTTATCTCATAAAATTAACCAACGCATTCGTGTTTTAATTTTTTAAAAGAGGAACTACGTGTACCCTGATCCCATATTGCACAAAAAGGTGGTACATAGGCACTAAAGGTTCGCAATCGCGGCGGATGAAAAAATTATAAAATAAATATATTTCTTTTCTCACCTCCACCATCCATTTTTATACAACATTTTATTTTCAGAGCCAAAATATACAGATTTTTACAAAGATGCTCCTGCGGAGTACCATAGATGTTTAGGGTGCTAATACCTTCCCTTTGCATAACCAACCCCCTTACCTTGAATCTTTCCCCCTCTTTTTGGGTTATTCTCTCTTTTCCCATTCCTTCGGAAACAATAAAGCGTGGTGGAGATTTTTATTTTGATTTGTATAAAGTCTAGTCAATCCAATGGCTTAGTCTTGAATATTTCTACCGCTACAGAAAAATGGCGACTTCACTGGGGAAAGATTGACCTCTTACTGGTCCATCCCTAAGTGGGTTAAGCCTATCTTTGTTTATATCTGTATATGTGTTATTACTGTTTTTTGTGTTATATGTTGTATATATGTTTGTCTAGATTTTCCTGGTTTTCAGGGTGCTTGGTGATTACTCATAAGTCCTATACCCGGACTTGGGAAAACTTTAAGATAGGACGGGCGGTATAGTCATGTTAACTTTGATGGAGTAATCCCAAAAAAGGAGGCATGAGATCCCCCACTCAGTGGAGGCCCCTTTGACTGTAGTGTCGTTTACCGAGTATTCGGGAAGACGTACTGCTTTTGACCTGGGAGCCTGCTGAAACTGAGGACCGTAGAATACCTAACCAATCTTGTACTTTTAGGTGTAGTGCGGAAGCTATGACGGAGTAATCCAGAAATAGTTGTCACGCGATACTACGCTTGGATGAGTCTTTCTTGAGAATATTACTAATTACCGAGTCAATCAGGAAGTTGGTAATATCCAAAGGAAGGATGTAGACTTTGGGAACCTCTAGAACCTTGTTCGGCAGGTGATAAATTTTAGACCAACACCTTATGGGTAGTACCTTCGACCTCGTGCTCGTGACGTTGAACCTATGAACCCTATATGTGTGATCTTGTGTGTGATTGTTGCATCATGCATCCATGCAATCATAAGCATCTTTTGAAGAAACCATATTTCAAGGGATTTAAAGGTTGACTATTTCTGAATATCTCAAGTACTTTTAACCATGGATTCTGGAAAGAGAAAGACCAGAAAATACAGTTTCAAGGATTCCAAGATAGATGAGTTGATCAGTCTAATCCCCGAGATCGAGTGTTCTGCAGACTTTCGGAAGAAGTATGGATCCATTATTCCTCTCATGAAGATGAAGATGAAGGAGGGTATTCTCTGGACCTTGGTCAAGTTCTATGATCTGATGTATCATTGCTTTACTTTTCCCGACTATCAATTGATGCCCACACTGGAGGAGTATTCTTATCTATTGGATTTACCTGTTACCGATCGTGTTCCTTTTACTGGTTTGGAAGGTGAGCTGAAACCACATGAGATTGCTGCTTTGATCCACTTGGGGAAGTATGAGGTGGAAGCCCATATGACTACTAAAGGAGGGATTAGAGGATTATCAACTCAGTTCTTATTGGATAAAGCTCGTTACTTCGCCAGGATGAAGAGTACAGTTGCTTTTGAGGCCATCTTTGCTCTGCTTGCTTACGGGTTATTCTTATTTCCTAATGTGGACAAGTTTGTTGACATTAAGGCTATCAGGATTTTCATGATTGGAAACCCAGTTCCTACATTGTTGGCTGATGCTTATTACTCTATTCATCTTCGAAATTCTTATCATGGAGGGATGATTATCTATTGCACGCCTCTGTTGTACCAGTGGTTTATCTCTCATATGCCTCAGTCTGATGCTTTTTGGGATGTCAAGAAGGAACCATGTTGGGCTCCTAAGATCATGGCACTTACTCACTCGGATATTGATTGTTATCACCGGGCTTACCAGGATATATAGATTATTGACAGTTGTGGTAGTTTCCCCAATGTACCTCTTCTTGGTGCAAAGAGAGGAATCAACTATAACCCTGTTCTTGCACGACGACAGCTTGGTTATCCAATGAGGGATAAACCGAATAGTATTCATTTGAGTAGTTTCTTTCTGAAGGAAGGAGAAGACCATAGGGAATCTAGGAAGCATATTGCGAAGGCCTGGCGTCACATTCATAAGAAGAGTATGAAGGATTTGGGACCTAGGGTGTTGTTTCTTTAGAGCCATATCTTCAGTGGGTCTGATCGAGAGCCATTCAGTTAAAGATGCCATATACCCGGGAGACACCCATGTCTGGTCTATTTGTGAAGACCACTCCTCCCTTATTAGATGATCTAGAAGAGCTGCAACTTGCTTTGGTTAGGATGCAACAGGAAAGGGATGCTTGGAAGAACAAGTTCCAAACTTTAGAGAGTTCCTACAGAGCAGACCCGAAGGAGAAAGATGACTTGATTGAGATCCTTGAGAGTCGAGCGGTAGAGTCTATGGAGAGGCAAGGAGATTTATTTTCTCCTAAGCCTCAATCAGGTGCTGATCACTCACTTCCTGATTCAGGTGATTGGAAGGAGGTTGCCATCAGACATGTGGAAGAAAACCAGAGATTGAAGGCTCAGATTGCCAGGCTCACGGGGAAGCGCCAGCGTATAGAGTGATCTTCATCAGTTCTTTTTCTCAGGTTTTTAGATTTTATTTTCATCTTGTACTTGGGATCATTGAAACTTGTAATCCATTTTGGAGTTATTATAATAAAAAAAATTCAGTATTTCAAAAGCGTTATTACTTTGATGTTTGCAATATTTCTATAAACTTTAAATTCCTTGAAATATTAAATAAGAAAGAAAAAATAATCATGTGCATTACATGTCATGCATCATATTGCACATATTTCTTGCATTTGTTATGCATATCGAAGTGTCTTACCAAGCTTCTTTACTTTGTTCAGCAAGCTGACTCATCACTACAACACTCGGGCTAATTTCAAAAAGAAGATGGACAACTTAGAACAAGAGAATCGCAAGCTGTGCGAGGAAGTTTTTGCTTTGAAGGTCGGCATGGACAATCTGACTACTCTGATGGAAGCTCTGGTGGCTGCTCAGAATCAGCCACCAAGTGTTCAACCTCAACCAACAAGGGAAACTACTGAAGCCCCGACTGTTCCCGTATCTTCTACTGCTGTTGTTGTTCAGAATCGCATGCCTCAAGGTTATCCATGGGGAATGCCATAGAATTTTGCACCTGAAGGTTTCAATCTTGGTCCTCAAGATACTCTAGTGGTTCAGACTATTGTTACTCCGGCACCTCTTGTGGTGCATGTTGTTCCTGCTGCACCTCCTTCGGTAAATATGGTTTCGTTTGTTAATGATGATGTATGTCATCCTTTCCCTTCACCGAGTGAAGAGTTGGGTCTTTATGAAAGAATGGATGATTTTCAAGAGCAGTTTGACAAGATGCAGAGAGAGATGAAGGCCCTCAGGGGAAAATAGCTATTTGGGTAGAATGTGAATGAGCTATGTTTGGTCCCGAACATTAAGATACCTGCTAAGTTTAAGGTCCCGGAGTTTGAGAAGTATAACGACAACACTCGCCCTCGTGCTCATCTGGTGATGTACGTGAGGAGAATGTCTACTCATACTGATGATCAGCGTCTGCTGATTCACTTTTTTCAGGATAGTTTGACCGGTGCTGTGTTAAAGTGGTATATGAGTTTGGATAGCGCCAATATCTATACTTCTAATGATTTGGGAGAAGCATTTATCAAACAATACAAGTACAACATGGACATGGCGCCTGAATGTGATCAACTCAGGGACATGGTTCAGAAAGACAGGGGATCATTCAAAGAGTATGGGCAGAGATGGCGTGAGGTAGCCGCCCAAGTGATTCCTCCCATGGAAGAGAAGGAGATGACTAAGATTTTCTTGAAAGTGTTGGGTGCTTTCTACTATGAGAGGATGGTAGCAAGCGCGCCAAGTGACTTTATTGAGATGGTAGGAATGGGTATCCGCTTAGAAGAGGCTGTAAGAGAAGACCGTTTGATGAAGAGTGAAGGATCCGGAGGTCTGAAGGAGCCATCTTATGGGTTTACCAAGAAGAAATAAGGAGATGCAAATGTTGTTATACAAGAAAGGAGGGTGAACACTCCTATAAGGAATTATCAGCGTCATCAGCAAGTCGCCTCAGTTACTCCTGTTATAAATGCTGCTCCAACTACCGTTGCTTATCAGAGACCGTCCCAGCAGGGGAATCAAGGGTATAATCAGAGAAGGGTAGTTATGAACCTATTCCCATGATCTATACAGAGCTACTACCGGTATTGATTCAGAAGAAGTTGGTTCAAACCCGACCACCTCCCGCCATACCGTCACCATTGCCTTGGTATTACAAGGCAGACCAAACATGTGCTTTTCATCAAGGAGCACCAGGGCATAATGTTGAGAATTGTTATTGTTGTACCCCAAAATTTGCCCTCCCATATTCTTCAAGAATTGTTAAGAATCATCTTCAAATGGTTCAAGATTTCTCAAGGATTGCACAGTCCACATGCCTCCTAAGCCAGTCAAAATTAGGGTTTTGTTTCTTCCAAGGAATCTGAGGTTTTCAATGGCTCAATCAAGTCCCATAGGCCCATGTACATTGTCAAGCACCTACATGCCAAGTCTCAAGACTCACAGGGTCAAATTGCACAATCAAAAGCTCCATTTGCTTCACAATCAACTGCAGGGGCAAAACGGTCATTTTACAGTCAAAAGTCAAAATTTTTGGTCAACATCTTATTTTGAGCTCATAATCATCATTTGATAAAGTCTTGATCATGATTCCACAAGCATGGCTCAAAAATCATCAAGATGCCAAAAGTTACTATTTTTGGACAGTAGAAAAGTCAACTGTATCTTGACCAAGGCATAACTTTTTCATGGTTCATCAGAAAAATCCAATCCAATGCTCATTTTGAAGGGGATGACAATTCCTACAACTCATATTCACATTCCAAGTCCAAGAAATGCTCTCAAAAAAAGTTATAAATTTCTACATTATAGGTCAAATTTGAAAGTCAACAAAAAGGCACTTTAAGTCAAAGACCATAACTTGAGATTGGTAAATCCAAATGACATGTGACCAAAGGCATTGGTTAGAGGACTTCAATACCTTTCCAAAATATCCAAGAACATGTTCATAGGATTAAAATTGAGCAAGATATGCATTGGAGAAGTTGGGAAATTTTTGTGAATTTGCAAAAGTCAACTTTGCCCAAAACACATCATTTTTGCTAATGGGCCTCAAATTGCTTCTTGAAACTTTGTCCAAAGCTTATGCACGACCCATTGAGATTAAATTGAATTATTTTCTTATTTTTTATTAATTAATTGAATTTTTAATCAATATTAATTCATTTAATTCATTTAATTGTAGGAAAATATCAAGATATGGTTTTGCAATCTTTTCATGAAGCAAATATGACCTACATGTGCTGGAGATTTTGTGTACACATCAAGGGGACAAGGATCTCTCAATTGGGCAAGATTTTTCAATCAAAAATATGCAAAAAGATATGATTGAAAATCAAATATACAAATCATAATTCCATGGATCTTTGGTCAAAGATTTAACCTAAATCCATTCTACTATATATGCACAAGCTAAACCTAATGCATAAAACGTGAGAATTTCTGCAGAAAGCCATATGCAACATTGAAAAAATCAAGAAAAACTTGAAAACTGTTTTCCTAATTCCAGGTTAATTCAGAGCTTTTTGTTAATTCTAATCCATTGCAGGGATCCCCAGGAAGGTGTAGGAACCAAAACCAAGCGTTTAACCTCAAGAAATCTCCATTTACAGTCACACGGTTTGGTACTTTTTTTCACAATTGTAATTCATTATTCATGCATCATTAACGAGATTTTTTGTGTGCTTTGCATTGCTAGAACCTCTCTGAAGCTAATGGTACAGGTGAATTGCATTATGGTGTCCAGAATCAAGAAATACCATTAACGAATTCTAGGGTTCTTGAATCTCAAAATTGGGGTTTTCCACATCCAGTAAAATTGAGACTCCTAATGCATATGGTTGTATTCGTGGAGACAAGACGAATTGAACCCAACCCTTGCGAACAATTTATATAGCCTCTACGCCTAATCACTATTTTTGGTCGTCCTATTTTGTGGGGGTTAAAAACCCCCGCTATCTCACTTTTATTTTGCAGGCACGAGGAAGAAGACGGTGACGTGTTGAGCTATGGTTGGAGCATTCAAATAACGCGCGCGATTTGATTTATTTCTAGCATAATTTTTGTTTTTTACATATTATATTCCTTGTTCATTATAATAACAAAGGCGTTCAGTTGGCTTGGTGGTTAGTGAGTTGGCATGCAACCATTGGGACCTGGGTTCGATTCCCAGGTCCACCCAAATAATTGTTTCTATTTTTCCCCTTGTGTTCACGTGCAGGTATTCTAAAGGCATCCTACCATGCACTTCCAACATCCACACGCCATGTGTCCTCAGGTAGCAATCCAATGGCCAAAGATGAGTGACCATCATACTCCTGGTCAACCCACGCTCTAGGCAATCTCAAAAGTCCAAGCAGGCTTGAGCTTAATGGGCCACAGAAATTCCAGATTTACCTCCATATTTGGGTCATCACCCCCCTGGGTTCTTTTTCTTTCTTTATATTTTCCTTTTATTATTTTTATTCTAATTAATAACTATAATTATTTTTATTATTTAACCAAATTAATTTTCATAATAAATTCAGACCATTAATATGTAAATATTATTTATTTTTATTATTTATTATTTTCACCTTTAATTATTATTTTGTAAATAAATGTAAATTAATTAATTTAGTCTTTTTATTAATTAGGTTAACTTTGACCTTTTTTTCACAAATATAAAATAAATTTAGAATTAGGGTTTTCTTGACTTTTAACTTCTTTTTATTTTTATTTTCCTTAAGACATTAAAAAAACACAAAAATACTTTTTTTCTTGTAATTAATTAATTAATTAGTATTAGGTTTAATATTTAATTAGTTGCAAAAAGGATAAAATTTCTTTCTTTTCTCAAAAGGGTCAAAACCCTAAGGACGTCCTCAATTCAATTCTTTCGCGCGCATATTTATTTTAATTCATTATTTTGATTATATTTATGTAACTGCTTCGAGAATGTAATAGATAATTAGGATCTTTATCGCTTTCTTTATTTTCTCGCAATTTATTTTCAAGGGTTATGTTTTTGGCGATGTAAATACCCGACGCCTTGTAATAGCGTAGATTCAATTTTCCGCAATTTATTTCCCGCAAATTATTAACTGTTAAATATGCATGCAAGACTTGTCTGAAAAAATAAAATCAACTCGTAGCTCACAAATACATGTGCAAAGATAATATGAATTGAATTTGACACACATGCACATGCCACTCTTAGGGAACGCCTCACTTGGTTGCCTCGAGGTGGTCATCAAGTATAGGGTGTTTTAGAGGTCGCCCTCCTGTCTAAAGATCCAATTGCCTCGAAACGGTTGCCTCGGATAAAAAAGGATCAAGTATAAGGCGTCCTACTATTGCTTTGGTGACCACACATGTCCCTAATAATCGAATTGACCTGAATAACTCCAACGACGGTGCTACCTACTTCTTAATAGTGGGATAGTACTGTCTAAAGGACTCTTACACAGCCTAATTCCTTAGAGTAGGTAGATTTCTCCTGGGTACTTGCTCTTTCAAAAAACAAAAACATCTTTTCGCACCTACACTTTCAAAAAGTTTTCAAACAAACACTTCATACACTCTTGAGGACTGGTACAAGAGTTACCTAGAAGTTTTCAAAACGAACTTTTTTCAAACCCACAAACACTTGAAAAGCAAACAATTTTTGAAAACATAGTGAGCAAGTACCTAAGAGCCCGTGGATAACCACGGATAGAAAGGGTGCTAACACCTTCCCTTTCTATAATCTACCTCCCGAACCGAGAAACATCTCGAAAAGGAATTTTGTTGTGCTTTTGTCCTTTCCTTGTTGGAGAAAATAAAAGACGGTGGCGATTCTTGCTTACCGCGACATTTCGGGAACCAGCTTTAAAACAGTCAGTTCTATTTCCACCGATCACAGAACTGGCGACTCTGCTGGGGACAATTAATAAGTGAGGTGTACCTTAGGATTAGACCACTCTTGTTTTCAATTGATTTGTTTGCTTTAATATTGTGGGCCTGTCTTGGAGTTTCATAGATCCTAACCCAGATCTGGGTGATACCTTTTAGAAGTAGCAACAAACTGTGAGGGAACTGTGCGGGGTATACCGACATGGTTGAAGCAGTTGCTACGTTGATGTGGCACTTTGGTGAGTACCGGTAACCCTTGAGTCAAGTCAAGGAGAGTACGGGGCCGCCGCGTGGTGTCATGAAGCATCAACTGACCTTAGGAACCTTACTTGACCATCCTGGCCTCTTTAGAGGTAGTGAGATAACCGACTTTGGTGCAGTCCGAAGTTGGTAGATACTCGATACTACACTCATTGAGGGTTGTTTTCTTGGAATATTTTGATCGCCAGTTCAGTGGCTAAATCAAAATAATGAACATAGAAAACAACCCAATGATATTGAGCTCCTTAGAACCCGGTTACTTTTGATAGGACAGGTTTTGAGCCCACCAACTTCAAGAGGGTAGTACCTAGACCTCATGCTGGCCTAAACTCTAAGGGCTATCTGGTGTGACTTGTGTGCCTTCAAACTTGAACTACTTGCACATTCTTGTCATCTGACACATGAGTTCCTTGCAGGTTTTGTTTACAGTCCTTAATCTGGACTCGTTACAGGGCTTACTTACACCTCACACCTTTGCATCCACGTACGTAACATCATACGCATCATAACATCATACCATAGCATTTCCTTAACCATTTCAAGGATCTCAAGGGTTTGTGATGCAGGTCATGATGAATCCAATGTCTAGCAAGGGGCAAAGGGGATTTATTTTCCTCTAGCCAAAGTTGTCTGGAGATCAAACATGATAACTTGAGTCAGGGGCTATGACCCACTCGATATGGTAAGCTTTGACTCTTGAAGAAGGACTCTCAACAACATGAAGTTCCTTCAATCAAGCTACCGTATTCAACTTCTAACAAGTTTCTCTGTTTACCCCGCGAGATCCTTGAAAACATTGCATACATATACATACATATCATTGCATTACAGGTACCCTTTTTACAGGTCACTTATCTTCTTCGCTGTTTATTTCAGCAATCATCATGTCTACCGAACCTTCCGCTAAACAAGCTATCAAGGCTCTCCAGGCCCAGAATGCCCAGTTCCAGGAGTTGGTTATGAGCCTAGCCCAGGGTCAACAGGACTTGAAAACTCTGATTCTGAAAGAGAGGAAGAAGAAGAAGAGGACTGTTTTGTTCAACACTAGACGCAGATCTGGGAATGGACTCCCGAATGAAGCTGAGCTGACTACCTCATCTGTATGCAAAGACAGTCCCCAAGGGAGAAGGGTTCCTAGTCCAGTGGTCTCCGACAACGAGATGGATTACAATGATGAGCAGTACCCTCCTGCTGAGGACAGGTACAAACAGCTAGAGGACCGTCTGAGTGCTATGGAGATTCAGCATGTGCCCGGGTTGGACTTCGGAGACCTAGGCTTATCTTCTGGGGTGGTGATCCCTCACAAATTCAAGGCACCTACTTTTGCAAAATACGACGGGGCGTCCTGTCCTAAGTTGCACCTCCGTTCATACGTAAGGAAGATCCAGCCCTACACGGCAGACAAGAATTTGTGGATTCACTTCTTTCAGGACAATCTGTCAGGGACTCAACTCGAGTGGTTCTATCAGTTGGAAGGAGCCAACATCCGCAATTGGGAGGACCTTGCTGCTGCTTTCTACAAGCAATACCAATATAATTCCTACCTCGCTCCTACGCGTACCCAACTCCAGGGTATGTCACTCGGGACGGGTGAAGGATTCAAAGAGTATGCGCAAAAGTGGAGAGACCTGGCTGGAAGGGTGCAGCCACCTTTGACTAACCGTGAGCTTGTTGACATGTTCTTGGGGACCCTGTCTGGTCCATTCTTCAACCATCTGATTGGGAATTCTTCTGCTGGGTTCACAGATCTGATCTTAACTGGTGAGAGGATAGAAGCTGGTATCAAGGCTGGGAAGATTCAAGAAGCTACACCTTCTGACACTCAGAAAAAGCCTTACAGTGCGAAGAAAGAGTCCAATGCGGCGTACAGTCAAAAGAGTCGTTGTGACCAACATGCAGGGGCAGTCATGATCTCTGGTTCTACGTCACGCCGACAACCGCAAAAGGGAAATCAACGAAGGCCGGACGAGCCTAAGAGACAGTTCACCAACATCAACATGCCATTGTCACAAGCATTGCAACACATGTTGAAGATGAATCTGATTGCGGTGATAAACCCTCCTGCAAATCCAAAGACTTCTTCTCCAAGCTACAACCCAGATGCGAGCTGTGCTTATCATTCTGGTAGCCCGGGGCACGATACTGAGGATTGTTGGACGCTGAAATACAAGATCCAGAATATGATTAACGCCAAAGAGATCGAATTCGAGCCTGCTGAGACTCTCAATGTGATCACTGCTCCCTTGCCAAAACATGGCTAGGATTGAGAGACTTTTGTTCATTTGAATTCTGATATTGTATTTTTCTTTGCTTATTCAAACAATTATCATGTCAAACTCTCTTATTTCATTAATGCATTACACGTGTCTATTTTGAAGTAATTATGCTCACTATATTCAAAATTGCTTTTATTTTTTTGATGTTCAACTCTCGATTAAAAAATGCTAAGCCTTTTGAGGGAGGATGACAAAAACGATACCAAAATCTTTACAGTATGCTTTTGAACAGACCCCGCTGATGAGGTACAGGCATTGTTTCAAATCCTAAACAGTGGAGTTATAAGGAAGATAATCCCTAGTCAACCCCTTTGAGCCAAAGAAGTCGGAGTTTTTCTTTTCGAAAATTAAAACCCTTAATCATAACCTGGGGCAGGGTAGTTCTCTCAGTTGATCCAAGTGCACAACGAATGGCACCAAAGAAGTCCTTACAAAACAAAAAAAGACAGTGATGGTTCTGAATAATCATAAAGACAGACAATCATTATCTCTCAAAGTAAAAGCCCATTAAGTCAAAACCTATGAAGGAGACTTGCAAAACTGGGGCATCCCGCTGACTGTAAATACAAAAAGAAACAGTTCAGGCAAAAAACAGGGATAACGAAATCAAAAAGAAAGAGGTCCTACAAACCCTCAACAAAAAGAAATGACTGCCTATTCAAAATAAACTGTCAATATCCGAACCATCACCGGAATATCAGAGCAAGGATTCAAACAAGATCTGATGCACGATTAGCTGAGTTTAGGATCGAAGAACATCACGAAGAACGGGTGGGTACAAAAATTTGAGCCTTTATCCTTTGTTTCTTAAAACCGTGAACCAGGCCACGTTATAACCCTTAAAAGTCCTAGCTGAAGCATGGGTTGGTTCGAAAGCATACTGTTACAAAAAGGTATCCTGACTCCTTAAGGCTCGCTGTAAAATCTTGAGTTGACATCACATTTTACAAAAATTCACTTTGTTTTATTGAAAACTGCATTTTCAAAAAAAACTTCAAGACAGACATAAGCTTTGCATTCTTAAAATAATATTGTTTGCATATGACCATGTGTTCAACATCAGAGAAATTCGCACGAAGAATATCTAGTGAACAAAAGTCTTCTCAACAAAAGAGTCACCTCAAGTGGAAAAACACTTCCAACCAAGGGGCAGACATGATCGTTGTCCATCATCTGGGGCAGTTAAGTCAAGATTCAGAGAATCTCTCAAGATGCCAATTAGCCAAGGGCAGATCTCCATCTGAGTCACTTGGGGCATTGGACATGAATTCCAGTAACAAATCTGCATGATCAAACGAAGGTCTTCTGGTAGTATGGCAACACAACACTACTGACAGTGACAACTCCCTACACTCTGAGAATGTGGACATAGTCGAAAAGATACTACGCATAATCAAAGACCCTCTAGGTTGACACACCTAGGCAAAAATAAGGGCTTCCCTGCGAACCAAAAGGGTTCGGGTAAAAATAAGGGATGAAAATAAAAAAAAATCTGTACACCCGGCAAGTCGAAAACCTGAAAAGGCGGCTTGGGCAAAAATGGGTATCCCGGTGGACTGAAAACCCGAAAGGGCGGTCCAGGCAAAAGTTAGGGATCACAGCGTACGACTATGTCTCGGCATCTCGTCACTTGCCTACCAGAAGAAGATTTGTCAAAACTGCAGTTATCAAGACCTCCACAGGTACCTTCTCCCACAGAAGCTGGGGAAATAATGAGTTGTCTAAGCGATCTAGTTGCTCTATCCAACAAGGTACCAAGGTAGGTTCGGCTGAAGAATCTGACCAAGACATCTCCACTCCCCACAGAGTAAGACAAGAGTCAGCCATACTCTCCCAAGCAGAGTTGGTCTCCCGTCAGCCCTAACAAGGCACAATATCTCCAGCAAGTCAACAATACTCTCCCCTCAAGCAGAGTTAGCCTACTATCAGCCTTAAGGAAGTTGGATATCCCCAGAAGATCTCAATATTCTCCAGCGGAGTACACAGACATTCCTAAGTAAGCATCCCCGACAGTCTTCATATTCGTCAGCAAAATATAAGATTGTCCCCCGGCGGAATACCAGACACCCCAGTGGAATCAATCTCCCCAGTACAGTCCAAAGGTTTCGCCAAGAGAGTTGAATCAATCTCCCCAGTAGATTCTGGAAGCATCTCCCCAGTAGATGCTGGAAGCATCTCCCCAGTAGATTCTGGAAGCTTATCCCCAGTAGATTCTGGAAGCTTATCCCCAGTAGAGTCTGGAAGCTGGTCCCCTGCAGAGTACAAATATCTCTCCCCGACTATGTTCAAAGGTTATTCCCCACCAGAGCCTAACTGGGTTATCCTCAGCAAATTGCAACGGAAAGATCGTCCTCAGCGAAGTTCTTCCTATCCCCAGCAGAGTTCATCAAATTCTCCAACAGAGCTTATCAGCGGAATCCCCAGCGGAGTTATCGTTAAAATCTCAGCAAGGTATCTCTTTCCATAGAGTAATTCCCCGCAGAATAATCTCTTCGCCAGGTTTATTCCCCAACGGAGTCATCTTCTCCTACCGGTTTATTCTTGCAATCATCTTTGTCCATCATCCCCAACGGAAACGAAGAACTCTACTCCTCAACATCAGCCCAAGATTCAGCTCCCGGCATTCGTCAAGAGTTTATTTTCCCATACGAAAATACATTCATAAACATCACATCTTCATACATTATAGCATGCATACGCATCATACGACACAATCTTATTTATTCTTAAGAACATCTTAATATCATGCAGTTCATGCATCATGATACTGCATATAGTTAACGTTTTTGCCTTTTCAGGAAAAGGTCAATCAAAAGATGATTACCATCTACCTTTGCAGTTCCAGATCAAGACCTGTAACAAGCCAGGAAAATTCTGTGGATGACTGATCGTGGGTTAACACCTGAAACCAGACAGGACAATTATCTACTTGATCATCATGAAGAACCCTATACCGGTTCCTTCTCTCTCCAAGATGTAGTTTTACACGGACTCATCGTCGAGTAATCCTACACCGGTTCCTTCTCAATCTCAGATGTAGTTTTACACTGACTCATCCTTAGGCAACCCTACACCGGTTCCTTCTCAATTTCAGATGAAGTTTTACACTGACTCATCATCAGGAAACCCTACACTGGTTCCTTCTCCCTTCCAAGACGAAGTTTTACACGGACTCGTCCTCAGGCAACCCTACACTGGTTCCTCCTCAGTTCCAAGACGAAGTTTTACATGAACTCATCGTCAAGATGACCTTACCCCGGTTCATCCTGAAGTCTTACACGGACTTATCATAGTAACCTTACCCCGGTTCATCCAGAAGTCTTACACGGACTTATCACAGTAAGCTTACCCCGGTTCCTCCTGAAGTTTCACACGGGCTTATTCCAAAGTAACCTTACCCCGGTTCATCCAGAAGTCTTACACGGACTTATCACAGTAACCTTACCCCGGTTCCTCCTGAAGTTTCACACGGACTTATTCCAAAGTAACCTTACCCCGGTTCATCCCGAAGTTTTACACGAACTTATCTCACAGTAACCTTACCCCGGTTTCTCCTGAAGTTTCACACGAACTTATGTCAAGATAACCTTACCCCGGTTCATCCCGAAGTTTTACACGAACTTATCTCACAGTAACCTTACCCCGGTTCATCCAGAAGTTTCACACGGACTTATTCCAAAGTAATCTTACCCCGATTCATCCTGAAGTTTTACACGAACTTATCCCGAAGTAACCTTACCCTGGTTCCTTATCAACTCCAGACGTAGTTTTACACGGACTCGTCATCAAGAAACCCTACACAGGTTCTCTCTTTCCAAGGATGCAGTTTTACACGGACTCATCATCAAAGCAACCCTACACAGGTTCTCTCTCTCCAGACGTAGTTTTACACGGACTCGTCATCAGTCAACCCTACACAGGTTTTCTTTCTTTCAGGATGAAGTTTTACACGGACTCATCATGAGGCAACCCTACACTGGTTCCCTTTCTCTTTCCAGATGCAGTTTTACACGAGCTCATCATCAGGCAACCCTACACAGGTTCCCTCTTTCAACTTACAAAATTACAATTCAACAGACAATCTCCAGATGGCATCTATAAGCCTATCCACCTACCAACAGTCTCCAAATGGCATCCATAAGCCCATTCACGACAAGATTCTGTCACATCTCCAGATGGCATCTATAAGCCCATCCTCCTATCCATCATCTCTCCAAATGGCTTCTGTAAGCCCATTCCCAATATCACATTGCTGATACTCCACTATGCGAGTGCAAATTTCTGGGCACTCTAGTGTTCAATCATCTTCCACCTTCGGATCACGAAAGGCACGCAAGCCAATCTACATCCTCAGGTTTAAGAAGATTGAATAGGGGCAACTGTTGTACCCCAAAATTTTCCCTCCCATATTCTTCAAGAATTGTCAAGAATCATCTTCAGATGGTTCAAGATTTCTCAAGGATTGCATAGTCCACATGCCTCCTAAGCCAGTCAAAATTAGGGTTTTGTTTCTTCCAAGGAATCTGAGGTTTTCAATGGCTCAATCAAGTCCCATAGGCCCATGTACAATGTCAAGCATCTACATGCCAAGTTTCAAGACTCACAGGGTCAAATTGCACAGTCAAAAGCTCCATTAGCTTCACAATCAACTGCAGGGGCAAAATGGTCATTTTACAGTCAAAAGTAAAAAAATTTGGTCAACATATTATTTTGAGCTCATAATAATCATTTGATCAAGTCTTGATCATGATTCCACAAGCATGGCTCAAAAATCATCAAGATGCCAAAAGTTACTATTTTTGGACAGCAGAAAAGTCAACTATATCTTGACCAAGGCATAACTTTTTCATGGTTCATCAGAAAAATCCCATCCAATGCTCATTTTGAAGGGGATGACATTTCCTACAACTCATCTTCACATTCCAAGTCCAAGAAATGCTCTCACAAAAAGTTATCATTTTCTACATTCTAGGTCAAATTCAAAAGTCAACAAAAAGGCACTTTAAGTCAAAGACCATAACTTGAGATTGGTAAATCCAAATGACATGGGACCAAAGGCATTGGTTATAGGACTTCAATACCTTTCCAAAATGTCCAAGAACATGTTCATAGGATTAAAATTGAGAAAGATATGCATTGGAGAAGTTTGGAAATTTTTGTGAATTTGCAAAAGTCAACTTTGCCCAAAACACATCATTTTTGCCAATGGGCCTCAAATTGCTTCTTGAAACTTTGTCCAAAGCTTATGCACGACCCATTGAGATTAAATTGAATTATTTTCTTATTTTTTATTAATTAATTGAATTTTTAATCAATATTAATTCATTTAATTCATTTAATTGTAGGAAAATATCAAGATATGGTTTTGCAATCTTTTCATGAAGCAAATATGACCTACATGTGCTGGAGATTTCGTGTACACATCAAGGGGACAAGGATCTCTCAATTGGGCAAGATTTTTCAATCAAAAATATGCAAAAAGATATGATTGAAAATCAAATAAACAAATCATAATTCCATGGATCTTTGGTCAAAGATTTAACCTAAATCCATTCTACTATATACGCACAAGCTAAACCTAATGCATAAAACGTGAGAATTGCTGCAGAAAGCCATATGCAACATTGAAAAAATCAAGAAAAACTTGAAAACTGTTTTCCTAATTCCAGGTTAATTCAGAGCTTTTTGTTAATTCTAATCCATTGCAGGGATCCCCAGGAAGGTGTAGGAACCAAAACCAAGCGTTTAACCTCAAGAAATCTCTGTTTACAGTCACACGGTTTTGTACTTTTTTTCACAATCGTAATTCATTATTCATGCATCATTAACGATATTTTTTGTGTGCTTTGCATTGCTAGAACCTCTCTGAAGCTAATGGTACAGGTGAATTGCATTATGGTGTCCAGAATCAAGAAATACCAATAACGAATTCTAGGGTTCTTGAATCTCAAAATTGGGGTTTTCCACATCCAGTAAAATTGAGACTCCTAATGCATATGGTTGTATTCGTGGAGACAAGACGATTTGAACCCAACCCTCGCGAACAATTTATATAGCCTCTACGCCTAATCGCTATTTTTGGTCGTCCTATTTTGTGGGGGTTAAAAACCCCCGCCATCTCACTTTTATTTTGCAGGCACGAGGAAGAAGACGGTGACGTGTTGAGCTATGGTTGGAGCATTCAAATAACACGCGCGATTTGATTTGTTTCTAGCATAATTTTTGTTTTTTACATATTATATTCCTTGTTCATTATAATAACAAAGGCGTTCAGTTGGCTTGGTGGTTAGTGAGTTGGCATGCAACCATTGGGACCTGGGTTCGATTCCCAGGTCCACCCAAATAATTGTTTCTACTTTTCCCCTTGTGTTCACGTGCAGGTATTCTAAAGGCATCCTACCATATGCTTCCAACATCCACACGCCATGTGTCCTCAGGTAGCAATCCAATGGCCAAAGATGAGTGACCATCATACTCCTGGTCAACCCACGCTCTAGGCAATCTCAAAAGTCCAAGCAGGCTTGAGCTTAATGGGCCACAGAAATTCCAGATTTACCTCCATATTTGGGTCATCACCCCCATGGGTTCTTTTTCTTTCTTTATATTTTCCTTTTATTATTTTTATTCTAATTAATAACTATAATTATTTTTATTCTAATTAATAACTATAATTATTTTTATTATTTAACCAAATTAATTTTCATAATAAATTCAGACCATTAATATGCAAATATTATTTATTTTTATTATTTATTATTTTCACCTTTAATGATTATTTTGTAAATAAATGTAAATTAATTAATTTAGTCTTTTTATTAATTAGGTTAACTTTGACCTTTTTTTCACAAATATAAAATAAATTTAGAATTAGGGTTTTCTTGACTTTTAACTTCTTTTTATTTTTATTTTCCTTAAGACATTAAAAAAACACAAAAATACTTTTTTTCTTGTAATTAATTAATTAATTAGTATTAGTTTTAATATTTAATTAGTTGCAAAAAGGACAAAATTTCTTTCTTTTCTCAAAAGGGTCAAAACCCTAAGGACGTCCTCAATTCAATTCTTTCGCGCGCATATTTATTTTAATTCATTATTTTGATTATATTTATGTAACTGCTTCGAGAATGTAATAGATAATTAGGATCTTTATCGCTTTCTTTATTTTCTCACAATTTATTTTCAAGGGTTATGTTTTTGGCGATGTAAATACCCGACGCCTTGTAATAGCGTAGATTCAATTTTCCGCAATTTATTTCCCGCAAATTATTAACTGTTAAATATGCATGCAAGACTTGTCTGAAAAAATAAAATCAACTCGTAGCTCACAAATACATGTGCAAAGATAATATGAATTGAATTTGACGCAAATGCACATGCCACTCTTAGGGTACGCCTCACTTGGTTACCTCGAGGTGGTCATCAAGTATAGGGTGTTTTAGAGGTCGCCCTCCTGTCTAAAGATCCAGTTTCCTCGAAACGGTTGCCTCGGATAAAAAAGGATCTAGGACATTAGGGTTACCGCTAAGGCATCCTACTATTGCTTTGGTGACCACACATGTCCCTAATAATCGAATTGACCCGAATAACTCCAACGACGGTGCTACCTACTTCTCAATAGTGGAATAGTACTGTCTAAAGGACTCTTACACAGCCTAATTCCTTAGAGTAGGTAGATTTCTCCTGGGTACTTGCTCTTTCAAAAAACAAAAACATCTTTTCGCACCTACACTTTCAAAAAGTTTTCAAACAAACACTTCATACACTCTTGAGGACTGATACAAGAGTTACCTAGAAGTTTTCAAAACGAACTTTTTTCAAACCCACAAACACTTGAAAAGCAAACAATTTTTGAAAACATAGTGAGCAAGTACCTAAGAGCCCGTGGATAACCACGGATAGAAAGGGTGCTAACACCTTCCCTTTCTATAATCTACCTCCCGAACCGAGAAACATCTCGAAAAGGAATTTTGATGTGCTTTTGTCCTTTCCTTATTGGAGAAAATAAAAGACGGTGGTGACTCTTGCTTACCGCAACATTTCGCGAACCAGCTTTAAAACAATCAGTTCTATTTCCACCGATCACAGTTATCCTTTGAAGACTGAGGTACAAAAATTGGTAAAGTCTGGTGTTCTATCTTTCAAAGACGTGGGACCTAATGTGAAAGGTAACCCTCTACCCAAGAACGGGGGAGTAAATGTTGTAAATATGGTGGCCGGTTGTCCAGGCGACTTCCGGATTTTTGATATTAATCTGGTTAGAGGAAATTTGGTGAAAATGCATGCAGACCTCTGTGAATTTAGCTACTATACGCATGACCATTCTGGTTGTGCTATTTGTAGTACAAACATACAGGGTTGCAAGAAGATAAATGTTGATTTACAGGAGATGATGGATGAGGGCCTCATCGACATAATAAGGCCTAGGGCAGAGTATGAAGAGGAAGTGAACATAGTTTCTGGATGTCCTGGTGAATTCAGAATTTTTGATGTGGAGTATATGAATGAGGACCTCGTGCAGTTGCACACTACCTTCTGCCATACGGCTGGTCAGGTGGAACACCAATATGGATCTTGCCTAGTTTGCTGTCGAGACCCCCGAGGATGTTCAATCGTGAAGAAGTGTGTTCAGTTGTTGTAAGACAATGGAACTATCAAGATCACAGGTCAGAGGGATGATTACCATGAAGTTGATATGGTTGAGGTTTGTTTAACGGAAGAAGAGTTAGATGAAGAGTATGTCTCTGCAGATGAGTATTTCTCCTCAGACGAAGATTTGTTTTCCAAAAATGACTTATTAATGCCTGATTACGTGGAAGAAGGGGTAAACGTCATTGTGCCTTGTTTTGGTGCACCCGCCCATTTTTAAGTAGAGTATCATAGCAAGCCAGCTGTTACCCCATTGGTGATTAGTTTACCAGGTCCTGTCCCCTACAAATCAGATAAGGTTGTGCCTTACAAATACAACGCTACAATATTAGAAGATGGAGTGGAAGTTCCCATCCAGCCAATGCCTGATGTTGGAAATATAGCTGAAAATAGTAGGGTGACCCATAGCGGTCGTGTGTTTGCGCCAGTTGTTCGAAGAGATGTTGATGCTGGAAAGAAAGTTACTGAGAATGATGAACCTAAGAAGGCTACGGGAGAGACTAGTGGAGCTACGTTAGAGAAAGAAGTGGGTGATATTTTGAAGATAATTAAGATGAGCGACTACAGAATTGTAGATCAGCTGCTGCAGACTCCTTCAAAAATATATATCTTAGCTTTATTGATGAACTCCTCTGCTCATAGAGAATCCTTAATGAGGGTATTGGACCAAGATTTTGTGGAGAACGATATGCCAATAGATCAGTTCAGCAGCGTAATAGGAAACATTACTTCATGTAATAACTTGATTTTCTGCGATGATGAATTGCCAGATGAAGGGAGGAATCACAACCTGGCCCTCTACATCTCTATGAACTGCAAGAATGATTCACTATCCAATGTGCTGATTGATAATGGATCCGCGTTGAATGTTATACCGAGGAGTACTCTCAGGAAGTTGAAATATCAAGGAACTCCTATGCGCCCTAGTGGCATCATTGTGAAAGTGTTTTATGGGTCAAGGAAATCTGTCATCAGTGAAGTGGACTTACCTATCCATATAGGACCACATTTGTTTCAGATAACCTTCCAGGTCATGGACATCGTTCCCTCTTATAGTTGTTTTCTAGGACGATTGTGCATACATGAAGCAGGGTCTGTCACTTTAACTTTACACCAGAAGCTAAAGTTTGTGCGTGAAGGGAAGGTAGTGATCATAAATAGGGAGTAGGCATTATTTATATCTCATTTGTCCTCTTTCAGCATTGTAGAAGCGGATGAAGCTATTGTTGGAACCCAGTTCCAAGCCTTATCCATTGACAACATAAGAGGAAATGAGAATTCCATGGTTTCACTGAAGGATGTATAATAGGTTGAGCGTAATGGTCATAATGAAGTTTGGGGACGAATTGTGGATCCACCTGTGAACAAGAACAGAACTGGCTTGGGGTTCTCTTCGAAGAATGACAAAGGAAAGGGAATGAAGCTGAAGTCTGCTGCAGGCGGGTATCAAGACATTTTCTGTAGCGGGGGCTATCTTCATCCGACTGTTTCCAGGATTAATGCCATTATGGAAGATGAAGCAGAGCAGGAAATACCGAATTATATGACGCACGGGGTCAGGGTTCAGAACTGGATCACCATTGATGTTCCCTCTTGCATACATGTTTCAAAGTAATTTGATTTGTTAATCTGTTTTTTGAAAATATTTCACTCTTCCCAAGGTGGAAGTATTAATGTTGTAGGGCTTATCTGTTTGCTGTGACTTTTTAGATCATTAATAAAAGTTGTCTTTACTTCCCGAATTATGTCTTTGTTTTCTGCTTTTTCTTGGAAAATGGTAATCATAAAAAACCTTTCAAAATAAATAATAACTGAAATTCAATCTGCATGATCACTTGTTATATGTGTCAGTTTCTAAATGCAATCACAAATCATATGTGCAGATTAATTAAAAAACCCGTTGAATACAATGACCCTACACCCTATCCCAACTTTGAAATTCCAGTGTATGAGGCTGAAGAAGAAGATTATGATGAGATTCCATAATAGGTCTCACGGTTGCTTGAGCACGAGGAAAATAACATTCATCCATATAAAGAGCCTTTGGAAGTGATCAATTTGGGTTCAGAAGAAGATCCAAAGGAAGTCAAGATTGGAGCATCGCTGCATCCTGATGTGAAGAGCAGGTTGTTTGAGCTATTGAAAGAGTATGTGGATATATTTACTTGGTCTTACCAAGATATGCTTGGTCTAGATACAGATATTGTAGAGCACTGTTTTTCGTTGAAGCCAGAGTGCCCGCCAATTAAACAAAAGTTGAGAAGAACTCGCCCAGATATGGCAGTAAAGATCAAAGAGGAGGTTCTAAAGCAGATTAATGCTGGCTTTCTTGTAACGTCAGTGTATCCTCAATGGATTGCCAATATTGTCCCAGTACCAAAAAAATACGGAAAAGTCCGCATGTGCATAGATTACAGAGATCTAAATAAAGCTAGTCCAAAAGATGATTTTCCATTGCCACACATCGACATGTTAGTGGATAGCACAAAAAAATTCAAAGTATTCTCGTTCATGGACGGATTTTCCAGGTATAATCAAATAAGAATGGTTCCAAAGAACATGGAAAAAACAACGTTTATCACACCCTGGGGAACATTCTGTTACAGAGTGATGCCCTTCAGGTTGAAGAACGCTGGTGCAACGTACCAGAGGGCTATGATAACCCTATTCCATGATCTGATGCACAAGTAAATTGAAGTATATGTTGATGATATGATTGCCAAATCCCAGACTGAAGAAGGGCGTATAGAAGATTTGTTGAAGTTATTTCAGTGTTTAAGGAAGTATCGTCTCCGCTTGAATCCAAATAAATGCATCTTCGGTGTTCGATCAGGGAAGTTGTTGGGTTTCATTGTTATCCAGAAAGGAATTGAAGTTGACCTTGATAAAGTCAAAGCAATTCAAGAAATGCCAGCGCCAAGAACTTAAAAGCAAGTCAGAGGTTTCCCCGGGCGTTTGAATTATATTTCCAGATTCATTTCCCACATGACTGCAACACGTGAACTGATCTTTAAGTTGTTAAAGAAAGATGAAGGTTGTGTGTGGATGGATGACTGCCAAAGGGCATTTGAGAGTATTAAGGAATATCTGCTTGAACCTCCTATCTTGCTGCCTCCCATAGAAGGAAGACGGTTAATTATGTATCTGACACTGTTAGATAAATCTATAGGTTGTATTATGGGACAACAGGATGAAACAGGGAAGAAGAAGTTCGCCATTTATTATCTCAGTAAAAAATTCACTGGTTGTGAGTCACGGTATTCCATGATGGAAAAAACATGTTGTGCTTTGGCCTGGGCGGCAAAGCGTTTGCGGTAGTATATGTTGAATCACACCACTTGGTTGATCTCCAAAATGGATCCAATCAAGTACATTTTTGAAAATCCTGCTCTTACTGGGAGAATTTCCTGCTGGCAGATGTAGTTATCTGAATATGATATTGAATACCGCACTCAAAAGGCTATTAAAAGTAGTGTGTTGGTAGATTATCTTGCTCACCAACCCGTGGAGGATAACCAGTCTGTAGAATATGAATTCCCCGATGAGGATGTGATGTTCCTAAAAGTGAAGGATTGTGATGAGCCATTGCATGAGGAAGGAAATAACCCTGGATCTCATTGGAGTATGATATTTGATGGAGTTGTGAATGCTTATGGTAAAGGAATTGGTGTTGTGATTGTCACTCCTCAGGGATCACACATTCCTTTTACTGCAAGGTTAACATTTGATTGCACTAATAATATGGCAGAATATGAGGCTTGCATCATGGGTCTAGAGGAAGTTATTGATCTCAGAATTAAAATTCTAGATGTGTATGGTGATTTAGCTTTGGTAATAAATCAGATTAAAGGAGAATGGGATACTCGTCACCCCGACTTGATCCCTTACAAAGATTATGCTAGAAGATTATTATCCTTCTTCAATAAAGTTAAATCCCAACACATCCCTAGAGATGAAAATAAAATGGAGGATGCTCTGGCAAATCTGGCTTCTATGTACCAAGTGAATACTTGGAATGATATACCCTGAATTACGGTTTTCCGACTGGATAGGCCCGCTCATGTGTTTACAAAAAAGGAGGTAGCTGATGAAAAACCGTGGTATTATGATATCAAGCATTTTCTTCAGACTCAGGAATACCCGATTAGTGCGTCGAAGAAAGATAGAAAGACATTGAGAAGATTGGCAGGTAGTTTCTTCCTCAGTGAAAATGTGTTATACAAGAGAAATTATGACATGGTCTTGCTCAGATGCATGGATAGACACGAAGCAGACATGTTGATGCATGAGATTCATGAAGGTTCATTTGGCACTCATGCCAATGGACATTCGATGGCTAAAAAGATGCTAAGGGAAGGTTATTATTGGCTGGCGATGGAGTCTGACTGTTACAAATTTGCAAAGAAGTGCCATAAATACCAGATTTATGCAGACAAGGTCCATGTGCCTCCGACACTTCTCAATGTGATTTCCTCCCCATGGCCTTTCTCTATGTGGGGTATTGACATGATTGGGATGATAGAACCCAAAGCTTCGAATAGGTACTGCTTTATCTTGGTAGCAATTGACTACTTCACCAAATGGGTGGAGGTTGCTTCATATGACAATGTTACTGAGCAGGTGGTTGTGCGCTTCATTAAGAATAACCTTATATGTCAGTATGGTGTGCCGAGCAGAATCATCACTGACAATGGCTCGAATTTGAAAAATAAGATGATGACAGAACTGTGTGAAGAATTCAAGATTGTCCATCACAATTCATCTCCATACAGGCCAAAGATGAATGGGGCTGTTGAAGCTGCTAATAAGAATATCAAGAGAATTATCCAGAAAATGGTTATTACTTATAAGGATTGGCATGAAATGCTCCCTTTTGCTCTGCATGGATATCGAACATATGTCCGCACTTCAACAGGAGCAACCCCGTTCTCCCTAGTGTATGGAATGGAAGCTGTACTCCCAGTAGAGGTAGAGATTCCCTCGTTGCGTGTGATAATGGAAACCAAGTTAACAGAGGCTGAATGGGTCCAGAACAGGTTTGACCAATTGAATTTGATTAAGGAGAAGAGAATGACAACTTTGTGTCATGGCCAATTATATCAGAGAAGAATGAAGAAAGCTTTTGATAAAAAGGTTAAACCTCGTGAATTCAGAGAAGGCGACCTCGTGCTCAGGAAGATCATGTCTTTCAACACTGATTATAGGGGCAAGTGGACTCCCAATTTTGAAGGCCCATATGTTGTCAAGAAAGCCTTCTCTGGCGGTGCATTAATTCTTGAAACTATGGACGGAGAGGAGTTCCCACGTCCCATGAATGCTGACACAGTCAAGAAATACTTCGCCTAAAGAAATAAAAGAATAACTCGCTAAGTTGAAAACCCGAAAGGGCGGCTTAGGCAAAAAAGGAGCGTCTCAGTAGGCCGAAAACCCGAAAGGGCGGTCTAGGCAAAAATTAGAGACCTAAACAGAATAAATTTCCCGCTAAGTTGAAAACCCGCAAGGGAAGCTTAGGCAAAAGTTAGGGATTTTCTTGGCAAGTAACTACGTCAGACAAGACTTGATCGTTGAAGCAACAATCTTCTCGAATCCTCACCATACTTCAACAGAAGCTGCTGCTCAGGATTTCAAAAGTTGTTAGAAGGGATAGTGGTCATTGCATCTCAATGTATCTTTTCCATTATATGTTACCATTTTCCGAACTTTGTAATCATCTATGGAGTCTCGCCATTCGCAGACTACCATTCTATTAATGAAATTTGAGCTTTTACCCAATTCTTTGTATTTCTTATTTTATTTAGTTTGCAAAGACTCTGTTTATTATTGATAATAACTTTCAAAGCAAAAAGATTAAATAACAAAATTGATTTTTCAAAAAAAAGATTTTACAATTTACTTCTACTTTGAGATTTGTGATGAAACAATGACAACAAAAATGGTGATCTCAGGAATGGACAAACTCCAGTCGTTTTGAGAAGTTTTTGTTCCCCTCGGGAAGGTCTACTTGGGATGTTTTCGTTGTATTGGGTTTATGATTTCGGTATCCTCGGTCAAGTTTGGATTCATTTCTCCTCTTTTCTGAGTTTTCATGATGTGAAGTTTCAATCCGCATTTTCTCCAGTGAAGTAGGCCTGAATTCCCCAACGAATGTTTGGATGTTTCGGTGTCAGACTGCTTTACTTGAGACTGGCCTTGCAATCTCCAATAGGCATGTTAATTTTGGAAAAACACTGGTTTCCCCGGTGAAGCCTGAAGAAAGATGTTTTATCCCGGTATCCGTTTATTTTATCACTTTGATTTATCTACCTCCGGATCATGTTTCTCCTCAGTAAAGTTAAAGCAGGAAGTAGGCTTTGTTTCCTCAGCTGGCCTTTACCTTTCTTGGAATGATCATCTTGGATGAAGTTTAGTCGAGTGTTATTAGTGCCCGAGGCAGTTTTGCCTGGTTGTTCCCCATGTTATATATCTGTTTTGTCAGCATACGCACGATAACACTCATACATTCATACATACATCATGCATAGCTAAAATTAGCAAGTCATTGTTCATTGACATTTGTTAATATTTGTGTTGACATATTACCCTATTTTGCAGAGTTACGTTGCCCTCTTTTCAATAGAGTGTTGGTCTTAAGTAAAAAGCATATATTCTTTCAATTTCCCTACTGAGTTGTCCCTCATAGAAGATTTTTGCTTTAGCCTTCCGGTACAGCTCCTTGTTTAGATGGATTTAGTTTTCCCTCTTGAGTTTATTTCTCAAAGGATGTATTCTGGCTGACTGTTTCATCCAAATTTATTTCTGGTTTGAATTTGTGGTTCCCCGACAATGTTATTTACTTTGCATTTCTGAAAACTCCAAGCTTTGGTTGGTGCATTTATTTTGCATGAGAAGGCTTTACCCCCTCAGCAAGAATATCATGGCATCGCCCCAGGAAGTCATATCTCATCCCCAAAAAGCCATTTCTTTTTACAATCCTCTGTGACAACAAGTAACAAGTCTCTTTATTTGAGACAACTTATATATTATTCTTTCCAAGCGGAGTGCCTTGGTTAAAGAAGAAAATGAGACCCGTTCTAGGTGAAACACCAGAATATTGGGGAAACTTGTTATCTTTTTTCTACCCTCAGTGAACGTTGGTAGTTCATCATTAGTGAACGGTGATGCTATGATATATTCTCTTTCTACCTTCAGTAAAAGTTGGTAGACCATCGGCAGTGAACGTCGGTGTTTGTTATCTTTTTTCTACCCTCAGTGAACGTTGGTAGTTCATCGTCAGTGAACGGCGGTGATATGATATTCTCTTTCTACCTTCAGTGAAAGTTGGTAGACCATCGGCAGTGAACGTTGGTGTTTGTTATCTTTTTGCTACCCTCAGTGAACGTTGGTAGTTCATCGTCAGTGAACGGCGATGCTATGATATATTCTCTTTCTACCTTCAGTAAAAGTTGGTAGACCATCGGTAGTGAACGTTGGTGTTTGTTATCTTTATTCTACCCTCAGTGAACTTTGGTAGTTCATCGTTAGTGAACGGCGGTGATATGATATTCTCTTTCTACCTTCAGTGAAAGTTGGTAGACCATCGGCAGTGAACGTTGGTGTTTGTTATCTTTTTGTTACCCTCAGTGAACGTTGGTAGTTCATCGTCAGTGAACGGCGATGCTATGATATATTCTCTTTCTACCTTCAGTAAAAGTTGGTAGACCATCGACAGTGAACGTCAGTGTTTGTTATCTTTTTGCTACCCTCAGTGAACGCTGGTAGTTCATCATCAGTGAACGGCGGTGATATAATATTCTCTTTCTACCTTCAGTGAAAGTTGGTAGACCATCGGTAGTGAACGTCAGTGTTTGTTATCTTTTTGCTACCCTCAGTGAATGTTGGTAGTTCATCGTCAGTGAACGGCGGTGATATGATATTATTTTTCTACCTTCAGTAAAAGTTGGTAGGACATCGGCAGTGAACATTGGTGTTTGTTATCTTTTTTCTACCCTCAGTGAATGTTGGTAGTTCATCGTCAGTGAACGTCGATGTTAAGATATATTATCTTTCTACCTTCAGTAAAAGTTGGTAGATCATCGGCAGTGAACGTTGGTGTTTGTTATCTTTTTGCTACCCTCAGTGAACGCTGGTAGTTCATCGTCAGTGAACGGGGGTGATATGATATTCTCTTTCTACCTTCAGTGAAATTTGGTAGACTGTGACCGGTGGATCTGGAACTGACTGTTTAACGCTGGTTCGCGAAATGTCGCGGAAGCAAGAGTCGCCACCGTCTTTTATTTTCTCCAAATGGAAAGGACAAAAGCACAGAAAAATTCCTTAAAGAGATTGCTCTCGGTTCGGGAGGTAGATTATAGAAAGGGAAGGTGTTAGCACCCTTTCTATCCATGGTTATCCATGGGCTCTTAGATACTTGCTCATTTGTGTTTTCAAAATTGTTTGTTTGCTTTTCAATGTGGGTTTTAAAAAAAGTTTCTTTGAAAATTTCAGTTCGACTCTTGTATCGGTCCTCAAGAGTGTTTGAAAAATGCTTTCGAAAGCTTTTTGAAAATGTGTTGGTGTGAAAAGTATTTTTTGATTTGTTTGAATTTAGAGCAAGTATCCACGAGAACCTACCTACCCTAAGGAATTCGTCTGTGTAAATGTCCTTTAAAGTAGTGCCATCCCACCATTGAGAGGTAGGTAGCACCACCGTTGGAGGTGTTCGGGTCAATTCGAGGTTCGGGACATGGTGATCACTAGAGCAATGGGAAGACACCTTAGAAGCTACCCTCATGCCAGGTTCCCGGATCATGAGGACTTACTAAGACATCCTCTACTCGACGATCACCTTTCGAAGGCAAGGCAACGGTGAGGCGTACCCTAGGGGTGGTGTGTGCGATTCGTGTGTCGTTTTCATTGATATTTGTCTTGTCATGTTCATTGGTGTTCTACGCTTGATTTTATTTAAGTCCATTCATTCTTGCATGCTTTGTTTAACAGTTAAAAGTTGCGAGGAAAAGTAAATCTAAAGCTATTACAAATGGCGCGGGTCCACATCGCCAAAATTAAACCGGACCCGATTTGACAGAAAATAAATAAAGCAAAGTAAATAACGAAATTGAAAAGTGCGAGAAGTTTAAGTTACAATGCTTTGGGAGAGATACATAATTATTTAAGCAATAAAATAAATACGCAAATTAAACAATTAAAAATATGGGCGTTGGACCCTTTTGCAAAATTAAAATTAATAAGGAATTAAAATTAAAATTAAAAGAAAATGTATTTTGGTATTTTTATGTTTTTTAAGATTTAATAGAAAAAGATTTAATCAAAGTATGATGCAAACCCTAATTCTAATGGCTTTTAAATTTATTATGAAAGTATTAATATTTAACCTAAATTAAACCTAAATTATTTATGTACAATTTTAATTATGAAAATAAATAAATAAATAATATTATGGTAAAAAGAAAAATTAAAAGGAATAAAACATTTATTAAACCTAATTCTATATTTTTTGGATTTTTGTTATGAAAAGAATTTAAATTGTAACCTAATTTAAGACTAATTTTACATGCAAATTTATTTACAAGAAAATATTAAAAATAAAATATTTATGTTTTTTATCTTTTCTGATTTTTGGGTATTTTTCATATTTTTGTAAAAATAATTAATTAAATTAATAAAACAAATAAAACAATAATTGAAAATAAAAATATAAAAAATATAGAGAAGGCAAACCAGGGGGGGTGGAAGTCCCAATTTAGGAGGTATGGGCTCAGCAATTCAGGCCCATTTGTATCATGGCCTTGTTGACTTTGATGCACGCGTGTGGGACGGTTGACTCATCCTCATGGTGTTCATCAATTCCCAGCCTTGGATCTGAATATGCTAGACGCGTGTATGGGTAGATGATGAAGGAACATGATGCGTCTGCAGCCTTGAAGCACATAGGAATTGCTTTTGAAAAATAATATGGAAACTTGTAAGACCTGGGGCTCGAACCCAGGTCATGTACCGTTCCCAACAACGCATTTGCCACTGAACCATCGCTTGTACATTTAACATATAATAACATATAAATATAATAAACAAAAACATGATGTTAGTGGGTTAAAAACGCGCGAGATTCAAATTAGTGTATCGTACACTGCCACGACTCCATCTTCTCCACGCGTCCCTGAAAACAAAAACATATGGCAACGGTTTCTTAAGCGTGGTTTTAAGGGCGTTTTGAGAAAATAGCGATTAGCTCATCTCTAAACATAAATTAGGCGCGAGTATACGTTCATGATCGTCCAACAACGCTTGATTCAATGATACAAGTCTTGGATGCCAATTTTTCTTTAAACGAAAGACCCTAAATTGAAGCTCTGCAAACCCTAAGAAGTATCAATGGCAGATTCTCCAATAGTGCATAAGAATTCAATTAAATAATGTGGTTAGTTCTAGGATGATCTAATAAGTATGAATCCATGGAAAAAATGCAGTAAAAATGCTTGAATATCAAAATACGATTACAAGAAAAATGAGAAGAAACTTGGTTTCTGTATACCAATTCCGAAGGCTATGCGTATGGAAACCTATCCAGTTGTGCTCAGTGATGTCCTAGGAAGCTATTGAAACCAATATTATGCTTTGAATCGACTTAAAACGTGGTTTTCAGTTTTGAACTTTTGGACAAAATTTGCAAGTTTGTTAATGGCTTCTGCGCCGCTTCCAGTGTCTATGGGCATTAGGGTTGTGTTCATGTATTTGTATGGAGCAAATTAGGTCAAGAAAATTGATAAAAATCTCTTGCAATCATTGATTGAATATTTGATTTTCTTCCATTATGTTTTCAATCTTTTTCACATGGTTTTTGTATCAATCAACATCCAATCAAGCCGAATCTTTCCACATTTGAATGTGCACGAAATCCTGATGGCAAAACATGCATGAAAAGATTTATTAGGTCAAGTTAGATATTTTTCATGTATTTAAATAATTTAAATGAATTAATATGAATAATAATTCAAATAAATAAATAAAAAATGAGAAAATACTTCCCTTTGGGCCAAGTGGTCGTGCACATGCTTAGAATGATGAATCATGGAAGAAAAATGGGCCCATTAGCATTTTTAGGTCATTTGAATCAATGTTGACTTTTCAAAGTATCCAAAAATTTCCCAACTTCCACAAGGCATAACTTGCTCAATTTTTAAGCTTTTCTCATGTTCTTGGACATTTTGGAAAGGTATTTGAGTCCTCTAACCAATTCCTTTGGTCCCATGTCATTTTGATTTACCAATCTCAAGTTATGGCCTTTGACTTAAAGTCCCTTTTTGTTGACTTTTGAAAATGACCTATAATGTTGAAATTGATAACTTTTTGTGAGAGCATTTATTGGACTTGAAGTATGAAGATGAGTTGTAGGAAATGTCTTTCTCTTCAAAATGAGCTTTGGATGGAATTTTTCTGATAATCCATGTGAAAGTTATGCCCTGGTCAATTTCAGTTGACTTTTTCAACTGCCCAAATAAGGAAACTTTTGCATCTTTGATGATTTCTGAGCCAAATTTTGAGAATCATGATCAAGAATTGATCAAATGATGTTTGTGGCTTCAAAATGATATGTTGACCAAAAATTTGAACTTTTGACTGCCAAATGACCATTTTGCCCCTACAGTTGACTGTAGTGTAATTTGGGGTTTTGACTGTGCAATTTTGAGCTGAATGCCTTGAAACTTGATATGAGGATACTTGACCACATTTGTAGGCATGTGAGACTTGATTGGGCCTTTGAAAACTTCATTTTCTTGATCAGGACACAAACCCTAGTTTTGCCTGTATAGGGGACCTTTGCACTATGCAACCCTTGGGGAATTTTGTGACTTGGCTTGGCAATTTCTTGAAGAATATGGGAGGGCAAATTTTGGGGTACAACAGTTGCCCCTGTTCAATCTTCTTAGACCTGAGGATGCAGATTGGCTGACGTGCCTTTCGTAATCCGAGGGTAGAAGATGATTGGACACTAGAGTGCCCAGAAATTTGCGCTCACATGTTAGCAGTGTGATGGGGGAATGGCCTTATAGATGCCATTTAGAGATTGCTGGATAGGATGATGGGCTTATAGATGCCATCTAGATGTTGATTGCGTAGGAGATTCCTTAGCTAGAACCTGCATACCTGCAAAAGAACAAATGAGTACCTGACACGTTGCAGGAGCTGGTTTTCAGATGCTTGGTATAGATGTGTCCTGACTGGTTACAGGAGCTGAGTCTGGAGCTTCAAACAGCGATGAATGAACCAGGGATGGTTACTGCCTTAGCATGAATGATAAGAGAACCTTGGGTGATTTTAACTTCAACAACGCTCGTTGAGAAAATCTTGATGGGAATTATTATCTTCGCAGTATTGGGAAGAGAACCATAGGCAATTATAATCTGAAAGGAATGATCACCTCACTCAACGTCGGAGAGGGAAACATCTGAAAAGGACTTACCACCTCACACACCGTCGGAGAGGGAACCATAAGAGACTATCACCTCACACTCATCGTCGGAGAGGGAAACATCAGAAAAGGACTTACCACCTCACACACCGTCGGAGAGGGAACCATAGGAGACTATCACCTCACACTCATCGTCAGAGAGGGAAACATCTGAAAAGGACTTACCACCTCACACACTGTCGGTGAGGGAACCATAAGAGACTATCACCTCACACTCATCGTCGGAGAGGGAAACATAGGAGACTATCACCTCACACTCATCGTCGGAGAGGGAAACATAGGAGACTATCACCTCACACTCATCGTCGGAGAGGGAAACATCTGAAAAGGACTTACCACCTCACACACCGTCGGAGAGGGAACCATAGGAGACTATCACCTCACACTCATCGTCGGAGAGGGAAACATCTGAAAAGGACTTACCACCTCACACACCGTCGGAGAGGGAACCATCTGAAACTATCACCTCACACTCATCGTCGGAGAGGGAAACATCTGAAAAGGACTTACCACCTCACACACCGTCGGAGAGGGAACCATAGGCAATTATCACCTCACACTCATCGTCGGAGAGGGAAACATCTGAAATAACTTCTATTGAGTCTTTATTAGAAAAGTCTGTTGGGAGTCGATTTAGATGGACTAAAGAAGGCCTTGGACTGGATAAGAGATCCTCGAAGTCGATTAACTGAACCGGTCTAGGTCTTGAAATATGATTGAGAATTTCAACTGCATCTTTCCTGAAAGGTAAAGGTCAGTCATATGCGATGCATGATATGGCTCAAGCAATGATGTTCTCAATATAAAGGAGATTTGTATGATATAATGCGTCTATGCATGCTATAATGATGTATGTGATGTTTTATGAATGTATGTTTCCGTCTAGGAAAGTAAATCCTTGACGGGTGCCGGGAAGTCATATCCTGGGCTGATGCTGAAGAATAGATTTTGCTTCTGCTGGGGATGATAGTTGCAAGAATACCGGTAGGAGAAGATGACTCCGTTGCGGAATAAACTTGGCAAATGGAAGATTCTGCAGGGAGAAAAGATACTCTAGCGACCATGCTGGGAAGCAATACTCTGTGGGGATAGAGATGCTTTGCTGAATTGTTGGTAGCTTGCTGAGGATATCCTTGTTGTTGGAAGTGTTGATGGACTTCGCTGAGGTAAGAGGACTTTGTCGGGGACGATCTTTCCATGGCTTTTGGCTGAAGATAACCCAGTTATATCCTGTTAAGGAAATAACTCTTTAAATAAAGTCGGGCGACGCGTTCGTGCTTTGCGAGGATAAGCTTCCAGAATCTACTGGGGATAAGCTTACTGCTTGGGGGAGATGGACTTTTCTGGGGAAGTTTTGATATGCTGGGGAAGTGATTCCTTTGAATATTGGTACGCCGCCAGGGAACAATCTTTAGACCAAGACTGCCGGGGATGCTTGTTAAGAATATATGTATTGCTGCTGGGGAATGTTGATATCTGCTGGAGGATACCTAACTTCCTTAAGATTTGATAGCTCTGCTTGGAGAAGAATGTACTGCTTACCCTCTGGGGAATTAAGATGTACTGGCCACGTTCTTCAGCTGAACCTACCTTGGTACCTTGATGGACAGAGCAATTAGATTGTTTTTAGACAACTCATTATTGCCCCTGTTTCTATGGGGGAGGCACCTGTGGGATGCTGATAGTCGTTGATGGGCCAACCTTCTTCTGGTAGGCAGGTGACGAGATGCCGGGACATAATCGTACGCTTTTGATCCCTAACTTTTGCCTGGACCGCCCTTTCGGGTTTTCAGTCCACCGGGATACCCATTTTTGCCCAAGCCGCCTTTTCAGGTTTTCGACTTGCCGGGCGTACAGATTTTTTTTTCATTTCATCCCTTCATTTTGCCCGAACCCTTTTGGTTCGCCGGGAAGCCCTTATTTTTTCCTAGGTGTGTCAACCTAGCGGGTCTTTGATTATGCGTAGTATTTTTTCGACTATGTCCGTTCTCAGAAAGTAGGGAGTTGCCCCTGTTAGAAGTGTTTTGTCATGCCACCAGAAGGTATTTGATCAGGCAAGATTCGTTGTTGGAATGCCCCAAGTGACTCAGGCGGAGATTTGCCCCAGACTATTTGTCCTTTGAGAGATTCTCCGAATCTTGATTGGATTGCCCCAGATAATGGACCATGGTCATGTCTGCCCCTTGATTGGAAGTACTTCTGTTCATTAGGCATTCGTCGTGCGAATTTCTATGCTGTTCAAACAAAAAGTCGTATGCGAACAAAGTTATATTAAAAATGCAAAGCCTATGTCTGTCTTGAAGATTTTGAAAATGCATTATTTTTTCATAAAACAAATGAGTGTTTGCAACACGTGATGTCAACTCGTATTTACCGTAGGCCTTCAGGAGTCAGGATACCTTTCGTAACAGTATGCTTTCGAACTAACCCATGCTTCAGCTAGGATTTTGAGGGTTATAACGTGGCCTGGTTCACGGTTTAAGAAACAAAGGATAAAGGCTCAAATTATTTGTACCCACCCGCTCTTCGTGATGTTCTCCAAACCTAAACTCAGTTGATCGTACGTTAGACCTTGTTTGAGTCTTTGCTCTGATTTTCCGGTGATGATTCAGATATTGACATATTATTTGGAATAGGCAGTCATTCCTTTTTTGTTGAGGGTTTGTAAGACCTCTTTCTTGTCTGATTTTTTGTTATCCCTTTCTTTTTTGCCTGAACTGTTTCCTTTTTTGGAATTACAGTCAGCGGGATGCCCCAGTTTTGTAAGTCTCTTTCATGGGTTTTGACTTCTTGGGCTTTTCGTTTATGATAATTTTTTTGATCATGACTGCCTGTCTTTATGATTGTTCGGAACCATCATCGTCCTTCTTCGTTTTGTAAAGACTTTTTGGTGCCATTCGTTATGCACTTGGATCAACTGAGAGACTACCCTGCCCCAGGTTATGATTAAGGGTTTTGATTTTCGAAAATAAAACTCCTACTTCTTTGGCTCGAAGGGGTTGACGAGGGATTATCTTCCTTATAACTCCAGTGTTTAGGATTTGAAACAATGCCTGTACCTCATCAGCGGGGTCTGTTCAAAAGCATACTGTAAAGATAGCGGTATCGTTTTCGTCATCCTCCCTCAAGAGGCTTAGAATTAACGAGAGTTGACATCAGAAAAAATATGAAAACAATTTGCATATAGTGAATGCGAATATATTGATTCAAATTAGACATAAGCGATGCATTAATGGAATAACAATGTTTTAACATGAATAAATGTTTGAACGGTCAAAAGAAAAACACAACTTGAACATTCGAATGAACAAAAGTTTCCTAGTCTCGGAGCTTGTCACTTCAACTGGTGAGCCTTGGAGGAATGGTAGAAAAATTCAGCCTGTCCATCTTGTGTGAACTCCAATGCCCCTTCATCGATCAGGTCCTGGATTTTGTTCCTCAGATCCCAACATTCATTGGTATCATGTCCTGGGCTAGCAGAGTGGTAGGCACACCTCTTATTGGGATCATAGGCAGGAGATGTTGTGTTGGGGTTCCGGGGATGAGCCCTTAATGTGATCAGATTCAACCTCAATAGGCGTTGCAAAGCTTGAAACAGCGACATGTTGA
Organism: Vicia faba; assembly: GCA_948472305.1. NCBI lineage: Eukaryota > Viridiplantae > Streptophyta > Magnoliopsida > Fabales > Fabaceae > Vicia > Vicia faba. The sequence continues at coordinate 1,670,660,035 of OX451736.1, read as the reverse complement.
GCTGGGTGAATTGCCTCCTGGGCTTGTCTGGCTGAAACTGGCGAGGTTGATGCTGAATTTGTGGCACTGGAGTCATTTGAGGAGCTTTCCCCTTATCCTCTTGTCTCGAGGATGATTGGATGATGAATGGCTTTTTACCCTTAGATGTTTGCCCCAGTTGGTTACCCTGAAGCAGTTGGTTGACGAGAAACCGGAGCTCATCTTGTCTTTGAGCTAAACCTTGAATGGCATTCCTCTGCCCCAGCATTTGGGCTTTTATAGCATCCATCTCAGCTTGTAGGTGTTTCAGCCCTTCATCCTCAGCACTGTTCCTGACTAGAGTCTCCATGAGAAGTGTCCTTAGCTCCTCCTGCCCCTTGGATAGATTCAGGAGGATTTCCTCAAATCGAGTCCCTTGAGCAAGAAAGTCCTGGTTATCTGGTTGGAAGGCCATTGCTGAAATAAACAGCGAGAAAGGTGAGTGACCTGCAAAAGGGATACCTGTAATGCAATGATGAGTATGACATGTATGCAATGTTTTCAAGGACCTCGCGGGGTAAACAAGAAAATTTATTAGCATTGGAATTTATAGCTTGATTGAAGGACACCCATGTTGTTGAGAACTCTTCTTCAAGGGTCAAAGGCTCACCATATCCAGTGGGTCATAGCCTCTGACTTTAGTCATCATGTCTAATTTTGATTTCCCAGCAACCTTGGTTAAGGGAACCTTCTTCAGGAGTCAGAGCTCACCATATCAAGTGGGTCATAGCCCCTGACAGCCTTGGCTAGAGGAAAATAAATCCTCTTTGCCCCTTGCTGGGATAGTTGATTCACCATGACCTGCATCACGAGCCCTTGAGATCCTTGAAATGAGTTAGGATGTAGGATGTATGCAATGGTATGATGTTATGCTATGCATGGGGTAATGTAAGTAACCCTGTTATGAGTCCCGATTAAGGACTGCAAACCAAAACCTGCAAGAAACTCAAGTAAAACCTGTCATGAGTCCCAGTTAAAGACTAAAACAAAACCTGCAAGTAGTTCATATGTCAGATAAAACATGCAAGTAGTCAAGTATGCAGGCACACAAGTCACACAAGAGAAGCCCTTAGAGTTTAGGCCAGCATGAGGTCTAGGTATTACCCTCTTTCAGTTCGTTGGTTCATACCTGTCCTAATCAAAAGTAACCGGGTTCTTAGAGGATCCCAATATCATTGACTAACCTCAATCGGTCATAACTCCAGCATCGCAATCTTTTCTTGCAGCCAGAACCATCACGAGAGTTTAGCCTCAATGGGCGTAGCATACTGCTACTGTTCTAATGGCCAAGTTGTGTCATTTAAGGTTCTAAGGTCTGTTGGTGCTTAATGACTCCTTGGAAGACCCATATTCTCCCCGTTTCAACACGAGGGATATCGGTACAGACCAAGGCGCCACACCAACGTAGCCACTGCTTCACCCATGTCGGTATACGCCGGACAGGTCCCTCACAGCTTATGCTACCTAAACAGGATATCCCCAGATCCGGGTTAGGATCTATGTATCTCCGATGCAACCCACAATAGTAAAGCAAGCAAAACAATACAAGTGAAAACACAGTTGTGACCTAGCCCTAAGGTATACCTCACTTTAAGTTTTATCCCCAGCAGAGTCGCCAGTTCTGTGATCGGTGGATCTGGAACTGACTGTTTAACGCTGGTTCGCAAAATGTCGCGGAAGCAAGAGTCGCCACCGTCTTTTATTTTCTCCAAATGGAAAGGACAAAAGCACAGAAAAATTCCTTAAAGAGATTGCTCTCGGTTCGGGAGGTAGATTATAGAAAGGGAAGGTGTTAGCACCCTTTCTATCCATGGTTATCCATGGGCTCTTAGATACTTGCTCATTTGTGTTTTCAAAATTGTTTGTTTGCTTTTCAATGTGGGTTTTAAAAAAAGTTTCTTTGAAAATTTCAGTTCGACTCTTGTATCGGTCCTCAAGAGTGTTTGAAAAATGCTTTCGAAAGCTTTTTGAAAATGTGTTGGTGTGAAAAGTATTTTTTGATTTGTTTGAATTTAGAGCAAGTATCCACGAGAACCTACCTACCCTAAGGAATTCGTCTGTGTAAATGTCCTTTAAAGTAGTGCCATCCCACCATTGAGAGGTAGGTAGCACCACCGTTGGAGGTGTTCGGGTCAATTCGAGGTTCGGGACATGGTGATCACCAGAGCAATGAGAAGACACCTTAGAAGCTACCCTCATGCCAGGTTCCCGGATCATGAGGACTTACTAAGACATCCTCTACTCGACGATCACCTTTCGAAGGCAAGGCAACGGTGAGGCGTACCCTAGGGGTGGTGTGTGCGATTCGTGTGTCGTTTTCATTGATATTTGTCTTGTCATGTTCATTGGTGTTCTACGCTTGATTTTATTTAAGTCCATTCATTCTTGCATGCTTTGTTTAACAGTTAAAAGTTGCGAGGAAAAGTAAATCTAAAGCTATTACAAATGGCGCGGGTCCACATCGCCAAAATTAAACCGGACCCGATTTGACAGAAAATAAATAAAGCAAAGTAAATAACGAAATTGAAAAGTGCGAGAAGTTTAAGTTACAACGCTTTGGGAGAGATACATAATTATTTAAGCAATAAAATAAATACGCAAATTAAACAATTAAAAATATGGGCGTTGGACCCTTTTGCAAAATTAAAATTAATAAGGAATTAAAATTAAAATTAAAATAAAATGTATTTTGGTATTTTTATGTTTTTTAAGATTTAATAGAAAAAGATTTAATCAAAGTACGATGCAAACCCTAATTCTAATGGCTTTTAAATTTATTATGAAAGTATTAATATTTAACCTAAATTAAACCTAAATTATTTATGTACAATTTTAATTATGAAAATAAATAAATAAATAATATTATGGTAAAAAGAAAAATTAAAAGGAATAAAACATTTATTAAACCTAATTCTATATTTTTTGGATTTTTGTTATGAAAAGAATTTAAATTGTAACCTAATTTAAGACTAATTTTACATGCAAATTTATTTACAAGAAAATATTGAAAATAAAATATTTATGTTTTTTATCTTTTCTGATTTTTGGGTATTTTTCATATTTTTGTAAAAATAATTAATTAAATTAATAAAACAAATAAAACAATAATTGAAAATAAAAATATAAAAAATATAGAGAAGGCAAACCAGGGGGGTGGAAGTCCCAATTTAGGAGGTATGGGCTCAGCAATTCAGGCCCATTTGTATCATGGCCTTGTTGACTTTGATGCACGCGTGTGGGACGGTTGACTCATCCTCATGGTGTTCATCAATTCCCAGCCTTGGATCTGAATATGCTAGACGCGTGTATGGGTAGATGATGAAGGAACATGATGCGTCTGCAGCCTTGAAGCACATAGGAATTGCTTTTGAAAAATAATATGGAAACTTGTAAGACCTGGGGCTCGAACCCAGGTCATGTACCGTTCCCAACAACGCATTTGCCACTGAACCATCGCTTGTACATTTAACATATAATAACATATAAATATAATAAACAAAAACATGATGTTAGTGGGTTAAAAACGCGCGAGATTCAAATTAGCGTATCATACACTGCCACGACTCCATCTTCTCCACGCGTCCCTGAAAACAAAAACATATGGCAACGGTTTCTTAAGCGTGGTTTTAAGGGCGTTTTGAGAAAATAGCGATTAGCTCATCTCTAAACATAAATTAGGCGCGAGTATATGTTCATGATCGTCCAACAACGCTTGATTCAATGATACAAGTCTTGGATGCCAATTTTTCTTTAAACGAAAGACCCTAAATTGAAGCTCTGCAAACCCTAAGAAGTATCAATGGCAGATTCTCCAATAGTGCATAAGAATTCAATTAAATCATGTGGTTAGTTCTAGGATGATCTAATAAGTATGAATCCATGGAAAAAATGCAGTAAAAATGCTTGAATATCAAAATACGATTACAAGAAAAATGAGAAGAAACTTGGTTTCTGTATACCAATTCCGAAGGCTATGCGTATGGAAACCTATCCAGTTGTGCTCAGTGATGTCCTAGGAAGCTATTGAAACCAATATTATGCTTTGAATCGACTTAAAACGTGGTTTTCAGTTTTGAACTTTTGGACAAAATTTGCAAGTTTGTTAATGGCTTCTGCGCCGCTTCCAGTGTCTATGGGCATTAGGGTTGTGTTCATGTATTTGTATGGAGCAAATTAGGTCAAGAAAATTGATAAAAATCTCTTGCAATCATTGATTGAATATTTGATTTTCTTCCATTATGTTTTCAATCTTTTTCACATGGTTTTTGTATCAATCAACATCCAATCAAGCCAAATCTTTCCACATTTGAATGTGCACGAAATCCTGATGGCAAAACATGCATGAAAAGATTTATTAGGTCAAGTTAGATATTTTTCATGTATTTAAATAATTTAAATGAATTAATATGAATAATAATTCAAATAAATAAATAAAAAATGAGAAAATACTTCCCTTTGGGCCAAGTGGTCGTGCACATGCTTAGAATGATGAATCATGGAAGAAAAATGGGCCCATTAGCATTTTTAGGTCATTTGAATCAATGTTGACTTTTCAAAGTATCCAAAAATTTCCCAACTTCCACAAGGCATAACTTGCTCAATTTTTAAGCTTTTCTCATGTTCTTGGACATTTTGGAAAGGTATTTGAGTCCTCTAACCAATTCCTTTGGTCCCATGTCATTTTTATTTACCAATCTCAAGTTATGGCCTTTGACTTAAAGTCCCTTTTTGTTGACTTTTGAAAATGACCTATAATGTTGAAATTGATAACTTTTTGTGAGAGCATTTATTGGACTTGAAGTATGAAGATGAGTTGTAGGAAATGTCTTTCTCTTCAAAATGAGCTTTGGATGGAATTTTTCTGATAATCCATGTGAAAGTTATGCCCTGGTCAATTTCAATTGACTTTTTCAACTGCCCAAATAAGGAAACTTTTGCATCTTTGATGATTTCTGAGCCAAATTTTGAGAATCATGATCAAGAATTGATCAAATGATGTTTGTGGCTTCAAAATGATATGTTGACCAAAAATTTGAACTTTTGACTGCCAAATGACCATTTTGCCCCTACAGTTGACTGTAGTGCAATTTGGGGTTTTGACTGTGCAATTTTGAGCTGAATGCCTTGAAACTTGATATGAGGATACTTGACCACATTTGTAGGCATGTGAGACTTGATTGGGCCTTTGAAAACTTCATTTTCTTGATCAGGACACAAACCTAGTTTTGCCTGTATAGGGGACCTTTGCACTATGCAACCCTTGGGGAATTTTGTGACTTGGCTTGGCAATTTCTTGAAGAACATGGGAGGGCAAATTTTGGGGTACAACATAGACCATCGGCAGTGAACGTCGATGTTTGTTATCTTTTTGCTACCCTCAGTGAACGTTGGTAGTTCATCGTCAGTGAACGGCGGTGATATGATATTCTCTTTCTACCTTCAGTGAACGTTGGTAGTTCATCGTCAGTGAACGGAGGTGATATAGTATTCTATTTCTACCTTTAGTGAAATTTGGTAGGACATCGATAGTGAACGTCGATGTTTGTTATCTTTCTCTCTGCCTTTAGTAAACGTCGATAGATTTGCCTTCGGTAGAAGTTGGTGTATCCTTTGACCATTCTACCATCCTCTTTGATTCAGTTTTTTGACCCACCAGTGATTTAATTTCCTGGTGGGGTTGCTTCTTTGTTTCTTTATTATTGTTACATCCATAGTGATGTTTTGCGTCTCTTTGGTCCTGCTCATATGCATTCATGATCATAAAAATTTGCATGGTATCTTAGGGCCAAAAATAGGGTTTGTTTTATATTTAAGTATCTTCGATCGCGTCGACACGAAGATTTTTAACCTTCGTATCTCCGGATAGAAGAAACTTAAATAAGGGAAGTTGTTGTACCCTAATTTTTCCCCCTAATATCCCTTCATCATACCATGTTGATTCATTCACAACAAGATCACACTAGGATTCTTGGTTCCCCTCTCTACATTTAGTTTTGCCATTTTTGAGGGATTACCAAGCACCTTGACTTATGTTCCTTTTGTGATCATGAATATTGTTTTGATTTCTTCATTTAACTAATAAAATTCAAGGTTGGTTTGTCTTGCTTGTTATCCATGTAGGTAAAGGCAATGAGATTTAACAAGTTCCCCCATGGGTTCATGAGTTTATTTCCATGTTGTGATACGGTGGGAGAACTGACTTGAGGTTTTGTGTTTGTTTTCTCAAATGTTTCGGTTGAGCAAGAGTCGCCACCGACTTTTTATTTTATCCTAAGGAATGGTTAAAAAGCACAGCAAAAACCTTTGAGATGTTTTCTTGGGTTCGGGGAGTAGATTATAGAAAGGGAAGGTATTAGCACCCTTTCTATCCATGGTTATCCATGGGCTCTTAGTTACTTGCTTAGATTAACTTGCCTTGGTTTTCAATTGTTTGAAATGATGCTTTTGTGTGTGTGGGTTTGAAAATGTTTTGAAAAGAGGCCAATGTGGCGGCAACCTTTGTAATGATCCATGTTGGGATGTATACAAAGGTGTATGTCTTTTGAAAAGGTTTTCCTTTGTTTTTGAAAGTTGTTTTGAAAGTGTAGTGATGTGTGGTTTAGAAAATAGGCAAGTGTTTTGTTTTGCAAGTTTGATTCAAGTAACTAAGAGGTTGTCTACTCCTAAATTTCTCAAAGATTTCTCCTATGTTTTTAACCCTTTTAACAATTTTGTTCCACCATTGCATTTGGTGGACAATCTTGTGTTAGGATGTAAAAGGGACGGGCGCGGGTCATCGTTTAGACCATAATTGCAATGGTGCCAAGTATCTTTGGGCAATTTTTCCTTGGAGGGACTTGATCATTTTTTAGGCAACTTTCGAAAGCGTCATTGAGGGACTATGATCATTGGAATTGTGTTTGTTTTGCCCAAAGAGACCTAACATGCAATATGGCCCATTATTGAAGGCAACAAGTGGAATACCCTAGGGGTGCAAGTGTGATTAGTGTTGTCCATTTTCATGTTTGATTATCTTTGAAATTAGGTCAAACTATTTTGGTTAATTGATTTGCATACAAACCCTAATTCTAGCATGGTATAATTAGAAAGCATTAAAGTGCGAAAAGTAAAATTCCTAAGTTATTACAACACAATATATGGGAAAGGGGGTACAAATGTTCAAATGGGGGGTATTTTGACAAGGAATTTAAACCTAGACTATTACATCAAATTGAGAATTTACAAGATATTTAATTGCACAAATTAAATAAAAATAAAATAAATATGTAAGATGCAAAAATGTTTTTTATATGTATGAAAAAAAAGTGTTTTTTTATATGTCAAATAAACAAAATAAAAAGTATTAATTTTTGGAGTTTTTTATGTATTTAGGGGAAAAACCCTAATTTATTAAATAAAAGGTATTAATTATTTAATATATACAATGTTTAATAATTATGTACAAAAATAAAATAAAAATGAAGTATATTTGTCAAAAAGGTATTTTTAATGTTAAAAAAATTTATAAAATAAAACATGTATATATTTTGTATTTTTGTCCTAAATATTCTAATAAATATATATGTATTTGTATTATTTACTAAATATATATTATATATACAAAAATAAAATATTTAATATTTATAAAAAAAAAGTATATTTTATATAAAATGTTTTCAAGAGAGAAAATAAAATAAAATAAAATAAAAATCAGAAATAAAATATGTTTGCATTATTTTTTAGTATTTTGAATAAAAGTATATCTATATATTTATTTATGTACAAATACTCATTCAAACAAATAAATGCCTAATAAATAAAAAAATGGTTTAAAAAATAATTTTTATATTTTTAATATTATGAGAAAAAATAAATAAGTCAGAACAAAAAAGAAAAGATCAAAAAATCATAAAAATAAGCATAATGGGCCAGGGGGGGTTTAAAAGTAAAACCATGGTGCAAAAAGAAAAGTGAAACAGGCCCAGCCCAAAGACCCTGTCATCTTCAACCTCCAGCATTTCTGTTCAAACAAAACACGCGTTTGCTATCTCCAGATTCCTTGATCTTTTGCCAAATCTTCCAACATGAAACCTGTAGAGCTTGAAGCCACGATTCTAGACATATAAAGAAATCAATCTAACTCTCAGAAATGAGAGAGAATTTCTTCTCCCCCAATTCCTGACCTAGTTTTTGTTCCATGTTCAGACATCAAATTCTCACAGCACACATAACATAAATGAAAACTAATTACATGGGCATGTTCAGGGCTATGAATGTGACATATTTTCTTCACAAACCTAAAGCTAACAATGCCTGGATAGAGAGATATGAGTTCATGAACTTACCTGTTCAGTTGGAATCGTATCTGGTGATGGAGGTGCTTTCAATGCAAGGTGATGATTGGTACAACTTCCTTGATGTCCAGGGATGCTATTTCAACCCTTAGTTTGCTTGGAAACCAAAAGAATCGTGCTATGGTACTTCAACCGCAAAACCAGAAAAATGAAAATGGTGATGTTAGCTAGGGATGTTACAGGTCTTGTTTAGGGCTTGGAACAGTTTCAAGGGATGATGTGGGATATGTTTGAAGTGGTTTCAGCAAGAATGCACGAATGAAATGAACTATGCCACTCAAACTGCAGGGATGACCTGTTTTTGTGCAGTTCAATGGTGATTCTGTGAATGGGGAGGTATTGGAGGTGATAGGCTCGTGTCTCAGGTCAGGATGGATGTTTAGAATGTGTTTTACAAGTTTGCTTAAATTGGTCTTGGCAAAAAATGAGAGTTGTGTATGTTATGCAATGTTTCTTCACCCTTAAGCAAGAGATGGCAAGTTGATGTTTATAGCTTGTACAGGCCCCCAATCTATGCTGCAACCTTTCCCATTGATCAGTGTGTTTTGCTCATAAACTTGTGCCAAAAGGATTTGCCCTGTACTTGCTTGGATTTGCATTTGACATAAAGTTTAACTTTTCAAAAATGGCAAAAATGCTTTATCTAAAAATGGCTTAATCTTCCATGTAATGCTTAAACACATAAAACAAGGCCTTGGCACAATGAGTTAGCATTAAATTATTGAGTGCAAATGGGATATAGGACCTGTAATCAAGGAATGCAAGCTGAGTTCAAAATGGCACAAGTGTATGAACATGTAAATTGGCCAAATCAAAAGTGAGTTTTTCCCAACTTGCCAAATTCGATTCTCCCTAACCATGAGGTTGTTTGATGAGTTCTTGGACATTTTGGAAACATTGGAATGTGTACTACAATCCATCTTTGAAATGCAAATTGAAATTCCAAGTGGAAGTATGTGAAAAATGGTCTTGAAGTTAGGCAAAAATCCTGCCTAAAATAGGTCAAATTTTCTCTAAGTTAAGAATGGTTTGGTACCCTTGTTCCAAAAATTGTAACTTGAGCTACAAGCTTCTTTTTGGAAAACTTTGTGAATCAAAATTGTAGATTTTGCAATAGGCTACAACTTTCATGTTTTGACTTTTGCTTGAATCCAAATGAATCTTGGTGAGAAAGTGGGACAAAGTTAGGAAAAAATTAGGGTTTTTCATAACTTAGAAAAATTCTAAGTTATGAAAAATCTTCATTTCAAACCCTAATTTGCAATTCTTGATTTCTTGATGAACAAGTTTCATGATTTGGCATGTTTTTATGAAAAATGAATCTTGACATTTGATTTTGACCAAAAAAAAGTCAAAGTTTGACTTTTCAGTATACAGTCAAAATTGATCAATTGACTGGGAAATTCAACTGTCAATCTTGTGCATTTGGGATCTTTTGAACTTGTTGAGTAAGTCAAGACAAATCCATGGGGTCCTTGAGTCCATATGTGAGCTTGGTTTGCCATTGGCTAGGTCAAACAGCCAAAAATTGCCTTTGTGCAGTCAAAACCCTAAAAATGACCATTTTCCCCTTTTGGTGATCTGATCAAATTTCTTATGGAATTGTGATCCAAACTTGATCAAATGGTCCATATGAGTTCATAATGTTGATGTGGGTCAATTTTCATGAGATTTGACTGTCAATTGGCCACAGTTGACTTTTTCCCCAATACAACTGATTTCTAGGTCAACTGTTCAATTGACTGGGCAAAATTTGGAATCAAAACTTAAAACTTGGTATGGATAAACTTGGGAGTCCAACATGAAGCATGAAAGTCATCTTAGGAATTTTAGGTCAAAATATCTTTGTGCAAACACAAACCCTAATTTAGGTCAACAGTGCAAGGAGAAGTCTTGAGCAGAGGAAACCCTAGCTGGATCTTGAGCTCCAAGGGTCTTGTGATGAGAAAATGTTGAGAAGATGGGAGGGCAAATTTTGGGGTACAACAGTTGCCCCTGTTCAATCTTCTTGAACCTGAAGAGTTAGATTAGCGAGTTTGCCTTTCGTGACTCGAGGGTAAAAGGAGATTGGACACTAGAGTGCCCGGAAATTTGCACTCGCATGTTGGAATATCAGCAATGTGATGTCGGGAATGGGCTTATAGATGCCATTTGGAGAGATGGTGGATAGGGATATGGGCTTATAGATGCCATCTGGAGACGTGACAAAACCTTGTCGGGAATGGGCTTATAAATGCCATTTGGAAGTGTCGGTCGCGTAAGAGATTCCTTAGCGATAACTTGCGTGCTTTGAGAAAGACAAATGTTTTCCTGGCTTGTTACAGGTGTTGATCTTCAATCTTTTTATGCAGATATGCCCTGGCTAGATACAGGTGTCGAATCTACAATCGGTTGCTCACAGATATGCCCTGGCTGGATACAGGAATCGAATCTTCGAACTCTTCAGATGTGCCCTTGCTAGATACAGGAATCGAATCCGGAATTGTGATAGTTGATAGATATGCCCTGGCTGGATACAGGAATCGAATCCTCAAACTCTTCAGATGTGCCCTGGCTAGATACAGGAATCGAATCCAGAATTGTGATAGTTGATAGATATGCCCTGGCTGGATATAGGAATTGAATCCTCAAACTCTTCAGATGTGCCCTGGCTAGATACAGGAATCGAATCCGGAATTGTGATAGTTGATAGATATGCCCTGGCTGGATACAGGAACCGAATCTTCAACCTCTTCAGACGTGCCCTGGCTAGATACAGGAATCGAGTCTGGAAATAGTCATCAACAGATATGCCCTGGCTGGATACAGGAATCGAATCTTCAAACTCTTCAGACGTGCCCTGGCTAGATACAGGAATCGAGTCTGGAAACTGATCACTCACAGATGTGCCCTGGCTAGATACAGGAATCGAATCTGGGATCGTGACAGTTGAAGGTAGTTGTCTTTTTCTTGAAAAGGTAAAACATCAGTTTGTATGCAATGTCATGATGTATGACATGCATGATGTCATGACGTTCAAAATGAGATAGTGTTGTATGCACTTTATCATGTATGTAAGCAAGATGTATGAAATGTGAAATGTTTTATGAACGTATTTTCGTCTAGGAAAATAAATCCTTGACGATTGGCTGGGGAATTAAATCTTGGGCTGACATTGAAGAGTAAAGTTCTTTGCTTTCGCTAGGGATGATGTTTGCAAGAATACACCGGTAGAAGAAGATGACTCCGTTGGGGAATAAACTTGTTGGAGAGATTTCTCTGAGGGGAATTACTCTGTGGGAAGAGATACTTCGCTGAAGTTTTGATGAGAGTTCCGCTGAGGATTTCAATGATGGACTCCCCTGGGGATAACAATGTTAAACTCCGCTGGGGGTTCTGTTGATAAGTTATGTTGGGGAACTTTGATGGACTTCGCTGGGGATTGAAAGAACTTCGCCGAGGGCGATCTTCCGTGGCAATTAGCTGAGGACAACCCAGTTATAAGCCCTTGTGAGGAATAACTTTGAATAAAGCTCGGGAGAGACGTCCATACTCTGCAGGGGATAAGCTTCAAGACCTGCTGGGGATAAGCTTCAAGACCTGCTGGGGAAACTTTCAGACTGTACTGGTAAATGGTTCCACTGGGGTGTCTATATTCCGCCGGGGAATAATCTTAGATTAAGACTGTCGGGGATGCTTGCTGATGAATGCCTATACTCCGCTGGGGAATGTTGATATCTTCTGGGGCTACCCGACTTCCTTTAGGCTGACCGTAGATTAACTCTTTTGGAGGAGAGTATTGCTGACTTGCTAGGGGAACATGGTGCCTATTGTGGGGCTGATGATAGACTAATTCTTCCTGGGGAGAGTATTGCTGAATCTTGTCTTACTTTGTGGGGAGTTTGAGGTAACTTGGTCACATTCTTCAGTTGAATCTACCTTGGTACCTTGGCGGACAAAGAAACTAGACTGCCTGGACAATTCTACATTGCCCCTACTTCTGATGTCACCTGTAATTAGTCTTTTGTTTCATATGCAAGTATTTATGAATTAGCAATTTAATGTCAAATGCATATATCAAAAATGAACATTGGACGTTCTTCGCAAGACAAAACAGAAAAAAGAAAAACAATTGGCAATTTGTTTGGAAAAGTGAACTTGTATTGATTTTGAAATAGGCGTTTTTTGTACAAGAGACCGACGTTCTAGTAAAAGAACACCGCCGAACAACATAAAGTTTATACAATTTTGAAAAGGAAACAAAACAACTATGTGCACAATATTCCCACTGGGTTCCAACTCTGCTATCGCCTTTATGTCTTCAAGCGTCTCATCACTTTGCTACTTAGTTGAAGATGAAGCTGATTGATCGATGCCGAAGTCTGAGCCAGATAGTTGATGTCGAATTCTGGATGCAAAGTGATCCAATGAGACATAGTGTTACGCTTTATCCCTTACTTTTGCCTGGACCGCCCTTTCGGGTTTTCAGTCCACCGGGATACCCATTTTTGCCCAAGCCGCCTTTTCAGGTTTTCGACTTGCCGGGTGTACAGATTCTTTTCATTTTCATCCCTTATTTTTTCCCGAACCCTTTTGGTTCGCCGGGAAGCCCTTATTTTTGCCTAGGTATGTCAACCTAGCGGGTCTTTTATTCATGCGTAGTATCTTTTCACTATGTCTGCATTGGCGGGGTGAGGAAGGTCATCACCATCCATGGTGGTTAGAATCATGGCTCCTCCTGAGAACACATGTTTAACCACAAATGGCCCTTCGTACGTAGGGGTCCATTTGCCCCTGGGATCACTTTGAAGAAGGATGATGCGCTTGATTACCAGGTCCCCAACTTGATACTCTTGTGGCTTGACTTTCTTGTTAAATGCCCTGATCATCCGTTTTTGATACGTCTGACCATGACAGATAGCAGTGAGTCTCTTTTCGTCAATTAGGTTTAATTGATCAAGTCGAGTCTGGATCCAGTCATCTTCACTCAAGTCTGCATCCTTCATTATCCGGAGAGAGGGTATCTGGACTTCAATCAGCAAGACTGCCTCCATGCCATAGACCAAGGAAAAAGGAGTTGCCCCGATTGACGTCCTTGCTGAGGTACGGTACCCATGAAGAGCAAATGGTAACATCTCGTGCCAATCTTTGTAGGTCACTGTCATCTTCTGCACAATCTTTTTGATATTCTTATTAGCTGCTTCTACAGCCCCATTCATCTTCGGCCGGTAGGGAGAAGAGTTGTGGTGCTGTATCTTGAATTGTTCGCAGAGCTCAGTGATCATCTTGTTGTTAAGATTGGTACCACTGTCCGTAATGATCCTTTTCGGGACGCCGTACCGACAGATCAGGTTATGCCGAATGAAACGTGCCACGACGCTCTTGGTTACCGTGGCGTAGGAAGCTGCCTCAACCCACTTCGTGAAGTAATCAATCGCTACCAAGATGAAGCGATGACCGTTGGATGCCGTCGGTCGGATCTCACCGATTATATCGATGCCCCACATTGCAAAAGGCCAAGGTGCCGTCAGGACGTTCAGAGGAACCGGAGGGATATGCACCTTATCAGCATGGATCTGGCATTTATGACAAGTTCGAGAGTGTTGGTAACAGTCGGCTTCCATCGTGGACCAGAAATATCCTGCCTGAAGGATTTTCTTTGCCATGGTGTGTCCACTGGAATGTGCTCCGAATGTACCTTCATGTAGTTCTACCATGATCTTCTCTGCTTCAGCCTTATCCACACAACGCAATAAAGTTGAATCGTGGTTTCGTTTGTAGAGAATGTCGTTGCTGAGGAAGAATTTTGCAGCAAACCTTCTCATGAACTTCTTGTCATTGACCGATGCGCCTTCAGGGTATTCTTGAGCTTCCAAATATCTCTTCACCTCATGATACCAGGGTTTTTCAGTCACCTCTTCGGCCTCAAGATCGCAGCAGTATGCAGGTTCGTCCAACTTCCAGATAATGATCCGGGGAGCCTCATTATCCCATTTGACTTTGAACATTGAAGACATCGTAGCTAGTGCGTCCGCTAGCTGATTCTCCTCTCTTGGGAAGTGCTCAAAAGTTATTTCTTCAAAGTGGGGAAGCAAAGTCAATACATACTCCTTGTAAGGAATAAGGTTTGGGTGTTTCGTATCCCACTCGTCTTTGATCTGATTGATCACGAGAGCGGAATCTCCGAAGACACTCAGAAATTTGATCCTTAAGTCGATTGCAGCTTGAAGACCCATGATACACGCTTCATATTCTGCCATGTTGTTGGTGCAGTTGAAACACAGCCGGGCGGTGAGTGGAGTATGAGTTCCTTTGGGGGATATGATTACAGCGCCGATTCCATTACCCAAAGCGTTGGAGGCTCCGTCAAAGTGCATAGACCATCGGGATCCTTCCTCAGGTCCTTCATCCGGTCCAGGTACTTCACAATCAGTTACTACCATGATATCTTCGTCCGGAAATTCAAAGTTCAATGATTGGTAATCGTCCACAGGTTGGTGTGCCAAATGATCTGCCAATACACTTCCCTTGATAGCTTTTTGAGTTGTATATTGGATATCATATTCTGTCAAGATCATTTTCCATCCAGACAGAGCAGGCTTTTCGAATATGTACTTGATTGGATCCATCTTTGAAATCAACAGAGTAGTGTGAGTCAACATATACTGTCTCAGCCGGCGAGCAGCCCATACCAGAGCGCAACAAGTTTTCTCGAGCAGTGAGTACCGAGAATCACAGTCGGTAAACTTTTTGCTCAGGTAATAAATAGCGTGCTCTTTTCGGCCAGACTCGTCATGCTGCCCCAGCACACACCCCATTGAATTGTCAAGCACTGTCAAGTATAGTATCAGAGGTCTCCCTTCTACTGGTGGCATAAGAATGGGTGGTTCTTGGAGATATTCTTTTATCTTTTCAAAAGCGGCCTGACATTCATCGTTCCAACGTACTACTTGATCTTTCTTCAGCAATTTGAAGATTGGCTCACAGGTAGCAGTTAGATGTGAGATGAATCGGGCAATATAATTCAGTCGTCCCAGAAAGCCTCTGACTTCTTTCTCTGTCTTAGGAGTCGGCATCTCTTGTATGGCTTTCACCTTGGAAGGGTCCACCTGAATACCTTTATCGCTTACAATGAAACCTAGTAATTTTCCAGACCTCACCCCAAAGGTGCATTTGTTTGGGTTCAACCTCAGCTTGTACAACTTCAGTCGGTCAAACAGCTTCCGCAGATGGTCAAGGTGTTCTTCCTCAGTTTGGGACCTTGCAATCATATCATTGACATAAACTTCAATCTCATGGTGGATCATGTCATGAAATAAAGCAACCATGGCACGTTGGTAGGTTGCCCCAGCATTTTTTAACCCGAATGGCATGACCTTGTAGCAGAAGGTGCCCCACTGAGTCACAAAGGTAGTCTTTTCCATATCTTCAGGAGCCATCTTGATCTGATTATACCCTAAAAAATCATCCATGAAGGAGAACACCTTGTGTTGAGCAGTATTGTCAACAAGAACGTCGATGTGAGGTAGGGGAAGTCATCCTTGGGGCTTGCCCTGTTTAGATCCCTGTAATCGACACACATTCTGACCTTACCGTCCTTCTTCGGTACTGGAACCATGTTGCCAACCCATTGAGGATAAGAAGTCACTGCTAGAAACCCGGCATCGAATTGCTTCATAACCTCAGCTTTGATCTTTTCGGACATCTCTGGACGCATACGGCGGACCTTTTGCTTTACCGGAGGGCAATCTTCCTTGGTAGGCAGGTGATGAACCACAATGTCGGCATCCAAACCAGGCATGTCTTCGTAAGACCAAGCAAAGATTTCCATGTAGTCATACAGCATCTGGATCAATCGTTGCTTCACGCTGAGCTCTAGATTGGCACCGATCTTGACTTCTTTTCTATCTGTCTCAGTACCCAGGTTCACTGTTTCCACGGGCTCTTCATGTGGCTGAATGGCCCTCTCTTCCTGGAGTAGCAGTCTTGCGAGTTCACCAGGCACTTCGCAATCATCTTCACCTTCGTCTTCGGCCAAGTTGATCGGATTTTCGAAGTCATAACTGGCAGTAGCAGAGCTGTTACCAAGGAGATCCAAAGTGGATTGGAACCTGTATAAGTGAGTGTGTGTAAATATAGCTGTTTTGCAATATATAACACAGAAAGAAAAAGAGCACAAGATTTGAAATGCAACAAACGTCCAATGTTTTGATTAATGATATATGGAAATGTCATACAAAAAGCCCTCACAAATGGAGCTACGGTGCCCCGGGTAGGACACCGAGCCAATAAAAGTTTCAACATATTGTTTGTTACAAATTGAAAACAAAAGAGTTAATTACTGCGTGACAAATGTAATAGGTGTAAAATCCTTTGTCGTCCAGTTGCTTGGTCCGTTGTTGGTGGTTGGATAGATCCAACTGTCAAATTCTGCTTCCTCTACGTCCTCCTCGATAACATTCACTCTTGGGTTGGTGATGAACACCGGAGCCTTTCTGATCCTTTCCTTGCGAACAGCCCTCTGAGCCTCTGCAGTGAAGCCCAGCCCAAACTTGTCGGTCTTTTGAGTGAAGTCAGGAAGTTGACCCCAGTTTGCACACTTGCCTTTCTCGATTACAGCCCGGGCATCCTTCAAGGAAGCCATCTTTAAAGGAAAGTCTTCTTCAACCACTGCCTCAGCTGACGCCAATGTTGGAGGTACCTCTTCAAAATGTTGAAAGGGGGTTTCAATAGACTCCCCGTCCATTTCGATATACCGGAATGAATTCAAGTGACTAACCATGTATTCCTCCTCACCCTGCATAGTAACAATCTTCCCTTTGACAGGGTATTTGAGCTTTTGGTGTAGAGTGGATGTTACCGCCCCAGCCTTGTGAATCCAGGGTCGACCCAACAAGCAGGAATAAGATGGACGAATATCCATTACATAGAACGTTGAGTCGAAGACTTGGGAACCCACACGAATAGGAATGTCTACCTCACCGTGCACCATCCTCTTAGAACCGTCGAAGGCTCTAACAATGATGTTACTAGGCTTCAATTCCAGGCCCTCACAATCCAACCGATCTAAGGCCTTCTTGGGCAATACATTCAGGGAAGAACCGGTATCCACCAACACGTGTGCGAGAGTAGTGCCCCTGCATTCTATAGAGACATGCAGGGCATCATTGTGGTTTTTCCCCTTGGCGGTAAGGTCAGCATTCGAGAACCCCAAACCATTGTCAGCTGTCAAATTAGCCACACAGTCAGTGAACTGATCTGCAGAGGTCTCTTGCGGCACATGGGCCGTTTTCAGAAATGAAATTAGGGCCTTAGCGTGGGCCTCTGAGCACAGCAGCAATGATAGCATAGAGATTTTGGAGGGGGTATGCCCCAGCTGTTCAACAACATTGAAGTCACTCTTTTTAATGATTTTAAGGATTTCCTCCATCTCTTGCTGGGAGGCTTCAACAGCGGTCTTTTTTGGTGCCTCCGTCTGGGCAGGCAAATCGGTAGCAACTTCTTCGCCCCGAGCATCAGAGGACTCGGCGGCAGTAGTAGACACAGGAATTTGATTTGAAACATGCACACTTGCGGGTGTGATGATAAGAGGTTTTCGGATAACTGGTGGTGTAATGTCAGGCGAGAAAAGCCTGCCACTGCGAGTAATCTTGGCGGGACCAGTGATGTTACTGATACTGGTACTGGTGTTGAACTCCTGCTTCACTCCAAGCACATACACGTCTGCCCCATAATGCCATGGGACAACCTTGTCAGATTCATAGGGGAGGGGCCCCGGGACAGTAATGGTAATGGGTGCAACAGACATAATTTGGACTGGCTTCCTCGGGAGAGCCTTGGTAGGATTGTTGAAAATTGTGACGACAGATACTTCTTCAGCGGAAACAAACGGAACAGCAGTTTTCTTGAATAGAATTTCTTTGCTATCCATCAGGCTTTGGATGCCTGATTTCAGCAGCGGACAACCGGTAGGGATAACAGCACACAGGAGGCAACCCTTGCTACAACCCGGAAATAAACCGGCTAGCAGTAGGTTCCTCTTAACAGTCAATAGAGGGGTAGCAACATCATTCACCGAAACAACATACAAATCTTCCTCGACGGCATTTACTCTATGCTGGGGCATAGGAGCAGTTACAACATTTGGCCTCTCAGGCGCCTCAAACTGAATTTCCTTCGCATCGATAAGGTCTTGAACCTTATTTCTCAGGGCCCAGCAATCATCAGTAGTATGCCCGGGGCTATCAGAATGATAAGCACAACGGGCATTTGGGTTATACTTAGGAGACGCAGTATTCACGACCTTCGGAGCCTCTTTGATGGTCACCAAGTTAGTTGATAACAGTTGCGGTAAGATTTGTGACAAGGTCATACTCAGCCGAGTATACTGCCTCTTGGGCCTTTCACCTCTTTGTTGATTGTACTGCTGAGGAGCAACAACAGGCTTTGAAATGACCAAGGCATTGACAGCTTGGCGGCTTTCTGGCTTGACTTGTCTTCTAGGACCATAGACGGCACTAGCTTCCTTCTTGAAAGGCCTCTTCTCAGTACTTGCGCAGGCAGCTTTTTGTATCTTTCCTGACCTGATGCCAGCTTCTATCCTTTCACCTGTCAGGATCAAATCCGTAAACCCAGCAGAGGAATTACCAACCAGATGATTGAAGAATGGACCAGACAAGGTCCCTAGAAACATGTCAACCAGCTCACGATCAGTCAATGGAGGCTGCACCCTGCCAGCCAAATCTCTCCATTTTTGCGCATATTCTTTGAACCCTTCGCCCGTTCCTAGAGACATACCCTGAAGTTGGGTACGCGTAGGAACGAGGTCAGAATTGTATTGATATTGTCTATAAAATGCGGTAGCCAAATCTTCCCAATGTCGGATACTGGTTCCATCTAGCTGATAGAACCACTCAAGCTGTGACCCCGAAAGGCTATCTTGGAAGAAGTGGATCCAAAGATTTTTGTCTGCCGTGTAAGGTTGGATCTTCCTTACGTACGACCTGAGATGCAGCTTTGGACAGGAAGCCCCGTCATATTTGGCAAAGGCATGCGCCTTAAACTTGTGTGGGATTACCACCCCAGAAGATAACCCTAAATCTCCGAAATCCAGCCCCGACACATTTTGAATCTCCATGGCACTCAAGCGGTCTTCTAATTGCTTGTATCTGTCAGCAGCGGGAGGGTATTGTTCGTCATTGTAATTCGTCTCGTTGTCAGAGACTGCAGGACTAGGAGCTCCTCCCCCTTGGGGACTGTCTTTCTCTGCAGAGGAAGTAGTTGGATCAGCCTCGTTATGGAGTGTGTTCCCAAACCTGCGTCCGGTATTAAACAACGCAGTCCTCTTCTTCTTCTTCTTCTTTAGGAGCAGAGCCTTCAACTCTTGTTGCCCTTGGGCCATGTTCATCACCATCTCTTGAAACTGGGCACTCTGGGCCTGGAGGGCCTTGATTTCTTGCTCACTGGATGATTCTGGATTCATGATGACTGTTCAAAATAAACAGCGAAGAAGATTAAGCAACCTGTAGAAAGAAGGGGTACCTGTTATGCACATGATGCATGAGATGCTATCTATGCAATGCATTCAAGGATTTTAGAAATTCACAATTTTTGCAGACAAAAAGAATGCACGTCATATTAATAAGAAAAGATTTGTTAGTACATAAATGCCCCATGGGCCAAATAAAAACAACTTCTCAAGGTAAAAAGACGTTGCGCATCCTCTTTGGCGCAATGTAGGTGTTGAAGGCCTCTTGCTCATGGAGTCGGCGGGTGAGCTCTAGAACCTTCTTCTCGCTGGCGAAGAAGCTGGCTTCGAAAGTGTTACGTTCCTCCTTGAGTTGGATCCAACTCTTCTGCATCTCCTCCCACGATGTAGGCATGTCAGGATGTAGGATGGTGTAGGGAACCTCTCCTTCCTTGACGGGCTCTTTAATTACAGGGAGAACATGAGGATAAGGCATCATTAGACTCTGGGCTCGGGCTCGTACCCACTTGAGATAAGGCTCAAGAGGGATGGAGTTCTTGTGTCCCAGTGTCTTGCTATCAACCTTGTTGGGCATCCTCCAAGCTCTGATGAATCTTTGGCGAAGTCCTTGCGCATCATTGTCGAAGTCAAAAACTAGGTCAGGAATCAACATGTCGTGAGGGCCATCTCTTCGTGCATATCCAAATTGCCTCAAAGCTAGGCAAGGGTTGTAGGTGATACCTCCTCTGATTCCAAGTAATGGAACATTAGGGAACTCTCCACAACGATCGACGATGATGACATTTTCTCTGGACCGAGAACACCAATGTACATCAGAGTGAGTAAGAGTCATCAACCGTTGAGACCACCTTGAGCCTTGGTCATTCTTCAGGACAGATTGTGGAAGGTACGAAATAAACCACCTTGCAAGGAGAGGAGTACAACACATGAGAACACCCCTCTTTCTCATTGTTCGTGTGTAAAATGAGTGAAGGATGTCCCCAAGCAATGTTTGTATTGGATTTCTGGACAAGAAGATTTTGACGGCGTTGACCTCTACAAGCTGGTCAGGATTTGGGAATAGGACCAACCCATAGATAAGGAGTACCACAATCTCTTCAAAGGCTTGTAGGTCCAATGAATTCCAACACTCTTGTTCCTTCTCAAACAATAATTTTGCTAAGAAGCCTTTGACGCCACTTCTAGTTTCCCAATGCCCCTTGATGTCAGAAGGCTGTAGATGTAAGGCTCGAGCAACATCCTCAGGCTTTGGCTCATTTTCCGTACCGTTGAAAGGTAGTTGATTTAGGATAGGAATTCTCAGGAGTTGAGAAAATTCCTCCAAAGTGGGTACCAACTGATAGTCAGGGAAAGTGAAACAGTGGTGAAGAGGGTCAAAGAACTGGAATAGCACTTTCATCATGTCTTCTTCAATGTTGGTGTTGACTAAGCTGAGCAGTCTACCATGTCTTTCACTGAAGGATGAGCTTTCCGGAATTCTTGAGGTGAGCTCCTTAAGTTGAGGAGAGATTCTCACAAGATTGACTTGGATGGTTTTTCTGCGAGGAATTTCCATGACCTACAAAACAAGAACAAAGATGAAGATCTAAACCCTTGAAATGGTTAGTAAATGCATATGATGCTTTATGATGTTCATGATGTATGCACAAACATATGTACAAGCAAATCACACCAAACCCTAGTTTCAGGCTTGCATGAGGTTTCATAGGTAAGTACCCTCTTGAGTGTAGTTGGCTTAAAAACCTGTCCTATAAATAGTAACCGGGTTCTAAGGAGCTCAATATCATTGGATTGTTTTCATTGTTCATTGTTTTGGTTTAGCCACTTAACTAGCGACCAAAATATTCCAAGAAAACAACCCTTAATGAGTGTAGTATCGAGTATCTACCAACTTCGGACTGTACCAAAGCCGGTCATCTCACTACCCCTAATGAAAGGCCAAGATGGTCAAGTAAGGTTCTAGGTCATTAGTGCTTAGTGACATCACTCAGCGGCCCCGTACTCTCCTTGATTGAACTCAAGGGTTACCAGTACTCACAAATATGTCGCACTAATATAGCTATTGCTTCGACCGTGTCGGTATACCCCGCACAGTTTCCACAACGTATTGCTATCTATGAATGTTTCCCAAAAATCCGGGTGTAGAATTGCAAACCCAAAACAAGAGAGCCAAGATATAAAGCAATCAAGACAAACAATTAGTCATGCAAGAGGGTGATCTAAGCCCTAAGGTTACTCCACTTTAAAATAATTCCCCAGCAGAGTCGCCAGTTCTGTGATACGGTGGGAGAACTGACTTGAGGTTTTGCGTTTGTTTTCGCAAATGTTTCGGTTGAGCAAGAGTCGCCACCGACTTTTTATTTTATCCTAAGGAAAGGTTAAAAAGCACAGCAAAAACCTTTGAGATGTTTTTTTGGGTTCGGGGAGTAGATTATAGAAAGGGAAGGTATTAGCACCCTTTCCATCCATGGTTATTCATGGGCTCTTAGTTACTTGCTTAGATCAACTTGCCTTGGTTTTCAATTGTTTGAAATGGTGCTTTTGTGTGTGTGGGTTTGAAAATGTTTTGAAAAGAGGCCAATGTGGTGGCAACCTTTGTAATGATCCATGTTGGTATGTATACAAAGGTGTATGTCTTTTGAAAAGGTTTTCCTTTGTTTTTGAAAGTTGTTTTGAAAGTGTAGTGATGTGTGGTTTAGAAAATAGGCAAGTGTTTTGTTTTGCAAGTTTGATTCAAGTAACTAAGAGGTTGTCTACTCCTAAATTTCTCAAAGATTTCTCCTATGTTTTTAACCCTTTTAACAATTTTGTTCCACCATTGCATTTGGTGGACAATCTTGTGTTAGGATGTAAAAGGGACGGGCGCGGGTCATCGTTTAGACCATAATTGCAATGGTGCCAAGTATCTTTGGGCAATTTTTCCTTGGAGGGACTTGATCATTTTTTAGGCAACTTTCGAAAGCGTCATCGAGGGACTATGATCATTGGAATTGTGTTTGTTTTGCCCAAAGAGACCTAACATGCAATATGGCCCATTATTGAAGGCAACAAGTGGAATACCCTAGGGGTGCAAGTGTGATTAGTGTTGTCCATTTTCATGTTTGATTATCTTTGAAATTTGGTCAAACTATTTTGGTTAATTGATTTGCATACAAACCCTAATTCTAGCATGGTATAATTAGAAAGCATTAAAGTGCGAAAAGTAAAATTCCTAAGTTATTACAACACAATATATGGGAAAGGGGGTACAAATGTTCAAATGGGGGGTGTGATACGGTGGGAGAACTGACTAGGGTTTTGCGTTTGTTTTCGCAAATGTTTCGGTTGAGCAAGAGTCGCCACCGACTTTTTATTTTATCCTAAGGAAAGGTTTAAAAAGCACAGCAAAAACCTTTGAGATTTTTCTTGGGTTCGGGGAGTAGATTATAGAAAGGGAAGGTATTAGCACCCTTTCTATCCATGGTTATCCATGGGCTCTTAGGTACTTGCTTAGATCAACTTGCCTTGGTTTTCAATTGTTTGAAATGGTGCTTGGTGTGTGGTTTTGAAAGTGTTTTGAAAAGATGCCTTGTATAGGCTACCCTTGTAACAATTCTTTACTCGAATGTTTTACGAAAGGTGTTTTGTCTTTTGAAAAGATGTTTCAAGGTTTTTGAAAGTTGGTTTTGAAAGTGTTTGTGAAGTGTGATTTGAAAATGGGCAAGTGTTTTCTTTGCAAATTGGCAAGTACTTAAGAGTTATCTACCCTAAAGTTTTCTCAAATATTTTTGTTATGTTTTAAACCTTTTGACAATTTTGTTCCACCATTGCATTTGGTGGACAATCTTGCATTAGGAGGTGAAAGGGACGGGCGCGGGTCATCTTTTAGACCATAATTGCAATAGTGTTAAATGTCTTTGGGCAATTTTTCTTTGAAAGGGATTTGATCATTTTAGGCAACTTTTTGAAAGCGTCATCGAGGGACTTATGATCATTTGATTGTTTGTTTTACCCAAAGAAACCTAACATACAATATGGCCCAATTTATTTGAAGGCAACAAAGTGGAATACCCTAGGGGTGCAAGTGTGAGATGTGTTGCCCATTTTCATGCTTGTTTATCTTGAGATTAGGTCAAACTATTTTGTTCATTTTATTCGCATACAAACCCTAATTCTAGCATGGTATGTTTAGAAAGCATTAAAGTGCGAAATTTAAATTCCTACACTATTACAACACGATAATATGGGGAAGGGGGTACAATGTTTCAAATGGGGGATATTTAGACAAGAAATTAAACCTAGCTATTACATCATTTTCTTTGAATATTTACAATATAATTAAAGGCATAAATTAAATGGAAATGAAATAAATATGCAAGATGTAAAAAGAATTTTTATATGCATGAAAAAGTATTATTTATGTAAAAATAAGAAGAAATAAAAAAGGTATTATTTTTGGAGTATTTTCATATTTAGGGCAAAACCCTAGTTTATAAAATAAAATGCATTATTTATTCAATATATACTATATTTATTATTTATATACAAGAATAAAATAAAAATGAAGTCTAATTGTGAAAAATGTATTTTTAATGTTAAATATTAATAAAATAAAATATGTATATTTTTGGTATTTTATTCTAAGTATACTAATGTATAAGTATTTATTTATATTATTTACAAAATATGTATTATATATACTAATTAATAATATTTAATGTTTAATAAAAAAAGTATTTTTTTCTATAAAATATTTTCAGAGAGTAGAACAAAATAAAAGTGTATAAAAATGTATTTGCACTATTTTAGTATTTTAAATAAAAAGTATATGTATTTATTTATTTATGTACAAACTAAAAGAAAAATCAAATAAATACCTAATAAATTCAAAAATGGTGAGAAAAAATATTTTTATATTTTTAATATCATGAGAAAAAATAAATGAGTCAATTAAAAAAAGAAAAAGTCAAAAAACATTAAAAATAAACCAAATGGGCTCAGGGGGTTCAGAAGCAATTGTATGGTGCAAAAAGAAAAGTCAACACAAGCCCAGCCCATGAAGACCTTTCTTCAACCTCCAGCCTTCTGTTTGAACAAAAACACGCGCCACTTTCTTCCATTGCAAGGTCCTGATTCCTGGCTTATTAATGAAAACTCATAACATAAAAAACGTTCAGCATCAAGAGACGAATCCAACCATATGCAGAACTTGTCTTAACTCTCTAAGATGAGAGAGAATTTCTTCTCCCCCAAATCCTGACCTAGATTTTCTTCCATATTCAGACTCAAAATTCTTGCAACACACATAATATAAATAAAATCTAATTATATGGGCATGTTCAGGGAAATGATTGTGACATATTCTCTTCACAAACCTGAAGCTAACAATGCCTAATAAGAGAGATACGAACTCAAAAACTTACATGTTCAGTTGAAGTTCTATCTGGCAATGGAGAAGCTTTCAATGCAAGGTGATGATTGGGATAGTTTCCTTGAAGTCCAGGGATGCTGTTCCAAGTTTTACTTTGTCTTGAAAGCTCTTGAATCGTGCTAGAGCACTTCAACTGCAAAATGAAAAAGTGAAAATGGTGGAACTTGTTAGAGGGATTACAGGTCGTGTTTCAGGTCTTGGTTAGCTTGCACTGATGCTAGGGAATATGTGTGAACTGGTTTGGGCAAGAAAGCTTGAGAGGAATGAAAGATGGCACTCAAACTGCAGGCCTTGCCCTGTTCTTGCAGTTTGAAGGTGATTCTGGGATTGGGAGTGTATGAGGGATATTAGGGTCGTGTACTAGCTTGGTTGGGATGTCCTGGATGTGTTTTACAAGTTTGCTTAAGTGTTTGTAAGCTGATATGAGAGTTGTTTTACAAAATGCCAAGTTACTTACACTTTAAGCAACAAATGCCCAAGTTGTGTTCTAGGTCAGTAGAGGCCCCCTAATGTGATGCATAATCTCTCCTTGATCAGAGTGTTTTGCTCATAATCTTGTGCCAATTAGATTTCATTTGTACTTGTGGATTTGCATCATGACATAAAGTGAAACTTTTGCAAAAATGGATATAATGCTTTATCTATAAATGGATTAATCTTCTAGGCAATGCTTGAACACACAAAACATGGTCTTGGCACAAAGGTTTGGCATTAAATTTATGAGTGTAATTGAGATAAAAGGCCTGTAATCAAGTGGCATGCTGAGTTTTGAAAATGCATAGTGTTATGAACATGTAACTTGGCCTAATCAAAAGTGAGTTTTTGCTATATTGTGAAATTCGATTCTCTCTAACCATGAGGTTGTTTGAGAAGTTCTTGGACATTTTGGAAAGCTTGGAATGTGTACTACAATCCATATTTGAAATTCAAATTGAAATTACAAGTGGAAGTGTATGGAGAATGGCCTTGAAGTTGGGTAGAAAACCTTGTCAAAATAGGTTAAAATTTCACTAAGTTAAGAATGGTTTAGTGCCCTTATTCAAAAATTTGTAACTTGAGATACAAGCCTCATTTGGGAAAACTTTGTGTATCAAAGTTGTAGATTATGCAACAAGCTACAACTTTCATGTTTTGACTTTTATTTGAATCCAAATGAATCTTGGTGAGAAAGTGGGGCAAAGTTGGGGAAAAATTAGGGTTTTTCATAACTTAGAAAAATTCTAAGTTATGAAAAATTCTCATTTCTAACCCTAATTTGCATTTTTTGATTTCTTGGTGAACAAGTTTCATGATTTGGCATGTTTTGATGAAAAATGAATCTTGACTCTTGATTTTGACCAAAAAGTCAAAGTTTGACTTTTCAGTATACAGTCAAAATTGATCAATTGACTGGGGAATTCAACTGTCAATCTTGTGTACTTGGGATCTTTTGAGTTTGTTGAGCATGTCAAGATAATTCCATGGGGTCCTTGAGTCCATATGTAAGCTTGGTTTGCCATTGGCTAGGTCAAACAGTCAAAAATTGTCTTTGTGCAGTCAAAACCCTAAAAATGACCATTTTTCCCTTTTGGTGATCTGATCCAGTTTCTTGTGGAATTGTGATCCAAACTTGATCAAATGGTTCATATGAGTTCATAATGTTGATGTGGGTCAATTTTCATGAGGTTTGACTGTCAATTGGCCACAGTTGACTTTTTCCCCAATACAGTTGATTTCTAGGTCAACTGTCCAATTGATTGGGCAAAACTTGGAATCAAGACCTGAAACTTGATGAGGATAAACTTGGGAGTCCAATATGAAGCTTGAAAGTCATCTTAGGCATTTTAGGTCAAAACACCTCTGTGCAAACACAAACCCTAATTTGGGTCAATAGTGCAAGGAGAAGTCTTGAGCAGATGAAACCCTAACTGGATCTTGATCTTCAAGGGCTTTGTGATGAGAAATCAATGAGAAATGGGAGGGCAAATTTTGGTGTACAACAGTTGCCCATGTTCAATCTTCTTGAATCCGGAGAGTTAGATTGGCAAGTTTGCCTTTCGTGACTCGAGGGTAAAAGGAGATTGGACACTAGAGTGCTCGGAAATTTGCACTCGTCAAAGCAATGGATGCGGGAATGGGCTTAGAGATGCCATTTGGAGATGGGCTTAGGGATGCCATCTGGAACGAGTATCAGGAAGGCGTCCATGCTTTGGACCATCTTCGAACTGGGGGTCTGAATAAGCAATAGATAGACATCCGTTGTTGGGAGAAATCTGTAAACTGTTTTCAAAAGGTTGCATCTGAACAAGTGATAGATTAACATCCGTTGTTGGGAAGAATCCATAGACTGTTTTCAGAAGTCTTGAAGTTGAATAAGCAATAGAGCAGCATCCGTCGTTGGGAAGCGTCCGTAAACTGTTTTCAAAAGGTTGCATCTGAACAAGTGATAGATTAACATCCGTTGTTGGGAAGAATCCATAAACTGTTTTCAGAAATCTAGAGAAGAATCTGAACAAGCGATAGGTTAACATCCGTTACTTGGAGGACCCATGAACTGTTTTCAGAAATCTTGAAGTTGAATAAGCAATAGAGCAGCATCTGTTGTTGGGAAGCTTCCGTAAACTGTTTTCAAAAAATTGCACCTGAACAAGTTGATAGATTAACATCCGTTGTTGGGAAGAATCCAAAAACTGTTTTCAGAAGTCTGGAGAAGAAACTGAACAAGCGATAGGTTAACATCCGTTACTTGGCGAACCCGTAAACTGTTTTCAGAAATCTTGAAGTTGAATAAGCAATAGAGCAGCATCCGTTGTTGGGAAGCGTCCGTAAACTGTTTTCAAAGGTTGCATCTGAACAAGTGATAGATTAACATCCGTTGTTGGGAAGAATCCATAGACTGTTTTCAGAAGTCTGGAGAAGAAACTGAACAAGCGATAGGTTAACATCCGTTACTTGGCGAACCCGTAAACTGTTTTCAGAAATCTTGAAGTTGAATAGGAACCGGTGTAGGGTTGTTTGATGATGAGTCCGTGTAAAACTGCATCTGAAACTGTTAAGGATAACTTTTTATTCTTATCCTGAAAAGGACAAAATGTTAGCTAAACACAAAATTATGTTGCATGAAATGTATGATGCAATATATGTTACATCAATGCTTATGATATGAATGTAATGAGTGCGCATGTAAGCTGATGAGCTATCTTGCTGAGGATAAATGAATCTTGGACGGCCGAAGATAAAAGAATTTTGACTGCTGCCGAGAAAATAATTCCTTGGCTGTTGCTGGGGAACAAGGAGCTTGGATTGTATACCAAGCCTCTGGGGAATTCCTGATGACTTCTATCGGGGAGTACCAATCTAGTAGACTCATACTGGGGATGCAAGACTGAGAATCTTCAGTTCGGCGGGAAGTAATTCTGGCGACTTCACTGGGGAACCCAAGATTTGTTTTCCTAAAACTCCGCGGGGAGAAGGTTCATTAGTCTGGCTTTGCTGGGGATTTTGAAACTTAAACTTTGAGGGGAATTGAATTCCTGAGGACCTTCTGGCTGGGGAATTGCAAAGATAAGTTACTGCTGGAGAAATTTGATGAACTCTGCCGGGGATAGGAAGAATTCTGGCGAGTGCGATCTTCCGTGATTGTTAGCTGAGGATAACCCAGTTATAAGGCCTTGTGAGGAATAACTTTGAATAAAACTCGGGAGAGACGTCCGTACTCTGCGGGGGATAAGCTTCCAGAATCTACTGGGGATAAGCTTCAAGACCTGCTGGAGGAAAATGGATTCCAAATCTCCTGGGGGTTTCCTTTGAAAGGGTATCAAGATATCCAACCGCACCTTTGACCTATCAGTAATCCTCTTTCTTGATTCGTAAGGAAATGATTATGTTCAAATGCATATGCCTATTTAACAAAACATTGGACGTTTCTCAAAAATAAAACAAACAGTGCAAGAGAAAAGAAAAGGAAATGGCACAAATTTCTGGGAAAAGTATTTGTATTTAATTTCTATGAGTATATTTATACAAAGGAGACAATCATCCTAGTAAGAGGATTTTGTCGTAAATATTGAAAGATTTATACAAAATAAAGATGGCTATGTGAAATAATTCCATGGGATTCCATTCCGCTATAGCTTTCACAACTCTGAATATCTGTCCATTCAATGCTTCGTTTGACGGTGACTGGATTGATCAGAAGCCTGGAACCGGTTGGTGAAGAGATTGTCCTTGAAGTGATCCGACGAGACATAGTCATACGCTTTAATTCCCTAATTTTTGCCTGAATCGCCCTTTCGGGTTTTCGATCCACCGGGAAACCCCTTTTTGCCCAAGCCGCCCTTTCGGGTTTTCAACTTGCCGGGTGTACAGATTTTTTTTTGTTTTTATCCCTAATTTTTGCCTGAATCGCCCTTTCGGGTTTTCGATCCACCGGGATGCCCATTTTTGCCCAAGCCGCCCTTTCGGGTTTTCGACTTGTCGGGTTATTTTATGCGTAGTATCTTTTGACTATATCTGCGTTCGCAGGGTGCGGCAAATCGTCGCCGTCCATGGTGGTCAGGATCATTGCACCACCAGAAAACATGCTCTTCATCACAAATGGTCCTTCATATGTAGGATTCCATTTGCCCCTGGGATCACTTTGCGGCAAGATAATCCGCTTGATTACGAGATCTCCGACTCGATATACTTGGCGTCTGACTTTCTTACTGAAGGCCTTGATCATCCGTTTTTGATACGTCTGACCATGGCATATAGCAGCAAGTCGCTTTTCGTCAATCAGATTGAGTTGATCAAGTCGGGTCTGCATCTAATCATCTTCATTCAAACCTGCATCCTTCATAATCCTTAGAGAAGGAATCTGGACTTCCATAGGCAAGACAGCTTCCATGCCATATACCAAAGAAAATGGGGTTGCCCCGGTTGAAGCACGTGTCGTCGTACGGTATCCATGTAGAGCAAACGGTAACATCTCATGCCAGTCCTTGTAAGTGACTGTCATTTTCTGAATGATCTTCTTAATGTTTTTGTTCGCAGCTTCAACAGCACCGTTCATCTTCGGCCGATAGGGAGATGAATTGTGATGATAAATCTTGAACTGTTCGCACAATGCAGTGATCATCGTGTTATTCAGATTTGTACCGTTGTCTGTGATGATCCTGTCTGGAACACCATACCGACATATGAGATTTTGCTTGATAAAACGGGCAACCACATTTTTAGTAACAGAGGCGAAGGAAGCTGCTTCGACCCATTTGGTGAAATAGTCAATGGCAACCAGGATGAAGCGATGTCCGTTGGAAGCCGTGGGCTTGATCTCTCCAATCATATCAATGCCCCACATTGCAAAGGGCCACGGAGCAGTCAGGACGTTGAGAGGAACCGGAGGGATATGAACTTTGTCAGCATAGACTTGACACTTGTGGCAAGTACGGGAATGTTGATGGCAGTCAGCTTCCATGGTAGACCAGTAATAGCCTGCCCTTAGGATCTTCTTAGCCATTGTATGCCCGCTCAAGTGAGTGCCAAATGTGCCGCTGTGTATATCAGTCATGATCAACTCTGCTTCAGCTTTATCTACGCATCGGAGTAATACACAATCATGGCTTCGTTTGTAAAGGATGTCGTTGCTCAGGAAGAACTTAGCAGCGGATTTCCTTAAGAACTTCTTGTCATTTACGGAAGCTCCTTCAGGATAATCTCTAGTCTCGAGATACCTTTTGATTTCATGGAACCAGGGTTGTTCCACTACTTCTTCGGTATTAATCTCGTGACAATGTGCAGGTTCATCCATTCGCTCGATGGTGATTTGGGGAGCCTCGTTATCCCAGTTGAGTTTAAACATGGAGGACATTGTGGCTAGAGCATCTGCTAGCTGATTCTCTTCTCGCGGGAAATGCTCGAAGGTAATTTTCTCGAAATGAGGCAACAATGTCAGGACATGTTCTTTGTATGGGATAAGTTTAGGATGCTTGGTATCCCATTCTCCTTTGATTTGACTGATAACCAAAGCCGAGTCCCCGAATACGATCAAAGATTTGATCCCCAAGTCTATAGCAGCCTTGAGACCAAAGATGCAAGCTTCATACTCAGCCATGTTGTTTGTGCAGCTGAAGCAAAGTCGGGCCGTGAAAGGTGTGTGACAACCTTCCGGAGAAATGAGTACTGCGCCAATACCATTTCCAAGTGAATTTGAAGCACCATCAAAGTACAGGGTCCACCGGGATCCCTTTTCGGGTCCGTCATACGGTCCGTTACCTTCAATGTTGTCCAAATTCATGATGTCCTCGTCCGGGAAATCAAATCTCATGGGCTGATAATCTTCGATAGCCTGATGAGCCAGATGGTCAGCTAGTACACTCCCTTTTATAGCTTTTTGGGTGGTGTACTGGATGTCATACTCAGTTAAGATCATTTGCTATCTAGTTATCCTTCCAGATAAAGCGGGCTTTTCGAAGATATACTTGATAGGATCCATTTTGGAAATCAACAAGGTAGTATGAGTCAACATATACTGTCTTAGTCGGCGAGCAGCCCATACCAAAGCGCAGCAAGTTTTCTCGAGCAGTGAGTAGCGAGTCTCACAGTCGGTAAACTTTTTGCTAAGGTAATAAATAGCATGCTCTTTTCGACCAGACTCGTCATGCTGGCCCAAAACACACCCCATTGAGTTATCCAAGACGGTTAAATACATGATCAATGGTCTTCCTTCGACGGGTGGCATCAGAATAGGAGGTTCTAGCAAATACTCCTTGATTCTATCAAAAGAAGCTTGACAATCGTCGTTCCACTCGACTACCTGATCTTTTTTCAAGAGTTTGAAAATTGGTTCACAGGTAGAAGTCAGATGTGAGATGAATCTGGCAACATAGTTTAAGCGCCCCAAGAATCCTCTAACTTCCTTCTCAGTACGGGGAGCAGGCATCTCTTGTATTGCTTTTACTTTTGCGGGATCGACTTCAATGCCTTTGTTGCTTACAATGAATCCCAGGAGTTTACCAGACCTAACTCCAAAAGTGCATTTACTTGGATTCAGCCTGAGCTTGTATTCTTTTAATCTGGCAAACAGCTTCTCTAGATGTTCAAGGTGCTCTTCCTCTGTTTGTGACCGAGCTATCATATCGTCTACGTAAACTTCAATCTCATGATGTATCATATCATTAAATAAAGCTACCATGGCGTGTTGATAAGTTGCCCCTGCGTTCTTCAGCCCGAACGGCATCACCTTGTAACAGAAAGTGCCCCATTGTGTGACAAAAGTTGTTTTCTCCATATCCTCGGGGGCCATTTTGATTTGATTGTAGCCCAAGAATCCTTCCATGAAGGAAAACACTTTATGCTGAGCTGTATTGTCGATCAAGATGTCAATATGAGGTAGCGGGAAATCATCTTTAGGGCTGGCCCTATTCAAATCCCGGTAGTCCACACACATCCTGACTTTGCCATCTTTCTTAGGTACTGGCACAATGTTAGCGACCCATTGAGGATAGGACGTAACAACCAGAAAGCCAACATCGAATTGCTTCATTACTTCTACTTTGATCTTTTCAGACATGTCAGACCTCATTCGGCGAACTTTTTGCTTGATCGGTGGACAGTCTTCTCTTGTGGGGAGACGGTGAACCACGATGTCCGTGTCTAAACCCGGCATGTCTTCGTAAGACCAAGCGAAGATTTCAACATACTCATTCAACAACTGTACCAGGCGCCCCTTGACTTTTGGTTCCAGATTGGCACCCACTTGCACCTCCTTCCGGTCTTCCTCGGTCCCTAAGTTGACAGTTTCTAATGACTCTTCATGCGGTAAGATGGCCCTTTCCTCTTGTTGCAGAAGTCTGGCTAGTTCCCCGGGTACTTCACAACCTTCGTCATCTTCATACTCGGCTAGATTGACCAGATCTTCAGAGTTATTGAAAGATATAGCAGAATAGTCACCCATGGAATCCGAAGTGGATGGGTACCTGCATTGGTGAGTGTGGGTGTGTGTAAGGGATAGCCATCCTTAAACAAAAAATGCAAAAGGAAAGAAAATGAATACAAGCAGTTCATCAAATGAAAAACGTCCAATGAATCATTAAACATGGCATATGGATATGAAAAATAATCAAAACCCTTACAAGTGGACCTACATGCCCCGGGCAAGGCAGGAGGTGAAAAGATAGTGTACGGATTGTTTGAAAGTAAATATTACAGACCAAATAAGAAATGTTTAACAGATAAATTACTGATGAATAAAAGTGATGGGGACAAAGTCTTTTGCCTCCCAGTTGCTCAACCCTCCTTTGATAGTTGGATAAATCCACTCTTCAATGTTGCTCTCTTTGTCTTCATCCTCCAAAGCATTGATTCCGTAGGGAGAAATTTTGACTGGCGCCCTTTCAATCTTCGCCTGGCGCATAGCTTTCTGGCCAGCGGCTGTGAACCCTAATCCAAATTTGTCTGTCTTATGTGGAATGTCAGGTAACTTCCCCATGCTGAATTCTTCCCTTCTTTTATTGCGGCTCTTGCGTCCTCCAGAGATGCCATCCTGGCCATCTGTCTCGGTGTCTCAGCTGCCAACTTTGCTACTGATATTTCAGGAAGGACTTCTTCGAAATGTTGAAACGGTGTCTCAATGAACTCTCCTTCAACCTCCACATACCGGAAAGAATTTAAGTGGCTAATCATGTACTCTTCTTCGCCATGGACAGTAATGATCTTTCCCTTGACAGGATACTTCAACATCTGATGTAAGGAGGAGGTGACTGCCCCAGCATGGTGTATCCAAGGTCTACCCAGCAAGCAAGAGTATGATGGACGGATGTCCATCACGTAGAAAGTGGATTTAAACACCTCAGTACCTATCTTGATGGGGATTTCAACCTCTCCATGGACCATTCTCTTCGAACCATCGAAAGCTCTGACAACAATATCACTCGGCTTCAATTCCAACCCCTCACAATCTAGTCGGTCCAAGGCCTTTTTAGGCAAAACATTCAGCGACGAACCAGTATCAACCAAAACATGTGCAAGAGTAGTTCCGCGACACTCGATTGAAATGTGCAAAGCATCATTGTGATTCCTACCTTTAGGAGTTAGGTCGGCATCAAAAAAACCCAATCCATTGTCCGCAGTCAGGCTAGCCACGCAATTTTGAAATTGATCCGCAGAGGTTTCTTGGGGCACATGAGCTGCCTTCAGAAACTTTATCAGAGCTTTAGCGTGTGCTTCCGAGCAAAGTAGTAGTGCCAGCATGGAGATCTTGGAGGGGGTTTTCCCCAGCTGTTTTACTACATCGTAATCGCTTCTCTTGATTATCCTCAAAATCTCATCCATTTCCTTCTTGGAGGTTTCCGGTATTACTAAGGGTTGAGCCCTCGGCTTGACGGGCTCATCTTGGATTCCCTTACCTTTGTCAGCAGCGGTAGGAGAGACAGTACTAGGAACAACAACATCTTCAATCAAAGGAGTTCTAGCAGAAAGTTTTATTGGCGCAGGGACGACCTTGTTAGCTGATGAGGGTCCAAAGACTGCTCTTGGAGGGGAAATCTCTGGAGAAAATATTCTCCCGCTCTTAGTGATTTTGCTGGTGCCCGCAATGTTACTAATGCCGGCTTCTTCATCATCTGAACTTTCTTCAGTTATTTCTATTTGTTTGATACCATGGTAGTAGACGTCACCGCCATAGTTCCAAGGTATCGACTTCTCAGAAACATAGGGAACAGGCCCTGGCATTATTATCTTCAAAGGAACAGATTTCGTAGCTGGTGTAATCTTAACAGGCTTTTTGACGGCCTTGGAAAGATTGGCGTGAATGGTTATGATTGAGACATCTTCAGTATGAACTGGAACAGCAGAAACTTTTTCAAACAAAATTTGTCGACTATCCATAAGGCCTTGGATGCCTTTCTTCAATAACGGACAATCAAACGGCAGAGAGTAACAACAATAGCAGTCTTCTTTACATCCCAGGAAGATCCCGGCCCTTAACAAATTCAACTTAATGGTTAATAAAGGAGTTACTAGATCATCAACATCAGCAACATACAAATCTTCTTCAATGGCATTGACATTTCGGTCGTGCTTCGGCATGGGTGCAGATATCACATTAGGCTTCTCTGGAGCGTCAAACTCTACCTCCTTAGCCTCTATCAGGTCTTGGATTTTATGCTTGAGTGCCCAACAATCATTGGTGTCGTGTCCAACACTGTCTGAATGGTAGGCGCATTTAGCATTGGCATGATAATGCGGAGAGGACGTATTCACATTCTTTGGTGCCTCCTTGATGGTGGCGAGATTCAACTTTAACAGATGGGGAAGCACTTGCGCTGGAGTCATGTTAATATGGGTGAACTGTCGTTGCGGCCGTTCCACTCGTTGTTGATTTGGTCTGGACTGGTTATAGCGAGGCTGCTCACTTGGAGTGTTTTGAATCATTACGGCCCCCACAGTTGGCCGATGCTCCGCCTTCCCTGCTCTTCTCTGAGAATATACCATAGTTGTTTCTTTCTTAAAAGGCTTCTTCTCAACACTTGCAGCAACACCCTTCTGAATCTTTCCTGACTTGATGACAGCTTCTATTCTTTCGCCTGTTAAGATCAAATCGGTAAACCCCGCGGAAGAGTTACCAATTAGATGATTGAAAAATGGCCCAGATAAGGTCCCAAGAAACATATCAACGAGTTCATGGTCGGTTAAAGGAGGATGCACCCTGCCAGCCAAATCCCTCCATTTTTGTGCATATTCTTTGAATCCCTCGCTTGTTCCTAGTGACATACCCTGAAGTTGGGTACGAGTAGGAGCAAGATCAGAATTATACTGGTATTGTTTGTAGAAAGCGGTGGCCAAATCTTCCCAATTTCTGACACTGGTTCCTTCTAGATGATAAAACCACTCTAACTGAGCTCCCGAAAGACTAGCTTGAAAGAAATGAATCCAGAGGCTTTTGTCTGCTGTATAGGGTTGAATCTTTCTCACGTAGGACCTGAGATGCATTTTTGGACAGGACAACCCATCATACCTCACAAACACTGGCACTTTAAATTTTGGGGGAATCACAATCCCGGCAACCAAACCCAAGTCTTCAAAATCCAAACCTGGTACTCTTTGTAATTCCATGGCGGCCAATCTGTCTTCTAAACCCTTGTATTTATCATCAGCTGGAGGGTATTGCTGGTCAGAATAATCTTCATCCTCTTCAACCTCTTCTTCTTCCGCATCAGACTCGGAAGGCACCGCAGCTCCATCTCTTTTACTGGTCCCTTCATCAGAAGTAGGAGGAAATTCAAGCACTCTTCGAGCTTCTCCGTCAAATCTTCTCCCCAAAGTAGCCACCCCAATCCTCTTTTTCTTCTTTTTCACTGGGTCCTTATTCCCCAATTGAGTCTTGATATCCTCCTGACCCTTAGCCAAGGTCATCAAGAGTTGCTGGAACTGTGCATTCTGAGCTTGTAGGTCTTTGACTGTTTGCTCGAGATCCATCCTACTGAAATAAACAGCAGACAGATAAGGAAACCTGGAGTGAGACCTGCTTATGCACATGATGAATGGTATG
The DNA here is from genome assembly GCA_948472305.1 of Vicia faba. Lineage (NCBI taxonomy): Eukaryota > Viridiplantae > Streptophyta > Magnoliopsida > Fabales > Fabaceae > Vicia > Vicia faba. Next base: position 1,670,623,298 of record OX451736.1, on the reverse strand, counting down.
CTTATGTATGCAATGCATTCAAGGATTTAGAACATTCAAAATTGTTTCAGACAAAGAAGAACGCACGTCATATTAATAAGAAGAGATTTGTTAGTACATAAATGCCCCATGGGCCAAATATTACAAAATAACTTCTCAAGGCAAAAAGACATTGCGTATCCTCTTTGGCGCGATGTAGGTGTTGAGGGCCTCTTGCTCATGGAGTCGGCGGGTAAGCTCTAGAACCTTCTTCTCACTGGCGTAGAAGCTAGCTTCAAAAGTATTCCGTTCTTCCTTGAGCTGAATCCAACTCTTCTGCATTTCCTCCCACGATGTAGGCATGTCTGGATGTAGGATGGTGTAGGGAACCTCTCCTTCATTGACGGGCTCTTTAATCACTGGGAGTACATGAGGATAAGGCATCATTAGACTCTGGGCTCGGGCTCGTACCCACTTGAGATAAGGCTCAAGAGGGATGGAGTTCTTGTGTCCCAGTGTCTTGCTATCAACCTTGTTGGGCATCCTCCAAGCTCTGATGAATCTTTGGCGAAGTCCTTGCGCATCATTGTCGAAGTCAAAAACTAGGTCAGGAATCAACATGTCGTGAGGGCCATCTCTTCGTGCATATCCAAATTGCCTCAAAGCTAGGCAAGGGTTGTAGGTGATACCTCCTCTGATTCCAAGTAATGGAACATTAGGGAACTCTCCACAACGATCGACGATGATGACATTTTCTATGGACCGAGAACACCAATGTACATCAGAGTGAGTAAGAGTCATCAACCGTTGAGACCACCTTGAGCCTTGGTCATTCTTCAGGACAGATTGTGGAAGGTGCGAAATAAACCACCTTGCAAGGAGAGGAGTACAGCACATGAGAACACCCCTCTTTCTCATTGTTCGTGTGTAAAATGAGTGAAGGATGTCCCCAAGCAATGTTGGTATTGGATTTCTGGACAAGAAGATTTTGACGGCGTTGACCTCTACAAGCTGGTCAGGATTTGGGAATAGGACCAACCCATAGATAAGGAGTGCCACAATCTCTTCAAAGGCTTGTAGGTCCAATGAATTCCAACACTCTTGTGCCTTCTCAAACAAGAATTTTGCTAAGAAGCCTTTGACGCCACTTCTAGTTTCCCAATGCCCCTTGATGTCAGAAGGCTGTAGATGTAAGGCTCGAGCAACATCCTCATGCTTTGGCTCCTTTTCCGTACCGTTGAAAGGTAGTTGATTTAGGATAGGAATTCTCAGGAGTTGAGAAAATTCCTCCAAAGTGGGTACCAACTGATAGTCAGGGAAAGTGAAACAGTGGTGAAGAGGGTCAAAGAACTGGAATAGCACTTTCATCATGTCTTCTTCAATGTTGGTGTTGACTAAGCTGAGCAGTCTACCATGTCTTTCACTGAAGGATGAGCTTTCCAGAATTCTTGAGGTGAGCTCCTTGAGTTGAGGAGAGATTCTCACAAGATTGACTTGGATGGTTTTTCTGCGAGGAATTTCCATAACCTACAAAACAAGAACAAAGATGAAGATCTAAACCCTTGAAATGGTTAGTAAATGCATATGATGCTTTATGATGTTCATGATGTATGCACAAACATATGTACAAGCAAATCACACCAAACCCTAGTTTCAGGCTTGCATGAGGTTTCATAGGTAAGTACCCTCTTGAGTGTAGTTGGCTTAAAAACCTGTCCTATAAATAGTAACCGGGTTCTAAGGAGCTCAATATCATTGGATTGTTTTCATTGTTCATTGTTTTGGTTTAGCCACTTAACTAGCGACCAAAATATTCCAAGAAAACAACCCTCAATGAGTGTAGTATCGAGTATCTACCAACTTCGGACTGCACCAAAGCCGGTCATCTCACTACCCCTAATGAAAGGCCAAGATGGTCAAGTAAGGTTCTAGGTCATTAGTGCATAGTGACATCACTCAGCGGCCCCGTACCCTCCTTGATTGAACTCAAGGGTTACCGGTACTCACAAATATGTCGCACTAATATAGCTATTGCTTCGACCGTGTCGGTATACCCCGCACAGTTTCCACAACGTATTGCTATCTATGAATGTTTCCCAAAAATCCGGGTGTAGGATTGCAAACCCAAAACAAGAGAGCCAAGATATAAAGCAATCAAGACAAACAATTAGTCATGCAAGAGGGTGATCTAAGCCCTAAGGTTACTCCACTTTAAAATAATTCCCCAGCAGAGTCGCCAGTTCTGTGATACGGTGGGAGAACTGACTTGAGGTTTTGCGTTTGTTTTCGCAAATGTTTCGGTTGAGCAAGAGTCGCCACCGACTTTTTATTTTATCCTAAGGAAAGGTTAAAAAGCACAGCAAAAACCTTTGAGATGTTTTCTTGGGTTCGGGGAGTAGATTATAGAAAGGGAAGGTATTAGCACCATTTCTATCCATGGTTATCCATGGGCTCTTAGTTACTTGCTTAGATCAACTTGCCTTGGTTTTCAATTGTTTGAAATGGTGCTTTTGTGTGTGTGGGTTTGAAAATGTTTTGAAAAGAGGCCAATGTGGTGGCAACCTTTGTAATGATCCATGTTGGGATGTATACAAAGGTGTATGTCTTTTGAAAAGGTTTTCCTTTGTTTTTGAAAGTTGTTTTGAAAGTGTAGTGATGTGTGGTTTAGAAAATAGGCAAGTGTTTTGTTTTGCAAGTTTGATTCAAGTAACTAAGAGGTTGTCTACTCCTAAATTTCTCAAAGATTTCTCCTATGTTTTTAACCCTTTTAACAATTTTGTTCCACCATTGCATTTGGTGGACAATCTTGTGTTAGGATGTAAAAGGGACGGGCGCGGGTCATTGTTTAGACCATAATTGCAATGGTGCCAAGTATCTTTGGGCAATTTTTCGTTGGAGGGACTTGATCATTTTTTAGGCAACTTTCGAAAGCGTCATCGAGGGACTATGATCATTGGAATTGTGTTTGTTTTGCCCAAAGAGACCTAACATGCAATATGGCCCATTATTGAAGGCAACAAGTGGAATACCCTAGGGGTGCAAGTGTGATTAGTGTTGTCCATTTTCATGTTTGATTATCTTTGAAATTAGGTCAAACTATTTTGGTTAATTGATTTGCATACAAACCCTAATTCTAGCATGGTATAATTAGAAAGCATTAAAGTGCGAAAAGTAAAATTCCTAAGTTATTACAACACAATATATGGGAAAGGGGGTACAAATGTTTAAATGGGGGGTGTGATACGGTGGGAGAACTGACTAGGGTTTTGCGTTTGTTTTCGCAAATGTTTCGGTTGAGCAAGATTCGCCACCGACTTTTTATTTTATCCTAAGGAAAGGTTTAAAAAGCACAGCAAAAACCTTTGAGATTTTTCTTGGGTTCGGGGAGTAGATTATAGAAAGGGAAGGTATTAGCACCCTTTCTATCCATGGTTATCCATGGGCTCTTAGGTACTTGCTTAGATCAACTTGCCTTGGTTTTCAATTGTTTGAAATGGTGCTTGGTGTGTGGTTTTGAAAGTGTTTTGAAAAGATGCCTTGTATAGGCTACCCTTGTAACAATTCTTTACTCGAATGTTTTACGAAAGGTGTTTTGTCTTTTGAAAAGATGTTTCAAGGTTTTTGAAATTTGGTTTTGAAAGTGTTTGTGAAGTGTGATTTGAAAATGGGCAAGTGTTTTCTTTGCAAATTGGCAAGTACTTAAGAGTTATCTACCCTAAAGTTTTCTCAAAGATTTTTGTTATGTTTTAAACCTTTTGACAATTTTGTTCCACCATTGCATTTGGTGGACAATCTTGCATTAGGAGGTGAAAGGGACGGGCGCGGGTCATCGTTTAGACCATAATTGCAATAATGTTAAATGTCTTTGGGCAATTTTTCTTTGAAAGGGATTTGATCATTTTAGGCAACTTTTTGAAAGCGTCATCGAGGGACTTATGATCATTTGATTGTTTGTTTTACCCAAAGAAACCTAACATATAATATGGCCCAATTTATTTGAAGACAACAAAGTGGAATACCCTAGGGGTGCAAGTGTGAGATGTGTTGCCCATTTTCATGCTTGTTTATCTTGAGATTAGGTCAAACTATTTTGTTCATTTTATTCGCATACAAACCCTAATTCTAGCATGGTATGTTTAGAAAGCATTAAAGTGCGAAATTTAAATTCCTACACTATTACAACACGATAATATGGGGAAGGGGGTACAATGTTTCAAATGGGGGATATTTAGACAAGAAATTAAACCTAGCTATTACATCATTTTCTTTGAATATTTACAATATAATTAAAGGCATAAATTAAATGGAAATGAAATAAATATGCAAGATGTAAAAAGAATTTTTATATGCATGAAAAAGTATTATTTATGTAAAAATAAGAAGAAATAAAAAAAGGTATTATTTTTGGAGTATTTTCATATTTAGGGCAAAACCCTAGTTTATAAAATAAAATGCATTATTTATTCAATATATACTATATTTATTATTTATATACAAGAATAAAATAAAAATGAAGTCTAATTGTGAAAAATGTATTTTTAATGTTAAATATTAATAAAATAAAATATGTATATTTTTGGTATTTTATTCTAAGTATACTAATGTATAAGTATTTATTTATATTATTTACAAAATATGTATTATATATACTAATTAATAATATTTAATGTTTAATAAAAAAAGTATTTTTTTCTATAAAATATTTTCAGAGAGTAGAACAAAATAAAAGTGTATAAAAATGTATTTGCACTATTTTAGTATTTTAAATAAAAAGTATATGTATTTATTTATTTATGTACAAACTAAAAGAAAAATCAAATAAATACCTAATAAATTCAAAAATGGTGAGAAAAAATATTTTTATATTTTTAATATCATGAGAAAAAATAAATGAGTCAATTAAAAAAAGAAAAAGTCAAAAAACATTAAAAATAAACCAAATGGGCTCAGGGGGTTCAGAAGCAATTGTATGGTGCAAAAAGAAAAGTCAACACAAGCCCAGCCCATGAAGACCTTTCTTCAACCTCCAGCCTTCTGTTTGAACAAAAACACGCGCCACTTTCTTCCATTGCAAGGTCCTGATTCCTGGCTTATTAATGAAAACTCATAACATAAAAAACGTTCAGCATCAAGACACGAATCCAACCATATGCAGAACTTGTCTTAACTCTCTAAGATGAGAGAGAATTTCTTCTCCCCCAAATCCTGACCTAGATTTTCTTCCATATTCAGACTCAAAATTCTTGCAACACACATAATATAAATAAAATGTAATTATATGGGCATGTTCAGGGCAATGATTGTGACATATTCTCTTCACAAACCTAAAGCTAACAATGCCTAATAAGAGAGATACGAACTCAAAAACTTACCTGTTCAGTTGAAGTTCTATCTGGCAATGGAGAAGCTTTCAATGCAAGGTGATGATTGAGATAGTTTCCTTGAAGTCCAGGGATGCTGTTCCAAGTTTTACTTTGTCTTGAAAGCTCTTGAATCGTGCTAGAGCACTTCAACTGCAAAATGAAAAAGTGAAAATGGTGGAACTTGTTAGAGGGATTACAGGTCGTGTTTCAGGTCTTGGTTAGCTTGCACTGATGCTAGGGAATGTGTGTGAACTGGTTTGGGCAAGAAAGCTTGAGAGGAATGAAAGATGGCACTCAAACTGCAGGCCTTGCCCTGTTCTTGCAGTTTGAAGGTGATTCTGGGATTGGGAGTGTATGAGGGATATTAGGGTCGTGTACTAGCTTGGTTGGGATGTCCTGGATGTGTTTTACAAGTTTGCTTAAGTGTTTGTAAGCTGATATGAGAGTTGTTTTACAAAATGCCAAGTTACTTACACTTTAAGCAACAAATGCCCAAGTTGTGTTCTAGGTCAGTAGAGGCCCCCTAATGTGCTGCATAATCTCTCCTTGATTAGAGTGTTTTGCTCATAATCTTGTGCCAATTAGATTTCATTTGTACTTGTGGATTTGCATCATGACATAAAGTGAAACTTTTGCAAAAATGGATATAATGCTTTATCTATAAATGAATTAATCTTTTAGGCAATGCTTGAACACACAAAACATGGTCATGGCACAAAGGTCTGGAATTAAATTTATGAGTGTAATTGAGATAAAAGGCCTGTAATCAAGTGGCATGCTGAGTTTTGAAAATGCATAGTGTTATGAACATGTAACTTGGCCTAATCAAAAGTGAGTTTTTGCTATATTGTGAAATTCGATTCTCTCTAACCATGAGGTTGTTTGAGAAGTTCTTGGACATTTTGGAAAGCTTGGAATGTGTACTACAATCCATCTTTGAAATGAAAATTTAAATTCCAAGTGGAAGTGTATGGAAAATGGCCTTGAAGTTGGGTAGAAAATCTTGTCAAAATAGGTTAAAATTTCACTAAGTTAAGAATGGTTTAGTGCCCTTATTCAAAAATTTGTAACTTGAGATACAAGCCTCATTTGGGAAAACTTTGTGAATCAAAGTTTTAGATTATGCAACAAGCTACAACTTTCATGTTTTGACTTTTGTTTGAATCCAAATGAATCTTGGTGAGAAAGTGGGGCAAAGTTGGGAAAAAATTAGGGTTTTTCATAACTTAGAAAAATTCTAAGTTATGAAAAATTCTCATTTCTAACCCTAATTTGCATTTTTTGATTTCTTGGTGAACAAGTTTCATGATTTGGCATGTTTTGATGAAAAATGAATCTTGACTCTTGATTTTGACCAAAAAGTCAAAGTTTGACTTTTCAGTATACAGTCAAAATTGATCAATTGATTGGGAAATTCAACTGTCAATCTTGTGTACTTGGGATCTTTTGAGTTTGTTGAGCATGTCAAGATAATTCCATGGGGTCCTTGATTCCATATGTAAGCTTGGTTTGCCATTGGCTAGGTCAAACAGTCAAAAATTGTCTTTGTGCAGTCAAAACCCTAAAAATGACCATTTTGCCCTTTTGTTGATATGATCCAGTTTCTTGTGGAATTGTGATCCAAACTTGATCAAATGGTTCATATGAGTTCATAATGTTGATGTGGGTCAATTTGCATGAGGTTTGACTGTCAATTGGCCACAGTTGACTTTTTCCCTAATACAGTTGATTTCTAGGTCAACTGTCCAATTGACTGGGCAAAACTTGGAATCAAGACTTGAAACTTGATGAGGATAAACTTGGGAGTCCAATATGAAGCCTGAAAGTCATCTTAGGCATTTTAGGTCAAAACACCTCTGTGCAAACACAAACCCTAATTTAGGTCAACAATGCAAGGAGAAGTCTTGAGCAGATGAAACCCTAACTGGATCTTGATCTTCAAGGGCTTTGTGATGAGAAATCAATGAGAAATGGGAGGGAAAATTTTGGGGTACAACAGGGGGTATTTTGACAAGGAATTTAAACCTAGACTATTACATCAAATTGAGAATTTACAAGATATTTAATTGCACAAATTAAATAAAAATAAAATAAATATGTAAGATGCAAAAATGTTTTTTATATGTATGAAAAAAAAGTGTTTTTTTTATATGTCAAATAAACAAAATAAAAAGTATTAATTTTTGGAGTTTTTTATGTATTTAGGGCAAAAACCCTAATTTATTAAATAAAAGGTATTAATTATTTAATATATACAATGTTTAATAATTATGTACAAAAATAAAATAAAAATGAAGTATATTTGTCAAAAAGGTATTTTTAATGTTAAAAAAATTAATAAAATAAAACATGTATATATTTTGTATTTTTGTCCTAAATATTCTAATAAATATATATGTATTTGTATTATTTACTAAATATATATTATATATACAAAAATAAAATATTTAATATTTATAAAAAAAAGTATATTTTATATAAAATGTTTTCAAGAGAGAAAATAAAATAAAATAAAATAAAAATTAGAAATAAAATATGTTTGCATTATTTTTTAGTATTTTGAATAAAAGTATATCTATATATTTATTTATGTACAAATACTCATTCAAACAAATAAATGCCTAATAAATACAAAAATGGTTTAAAAAATAATTTTTATATTTTTAATATTATGAGAAAAAATAAATAAGTCAGAACAAAAAAGAAAAGATCAAAAAATCATAAAAATAAGCATAATGGGCCAGGGGGGCTTAAAAGTAAAACCATGGTGCAAAAAGAAAAGTGAAACAGGCCCAGCCCAAAGACCCTGTCATCTTCAACCTCCAGCATTTCTGTTCAAACAAAACACGCGTTTGCTATCTCCAGATTCCTTGATCTTTTGCCAAATCTTCCAACATGAAACCTGTAGAGCTTGAAGCCACGATTCTAGACATATAAAGAAATCAATCTAACTCTCAGAAATGAGAGAGAATTTCTTCTCCCCCAATTCCTGACCTAGTTTTTGTTCCATGTTCAGACATCAAATTCTCACAGCACACATAACATAAATGAAAACTAATTACATGGGCATGTTCAGGGCTATGAATGTGACATATTTTCTTCACAAACCTAAAGCTAACAATGCCTGGATAGAGAGATATGAGTTCATGAACTTACCTGTTCAGTTGGAATTGTATCTGGTGATGGAGGTGCTTTCAATGCAAGGTGATGATTGGTACAGCTTCCTTGATGTCCAAGGATGCTATTCCAACCCTTAGTTTGCTTGGAAACAAAAAGAATCGTGCTATGGTACTTCAACCGCAAAACCAGAAAAATGAAAATGGTGATGTTAGCTAGGGATGTTACAGGTCTTGTTTAGGGCTTGGAACAGTTTCAAGGGATGATGTGGGATATGTTTGAAGTGGTTTCAGCAAGAATGCACGAATGAAATGAACTATGCCACTCAAACTGCAGGGATGCTCTGTTTTTGTGCAGTTCAATGATGATTCTGTGAATGGGGAGGTATTGGAGGTGATAGGCTCGTGTCTCAGGTCAGGATGGATGTTTAGAATGTGTTTTACAAGTTTGCTTAAGTTGGTCTTGGCAGAAAATGAGAGTTGTGTATGTTATGCAATGTTTCTTCACCCTTAAGTAAGAGATGGCAAGTTGGTGTTTCTAGCTTGTACAGGCCCCCAATCTATGCTGCAACCTTTCCCCTTGATCAGTGTGTTTTTCTCATAAACTTGTGCCAAAAGGATTTGCCCTGTACTTGCTTGGATTTGCATTTGACATAAAGTTTAACTTTTCAAAAATGGCAAAAATGCTTTATCTAAAAATGGCTTAATCTTCCATGTAATGCTTAAACACATAAAACAAGGTCTTGGCACAATGAGTTAGTATTAAATTATTGAGTGCAAATGGGATATTGGACCTGTAATCAAGGAATGCAAGCTGAGTTCAAAATGGCACAAGTGTATGAACATGTAAAATGGCCAAATCAAAAGTGAGTTTTTCCCAACTTGCCAAATTCGATTCTCCCTAACCATGAGGTTGTTTGATGAGTTCTTGGACATTTTGGAAAGCTTGGAATGTGTACTACAATCCATATTTGAAATGCAAATTGAAATTTCAAGTGGAAGTATGTGAAAAATGGTCTTGAAGTTAGGCAAAAATCCTGCCTAAAATAGGTCAAATTTTCTCTAAGTTAAGAATGGTTTGGTACCCTTGTTCCAAAAATTGTAACTTGAGCTAAAAACTTCTTTTGGGAAAACTTTGTGAATCAAAATTGTAGATTTTGCAATAGGCTACAACTTTCATGTTTTGACTTTTGCTTGAATCCAAATGAATCTTGGTGAGAAAGTGGGACAAAGTTAGGAAAAAATTAGTGTTTTTCATAACTTAGAAAAATTCTAAGTTATGAAAAATCTTCATTTCAAACCCTAATTTGCAATTCTTGATTTCTTGATGAACAAGTTTCATGATTTGGCATGTTTTGATGAAAAATGAATCTTGACATTTGATTTTGACCAAAAAAAAGTCAAAGTTTGACTTTTCAGTATACAGTCAAAATTGATCAATTGACTGGGAAATTCAACTGTCAATCTTGTGCATTTGGGATCTTTTGAACTTTTTGAGTAAGTCAATACAAATCCATGGGGTCCTTGAGTCCATATGTGAGCTTGGTTTGCCATTGGCTAGGTCAAACAGTCAAAAATTGCCTTTGTGCAGTCAAAACCCTAAAAATGACCATTTTGCCCTTTTGGTGATCTGATCAAATTTCTTATGGAATTGTGATCCAAACTTGATCAAATGGTCCATATGAGTTCATAATGTTGATGTGGGTCAATTTTCATGAGATTTGACTGTCAATTGGCCACAGTTGACTTTTTCCCCAATACAGCTGATTTCTAGGTCAACTGTTCAATTGACAGGGCAAAATTTGGAATCAAAACTTAAAACTTGGTATGGATAAACTTGGGAGTCCAAAATGAAGCATGAAAGTCATCTTAGGCATTTTAGGTCAAAATATCTTTGTGCAAACACAAACCCTAATTTGGGTCAACAGTGCAAGGAGAAGTCTTGAGCAGAGGAAACCCTAACTGGATCTTGAGCTCCAAGGGTCTTGTGATGAGAAAATGTTGAGAAGATGGGAGGGCAAATTTTGGGGTACAACACATGCCCTAGCCAATAAAGCTTGATAAGTTCAAACCTCACAATTGGATTGGTTTTGTAAGAATTGGAATGGCAAGGTTGCTTTGGTTCATCATATTTCAAGTTTATTAGGTTTGACTCAAAAGTACAAGGGGTCGATTGGAGAAGTTGTCATGTTTGGACAAGGCCTTGTTCCTATTGGTCACAAGAGCATATTTCTCTCAAATTTCAAGATATGGAAGTGGTTTTGGTGGCTATGAGTCCTCATTATCATCCTCATCAACTTCTATTCACAAAGCAAGAATGTTGATTCAAGAAGTTTGTTCAAGCTTGTCAAAATTCCTCAAGCATTTTCTTCATCTAGGAGCTAGGGTTTTGAACTTCAAAGGAGTATATCTTGCTCACCTTTTGGTATTTTTGAGTGATTCCAAAGACATCATTCTCTTTAAAGGTTTATAAACAAATCACTTCAAAGGTTCCAAGGAGTTTTCATGAGGAAAAGACTTGATGAGGAAGTAAGATTACAAGTCCTCTAGATGAGTCCCCAATTTTCCACACGTGACTTCAAATGGTCATAACTTGGTCAATTTTTATCACCTTGAGTCCATTCTTTCTCCATAATAATCTTGAAGATGTTAACTTTATGCCTTCTTTTATATGCAAAGTGGGAAAATGGATGGAAGTTGTCTTAAAGATGCAAAATATTATAGGTCATTTCATGATTTTTTGCCAACTTCAACAAGTCATAACTTTCTCAAATTTTGGATATTTTGAATGATTCAAGTTTCAAAATGTCATTCAAGAGATCTACTTCATGCCATATTTTTTGGTCAAGAGTAAATTCCAAGTGGAAGGCCATGTTTGGATGCAAGACATTATAGGTCATTTTTGAAGAAGAATTTGAAATATTTCTAAGTATGGAAAGTCAACCCTTTTTCTCCAACTTTGACTCAATACAACTTTCAGCTCAAGCATCTATTTAACTCCATTATTTTTCCATTGCAAAGCTTGTAACCTCATCTTTCTAAAGCATCAAGAATCATGCCTTAAGACCCATTGAGCTGAGCATTGTTTCAAAAATGGTAACTTGGAATTGAAGTTTCCTCAGAATTTGAATTTCATGTTACAACTTCTAAACCTCAAATTAACACGCGCTTTGGGTCTAAACATGATTAGCCAACTTTCCCAAGTGGATTAGTGCATCAAACCGCAAGAATTGGATGAGTTTTGGTGAAGTTTGGATCACACTTCACTCGTGCATCAGGTTTGCACGAATTCCCTCCAAAACGCATCATTCACTCTTCCTTTTGACCCCATTCGCTTCTCCTATAAATACATGTACTATCCCATTCAATTTCCCAAGCTTGGATAGCCATAATCACCCTGCCAAACTTGCTCCATAACTCAATTTTCTGTAACTTCGTAATCAGTGTTCAAGCCTTTTTCAACCCAATTTTTCCATCAATTCACCTTCCTTGATCATCCCTGAAGCTAACCACATAATTACATTTGAGAATCGTGCCCTATACTGCTCCATAGAAGTCCAGTTTCAGAGCTCTGCAACTCAACTTCAATAGGTAGATTCCTTCATCAATTCTTCAAAACTCTGATATCATTGTGTAGCTCTCATTGCCCTGGTTCTAGTCGCAACACTTACCTTTTACTAGAAACATGTTTTGACCATGAAATTTCAAATCTCTTTTCAAAACTTTCCTTCCAAATTGCTTGAGCTACAGTTTATATAAATTTGGCACGAGGGTGTGGTTGTCTTCGTCTTGAAGAGACAAAGCGAATGACATAGGTCTGAGCTTCTGATTTTACAGTTTGAGAGACCTGGAATTCGTGATGACTAGAGGTTGAAGATGACCAACGTGTCATGTTCTAACCAATGAAGGCGCGCCATCTATTTTTTTTTTTTTCAAATTCTGATTTAATTAATGATTCTGTACAATATTCACTAATGACCATGATGTGCACAGTGCGCCAGATCCCTTGGATTTGATTACTAACACATTTTGACTCTCATCCAATGGTCCACATATTTTACTTCTATTTTCTTTTTCTGATTTTTATACTTTAATTATTTTAAATTTCAAAAAATCATAGAAAATTCATTTTTAGTCCAAAAAATCTGAAAAAATTATGAAAAATATTTTTGGTTATTCTCTTTCTGATTTTTATTTTTTCACAATTTAATATTGTGTTTTGGTATTTTTTTTATGAATTTTACACTTATTTAATTTGTTTTAAATGTTTAAAAATACTTTTATACATTTTTAAATTTTGAAAAAATTATGGAATGATCCAATGATATTGTGAAAAATATTGGTAACCTTATTTTATTTTTGTTTCTGACTTTACTATTTTTTTACCATTTTTTTATTATTTTACCCATTTATTTTAATTTTAAAAATAGTTTCTGACTTTAAAAAATTACCAAAAACTTTGTAAAATTATTTGAGCCTTTTTATGATTTTTCTATGATCTTACTTTTCATTTCTTGATTAATTTGAACATAGTTGATATTTTTCTCATTATTTTCTATTTTAAAAACTTTTTTTAAAACCCTTTTGTGTATATTAAATGTGATATTATTTTGTGACTATTTTCTGATTGATCTTGGGTTAGATTTTGGATCATGAACTTTATTAACATCATTGGATCCATGGTGTTGAGTTTAACTCCACAAAAATGGCCCAGATAGGGTCCCCAAGAACATATCTACCAGCTCACGGTCAGTTAACGGAGGTTGCACCCTGCCAGCCAGATCCCTCCACTTCTGTGCATACTCTTTAAAACCTTCGCTTGATCCTAGCGACATCCCCTGGAGTTGGGTACGTGTAGGAGCAAGGTCGGCATTATATTGATACTGCTTGTAGAAAGCAGTAGCCAACTCCTCCCAGTTACGAACTTTGGTCCCATCCAGCTGATAGAACCATTCGAGATGAGTCCCTGAAAGACTCTCCTGGAAGAAGTGGATCCACAAGTTCTTGTCCACTGTGTACGGTTGAATCTTCCGCACATAAGATCTGAGGTGTAGCTTGGGGAAAGACGCCCCGTCATACTTGGTGAAAGATGGTGCCTTAAACTTGTGAGGAATAATCACACCAGTAGATAAGCCCAAGTCTCCGAAATCCAGCCCAGGCACTTGTTGGATCTCCATCGCATTCAGTCTGTCTTCCAACTACTTGTACCGGTCTTCAGCAGGAGGATATTGCTCTTCATTAAAGTCAGTCTCGTTGTCAGAGACTACTGGACTTGAAGCCTTTCCCCCCTGGGGACTGCCTTTGCCTACAGAAGAACCAGCTTCTTCATTCTGCAGAGTGTTACCAAACCTCCGGCCCGAGTTGAAAAGGACAGTTCTCTTCTTCTTCTTCTCCTTCTTCAGGAGTAAAGCCTTCATCTCTTCTTGGCCTTGAGCCAAACCCATGATCAGCTCCTGAAATTGCGCGTTCTGCGCCTGAAGGGCCTTGATAGACATCTCGGTTGATGATGAGTCAGGGTTCATGATGCTGAAATAAACAGCGAAGAACAGTAAGCAACCTGAAAAGAAGAAAACCTGCTATGCACATGATGAATGATATGTGTTTATGCAATGCATTCAAGGGTTCGAAAATTCAAATTTGTTGTAGACAAAAAGGAACACACATTATCATTAAGGAAATAATTGTTCAGTACATCAAAACCTCATGGGCATATATTACAAAGCAAATCAATCCCAAAAGACACTACGCATCCTCTTTGGAGCTATGTAGGTGTTGAGATTCCTCTCCTCGTGTAATAGGCGGGTGAGCTCCAAGACCTTCTTTTCACTAGCATGTAGACTGGTCTCAAGAGAATTTCGTTCTTCCTTAAGCTGGATCCAGCTCTTCTGCATCTCTTCCCAGAACGTGGGCATGTCAGGATGTTGAATGGTGTAGGACACCTCTCCTTCCAAGACTGGCTCTTTGATCACAGGGAGCACATGAGGATAAGGCATTATTAACTTCTGGGAGCGGGCTCGTACCCACTTGAGATAAGGTTCCAATGGGATGGAATTCTTGTGTCCCAGTGTCTTGCTGTCTATCTTATTGGGCATCCTCCAAGCTCTGATAAATCTCTGGCGAAGTCCTTGTACATCGTTGTCGAAGTCAAAAACTATGTCAGGAATTAACATGTCATGAGGGCCATCCCTCCGGGCATAACCAAACTGTCTCCAAGCCAGGCATGTGTTGTAAGTAATACCTCCTCTGATTCCAAATAAAGGAACATTAGGATACTCCCCGCAACGATCAATGATAGTGACATCCTCTCTGGACCGAGAACACCAATGTATATCTGCATGTGTAAGAGTCATCAACCGTTGTGACCATCTCAAACCCCGCTCGTTCTTCAAAATTGATTGTGGAAGGTGCGAAATAAACCATCTTCCCAGGAGAGGAGTGCAGCACATAAGGACACCTCTTTTTCTCATGGTTCGAGTGTAACATGAGTGAAGGATGTCCCCCAGCAACGTAGGTATAGGATTCCTGGACATGAAGATCTGGACAGCACTGATATCTATAAGCTGATCTGGGTTAGGGAACAACACCAAACCATAGACAAGGAGGGCCACAACTTCTTCAAAAGCTTGTAAGTCAAGGGAGTTCCAACATTCCTGGGCCTTTTCAAACAAAAACCTGGCTAAGAACCCTTTGATGCCACTTCTAACCTCCCAATGTCCCTTGAGGTCAGATGATTGCAGGTGTAAGGCTTTAGCAATCTCTTCAAGCTTGGGTTCCTTTTCCGTACCGTTGTAGGGTAGTTGATCAAGGATAGGGATCTTCAAAAGCCGGGAGAACTCTTCCAATGTAGGCACCAGTTGATAATCCAGGAAAGTGAAACAATGATGCAGAGGGTCAAAGAACTGGAACAGGACCTTTATCATATCTTCCTCAATGTTGGTATTGACCAAGTTGATGAGTCTTCCATGTCTTTCACTGAATGAAGAGCTCTCGGGAATCCTGGATATAAGCTCCTTAAGCTGAGGAGGGATCCTTACAAGGCTGATTTGAATTGTCTTTCTGCGAACAGTTTCCATGTCCTACAAAATAAGAACAAAGATGAAGATTCGAACCCCTGAAATGGTTAGTCAATGCATATGATGCTGGATGATGTCATGATGCTATGATTAAACACACCACAAATATTTACAAAGGCAAACATGTAAGGCACACAAGTCACACAAGACAAGCCCTTAGAGTTTAGGCCAGCATGGGGTCTGGGTATTACCCTCTTGAAGTTGGTGGGCTCAACCTGTCCTATTAGAAGTAACCAGGTTCTAAGGGTCCCAATATCACTGGATTGCTTTCATTGTTCATCGTTTCGATTTAGCCACTGAACTGGCGACCGAAATATTCCAGGAAAGAAACCCTCAATTGAGTGTAGTATCGAGTATCAACCAACCTCGGACTGCACCAAAGTCAGTTATCTCACTACCCTAAAGAGGCCAAGATAGTTCAATTAAGGTTCCTAAGGTCAGTTGATGCTTCACGACACCACATGGAGGCCCCGTACTCTCCTTGACTGAACTCAAGGGTTACCGGTACACACCAAAGTGCCACATCAACGTAGCAGACTATTTCAACCATGTCGGTATACCCTGCACAGTTCCCTCACAGCCTTGTTGCTACTTTCTAAGAAGGTATCCCCCAGATCCGGGTTAGGATCTATAGAACTCCCAAGACAGTCCCACAATTTAAAGCAAACAAGTCAAAGCAATTGAAAACACAGTGATCTTAGTCCTAAGGTACACCTCACTTTAAAGAGTAATTCCCCAGCAGAGTCGCCAGTTCTGTGATCGGTGGATCTGGAACTGACTGTTTAAAGTTGGTTCGCGAAATGTCGCGGAAGCAAGAGTCGCCACCGTCTTTTATTTTCTCCAAATGGAAAGGACAAAAGCACAGAAAAATTCCTTATAGAGATTTCTCTCGGTTCGGGAGGTAGATTTATAGAAAGGGAAGGTGTTAGCACCCTTTCTATCCATGGTTATCCATGGGCTCTTAGATACTTGCTCATTTGTGTTTTCAAAATTGTTTGTTTGCTTTTCAACTGTGGGTTTAAAAAAAGTTTCGTTTAAAATTTCAGTTCGACTCTTGTATCAGTCCTCAAGAGTGTTTGAAAAGTTGTTTTTGAAAGCTTTTTGAAAGGTGTCGGTGTGAAAATAAGTTTTTGATTTGTTTTGAATTAGAGCAAGTATCTACGAGTCATCTACCTACCCTAAGGAATTAGTCTGTGTAAGTGTCCTTAAGATAGTGCCATCCCACCATTGAGAGGTAGGTAGCACCACCGTCAGAGGTATTCGGGTCAATTCGAGGGTTCGGGACATTGTGGTCACCAGAGCAATAGGAAGACACCTTAGAAGCTACCCTCATGCCATGTTCATGGACATGAGGACTTACTAAAACGTCCTCTACTCGACGACCACGTTTCGAGGGGCAAGGCAACAGTGAGGCGTACCCTAGGGGTGGTGTGTGATTTGTGTGTCATTTTCAGTTATGTTTATCTTGTCATGCATTGGTGATCTACGCTTTGTTTTTATTTTTGGCATTCATTCTTTCATGTGGTTATTAACAGTTAAAAGGTGCGGAAATATAAAAGTCCTACGCTATTACAAAGGCGCGGGTCTACATCGCCAAATTTATCCAAGACCCGATCTGAATAAAATAAAATGCGGAAAGTAAATACCCTAATTAATCTATTACAAGGCTTTGGGGCAAATACATGAAATTTAAAAAAGGGAAATAAAAGTAAATGTGCGAAAAGAAATAAAAATCGAGAATGCGAGGGCGTTGGACCCTTTTAAAGAAATTACATCGAAATCGTAAATTAATTAAATTAAATAAAAGCAAGAACTTATTTTTTGGAGTTTTTGTATTTATGGAATTTAATGAGAAAATTAAATGGAATTAAAACCCTAATTCTAAACTATTTTTAATTTATTAAAAAAAATGTTTAAGTTTGACCTAGTTTTAACCTAATTATTTAATTACCAATTTATTTACAAAAATAATTAATTATTAAATATGGTAAAAGAAAAAAAAAGAATAAAAGTATTGAAACCCTAATTTCTACATTTTTTAGTTTATTAAAAAAACATTAAAATTAAACCTAAGATTAAAACTAAATTAGTTAATAAAATTTATTTACAAAAAAAACTATTTATGAATTAAATATTAAAACATATTTTTATTTTGACTTTCTGATTTTTGTGTGTTTTTATATTATTTAAAATTAATTTAAAGGATTAAAAGAAAATAATTAAAACAAAATAAAAAAAAAGGAAAAGAAAAAAAATACAAACATAGGGGGGTTTGTTGGACCTTTTGGAGGAATGTTTGAGCAATTTGGCCCACCATAGTCAGGCCTTTTTTGACTTCTTCTGAGCGCATGCGTTGACTAGCGTGTATCCTGGAACTCTTATCATGGCCCTTGGATTCATCTCCTGGGACATTTGGCAAGCTTTGGCGCTGGGGAATTTGGTGGACTTCTGGGCGTGTTGGACACCTAATCATATTATGAGAAAAAATAGAAGGAAATATGGGGGACCTGGGAATCGAACCCAGGTCCCAGTGCTTGAAGGACAACGCATCAACCAACCAGCCAGGCGCGTTTCTTTGTTCCTTTAGTGGGCAATAATCAATATGAGAGAGAAAGAAAAGGTTAGTGGGATAATAAAAAAAAAGGCGTCAGTTATTCAAACTGGCCAACCAGCATTCAACACGCCAGCGTCTTCCTCTTCCTTCTTCGCTTTTGCCTGAAAACATAGAGTAGATAGCGGGGGTTTTAAACCCCCACTAAGTGAAGAACACAAAAATAGCGATTAGGCCATACGCAAACATAAAAAAAGCACGACTAGTGGGATTGAATCGTCCAGATGCACTGAGTTCAATGGTCCTGGTCTTGCTGCCTAATTTTTTCTTATGCAAGAAACCCCAATTTCACATCTCTGCAACCCTAACGAGCTCCCAGGGTGGATTCGTGTACAGGGCACAAAAACTCAATTAAATGATGCCAACAGATTTAGAACAACCATATTAGTATAAATCAACAAGAAAAATGCAAGGATGATGCGTATAAATTAAAACACGAATATGAAAAATGTCAAGAACAGGGCGGCCTCATTCTACCGATTCTTGAGGTTAGAGACTGTGGTTTTGATTCAGGAAGCTTCCTTGATGTCTCAGGAATGTAATGGAATTGTTCTCTTGCCTTGAAACGCCCTCTAGCTGTGTTTTCAGTTTTGAACTTTTTGACAAAAAATGCAAAGTTGGTTTGAGGTCTGAGGCGCAGCTTCCAGGTCTTGAGCATTAGGGTTGTGTTTGTGTATGTATATGGAATGAATTGGGGTAGAAATCTCAACCAAAAAACCTTTGCATTCATGAATCAAATATTTGGTTTTTAATGTAATCTTTTCCAATCTTTTTCATGTCCTTTTGATGCCAATCATAGCCAAATCTTTCCATATTAGTGATGCACGAAATCTTGAGGTTTTATGGAGAGAATATGCTGCAAAAAGGGATTGGAAAACATGGTTTTCTATTTTTGTCATATTTTATTTTAATTAAATGAACTAATAATTATAATAATTCAAATAATTAATAAAAAATGATAAAATAACTCCCTTTAAAGTCAATGGGTCGTGCATAGCTTTTGGGTGATGATTCTTGGAAGAAATTGTGGCCCATTAGCAATTTTGAGGCATTTGAAGCAAAGTTGACTTTTCAAAATTCCCAAACATTTCCCAACTTCCACAAGGCATATCTTGCTCAATTTTTAAGCTTTGATCATGTTCTTGGACATTTTGGAAAGGTCTTGAAGTCCTCTAACCAATGTCTTTGGTCCCATGTCATTTTGATTTACCAATCTCAAGTTATGGTCTTTGACTTAAAGTGCCTTTTTGTTGACTTTTGAAAATGACCTATAATGTTGAGATTGATAACTTTTTGTGAGAGCATTTCTTGGACTTGAAGTGTGAAGATGAGTTGTAGGAAATGTCATTCTCTTCAAAATGAGCTTTGGATGGAATTTTTCTGATAAACCATGTGGAAGTTATGCCCTGGTCAATTTGCAGTTGACTTTTTCAACTGTCCAAAAATAGAAACTTTTGCATCTTGAGACTTTTTGAGCCATGCCTTGAGAATCATGATCAAGAATTGATCAAATTATGTTTGTGGCTTCAAAATAAGATGTTGACCAAAAATTTTGACTTTTGACTGTCAAATGACCATTTTGCCCCTACAGTTGACTGTTGAGCAATTTAGGGTTTTTGACTGTGCAATTTTGTGTTGTGAGTCTTAAAACTTGGCATATAGATGCTTGACCATGTTTGTAGGCATGTGGGACTTGATTGGACCCTTGGAAACTTCAACTTCTTTGCCAGAACCAAAACCCTAATTTTTGACTGTTAGGAGGCCCTTGAACTGTGCAACCTTTGGGAGACTTTGAAGCATGTTCTTTGTAAATCTTGAAGAATATGGGAGGGAAAATTTTGGGGTACAATAGTTGCCCCTGTTCAATCTTCTTAGACCTGAGGATGTAGATTGGCTGTCGTGCCTTTCGTAGTCCGAAGGTGGAAGATGATTGAACACTAGAGTGCCCAGAAATTTGCGCTCACATGTTAGCAGTGTGATGGTGGGAATGGGCTTATGGATGCCATTTGGAGATTGATGGATAGGATGATGGGCTTATAGATGCCATGCTAAGAGATGATGGAGGGTGGATGGGCTTATTGATGCCATCTGGGTGTCAATCGCGTAAGAGATTCCTTAGCGAGAACTTGCGTACCTGAAAAAGAAGATGATTACCTGGCCTGTTACAGGAGCTGGTCTTCAAACTCTTTGTATAGATGCGCCCTGACTGGTTACAGGAGTTGAATCTGGAGCTTCAAAAGGTAATGAATGAACCAGGGATGGTTACTATCTCAACGGGACGGCGAGAGAACCTTGGACGATTACTACCTCAACAGGAACGCTGAGAGAATCTTGGGGTGATTACTACCTCAACAGGAACGCCGAGAGAACCTTGGATGTCTTCTACTAGGATAAGAATCAGGTAGATCTTAGGGTCGATCTGACTGAACCAGAGAAGGCCTTTGACTGGATAAGAATCAGAAAAATCTTAGGGTCGACTTAACTGAACTGGACAAGGTCTTGGAATATCTTCAACTGGATAAGAATCAGGGAGATCTTAGGGTCGATCTGACTGAACCAGAGAAGGCCTTTGACTGGATAAGAATCAGGAAAATCTTAAGGTCGATTTAACTGAACCGGACAAGGTCTTGGAATATCTTCAACTGGATAAGAATCAGGGAGATCTTAGGGTCGATCTGACTGAACCAGAGAAGGCCTTTGACTGGATAAGAATCAGAAAAATCTTAGGGTCGATTTAACTGAATCGGACAAGGTCTTGGAATATCTTCAACTGGATAAGAATCAGGGAGATCTTAGGGTCGATCTGACTGAACCAGAGAAGGCCTTTGACTGGATAAGAATCAGAAAAATCTTAGGGTCGATTTAACTGAACCGGACAAGGTCTTGGAATATCTTCAACTGGATAAGAATCAGGGAGATCTTAGGGTCAATCTGACTGAACCAGAGAAGGCCTTGGACATAGCTGAGAACTTGACTGGATCTTTCCTGAAAGGTAAAGGTCAGTCATATGCAATGCATGATATGGATCAAGCAATGATGTTCTCAACATAAATGAGATTGTATGTTCATGATGCATATATGCATGCTATAATGTATGGAAATGCGATGTTTATGAATGTATATTTTTTCGTCTAGGAAAGTAAATCCTTGACGGGTGCCGGGACATTAGATCCTGGGCTGATGTTGGAGAATAGTGCTTTGTTGTTTCCGTTGGGGAGTGATGGTTGTATGAATACCGGCAGGAGAAGATAACTCCGTTGGAGAATAAACTTGGCGAATGGAACACTATGCGGGGAGAAAATTATTCTTAGCGATCTTGCTGGGGAACAATACTCTGTGGGGAGGGAGGTACTTTGCTGGAATGTTGATGGTAGCTTCGTTGGGGATACCGTCGTTATGTTGGAAGTTTTTATAGACTTCGATGGGGATAAGAAGACTTCGCCGAAGATGGTCTTTCCGTGGCTTTTGGCTGAGGATAACCCAGTTATATCCTGGTAGGGAAATAACCTTTGAATAAAGCCGGGAGACGCGTTCGTGCTCTGCGAGGGATAAGCTTCCAGAATCTACTAGGGATAAGCTTACTGCTTGGGGAGATGGATTCCAACTTTTCCTGGGGAAACCTTCAGACTGGACTCTCCTGGGGAAATCCTTGAGATATATTGGGGAAGGGGCTCTGCTGAATATCTGGTATACCGCCGGGGAATAGTCTTAGACCAAGACTGCCGGGGATGCTTGCTAAGAATGTTCGTATATTGTGCTGGGGAATGTTGAGATCCACGGGGGATGCCCAACTTCCTTAAGGCTGATAGTATAGCTTTGCTTAAGGAGAGTGTATTGACTTGTTGGCTCACTCTCTGGGGGCTTAAGATATCTTGGTTGTTCTTCAGTCGAACCTATCTTAGTACCTTGGTGGACAGAGACATTAGATCGTTTGGACAACTCATCATTTCCCCTGTTTCTAATGTTACCTGTAATTAATCCTTTGTTTCGTATGCAAATATTCATGAGTTAGCAAATTATTGTCAATGCATATATCACAAATTGAACCTTGGACGTTCTTCGCAAAACAAAACAGAAGAGGAAAAACAATTGGCAATTTTAACTGAAAAGTGATTTTTGTATTGATTTTTGAATTTGCCTGTAAATAGGCGTTTATGTATAAGAGGCTGACGTCCTAGTAAGAGAACGCCTCCGAACAAAAGAGTTTATACAATTTGTACAAAGGAAAATAAAACAGCTGTGTGAAAAGCATGATCCCACTGGGTTTCAACTCTGCTATCGCCTTTATATCTTCGAGCGTCTCATCACTCGATGACCTAGTCGAGGATGAAGCTGATTGATCGACGCCGTCTGAAGTTGATGTAGATACCGGATTCTGGATGCAAAGTGATCCAATGAGACATAGTATTACGCTTTATCCCTAACTTTTGCCTGGACCGCCCTTTCGGGTTTTCAGTTCACCGGGATACCCATTTTTGCCCAAACCGCCTTTTCAGGTTTTCGACTTGCCGGGTGTACAGATTTTTTCATTTCTTCCCTTCATTTTGCCCGAACCCTTTTGGTTCGCCGGGAAGCCCTAATTTTTGCCTAGGTATGTCAACCTAGCGGGTCTTTTTTCATGCGTAGTATCTTTTTACTATGTCTGCATTGGCGGGGTGAGGAAGGTCATCACCATCCATAGTGGTCAGAATCATGGCTCCTTCTGAGAACACATGTTTAACCACGAATGGCCCTTCGTATGTAGGGGTCCATTTTCCCCTTGGATCACTCTGAGGAAGGATGATGCGTTTGATTACCAGATCCCTAACTTGATATTCTTGTGGTCTGACCTTTTTGTTAAATGCCCTGATCATCCGTTTTTGATACGTCTGACCATGACAAATAGCAGCAAGTCTCTTTTCGTCAATTAAGTTTAATTGATCAAGTCGTGTCTGGATCCAATCATCTTCGCTCAGATCTGCATCCTTCATTATTCGGAGAGAGGGTATCTGCACTTCGATCGGTAAGACTGCCTCCATTCCGTAGACCAAGGAGAAGGGAGTTACCCCGGTTGACGTCCTTGCTGAGGTACGGTACCCATGTAGAGCAAACGGTAACATCTCGTGCCAATTATTATAAGTCACTGTCATCTTCTGCACAATTTTCTTAATGTTCTTATTCGCTGCTTCTACGGCCCCATTCATCTTCGGCCGGTAGGGAGAAGAGTTGTGGTGCTGTATCTTGAACTGCTCGCAGAGCTCAGTGATCATCTTGTTATTAAGATTGGTACCGTTGTCCGTAATGATCCTTTCTGGGACGCCGTATCGACAGATCAGATTGTGCTGAATGAACCGTGCCACAACATTCTTGGTTACCGTAGCGTAGGAAGCTGCTTCAACCCACTTCGTAAAGTAATCAATCGCTACCAGTATGAAGCGATGCCCGTTGGATGCCGTAGGTTTAATCTCACCGATCATATCTATGCCCCACATTGCAAAAGGCCAAGGTGCAGTCAGGACATTTAGAGGAACCGGGGGAACGTGCACCTTGTCTGCATATATCTGGCATTTATGGCATGTTCGAGAGTGTTGGTAGCAGTCGGCTTCCATTGTGGACCAGAAATACCCTGCCCGAAGGATCTTCTTTGCCATAGTGTGTCCACTGGAATGTGTTCCGAAGGTACCTTCATGTAGCTCTTCCAGGATCCTTTCTGCTTCAGTCTTATCCACACAACGCAGTAAGGTCGAATCATAGTTTCGCTTGTACGGGATGCCATTGCTAAGGAAGAACTTCGCTGCGAACCTTCTCAGAAACTTCTTATCATTGACAGATGCACCTTCAGGGTATTCCTGAGCTTCCAAATATCTCTTCACCTCATGGTACCAAGGCTTCTCAGTCACCAATTCAGTCTCAAGATCGCAACAGTATGCCGGTTCGTCCAGTTTCCAGATGATGATCCGGGGAGCCTCATTATCCCATTTGACTTTGAACATGGAAGACATCGTAGCTAACGCGTCCGCCAACTGATTATCCTCTCTTGGGAAATGTTCAAAAGTTATCTCCGTGAAGTGAGGGATCAATGTCAACACACATTCTCTGTAAGGAATAAGATTCGGATGTTTCGTATCCCACTCCCCTTTGATCTGATTGATCACGAGAGCGGAATCTCCGAAGACACTCAGAAACTTGATCCTTAAGTCGATCGCAGCTTGGAGACCCATGATGCATGCCTCATACTCCGCCATGTTGTTGGTGCAGTTGAAACATAGCCGGGCAGTGAGTGGAGTATGAGTGCCTTGGGGGGATATTATCATAGCGCCGATGTCGTTACCCAAAGCGTTGGAGGCTCCGTCAAAGTGCATAGACCATCGGGACCCTTCCTCAGGTCCTTCATCCGGTCCAGGTACTTCACAATCAGTCACTATCATGATACTCTCGTCAGGAAACTCGAAGTTCATGGAATGATAGTCGTCTACTGCCTGATGTGCCAAGTGGTCTGCCAATACACTTCCTTTGATGGCTTTCTGGGTTGTGTACTGGATGTCGTATTCTGTCAAGATCATTTGCCATCTTGCTATTCTCCCAGACAGAGCAGGCTTTTCAAATATATATTTTATAGGATCCATCTTTGAAATCAATAAGGTGGTATGAGTCAGCATATACTGTCTCAGCCGGCGAGCAGCCCATACCAAAGCGCAGCAAGTTTTCTCGAGCAGTGAGTATCGGGTCTCACAGTCGGTAAACTTTTTGCTAAGGTAATAAATGGCATGCTCTTTTCGGCCAGACTCGTCATGCTGCCCCAGCACACACCCTATTGAGTTGTCAAGTACTGTCAGGTATAGTATCAGAGGTCTCCCCTCAACCGGTGGCATAAGAATGGGTGGTTCTTGGAGATACTCCTTGATTCTGTCAAAAGCGGCCTGACATTCATCATTCCAACCTACTACCTGATCTTTCTTCAGCAGCTTGAAGATTGGTTCACAAGTAGCGGTTAGGTGCGAGATGAATCGAGCAATGTAATTCAGGCGTCCTAAAAAGCCTCTGACCTCTTTCTCTGTCTTAGGAACTGGCATCTCTTGAATGGCTTTAACCTTGGCAGGGTCCACCTGAATACCCTTATCACTTACAACGAAGCCTAGCAATTTCCCAGATCTTACCCCGAAGGTGCACTTGTTCGGGTTCAACCTCAGCTTGTACAACTTCAGACGGTCAAACAATTTCTGCAGATGGTCAAGGTGTTCCTCTTCAGTTTGGGACCTTGCGATCATGTCGTCAACATACACTTCTATATCGTGATGGATCATGTCATGAAATAAAGCAACCATGGCACGTTGGTAGGTTGCCCCAGCATTTTTCAGTCCAAAAGGCATGACCTTGTAGCAGAAGGTGCCCCACTGAGTAACAAAGGTAGTCTTTTCCATGTCTTCAGGAGCCATCTTGATCTGATTATACCCTGAAAAACCATCCATGAAGGAGAACACCTTATGCTGAGCAGTATTGTCCACCAGGGCATCAATGTGAGGTAGGGGAAGTCATCTTTGGGGCTGGCCCTGTTCAGATCCATGTAATCGACACACATTCTGACCTTTCCATCTTTCTTTGGTACCGGCACCACATTAGCAACCCACTGAGGGTAAGAAGTCACTGCAAGGAACCCGGCGTCAAACTGTTTCATAACCTCAGCTTTGATCTTCTCAGACATCTCTGGACGCATATGACGGACCTTTTGCTTAACCGGAGGGCAGTCTTCCTTGGTAGGCAAGTGATGGACCACAATGTCGGTATCTAACCCAGGCATGTCTTCGTAGGACCAGGCGAAGATCTCCACATACTCATGTAACATCTGAGTCAACCGTTGCTTCACGCTGAGCTCTAGGTTGGCACCAATCTTAACTTCCTTCCTGTCCGTCTCAGTACCCAGATTTATTGTTTCCACCGGCTCTTCATGTGGTTGAATTGCCCTCTCTTCCTGGAGTAACAGTCTTGCAAGCTCGCCAGGCACTTCACAATCATCTTCACCTTCGTCTTCGGCTAAGTTGATCGGATTTTCGAAGTCATAACTGGCAGTAGCAGAGTCGTTACCAGTGAGATCCAGAGTGAATTGAAACTTGTATGAGTGAGTGTGTGTAAATACAGCTGTTTTGCAATATATAAAGAAAGGAAAGAAAGAAAAGGAGCATAAGATTTGAAATGCGAGAAAACGTCCAAGGTCTTTATTCATGATATATGAAATGACAATTAATATACCCTCACAAATGAAGCCATGGTGCCCCGGGTAAGACACCGGGCCATAGAGTTTTAATTCATTGTTTATTACAAATAACAAAAACAAAGGAGTTCATTACTTCGTAACAAAAGTAACAGGTAGGTTGTCTTTTGCAATCCAATTGCTAGGTCCACTGTCAGTCGTCGGATAAATCCAGTTGTTGAACTCAGATTCTTCAACTTCCTCATCATCTCTGATAGAATTCACTCCATGAGCAGGCAGGGGAGCTGTCACCATGTTGGGCTTCTCAGGTGCCTCAAACTGTACCTCATTGGCGTCAATAAGGTCTTGCACCTTGTTCCTTAAGGCCCAGCAATCATCAGTGGAATGCCCCAGGCTATCAGAGTGATAAGCACAACGGGCATTTGGATTATACTTGGGAGAGGCAGTATTCACAACCTTCGGGGCCTCTCTAACAGTCACCAAATTGGTGGATAGCAACTGCGGCAAGATTTGCGACAAGGTCATACTCAGCCGGGTAAACTCTCTTCTGGGTCTCTCAGCCCTTTGTGGATTGGTTTGCCGAGGAGCGGCAACAGGTTTAGCAATCATCACCGCGTTGACAGATTGGCGGCGTTCTGGTTTCTCTTGCCTCCTAGGCCCATATACAGCATTGGCCTCCTTCTTAAAGGGTTTCTTCTCAGAACTTGAAGATGCACCCTTCTGAATTTTTCCGGACTTCATTCCATCCTCTATCCTCTCCCCAGTCAGGATAAGATCAGTGAACCCTGCAGATGAGTTACCGATAAGATGATTGAAAAATGGCCCAGATAGGGTCCCCAAGAACATATCTACCAGCTCACGGTCAGTTAACGGAGGCTGCACCCTGCCAGCCAGATCCCTCCACTTATGTGCATACTCTTTAAAACCTTCGCTTGATCCTAGCGACATACCCTGGAGTTGGGTACGTGTAGGAGCAAGGTCGGCATTATATTGATACTGCTTGTAGAAAGCAGTAGCCAACTCCTCCCAGTTACAAACTTTGGTCCCATCCAGCTGATAGAACCATTCGAGATGAGTCCCTGAAAGACTCTCCTGGAAGAAGTGGATCCACAAGAGCTTGTCCACTGTGTACGATTGAATCTTCCGCACATAAGATCTGAGGTGTAGCTTGGGGCAAGACGCCCCGTCATACTTGGTGAAAGATGGTGCCTTAAACTTGTGAGGAATAATCACACCAGTAGATAAGCCCAAGTCTCCGAAATCCAGCCCAGGCACTTTTTGGATCTCCATCGCATTCAGTCTGTCTTCATACTGCTTGTACCGGTCTTCAGCAGGAGGATACTGCTCTTCATTAAAGTCAGTCTCGTTGTCAGAGACTACTGGACTTGAAGCCTTTCCCCCCTGGGGACTGCCTTTGCCTACAGAAGAACCAACTTCTTCATTCTGCAGAGTGTTACCAAACCTCCGGCCCGAGTTGAAAAGGACAGTTCTCTTCTTCTTCTTCTTCTCCTTCTTCAGGAGTAAAGCCTTCAGCTCTTCTTGGCCTTGAGCCAAACCCATGATCAGCTCCTGAAATTGCGCGTTCTGCGCCTGAAGGGCCTTGATAGACATCTCGGTTGATGATGAGTCAGGGTTCATGATGCTGAAATAAACAGCGAAGAACAGTAAGCAACCTGAAAAGAAGAAAACCTACTATGCACATGATGAATGATATGTGTTTATGCAATGCATTCAAGGGTTCGAAAATTCAAATTTGTTGTAGACAAAAAGGAACACACATTATCATTAAGGAAATAATTGTTCAGTACATCAAAGCCTCATGGGCACATATTACAAAGCAAATCAATCCCAAAAGACACTACGCATCCTCTTTGGAGCTATGTAGGTGTTGAGATTCCTCTCCTCGTGTAATAGGCGGGTGAGCTCCAAGACCTTCTTTTCACTAGCATGTAGACTGGTCTCAAGAGAATTTCGTTCTTCCTTAAGATGGATCCAGCTCTTCTGCATCTCTTCCCAGGACGTGGGCATGTCAGGATGTTGAATGGTGTAGGACACCTCTCCTTCCAAGACTGGCTCTTTGATCACAGGGAGCACATGAGGATAAGGCATTATTAACTTCTGGGAGCGGGCTCGTACCCACTTGAGATAAGGTTCCAATGGGATGGAATTCTTGTGTCCCAGTGTCTTGCTGTCTATCTTACTGGGCATCCTCCAAGCTCTGATAAATCTCTGGCGAAGTCCTTGTGCATCGTTGTCGAAGTTAAAAACTATGTCAGGAATTAACATGTCATGAGGGCCATCCCTTCGGGCATAACCAAACTGTCTCCAAGCCAGGCATGGGTTGTAAGTAATACCTCCTCTGATTCCAAATAAAGGAACATTAGGATATTCCCCGCAACGATCAATGATAGTGACATCCTCTCTGGACCGAGAACACCAATGTATATCTGCATGTGTAAGAGTCATCAACCGTTGTGTCCATCTCAAACCCCGCTCGTTCTTCAAAACTGATTGTGGAAGGTGCGAAATAAACCATCTTCCCAGGAGAGGAGTGCAGCACATAAGGACACCTCTTTTTCTCATGGTTCGAGTGTAACATGAGTGAAGGATGTCCCCTAGCAACGTAGGTATAGGATTCCTGGACATGAAGATCTGGACAGCACTGATATCTATAAGCTGATCTGGGTTAGGGAACAACACCAAACCATAGACAAGGAGGGCCACAACTTCTTCAAAAGCTTGTAAGTCAAGGGAGTTCCAACATTCCTGGGCCTTTTCAAACAAAAACCTGGCTAAGAACCCTTTGATGCCACTTCTAACCTCCCAATGTCCCTTGAGGTCAGATGATTGCAGGTGTAAGGCTTTAGCAATCTCTTCAAGCTTGGGTTCCTTTTCCGTACCGTTGTAGGGTAGTTCATCAAGGATAGGGATCTTCAGAAGCCGGGAGAACTCTTCCAATGTAGGCACCAGTTGATAATCCAGGAAAGTGAAACAATGATGCAGAGGGTCAAAGAACTGGAACAGGACCTTTATCATATCTTCCTCAATGTTGGTATTGACCAAGCTGATGAGTCTTCCATGTCTTTCACTGAATGAAGAGCTCTCGGGAATCCTGGATATAAGCTCCTTAAGCTGAGGAGGGATCCTTACAAGGCTGATTTGAATTGTCTTTCTGCGAACAGTTTCCATGTCCTACAAAACAAGAACAAAGATGAAGATTCGAACCCCTGAAATGGTTAGTCAATGCATATGATGCTGGATGATGTCATGATGCTATGATTAAACACACCACAAATATTTACAAAGGCAAACATGTAAGGCACACAAGTCACACAAGACAAGCCCTTAGAGTTTAGGCCAGCATGGGGTCTGGGTATTACCCTCTTGAAGTTGGTGGGCTCAACCCGTCCTATTAGAAGTAACCAGGTTCTAAGGGTCCCAATATCACTGGATTGCTTTCATTGTTCATCGTTTCGATTTAGCCACTGAACTGGCGACCGAAATATTCCAGGAAAGCAACCCTCAATTGAGTGTAGTATCGAGTATCAACCAACCTCGGACTGCACCAAAGTCAGTTATCTCACTACCCTAAAGAGGCCAAGATAGTTCAATTAAGGTTCCTAAGGTCAGTTGATGCTTCACGACACCACATGGAGGCCCCGTACTCTCCTTGACTGAACTCAAGGGTTACCGGTACACACCAAAGTGCCACATCAACGTAGCAGACTGTTTCAACCATGTCGGTATACCCCGCACAGTTCCCTCACAGCCTTGTTGCTACTTTCTAAGAAGGTATCCCCCAGATCCGGGTTAGGATCTATAGAACTCCCAAGACAGTCCCACAATTTAAAGCAAACAAGTCAAAGCAATTGAAAACACAGTGATCTTAGTCCTAAGGTACACCTCACTTTAAAGAGTAATTCCCCAGCAGAGTCGCCAGTTCTGTGATCGGTGGATCTGGAACTGACTGTTTAAAGCTGGTTCGCGAAATGTCGCGGAAGCAAGAGTCGCCACCGTCTTTTATTTTCTCCAAATGGAAAGGACAAAAGCACATAAAAATTCCTTATAGAGATTGCTCTCGGTTCGAGAGGTAGATTTATAGAAAGGGAAGGTGTTAGCACCCTTTCTATCCATGGTTATCCATGGGCTCTTAGATACTTGCTCATTTGTGTTTTCAAAATTGTTTGTTTGCTTTTCAACTGTGGGTTTAAAAAAAGTTTCGTTTAAAATTTCAGTTCGACTCTTGTATCAGTCCTCAAGAGTGTTTGAAAAGTTGTTTTTGAAAGCTTTTTGAAAGGTGTCGGTGTGAAAAGAAGTTTTTGATTTGTTTTGAATTAGAGCAAGTATCTACGAGTCATCTACCTACCCTAAGGAATTAGTCTGTGTAAGTGTCCTTAAGATAGTGCCATCCCACCATTGAGAGGTAGGTAGCACCACCGTCAGAGGTATTCGGGTCAATTCGAGGGTTCGGGACATTGTGGTCACCAGAGCAATAGGAAGACACCTTAGAAGCTACCCTCATGCCATGTTCATGGACATGAGGACTTACTAAAACATCCTCTACTCGACGACCACGTTTCTAGGGGCAAGGCAACAGTGAGGCGTACCCTAGGGGTGGTGTGTGATTTGTGTGTCATTTTCAGTTATGTTTATCTTGTCATGCATTGGTGATCTACGCTTTGTTTTTATTTTTGGCATTCATTCTTTCATGTGGTTATTAACAGTTAAAAGGTGCGGAAATATAAAAGTCCTACGCTATTACAAAGGCGCGGGTCTACATCGCCAAATTTATCCAAGACTCGATCTGAATAAAATAAAATGCGGAAAGTAAATACCCTAATTAATCTATTACAAGGCTTTGGGGCAAATACATGAAATTTAAAAAAGGGAAATAAAAGTAAATATGCGAAAAGAAATAAAAATCGAGAATGCGAGGGCGTTGGACCCTTTTAAAGAAATTACATCGAAATCGTAAATTAATTAAATTAAATAAAAGCAAGAACTTATTTTTTGGAGTTTTTGTATTTATGGAATTTAATGAGAAAATTAAATGGAATTAAAACCCTAATTCTAAACTATTTTTAATTTATTAAAAAAAATGTTTAAGTTTGACCTAGTTTTAACCTAATTATTTAATTACCAATTTATTTACAAAAATAATTAATTATTAAATATGGTAAAAGAAAAAAAAGAATAAAAGTATTGAAACCCTAATTTCTACATTTTTTAGTTTATTAAAAAAACATTAAAATTAAACCTAAGATTAAAACTAAATTAGTTAATAAAATTTATTTACAAAAAAAACTATTTATGAATTAAATATTAAAACATATTTTTATTTTGACTTTCTGATTTTTGTGTGTTTTTATATTATTTAAAATTAATTTAAAGGATTAAAAGAAAATAATTAAAACAAAATAAAAAAAGGAAAAGAAAAAAAATACAAACATAGGGGGGTTTGTTGGCCCTTTTGGAGGAATGTTTGAGCAATTTGGCCCACCATAGTCAGGCCTTTTTTGACTTCTTCTGAGCGCATGCGTTGACTAGCGTGTATCCTGGAACTCTTATCATGGCCCTTGGATTCATCTCCTGGGACATTTGGCAAGCTTTGGCGCTGAGGAATTTGGTGGACTTCTGGGCGTGTTGGACACCTAATCATATTATGAGAAAAAATAGAAGGAAATATGGGGGACCTGGGAATCGAACCCAGGTCCCAGTGCTTGAAGGACAACGCATCAACCAACCAGCCAGGCGCGTTTCTTTGTTCCTTTAGTGGGCAATAATCAATATGAGAGAGAAAGAAAAGGTTAGTGGGATAATAAAAAAAAAGGCGCCAGTTATTCAAACTGTCCAACCAGCATTCAACACGCCAGCGTCTTCCTCTTCCTTCTTCGCTTTTGCCTGAAAACATAGAGTAGATAGCGGGGGTTTTAAACCCCCACTAAGTGAAGAACACAAAAATAGCGATTAGGCCATACGCAAACATAAAAAGAGCGCGACTAGTGGGATTGAATCGTCCAGATGCACTGAGTTCAATGGTCCTGGTCTTGCTGCCTAATTTTTTCTTATGCAAGAAACCCCAATTTCACATCTCTGCAACCCTAACGAGCTCCCATGGTGGATTCGTGTACAGGGCACAAAAACTCAGTTAAATTATGCCAACAGATTTAGAACAACCATATTAGTATAAATCAACAAGAAAAATGCAAGGATGATGCGTATAAATTAAAACACGAATATGAAAAATGTCAAGAACAGGGCGGCCTCATTCTACCGATTCTTGAGGTTAGAGACTGTGGTTTTGATTCAGGAAGCTTCCTTGATATCTCAGGAATGTAATGGAATTGTTCTCTTGCCTTGAAACGCCCTCTAGCTGTGTTTTCAGTTTTGAACTTTTTGACAAAAAATGCAAAGTTGGTTTGAGGTCTGAGG
Organism: Vicia faba; assembly: GCA_948472305.1. Taxonomy (NCBI): domain Eukaryota; kingdom Viridiplantae; phylum Streptophyta; class Magnoliopsida; order Fabales; family Fabaceae; genus Vicia; species Vicia faba. Next base: position 1,670,590,557 of record OX451736.1, on the reverse strand, counting down.
CGCAGCTTCCAGGTCTTGAGCATTAGGGTTGTGTTTGTGTATGTATATGGAACGAATTAGGGTAGAAATCTCAACCAAAAAACCTTTGCATTCATGAATCAAATATTTGGTTTTTAATGTAATCTTTTCCAATCTTTTTCATGTCCTTTTGATGCCAATCATAGCCAAATCTTTCCATATTAGTGATGCATGAAATCTTGAGGTTTTATGGAGAGAATATGCTGCAAAAAGGGATTGGAAAACATGGTTTTCTATTTTTGTCATATTTTATTTTAATTAAATGAACTAATAATAATAATAATTCAAATAATTAATAAAAAATGATAAAATAACTCCCTTTAAAGTCAATGGGTCGTGCATAGCTTTTGGGTGATGATTCTTGGAAGAAATTGTGGCCCATTAGCAATTTTGAGGCATTTGAAGCAAAGTTGACTTTTCAAAATTCCCAAAAATTTCCCAACTTCCACAAGGCATATCTTGCTCAATTTTTAAGCTTTGATCATGTTATTGGACATTTTGGAAAGGTCTTGAAGTCCTCTAACCAATGCTTTTGGTCCCATGTCATTTTGATTTACCAATCTCAAGTTATGGTCTTTGACTTAAAGTGCCTTTTTGTTGACTTTTGAAAATGACCTATAATGTTGAGATTGATAACTTTTTGTGAGAGCATTTCTTGGACTTGAAGTGTGAAGATGAGTTGTATTAAATGTCATTCTCTTCAAAATGAGCTTTGGATGGAATTTTTCTGATAAACCATGTGGAAGTTATGCCTTGGTCAAGTTATAGTTGACTTTTTCAACTGTCCAAATATGGAAACTTTTGCATCTTGAGACTTTTTGAGCCATACCTTGAAAATCATGATCAAGAATTGATCAAATGATGTTTGTGGCTTCAAAATAAGATGTTGACCAAAAATTTGAACTTTTGACTGTCAAATGACCATTTTGCCCCTACAGTTGACAGTTGAGCAATTTAGGGTTTTTGACTGTGCAATTTTGTGCTGTGAGTCTTGAAACTTGGCATATGGATGCTTGACCATGTTTATAGGCATGTGGGACTTGATTGGACCCTTGGAAACTTCAACTTCTTTGCCAGAACCAAAACCCTAATTTTTGACTGTTAGGAGGCCCTTGAACTGTGCAACCTTTGGGAGACTTTGAAGCATGTTCTTTGCAAATCTTGAAGAATATGGGAGGGCAAATTTTGGGGTACAACACTATCCTTGTTATTATGGAGCATGGGACTTTTTTTCTTGGACTTAGGATTAGAAACCTTAGCCTGTCTTGGAGACCTTGTGATCTTATCTGATTATTTTGTCTGGAGTTCTTGAGGTTTACCTCAAGACATTCGGTTGCTTGTTTGTTTTTGTGTGCAGGTTTTTTGTGATTACACCCTTTGTTTGTAATATGGAATTCACTCGTATACAACCGTTACTCTGCCCAATTTTTATGAAGACTTAATACACTTGATGTTTGGTTCTCTCAAGAGGTATAGTATTTTTTTTGCTTGATTGGTTTCAATCCAAGGAATGGGAATTCTATCTTGGCTCATAATTTCAAGTGTTGGCTTCTGGTTGGTTAGATGATTCTTATCCCTAGCTTTTATCTTATGCTTTAGGATAGTCCCTCCTTCTCCTCCCATCTTCTTTAATTTCAAAAATCTTCATCCCCTTTTTTAAAAAAACTCTTCTTGTTTTTGAACTTGAACCACTTTCATAATAAACTTGGACTTATGTCCATGCATTCTCAAAACTTTTTTTATAAATAAACTCCAATCAACTTAATAATACCTTGACATTTTTTATGAGAAGACTAAAAGTCAATCAATCTCATTTCAAACCATTTTGCCACTTTGGCTTTTTATCTTTAAACTTTTCTCAAAAAAGGTTGAACTCTTGTCAATCCTTGTAGTGATGCAAACAACTATACTTCTACAATATGTAGTGAAGAGAGATATTTTCCACTTGGGTGTTGAGTGAGGCATTGTTGATTTTGAAATTCAAGCCATATCCTCCACTTTGAGATGATGCAAATTCTCCTTTCTCATGATTGTGGGTAGTAGGTATGTTTTCCACACGGATAATGACGATGATGTTTTATCTCATAAAATTAACCAATGCATTTGTGTTTTAATTTTTTAAAAGAGGAACTATGTATTAACCAACGGTGACGATTTTGATTTTGATTTGTATAAAGTTTAGTCAATCCAATGGCTTAGTCTTGAACATTTCTACCGCTACAGTATCACCCAATAACCAAGTAAAACAGAAAATATTTAAAAAAATTCTTCAGCGGTAACCGGTTATTGTAGGGCTGTAACCGGTTACACAGACACGACAACGTATATATTTTTCAAATCTGCATGGTTGTAACCGGTTACCTAAAAGCTGTAACCGGTTACCACTAAACCAATAATTTATTTATTTTTTGCGAAGCCATGTAACCGGTTACTGTAACCGGTTACCACTGAGTGAAAGTGATAAAAACTTATTTTCTAAGTAATGGAAATGCAATATTTTACTCTTAAATGATCATGATACTTATGTAAAATGTTTAGAGTATATTTTCAGCACTGTATCATCTTTAAAAAAACCTTAATTTAAAACTTGTACCTAACTTGTTGATGAATGTTCATAAATCTTCATCTTGAAAGTTGGTTGAACACTTGTATAAGACTTTATAGAATGATCTTGAAATATTATATGATCTTGGACATCTTCTTTTCCACAGCATTGATATTTCTTTGAATTTATGTATGGTGGTATTCATCAAAACACTTTTATTGGAGTGCATGCAATCACATTCTGTTTGTATGTTTAATGGTGTATAATTTTCTAATGGTTAAAACTTAAAAGTCTTAGGCTTCCCTCCACTTTTCTCCTTTGTATCTCGGGCTCCCCTCCAATTCAATCGTTTGTATCTCGGGATATCTTTGGAGCATTACTTTATCCTTTTACCAAACACCCACTCTTTCCATAATTTCCTTCATAGAAGCCTTCAGCTTCTAGGAGAGGGAATTATTGAAGTCCCCGACCTTTAGGTCATTCAGGGAGGCTACGACAAATATCTTTTGGTTTAAATTGATGAACTTTATAGCCTACTCTTTAAATCTCGTCAAATATTCTTGCAAGGACTTAGAATGATATAGTCTCTTGTTAAATAAGCTTTCTGTAGAAACCTTTTGAGGTTTCTTGGTGGAAAATTGATGAATCATATTCCTTGTGAGGTCCTAATTGTTTGGATTCAAGTCCCACGTCAACTGGGAATGTAGGAAATATTAAGTTTATAAGAGAAGTGACCTATACTCCCATCACCTTAAAGTTTTGGGTAGATATGTGTCGTTAAAGGTCTCTTGGACCCCAAACATTTGGCCCATTGACACTTCTGGGCCTCGCTCCCGGACTCCCTAACAAGTTTCTAATCAATGCGGAACTTATATCTCACATTTGATTAACACTTCCAACTAACACTTGTTTTTCTCAAAACTCCCCCTCAAGTGTGAGTCTATCCACAAACACTTGTGAGGGAGTGTTAATAAAAACAAGTGTAAGTTAGAAGTGTTAAGAATCAAGTGTAAGGTAGAAGTCCTACATTAATTAGATACTTGTTGGGGAGTCCGGGGAGTGAGACCCAGAAGTTTCAATGGGCTAAACATTCAAGGTCCAAGAGACCTTCATGCAACATATCCATCCAAAACCTTAAAGAAATGGAGTTCTCTCACTTATAAAGTGTTCAACCTCCACTTTTCTACTTAGTATGGGACTTCCAACTCACACTTGTGCATAATAATCTTTGTTTCAAGTGTGATTACATCCAATATGCTCCTCTTAAAGTCAAAGTTCTTTTATCCATATACACTTGTATTGTCGTCTAGGAACTACAACGAGACATGTTGCCTGACCACCACCTTGTTAAGAAGACTTTTGATACAAGGAGCATGTCCCTTAATTGAAACATCTGCTTTGATACCACTTTTGGGTCATCACGAGGAGCATTCCCATTGAGTCCAGAGAAACACACAAGTGAGAGAGACATCATTTATTCATCCAAAACCTTAAGGTGATATATGTATGAGTTATCTCACTTATAAAGTTCTCAACCTCCTATTTTCCAAGAAATGTGGGACTAACAACTCACACTTATGCATAACAATCTCCCCCTCAAGTGTGAGTTATACATAATGCTCTCTCTTAGGCAGAAGCTATTTCATCCATATACTTTTGTACCATTGTTTGGGAACTACAATAGGATATGATGCCTGACCACCATCTTGTCAGGAAGATGTTAAATACAAGGAGTCAGTCCTTTAATTAAATCATCAGCTCGGATACCACTTGTTGAGGAGTCCAGGGAGTGAGGAACGAAAGTGTCAATTGGTCAAATGGTTGGGGTCCAATAGACCTTGACACGACATATCTACCAAAAATCTTAAAGTTTTGGGTGAATATGTGGTGTATCTCACTTTTGTATTGCTCTTGACCTAATGTGGATCCTCGATTAATGACCCAACATCGATTAGGAATGGAGGAAATGTTAGGTTTATAAGAGAGGTGACCCATACCTCCGTCGTCTTAAGGTTTTTGGTGGGTATGTTTTGTCAAGGTCTCTTGGACCATGAACATTTGGCTCGTTGAAACTTTCGGGCCTTGCTCCCCAGACTCCTCAACACTAATAACTTCATACAGAGAAAATAGGGGATTCATAAATCATTGAAGGGTCTCCTATTTGAAAGTCCCATCAAGGAGCTTACACTTAAGCGAATTTGTCACGCCAATAATCACCTTTTGAGTATTGATAGTGGTGATGTATTCACGGAGATCGCTCTTGCCTTCAAATATTGTTAGAGATGGTAGTTTGAAATTGTCTGGGACAAGGGGTCCCTGATCTCGGTGGAAAGAGGTTTTGGGGATCTATGGATTTTTCATGTTTGTAAATAATTAGTTGTGATTGTCGCTATTGTAGGTCATGAACATTGCCGTGTAATGTTTCATTTTGATGACGCAACTCCTCCATAGAAGCTAGCATCTTCGATATGGAAGTTCGATTGTTAGTGGTACTATTAGTAGTAGCCCTTACCATTGTGAGATGAAATCGAGACTGATGTTGAAACTAATATGTGTATGGCCATGTCGGTTTTACAGGGACCTACAGTGAGCATAAAATGTATTTAAAAAATAATACACCTTTGCAACTCTCCTGGTGAGAAGTCAATAAAGTCTGTTGTATTTGATTTGTGAATTGTTTGTCTCTCTTCATTCTTTTTGTGTATATAAAAATGTCTTAATAGCCTGCATGATTATGGTTGTTTAATGGTCATTGAATGACATTGTCTCCTTGTATGAGTCTGATTATTATTGTTATGGATTGTATTTTTTTTTAGATGTTTAAGTCTTCTTAATAGAGTAGTTATCCAAATCAGCATCGCATCTGAGCTGAACTGGTCTCCAAGTTTAGAGTCGTGTCCACCTCTCGAAACCAACGAGTGCAATTTTGTCTCCAATTTTTACCCTACAATCTTATTTGCAGTCACTTCAAGCCCGCCCATCATTTGTTGGATGCTCTCCAAGACATTAGTAAGACTCTCGTTTGGAGGGTCGGTCTTAATCTAAGTGAAATTGTGTAAAAATAAATACACTGATACATATACTTATGAGTTGCTTTTAAGCAAACAAAAATTTCCATAAATTTCTTTCACTACATTTTAAAACACTTCGAAAGTATAGAGTGTCACCCATTTATATATATTTTGTTATCATAAAAAAAGTGTCACATTATAAATTGGAATACTAATTATACCATTTAGTGATAATCTATTTTTTAAACAAAGATACACAACCAAATTAACAGCAAACGCAGAAATTAACAAGATAAAGGAAGGGAAAATGAAGTAAAGAACAAACAAATAAATGGATAGTGTTTCAGTTTAGTTGTAGCTAACAGATTAGTGGCTAGTTTTAGGATACACTACTAGACACTAATAAAAGGAAATCTACATAAACTCCAAAGACATCCTTGTTAGTTACCTTAAATAAAGACAATTTTTTAGATCTAAGAGAATCTGTGAAATTTAGAATATGATCTTATAGTTGGCTGTTGTAATAACTAGTAGACACGCATGCACACTCGCATCCACTTATACCCTAGACACAAGCATCGCAATACAAACTCTTGTTTTGGATAATGTTATTATTGAACGAGAAATTTTTGAAACTTCTGCAATTAGATTAATATTCTTCCTCATTGTCTCATATGGGTTGTGTCTAGCCGATTAAAAAGAAGATAAAAATACAATATATATATATATTACTATTTTTATAAAAAAATTATAACAAATGTATAATTTCATCTTGCATATATGCAAATGCTCTTATTTTCACTCTTTAAACTAATAAGAAACTCGTGTTATTGTACGGATTCTGTCTGAATTCAAATTACATGTCTATCAAACCATCATTTATAAAATTTGAATTCATTCTTCAATCAATTAACCTATTATAAATAATAAAATTATTTATCTAAAATATATTTTAAAAAATAAATGGCATATAATTTAATTACAATTTTCACATCTAAACATTTTTAAAATTTATCTTTACAATATAAAAATTTCAAAAATAAATATCTATCATACAGAAAAAAATCCCTTTATATTTGGACGGTTCGTTTTATTATTACTATTATTAATTGAGAAATTAAATTTTCTAATTTTAAGGGGGAAGATTAAGCGGCTGAAAAGTGAACCAGAAGTTCATATACAATTTAAAATAAATTTTCATATTGATCCTCGTATAAACGAATATGAACCAGAAGTTAAATATATTTCTCATTTGTAAAGTTTATAAAACTTATTATCATTTGCTAATACTCCAATTAAAATAAGTTCTCTTGTTGTATAATCTAATATTGCAAATTAGTTGAAACCACACATGAAGCGTGGCAGATAAGTTGGTTCTAATTTTAAAAGTCCTCTATAAGAAAAGAAGATAAAATTAAAGATGACCGAAGTGAGGATATGTAAACTCTAAAGATTACTTTGACATACTTTATTTTTAGTCCCAAAAGAACTAACTTGGTATCGAAAATTTATAATAATAAAGAGATTTCGATAAATTATTTCAGGGAACCAAAATAAAATCAATATTAATAATGTCTTCGGATAAAATGTAGTGCTAAACATGATAAATGATTACGAGGATCATGAGTCAAAGTCTATTAAAAATTATAGACAAAGTGAGAATTTTCCAAAATAAATATATTCAATTGAAGAAGAATTAAACTCACCTTACAAGCGACTCGACTTTGGACTTGTAGTCCGAACACCTCAAGATGTGAAATCAATGAGATATAAATAAATTTTTATGAAAAAGAAAAATAAGAATGGTATAAAGTTTGATTTGTTGTTCAATTATTTTCACAAAGACCTAACATTTATTTTGATGAAAGATATCCATATGTAGTGGTTGTGATTAAATTTTCAATATTTGATTAGCCATGTAGCACATGAAGGGCTTAATATAGACATGATGAATATTGTGACATCTTATTTATACGGCTCACTTGATAGTGACATTTACATGAAACTCCCTAAAGGGTGTTTAATATATCAGAGACACATAATTTTGGATCTGAAGAAAGCAACTCTATAAAATTGAACAAGTTTCTTTATGAGCTAAAATAATATGGGTACATGTGGTATAATCGTCTTAGTAAAGATTTGCTAAGGGATATATATACAAATAACTCCAAATGTCCTTGTATTTTTATGAAAATATCTGGAAAAGAATTTGATATAATATATATCCATGTGGATGACATAAATATTATTGGAACTCCCGGAGAGTTTTCAAAAGTTATAAATTGTTTAAATAAATGGTTTGATGTGAAGGACTTCGAAAAGACAAAGTTATTACAAGGTCAACATTTAGACAATAGAATTTGCATACACCAAGAATTTTATATAGAAAAAATTTTAAAACGTTTTTATATGAAAAAATCTCGTATATAGCAAAAATGTTAAAATATTCCTATGTGGACAAATCTCGTATGTTGTCTACCTCTATGATGGTAGATAATTGGATGTGTAAAAGATTCTTTTAGACCTCGACAAAGAATATGAAAAATTAATTGGTCCTGAAGTACCATATTTCAGTGTAATTCAAGCACTGATCTATGTTGCTAATTATACACACCATGATGTATCAAGTAATATTACTCTATTAACAAGATATACTTCTTCGCCTACATGAAGGCATTAGAACTAAGTCAAAATATACTTTGTTATTTTAGGGGTAAATGGACATGAGTTTGTTTTATTCGTATCTGTTGTACCCTAAAATTTTCCCTCCCATTCCTCAAGGATTCTCTCACAAGATCTTCTACGACGTCAAGTTTGCAGCACTGATGCATCAATTTAGGCTTGGAATTGGCACAAGGGCAAAATGGTTAATTGCATACCAGAAAGTCAAACTTTGACTTTTTGGTCAACATTACATTCCAAAGATCAAATTTCATCAAGACACTCAAGAATATCAAGCTTAATCATCAAAAAGTCAAGAAAGTCAAAAGTCAACTTGAAAAGTCAAGATTTCCAAGACTTAGAAATTTTCTAAGTGTTTTTATACATGATAATTTCATCACTTCATGTCATTCTTTCACCAAGATGTAAAATGATTCAAAAGAAGCTTTCAACATGAAAGTTGTAGATCTCCATGATATCTACAACATTGCTTTACACAACTTCTCCTAAATATGATTGGATCTCAAGTTATAAATCCATGAAGTCTTGGTCATAAAACTAAAGCACTTAGTGAATTTTCAGCAATTTTTAATCAGGTTTTTGTCCCAACTTCTTGGCCAATTTTCATCAGGTTCCAGCTTGATTTAACAAAATTAAAAAACATGAAAGTTGTAGGGGAGGTTCCAATCTTTCCAAAAAGTACAAGAACTCATTGATATCATTCTTGAGCTGAGAGGATCGAAGAGATGAAGTTAGGGTTTCATTCTTGAATTACAAAGCAGAATTTGTGATGAACACTTGACTAAAATTCCAACCAAAGCTACAAGATCTCTCTTTTCAGGCTATGTTCTCTCTAAATCTATGCATAATCAAGCAATTACACAAACCCTAAGTGTATTACGCAAGCATTTGAAGCTTTGTCCAAGTCTTGATACCACTTATGGTTAGAAATACAAAAGCAACATTTCCATTTGCATAAAACTTCACTTTTCCAACCACTCTCTTCTTTAAAAGCTTGAAATTTGTTCCAAAGATCACAGAAAAATCTCTCAACATCAGAAGAAATTCACAAGACCTACAAAGCATGGCTAAGTTCCTTAATTCACTCCTTTCTTCATCATGAAGCAACTTGTCTTTATGAATTTGAAAAAAGGCATAACATGTGATTTTTTAAAGTCTAAGTTTTTCAAGTCTCAAACCTTCTCTATAAATAGAAGAAGCATTTGCAAGACAAAGGAGGTTAGAAAAAATAGAGAGAAAAGCCAGAAGTTTTATTGGTAAACCCTCAAAATCTCATATTCACAAAAGCCATAACAGTCCACAAAACTTTCACTCTTGAGTTTTAAAGTCCAAACCTTTGAACCTCTCATACCTTGCAAACTCTGTCCAACCATCTAAACACTCCACATAAATCATATAGAAGTTGTTCAAACACAAGAAAAACTTCTGTAACATCACTATCATCACTTCCCAAGCTCAACAACAGCCCATACAGCAGCTCAAACTCAAATCACAAATTTCAGTTTCAAGGTAAGTTTTCTTGATTTTGAACTCTTCATACAAGCATCATTAATGGTTCATTTGTGAAGATAAAATGTAGATATCATTGCCTTAAAGCTAACCATATGCTTTCTTTTTCATTTTCACTAACCATGTGTTGAGAATTGACTTTTACATGTAGCAAAACAGTGATAAAAACAAAAAATAGTAGTTATGCGTCGACATGAAATGCTATGAGTCGACACATATTATGTCCAAAACAGGTTATGAGCCGATGCAAACTATTATGCATCGATACAAAATGTTGCATGAGTCGATACGAAATGCAAATGCGTCGACTCATACTGAGTTAATTTTTATTTTTCAACAGCAAGGAAGTTTTCGTATCAATACATAATGGCATGCGTCAATACATAAATTGTTTTCGTATCAATACATAATGGCATGCGCCAATACATAAACTATTTTCGTATCAATACATAATGACACGCGTCAATACATAAAATTTTCGTATCAATACATAAGTATATGTGTCAATACATTAAAAAAAATTCAAAAAAACAATTTTCTTATTTATTTATTTATTTTTGTATATTATTTATTCATTCAATATGGTTGTAATAGTAAATTAGGATTTATTTGCTTTCATTCCCCCATTTGTAAATTTGTATCCCTATCCCCCAAATGATGTAATAGCGTAGGATTTTAATTTCCGCAACTTATCGCTTTAATATAATTGTTAGTAATTAGGGTGTGTATGGCAAGATAAAATCATCAAGTAGAAAACTCTATTACAAGACAAAACAAGCATGAAAATCAATACACTTGCACATAAGCACCCCTAAGGTAAAATCCATTTGGTTGCCTTATAAATGACTATATTACGCATGTGAGGTATCTTAGCAAAAACAAACAAAAATACAAGATCATAGTCCTTCGATGACGCTATCTAAGTTGTCTTTCAAAATGATCTTAGTACCTAAAGAAAAATGCTAAAATACCTTGCAACATTGCTAATCATGGTTATACGATGACCCACGCCCATCCCGTTTACATCCAAAGATAGGGTTACTTACCAAATCAATGATAAGATAACAATGTCAAAGGAAAGAAGCAATAAACATGAAAGACTTTTGAGTAGGTAGAATGCTCCTAGTTACTTGCTCCATTTCAAAATAAAACATCTTTGATATTTTTAAAACAAACACCTACACTTTCAAAACATTTTACAAAATTTGAAAACATTTTCAAAAGACCGACACTTTGTATACATTCTTACGAATGAGAATTATTACAAAGTTTGCCTAAACAATTGCCTCTTTTCAAAATACTTTCAAAAACCACACAAAGCACATTTTCAAACAAAAGCAAGTGATCTAGCAAGTAACTAAGAGCCCATGGAAAACCATGGATGAAAAAGATGCTAATACCTTCCCTTTTCATAATCTATCCCCCGAACTCAAGAAACAATCTCAAAGGTCTTTCCTGTGTTTTTTTACCTTTCCTTTTGGATAAAAGAAAAGTCGGTGGCGACTCTTGCTAACCGCAACATTTGCGATCAAACGCAAAACACCCAAGTCAGTTCTCTCACCGTATCACAGTATTCAAATTAGAATTATCAGGTTATGCATAAACATAATACTTTCCAGATTCTCATAATGGTAGATCATACAAATTATTTGTTTACTTATGGTGGTACAATTATTTCATAGAGACCATTAAATCAAACCATAACAACAACTTCGTATAATCATGAAAAAAATTTAGCCTTACATGAGGCAAGTCGAGAATGTGTTTCATTGAGAATCCAAATTCAACACACACAAAAGACTTATGATTTAACTTTTAGAAAGAAATACAACAACCATATATGAAGCTAATACTGCATGCATTGCTCAACTGAAAGATAGTTACATTAAAGGAGATCAGACAAAACACATTTCTCTAAAGTTATTTTTTACTCATGATCTTCAGCAAAGTGGTGATTTAAGCTCCAACAAACTCGTTCATCTAGCAGGCCTTTTAGTGCAAAAGATTGGTTTTCATCGTCGAATAAATGATCGTTCAGATGAGGGGGGAAATGAATTTGTTTAGCTGAGGGGGAGAAATGAATTTTTCTTAAAAGGATGTTGTACTCATTTTTCTTCACTAGATTTTTTCCCCACTAAGTTTTTACTAGTAAGCTTTTAACGAGGCATATCTGAAACAAGCATCAAAGGGATACTGTTGAATAATGGATGATTGTCTCCCTATATTTTTCTTTCTTATTTGTAATAATCTATATTGATTAGTAGCGAGATGGTTCTCTCACAAAGAATTTTGTACTCTTTTCCTTCACTAGAATTTTTTCATTGAGTTTTTTCTAGTAAGGTTTTAACGAGACATATTCTTTATGGACATCCAAGGAGGAGTGTTATAAATAGAATGATTATAAATGCCCATCAATTAAGAGATTTTAATTGATTTTCTATTTATTATATATTTCCTATAAATATGACTCATATTGTACTTGAAATCGACACTAATAATGAGAATAATACAATCTTATTTTCTCTCTTCTCTTTCTTTACTTTGTCTCTACTCTTTATTATTTTGATTCTTATTAATTTCATAACAAATAGGATTTTGTTAAAAAGATTTTACAATTTTGTCAAAAATGAATTTTGTAGTGAATATATATATATATATATATATATATATATATATATATATATATATATATATATATATATATATATATATATATATATATATATATATATATATATATATATATATATATATATATATATATATATATGTGTGTGTGTGTGTGTGTGTGTGTGTGTGTGTGTGTGTGTGTGTGTGTGTGTGTGTGTGTGTGTGTGTGTGTGTGTGTGTGCGTGTGTGTGTGCGTGTGTGTGTGTAGTGTATTAATAATTTAAAAAAAAATTATTAGATTAAAATTTTTAATTTAATTAAAAAATAAAATATATAAATGGAAGGGTAGTTTTTCATAGCAGTATATCCTATAGATACACTTCACATCTACCTGTTAGTCTAGGGATGTCAATTTGCATCTGTTAACGGGGATCCCTGTGGGATTATCTGTTCGGAGCACTGAAGTTGAGGATTTTTTCTCCCGCGGGATGGGAATGGAGGGAAAAGTTCCCCCGATGACACTTTGGGACTGGGATTGGGAAAGTACCCTTTGCCCCGTGGATTCCCCGACTTCGACCATATTATTTAACTTTTATATTTTATATATTATATAATATATAATATATAATTATATAATCTTACTTAAAAATGTTAATGTATTAGAAAATGAAGAGTCATTAGTGGATCATTTTATTTTTATGTTTTATTGTATAATGTATTGTTTTACTATCCAAGTATCGAACCCTAGGATGGGTGGGGTAGCTCAGTTGGCAATTGCTAGTTCGGTTAAGGGGTTGTTGGTCCAGGGTTTAAGTACTGACAGCGGCATTTGTTTGTATTTTCTTTCAAAAATGTAAATAGGTTGTTGATATTTATAAATCAACAACTTTTTTAAAAAAAAGTATCCAACCCTAGAAAAGTGAACCCAATACATAGAATGTACATACCATATCTTCCTTTCTTTTCTCAATCATCTTTATCTCCTCCATTCATCATCACATATGTTCTCATCATCATCTCTTATGTTCTCATCATCATCATACAACCACTCTTCTTTATTCATTGTGCTTATGATAATTACTCTTCAACTTTACTTTACTTCCATTATTAATATGTTTTTCATTTAATTAATAAATTAGTAGTCATGGATTTACCATACTCACACATAATGAACCACTTGTGCTAGACAACTGCGTTACTATGGTAGTAAATTAGCGGGAGCATGGTAGCAACAAGTTATGTTAATTTTAATTATTTTTTATATAAAAATATTAGCAACTACAAGTGATTTTGTTTTTTTAGTTATTGATGCAAGACGTATTTATATTTTTTTAAAAAGAAAGATGCTAAATATATGTGTTTTTTAAAAAAAGAAACAATAACGAAATACTAGTGTCATAGTTTTGATCGAAAAGTATAGAAGTTTTCTTAAGATTCCATCTCTATGGTGATATGTGGGGATGGGGATGGGGGAAAATATTCCCTCGTGGCGGGGATTGAGGACGGAGATGGAGAATAAATTTAGGGGTGGGGCGGGGAGTAGGGAAGCACCATCTGAATATTACCTGCCCCGTTGACATCCCTATGTCAGTCTATGCCTTCAAGAACCTTCATTACGATAAACAGTCTATAACTGTTATCCCATAAATTTGCTTCACATCTATTCATCGATATGCTCCTCCAAAAACATTCATTACAATATATTGTTGGTTACAAACTGATTTATTAGATAGAGTTTAAAATATACTCGTGTACTCGTAGGGATCAATTTATTTGATACATATAAAAAGTATTTATAAGTAATATTAGGCAAAAAAATAGTTGTTGTATAACCCTTTCAATAATGAACATTAGAAAATATTTAGAAGCTAGTTTTTTTGTCTCAAACTCAATCAACATAATCTGCAAGCCGTTAAATGCAAACACGACTTGGATAAAGCCACTAGAAGTTGCACAAAACATCAACACTCAATTATCTTGGTACGTTTTACAAATAGGTCCATGTTGAGTTGCTCAACCTTGACTTAACTAATGGATGAACTGAAAGTTAAGAATAACAAAAACAAAAATAGAAGAGAGAAATTTAAACATGATATCTAGTACATAGTTAGTAACACATTCAGCTAAAAATTGAAAACCGCAACTATATTTAACAGAAATCAGAATACACAAAAGACCTAAACTCAAATGATTCAAAGAAATATGTTGTCTGATGTACATCAATATAACAAAGTTTTAAACTCAAAATGTCCAAAAAATAGTTGTTTCATGTACATCGTTCGAACAACTAAACTCAAAAGATCCAAAAATATGTTATTTCATGTCCATCAATTGAATATTCAACATGGTTTTCATGGCACAACCTGCATCATATATGAGTTTCTCCCATTTTTTCTTTGTTCTTTCTTTACCAAGAAACATTGTAAGAATCAGCAAATCGTACTCCAATTACAACTCAATTAATCCATGATCATCAATATTTTCATCAATTGATATGTCAATGATAATCACTTTCCATCTTTCCATTTGTGTGAAATCGCTTCTTTACTGTTCTTAAATATCTAAGGACAATAAAAATGAAATCCATTTATGGTCTCCACTTGGCTTACAATCAATACAATTTTGCAAGTAGCCTACTGCAGTTGCTCAAGACACATTAGCATGAATAATTCTGCAAGAAAGCGGCTACTGCATTAACAATTGATTCAAAATGAAGCCTCTTGCTAACATCATAGATATTATCTTGGCAATCTATACTTAAACTTTTAGTTTCTTAAATTTTTTTCATCATAAAATGTTTCACCAATGATATGTTAATTCTAAATTATTATATTCTAGTTCATTCCGCACGTCAATATCTGTGCAAAAAATACTAACAAAAGTGGCATTGAAACCACTACTTGTTCACTCAACTTTTAAATATTTGCAGTACAGTGATCAATGACATCAACTTTAGTCCCCAAGAGACACATCATACCTGTCTATTTATATAGTAAGAAATCAAACTAAGAAATATTATATGATTATTCTTACAATGAGCGAAAAGCAAAAAGAGAGTCTCTTTCACACAAATTAGGAAAAGTTGATTAATAGTAAATCATGAAGAGAAAGCTACCTGAGTAGTTGGTCTCTTTGAAGGGTATCTTTCATATTTGTTATGATAGTAAACATACCAGTTTTGCAATTTCTTCTTATGTTCAACTATTGATGCAAGCATGTTTGCATTATAAAAAACATATCAATAATTCAGAAGAATTAATCACATGTTAGACCACAAGAAGTCACAAAACTAGTGCTAGTTCGAGATTCAGAAGAAAACAACTAATCAGTATAATGCTTGATCTCGTTTGTTAATTTGAAATCAGACGGTTGAGATTGAAATCTACATGATGCAGATAGTGCACCAAATTCAAATCTAAACGCTAAGATATGTGACATTAAATCCAATATAAATAGCAGTCTAGTTTAAGAAGCCTTGCCTGAATGTAGTCTTATAAATTTCTACCTCTGTCTATATCTTAAAATCAAGTTTGAAAGTATATTGAAATGACAAAGAAGTAATATTCATTAACCAAGAGAAAATAGATAAGATTTCCCTTTTCTTGTCTAATTGTCCGGATATTTTCACAAATAGTAAATAATAATGAATTAATGATTATTTTAATTTTAATAATTTAAATCTTGTCTTTTCAGTATATCCAAAAAAAAAACTTGCCTTTTCAAAATTATTAAATATTATACATCGAATTTCAATAATCCATTTGACATTAAATATGTGTATTTAGTCTAAAGTTAAAATTAAACACATTTATCTTTTTATATTAAAAAAGTCAAAGTATGAAATATTGTCCTATCATGTTTATACAAATTTAAATATATATAAATTAGATATATTAATTATTAAAAAATTAAATTTATTTATAATAGTGATACTATTCATAATTATTAATAAGAATAGATTTTTAATTTTTTTTACATTTTTTTATTATTAAAACACCACTGTTATTAATCATCGAACACTACTCCAACAACTATTATAGTCACTATTATAACTATTAACAACGAACATTGTCCAATGTTAATCACCATCGATTCTCATTTCAACCACCATTATGACCACAACAACCAACACTAACCGATGCCAACATTATCGATTCTCATTCTAACCACCACTTCGATCACTATTTTAATCATGGTAGATCATTAATCAAACTATCTCTCGCTACCATTGATGATCACTCTAACCATATTATATTTATATCACCACAAATCATCAATATGACGATTATCAATAGCCATTTCTACATTCATCGTTGATTAACACTAATTTTATCAGTATCGTAAAGATCTTGCTAACGAGTTACACATTAATTTTTTTGCTCTTCTTTTAATATTGAAAGGGTCTTTAAGAATTTCAAATAAAAAAAATATTTTATAAAAAAGTTGATTATTTTAATTTTCAACGCATTAAATTCACATATTTTTAAAGTTTTTTTATTAAATAGTATAGCGGCTGAAGTTTACATAATTAAGGTTTTTTCTATAATTTTAAAACTCA
Organism: Vicia faba; assembly: GCA_948472305.1. NCBI lineage: Eukaryota > Viridiplantae > Streptophyta > Magnoliopsida > Fabales > Fabaceae > Vicia > Vicia faba. The sequence continues at coordinate 1,670,573,624 of OX451736.1, read as the reverse complement.
ATTGCTAATTGTCGAGGAATATCAACTTTAAAGATGTAGTTTCGAATCCATGACATCTTACTCGTTCACATTTAAAATGTGAATTTCAACTATTAAACTATTTAAAAATAAACTCAAAACATAAATTAATTTTTGTTTTTTAATTAAATAATTTAATTTATTCAATAAATTGACATAATTATAATTGAAAAAAATAATATTAATATGTAGTCATTATTTATTATTTATTTATGACAATGACCAAATACATTACCTCAACTCACACTAAAGCTACCAACTAAGCTATAATCTAGTACTATTATTTATGAGTCTTAAAAGGGTTAGAAAAAACTGTCCAATGAAGACAAAGCAAACCCTCCTAAACTATAGTAATATTTGCTTTGGATACTAACTCGTCATCAAATGTTTCACTTCTACTCAAACTCCTTTTCTATTTGTTCACTGTTTTCCCTATTTCCTTTCTTCACCTAACCTTTCTCTCTTTTTTTTCTCCCTCTTTACCAATTACCACCTTTTTGCGGCAATTTTGGGTTTTCTTTCTTGGAAATTTTTGTCATCAATATCATAGGTTACAAAGTTTCAGTTTTTTTTTCCTTTTTCTTATAAAAATTGAAACTTTTTATTATTATATGAGATTGTGTCTCAAATAAGGAACTGGGTCATTGAGATGTATCATTTAATCACATTTTTCATCTTCTGTAATTAAAAAAAAGAAGATTTTTCCCCTTAATTCTTGGTGGGGTTTGAACAATTGCATGTATTTGTTGTTAGGAGTTAGTTTAAGGTTTGAGAGTTTAACAAATTTTCAATGGGTTTAGATGAGAGAAAAGACAGAGTTGGGGTATTGGATTCGGTTCATGAAGTGGTTGCACTTGATGGGAGCAACAATTTGGTTGTGGGGGATAGAGATTGTGTTAATGGAGCATTTGGAACTTCAAGAGAAGTGGGTATGAATTCAGGATCCAGTAAGGAGGAGGCTGAGGAAGTTAAGGTTCATGAAAAGTGTGATGAAGAAAATAATCGTGCCGAATTGCCAGTGGTTGATCAAGAAACTAGTTATAATTTAAGCAATTTGGTTAATCAGGAAGTGGTTGAGACAGTGGTTGTTGTAGTAGAGTCTGTTCATGTTCAGCCTGTTCAGACTGAGTATGTTAATGGAGAGGATAGGAAATTGGAAGCAAAAGCTGATGAATCAGGGCTTAGTTTGGTTTCCATGAAAACCCCGAAAGGGGTGTCTGAAATCGATAAAGATTCGTGCGTGATTGATATGAAGTGCAGTAGCCATAAAGGGTTTTCTGAGAATTCACAATGTGAGAGGATTTGTAGGATTTGTCATCTGGCTTTTGGGCCGGCATCAGATGCAGCTATTGTTGGAAATGCGAGTGCTACAAGCGGAGATTTTGTTCAACTTGGTTGCGCGTGTAAAGATGAACTTGGCATTGCACATGTTTATTGTGCTGAAGTGTGGTTCAAGCTCAAGGGAAACAGGTATATATTTCTGGCCAAATTTCAGTTTGATTTCAATTTATAGATCAATTATGAAAGTTTTGCATCTAGCAAATTATTGCATTTAATTGTCATGTTCATGTTTGTTGATATTATTCGAAACCATGCTCTTGTGGTTGTCTTGGCAAAAATTCTTTTGGATTATATGGTTGTCAATATCATCAAATAGATTATTCATTAGCTACCTTTCGTTTTTTTTAACAACGGATTATGCGAAATATGTGGTGAGACTGCGAAAAATGTTTCGGGTGTTACTAATAACGGAGTTATGGAAGAGTGGAATGATAGAAGATTCCTGGACAGCGGCAGTAACTCATCGCGCAGGTTTGTTGGATGCTGGCGAGCACAGCCGTTTTGTAATTTCTTGATGGCGTGCCTGGTAATAGCTTTCATTATGCCATGGTTTTTTCATGTAAACATGTTCTAGCTCGGGAATCAAACAATTATAGTTCTTCCTTCTTCGATTATTTATACCTAGTAATAAATATAGCAAGTGAATGAGTGGTGACACATCATCAAATTTTAGTGTCTTCCCGGAAGATGTGGAGTTTGCTGCTTGAATATAGAGTTACCGGCTTGACAAGTGATTACCAAATTGTTTCCTTCCATTATTTGGAGTATGTATATGTTGGTCTGAAGTAAATATTGATAAATCTGTTTTCTATTTTTTTGAAAAACCAAACAAAATAATATATTTGAAATTTGGTGCAGATAGATCTTACGGTGTAAGTATTAAGCAGGTATAATTGTTTGTTCATCATTTACTGACATGCTACAATTCATAGAGAACTCTTGTGTGGTGTTCATCAGAAGTGTCTGTCTATATTTCCTTCTTTCTTATGTTGGCATTTGCCATATTTTCGTATTTACAACGCAAAGAGTTTATATGTGTGTATTCGGCTCGACCTCTAAATATAGTTTAATTTGAATTATTCTCAAGTTTAAGAAAAGTTGATTCACCAAGCATTCGTTTGGTTTAGCGGGGTTGACTTTTACAGAACTGCGATGAATTTTCACGTTATGACAGAAGCTTAGTCCCTGTTTGCTTGTGCATTTCCAAACAAAAAAAACGCACGTTGAAATAGTCTTGATATGTAGCACCGACACCTCTAAAAAAGACGTGTATGTCATTATCGGGCACCAATACTTGATTACGTTCAATTTATTATTTTTTCTAATTATTAACGGTTCTGTCAACAACATGCTATAAGTTATATTTGATATTGTGAAATTGAAGAAAGTAAAAAAAGTTTTAAAAAAAACTTGAAGAGAATTATAGTTACTTATAGTTTGTTTCAAAGTTATTTTATATTACAACCTGATTCAAAGACCATTGAGAAGTAAAGGGACAAAGGAAAGTTCAGAATACAGTGTCATTTGCTTAGTCACAACTCACAAATTCACAAGCCTATTTTCACATCTTCATTTCCTTTTTCTTGGAGGAATAAGGTCTTGATTTTGATCAATGATGCAGTGATATCTGTAATGTTATTTCCCTCTTTAGGTTTATCTGCGCAACAACTCAAGCTTAAAGCAAAAATAGATGATACATGAGACACAATGTCATGAATTGTTTTCTCATGTTGCTGGACTAAATTGGAATCCACAACTTCCATTTCATCTGTTGGTCTTTTTCTTGTGAAGATCTCCATAAGCATAATTCCAAAACTGTATACATCTCCTTTAACAGAAACAACACCCTTAGAACCATACTCTGCAACTCAAAATTAGTTTACTAGTTATCAAATCAAATATTCTCAAACATAATATAGAAATCGAAAATGAAAAGATGTAAAAGAGAAATAAATGACCTGGTGCAACATAGCCAAGAGTAGCTAAAGTCTCTGTATGAATTTTGGATTGTCCATCATCCAAAAGTTTGGCAATACTGAAATCGGTAACATGTGCAACCATGTGTCTGTCGAGTAAAACATTATTAGGTTTCAGATCACAATGAACCACTGGTATTGAAGAACCGTGATGAAGATGCTATAATGCAGATGCAACATCTATCATTATGTTCAACCTTTGCAAGAAATCTAAACAATAGTTATATGAATACAACCATTTTTCAACACTTCCATTTGACATAAACTTCATCACCAAGGATTTGAAATTAGCATTTGAACAACTACTGATAATCTCAACTAGATTCAAGCTCTTTGACGTTGCTTCAAAGTTCAAATCAATAACTTTAACAGCAACTATCTCCCCACTAGAAAGCATCCCTTGATACACAGATCCAAAACTTCCCTTTCCAACTAAGTTACTCTCACTGAATCCATTAGTTGCTTGCACAAGTTCATAATAGGAAAACCTTCTTTGAGCACCTATAGTTGATAAATCCTTTTCAAGCCGATTTTCAACTTTTTTCCTTTTATGTAGTACAAGTATAATGCATCCAGCAACTAAAACTGCTGACACAATTATAGGCAACATGCATTTGATTAATAACATCTCCGCGATCGACCTTCTCCTAACATGTTTATCACATGAAGGTACTCGTAGGAGAGGATTACCGCAAAGCGCTTCATTATGTATGAAAGATTGAGCTGTGAAATTTTTGAACGGTCCGCCGTCGAATCTCTCCTTGTAACATATTGTATGAAAAGTTGATACTTTTAAGAAGGGAAAGTGACTCTAACGATTTTGGAATCACACCAGTAAGAAGATTTCGGGACAAGTCCAAGAATTTCAAGCTTCCCATTTCACCAAGTGATGTGGGAATCGTCCCATACAACTTGTTATTTGTTAAGGAGAGAGTCTGCAAAGTTTTTACTAAACCTATGTTTTCAGGAATGTTGCTTGAAATTTGATTTCCGAACAAATCTAATAGTATAATTGCTCTCAGTTTATCGATTTCCAGTGGAAGATTTCCACTGAAAGCGTTGGAGGATAAGCTTACCACTATGAGATCTGCGAGACTCCAAAAAAAAGGAAGGTATCTTCGAGATCAAACTATTAGATGCTATGTCAATGTATCTAAGAGAAGTCATATTTCCCAAGCATGTTGGCAACACTCCAGAAAGCTTATTGTTTGATAGATACAAGGTACTCAAACTCCAAAGTTCTTACAACAATGACATAAAGCCACCTCACAATGCCATAAAGACAGTTACAAAAATGTTCTTACAACAATGACATAAAGCCACCTCACAATGCCAAAAGCCATCTCACAGTGTCAAAATTTGTGAGGGGATAAACCACCTTACTACAAACGTCATCGCAACTTTTTTTGCTGGATGATTAATCCCTTGCAAAGTTGTTGGAGGATTAACCCTTGAAATTTATTACAGAGGAACATACTAGTTAAGTAGGTAACATAGTCACGCATAGTCAAAATTAGTGGCATAGAAGTGCGAATTTTCGCTAGGGGCTAAACCCCAGACAACGTTGCATGATAATTTAAATTTTATGGTGGTAACCCCTCACAAATTTTAAAATATGATATAAAAAATTAATATAATTATATTATAATAAAAACTTAAATTATTTTAAATTCTTATAATAATACAATTATAATAAAATAAAGATTATGATAAATAATTTCGATTTTAAAATTTATAAATATAAATCTTTAATTATAAAATTTTAAAAAATAAATATTTCACAATTAAAATAAATAGTACAAATTTATATTAAATATATAAAATTCAAAACATCGTATGCTCAGTCATCTGAGTCACCCTCTTAGTTCCCGTCTTGTTCTCCTTGCTCACCAAATTCTCTATCTCCGCTTTCTTCGTCAAACCCTCCATATCAACCACCTGAAGCTTGGTTCATTTATGAATACATAAATTATTTAATTTTAGTATGTCCTCATTTGTAATTCGCAATGCTTCCTCCAACTCCAATTATTTTCTTCTCATTTCATCCTCTAACTCTAATTATTTTCTCCTCATATCACCCTCTAACTCTAATTGTTGAATGTTGTTGTTGTTGTTTAGATTGAGATTGAATGTTATATGTTGTTGTTTTTGTTGAGATAAATATGTAATAGGTTTATTGTTGATGTTTTTGTTGTTTTGTTAAGATTGAGATTGTTGTTTTTTGTTGTTGTTATTGTAGTTGTTGTTTAGTTGTTGTGACTTAGCAAAGTTTTGAATGTCATATGTTATCTTGATTGAGAGTGAGAGTGAGATTGAGATTTTTGTGTTTTTGTATTGTTGAGAATGTTATATGTTGTTGTTGTTGTCGTTTTGTTATTGTGACTTAGAAATGTTTTGTTTTTATAATGAGACTTAGCAAAGTTTTAAATATTATATGTTGTTGTGATTGAGAGTGAGAATGAGCTTGAGATTGCTTTTGTGATTTTGTGTTGTTGAAAATATTATACGTTGTTGTTTCTTGTTGTGACTTAACAATGTTTTATTTTTATAATGTGACTTAGTAAAGTTTTGAATGTTATACGTTGTTATTGGTGTTTTTGAGAATGTTATATATCTCTTTGTTGTTTTGTTGTTGTTCTCTAGATAATGCAAAATAAATTTCCCTAATTGATTCCACGTGCAACTTTCATTTCGTTCATTCCAATATGTCTACAGCACAATAAAATGATAGAAAATACAATTGAGCTTATTATATCGTATGTGAATTACGTGTTTCACCAATCCCTCACTTTTAACATATAAACTTTTAAATTGATTTAGAAAATAATTATCAGAAAATTAAGTTATATTTGAAGAACAATTTTCACTAATCAATATTTTTCGAGCTTTCTGAGACTCATTATTCATCTCTTGCTCTTTAGCAGTTAAAATTTGGTTCAATACTTCTCGTTCTTCAATTAACACTCTTTCTCTACTAATTTATTTCACAAATCATCAAATTTGTTGAGAAATTCTTATTCATCATCATCATTATTTAACACCCAACCCTAATCTATGTAACTATATGAGAAGACTCAATTACGACAAACAAACCAAAACACTAAATTGACAAACGTTGAAAGTAAAGTGGCATAGTGTAATACACATATGGAAGCTAAAATACTTTGTATTGATTGTATAGAAGTCATCTCAGTTAACTACTTACAAGCAAATAGCAACAATATATATACAAGACTTATGAGGCTTAACTAAATTCAGTTAGAGACAAACCTCTAACTAAATGTTAACTCCAAAACTAACTGCTAACTGATACACACAGTTAGATAACAGAATAACAATAGCTACAGTAGCACCACCATTAATTGGCTAGCTATTTTATCTCTAACATCCCCCCTCAAACTAAAGGGAAGTTTTCTTCACACTGCACTTTGAGTTTGGAATGTAGATCCTAGAACATTGTAGTACCAAGGGGTTTAGTGAAGGTGTCAGCAATCTAGGCTGCTACGAGGACATGTTGAATTTGGAGCTTCTTTGCAACCACTTTTTCCCTTACGAAGTGAATATCCAATTCAATATGCTTCATTCGCGCATGTAAAATCGGATTGTGTGACAAAAGCAATGCGCTTAAGTTATCACAAAGCATCGTTGGTGTATAAAACAAAACTCCAAGTTCATCAAGGAGCGATTCTAGTCAAAGAAGTTCAGAGGTAGAGTGAGCAAGAGCACGATACTCGGCCTCAGTGCTGGAAGGAGCCACTAAAGATTGTTTCTTATAACTCCATAAAATTAAGTTTAGTCCCATGAAGATTCGTGTACTAGATGTGGACTTGAGGTCACCTGGGTTGCTTGCCCAATCAGAATCATTATAGACCCTGAGAGACAGTTCTTTAGCAGAAAGAGAATGAGATAATAACAGGCCATGATTTAAAGTATCACTTAAGTACCTGAGAATCCTTCTGACTACAGACTAATGAGTTTCCAAGGGAGTAGCTATGAACTGACAAGCTTTGTTAACACTGAATGCTATGTCTGGTCAGGTTAAGGTAATGTAAGTATAAGAGTGCGCCTAAGAGGGGGGTGAATTAGGTACTTTTAAAGTTTTACCGTTTTAGTGATGATGGATATTATTTTTCTTGTTTAGTGCATGAGTTTACAAATGTATTTCTTTCTTTTCTGGTTTATGACTAGTGATGAAAGCGGTAAATGCGGAAAAGTAAAGAACACAAAGATGTATCCTGAGAGACAGTTCTTTAGCAGAAAGAGAATGAGATAATAACAGGCCATGATTTAAAGTATCACTTAAGTACCTGAGAATCCTTCTGACTACAGACTAATGAGTTTCCAAGGGAGTAGCTATGAACTGACAAGCTTTGTTAACACTGAATGCTATGTCTGGTCAGGTTAAGGTAATGTAAGTATAAGAGTGCGCCTAAGAGGGGGGTGAATTAGGTACTTTTAAAGTTTTACCGTTTTAGTGATGATGGATATTATTTTTCTTGTTTAGTGCATGAGTTTACAAATGTATTTCTTTCTTTTCTGGTTTATGACTAGTGATGAAAGCGGTAAATGCGGAAAAGTAAAGAACACAAAGATGTATCCTGGTTCCCCTCACAGTTCGAGAATACTCCAGTCCTCTTTCAACATGAAAGAGATTTCCTTATTGTTAGATCTCTAGACAAGACACTCTAGTCCTTCTATACAAGACTCTAACCAATAAAACCATCAAGAACAATCCTCTTGGATTTTCACTATGTCAACAATGAGAATAATCCTCTCAAAGTGACTTTACTTGTATCTAACAATCCTGGAAAAACAAGATTTATAAAACCACTTAAACTTATTTTCAACAATCCTGAAAAATAAGCAAGTATATAGCAATATTTGATTTGACTGAGTTTGTAGTGTGATAATCACTATGAGTGATTTTATATTAATTGATCTTCTCTTCCAATGACAATAGTATACAATGACTCAAGATATATAATTCTCAAAGTTTTCTGGTTAACAATATGTGAAAGTGTGCAGAAAACTTGTGTATGAAAATGTATAACAGCTTGAGTTTGATTTTTGAAAATTCAGAAAATATAATTGGAAGAGCTGTTTAAAATGATTTTGAAAATGAGTATTTATATGTTCATAACACCCTTTTGAAACATCATAAATTTCTGTAAATGAACCATGAACAATTGCCAAGATTGAGTGAAAAGTTTCCATGAAATGGTGTTATGAACAGGCATGTGCAAAGCTGCTGTTTTTCAAAATCGTGCAGCATGCAATCGATTGCACCCTTTTAAAACATCATAAAGTTCTGTAAATGAACCATGAACAATTGCCAAGATTGAGTGAAAAGTTTCCATGAAATGGTGTTATAAACAGGCATGTGCAAAGCTGCTGTTTTTCAAAATCGTGCAGCATGCAATCGATTGCACCCTTTGTGTAAATCGATTGCACGAGGTTTCAACAGCTAGAATTTCAAAAGTTTTGAGTGTGCAATCGATTGCACAAGAGTGTAAATCGATTGCATGTGAAGTCAGTAGCAAAAATTGATTGAGTGCAATCGATTGCACTGAGAAACAGTAGCAAAAATTGATTAAGTGCAATCGATTGCATAAACATGCAAATCATTGCACTGAGAAACAGTAGCAAAAGATTTGAAAAAAATTTAAGCATGCAATCGATTGCACTAATATGCAAATCGATTGCACTCAAGTGAAAAATTATTTTTAGCTTAGAAAAAAATTGAGTAAAGATTTGGACAATATAAAGTATTTCTTTTTACCATTGAGCATCTATGTCTTAAGTTCAAAGTAAGTATTATCATTATACCTTGAAATTTTGCAAAGTGCTTGAACTGAAGACTTTATTCACAGATGCTTTTATATGAGTCAAAAATCTTGGCCTTCTTTGACAATCACGGTTTGTCTTCATCAAAACAAAAGTGCATTTGAGAAGGTTGCTTTTACATTCTCCCCATTTTTTATGATGACAAACGATCTTGCTTGACGCGATGTAATTTTCGGAAAGAGCTTTTCCCCCTAAGATGCATAACTCCCCCTTTTATGAGAAGGTTGGAATCCTTTGAATTTGTTCATCTTGGTTGAAGAGTACCTTAGAAATTTAAGACAAGGAAATACACAAGCATAAAGTAAAACATCCTTCTCCCCCTTTGACATTATCAAAAAGAAGGTAAAGGTGCAATAAAAAATGGACAAAATATATGTAGTAATATTGAAAACTTAACCATATCCATATTGCTCCATGATACTTTTTCTCATAATTTGATAAATGCACATAGTAGTTATCTTCATCAAAACAAAATGTTGAATATTCTTGACTCTTTTAGGCAGAATGAGAAACTCTTATATGAATTCTCCCCCTATCTTTGATAACTCCCTCTTGAATAAAATTCTCCCATAGAGAATTTGCATCTTTCTTTGGGCTGCAATAATTAGACACACACATACACACACACGCACACGCGCATGCACACGCACGCGCGCACGTACGCACGTGCACATGCACACACACGCGCACACACGCACACACACACGCACACACACACACATATCAAGAGTGAATTCATAAATCATTCATCTTTTGAGAACATGATGTTGAAGCCTTTGTCACAGAGTTGACTTGTACTTAGAAGTTGTCTTTTGTTCTTCAACTTGGAGTACATCTTCAATGGATATGAAAGTTAGTGTATCAACTTTGCCAATGCCAAGAATTCTTCCTTTAAGGTATTTCCCATATGTGAAATAATCCTTGGACTTGAACTAGATTTGAAAGTTAGTGTATCTCTCACGTCATATGCTTTGAACAACCACTATCAAGATACAAAATATTACATGTGGTCTTCAAGCATACCTACAAAACAAATTAAGTTTGATTTAGTACCCAATGTGTTTTGGGTCCATCATAGTTAGTTCCTTTATTTACCCACACATAATGCCCACTTGCCACACTAAAGTTTCTAACATAGAAAGCATTAGGTGTGTGGCCTTTAATACCATAATAAAAATAAGTAGGTTCAAAGTTACTTCTATATTTAGAAGGGTAAGATTTCTTCTTAGGAAATGTTTTCTTTTGATGAACTACTTTAGGTTTGTTCACTTTCTCTTTGGATGATTGGTCACTAGCCTTAATAAAGATAGTTTTATTAGAACCTGGTTTTGAAAACTTTGAATATCCAAGTCCACTTTTATCATTGGAATATCTTTGTTGGCTAAGAACACCTTCTAATCCAATTTTACCTTTTTCATATCTTTCAATAACTCTTTTTAATTGGACAATTTGGAAAGAGAGTGATTCACAATTTTTGCATACAATATTCTGTTTTTGCTCACTAAACTTTTGTTTTTCATCTTTGAGATCTTTTTTTATAGACTCACATTTTTCTTCTAAAGATGAAATTTGTTTCTTTTGAGATGAAATAGTTTTGTACAGAATTTTGTATTCTTTTAATAGTTCATCTATAATACCTTGTGCATAAATATCAAAAAGATAAAATTCATTACTAACCTCGTCATATTCACTATCGGAATGGTGTGAGACCATCAATGCAAGATTAACATGTTGATTGTTTTCGGAATCGGAAGATGAACTTTCCCATGCTATATATGCTTTCTTTGACTTCTTATCTTTATTTCTCTTGAAAATTTTCTTCTTCTTTTCAATTGTAGGGCATTCACTTTTAACATGTCCCTTTTCTCCATATTCAAAGCATATAACATTCCTTGTTTGTGCTTACCTTTTTCTTTCTTTTCGTAGAACCTTTTCAATCTTCCTGATGAGATCATCATCTTCACTACTAGTAGATTCATCCTCTTGATTGCTATCATGATTTTTTAACCTTGTATTTAAATCAATGTCTTTTGAATCTTTTACTTGGATTTCATGCTTTTCAAGTCTTGCAAGTTCCATCTCATATTCTTAAAGTTTTCCGAACAAAGTGGCGGAAGTCATTGTGGATAGATTCTTCTTCTCAGATATTGCTTTTACTTCTGGTTGCCATTCCCTGGATAAAGATCTAAGCACTTTAAGATTAAGTTCATTATTAGTTAAAGTCTTACCAGTGCTTTCAAATGATTTGTCAAGTGTACAAATCTTTTCTACAAGTCGAGGATTGATTCTCGGGGCTGCATTCTGAATAGTTCGTATTCTTGACTCAGAGTATTTAATCTCGATCTTTTAACTTTAGAGATTCCTTCATGAGTTGCTACCAAGGTATCCCATATTTATTTTTCTGTTTTGCATGCCGAGACATGGAAGAATTCATCCATTCTAAGTGCACATTGAAGAAGATTTATTGCCTTTTTATCATAGAGAACCTTCTTCTTATCATCTTCGTCCCATGCAGCCTTAGGCTTTGATGAACCAGCACCATTGATTACCGTTATAGGGATAAAAGGACCATTCTCGACAGCATCCCATATTTCTTCTCCTTGTGCTTCTAGATGTGCCTTCATGCGTATTTTCCAGAAGTCAAAATATTCACCACAAAATAGAGGAGGCTTGTTGTTACTACCACCATCTCTGAAAACGAGATTTTGATTTGCGGAAGCCATTCTGGAACTTTTAGGAACAGGTTACCTATAACCTGCTCTGATGTCAATTGTAAGTATAAGAGTGCGCCTAAGAGGGGGGTGAATTAGGTACTTTTAAAGTTTTACCGTTTTAGTGATGATGGATATTATTTTTCTGGTTTAGTGCATGAGTTTACAAATGTGTTTCTTTCTTTTCTGGTTTATGACTAGTGATGAAAGCGGTAAATGCAGAAAAGTAAAGAACACAAAGATGTATCCTGGTTCCCCTCACAGTCCGAGAGTACTCCAGTCCTCTTTCAACATTAAAGAGATTTCCTTATTATTAAATCTCTAGACAAGACACCCTAGTCCTTCTATACAAGACTCTAACCAATAAAACCACCAAGAATAATCCTCTTGGACCAAGAACAATCCTCTTGGATTTTCACTATGTCAACAATGATAAAAATCATCTCAAAGTGACTTTACTTGTATCCAACAATCCTGGAAAAACAAGATTTATAAAACCACTTAAACTTATTTTCAACAATCCTGAAAAATAAGCAAGTATATAGCAATATTTGATTTGACTGAGTTTGTAGTGTGATAATCACTATGAGTGATTTTATCTGAATTGATCTTCTCTTACAATGACAATAGTATACAATGACTCAAGATATATAATGCTCAAAGTTTTCTGGTTAATAATATGTCAAAGTGTGCAGAAAACTTGTGTATGAAAATGTATAACAGCTTGAGTTTGATTTTTGAAAATTCAGAAAATATAATTGGAAGAGCTGTTTAAAATGATTTTGAAAATGAGTATTTATATGTTCATAGCACCCTTTTTAAACATCATAAAGTTCTGTAAATGAACCATGAACAATTTCCAAGATTGAGTGAAAGGTTTCCATGAAATGGTGTTATGAACAGGCATGTGCAAAGCTGTTGTTTTTCAAAATCGTGCAGCATGCAATCAATTGCACCCTTTGTGTAAATCGATTGCACGGGGTTTCAACAGCTAGAATTTAAAAAGTTTTGAGTATGCAATCTATTTCACAAGAGTGTAAATCGATTTCATGTGAAGTCAGTAGCAAAAATTGATTGAGTGCAATCGATTGCACAAACATGCAAATTGATTGCACTGAGAAACAATAGAAAAAATTGATTAAGTGCAATCGATTGCACAAACATGCAAATCAAATGCACTGAGAAACAGTAGCAAAAGATTTGAAAAAATTGAAGCATGCAATCGATTGCACTAATATGCAAATCGATTGCACTCAAGTGAAAAATGATTTTTAGCTTAGAAAAAACTTGAGTAAAGGTTTGGACAATATAAAGTATTTCTTTTTACCATTGAACATCTATGTCTTAAGTTCAAAGTAAGTATTATCATTATACCTGAAATTTTGCTAAGTGCTTGAACTGAAGACTTTATTCACATATGCTTTTAGCTGAGTCAAAAATCTTTCCTTCTTTGACAATCATGGTTTGTCTTCATCAAAATAAAAGTGCATTTGAGAATGTTGCTTTTACAGGTAACATACTGAAGTGTGCCAACTATAGATCTGCATAACTACGAATCAGAAAATATTGGGGAGCCATGCTTTCTTAGCTTACAAGTACTGATCATAGATGTAGGGACCCCATTGGAGCTTTCCATTTTTCCCTGGAAATGACAAGAAGATTGTAAGTACGAAGTGCGCCTAAGAGGAGGGGGGGTGAATTAGGTACTTTAAAAATTCTGGTTTTTAGTGATGATGGTTCTTATTTTTCTGGTTATAAGTGAGTTTAGGAAAGCTTGAAAATGCAGAAAAATAAAGACACGGGCGATATATCCTGGTTCCCCTCACATTCCGAGAGTACTCCAGTCCCCTTTCAACATGAAAGAGATTTCCTTATTATGGCAAACTTAAACAAGAACTAGCAACCAAACCAAGAACAATCCTCTTGGACCGAGAACAATCCTCTTAGATTTTCACTAAGTTACCTATGAGAACAATCCTCTCAATGTAACTACACTTGTATCCAACAACTTGGAAAGACGATATTTTAACAAAAACACTTAAACTTAATTCCAACAATCCTGGAAAATAAGTAAGTAAATATCAATTTGTGAGTTTGAGTGAGTAGATTAATATTGATTACTTAGAGTGATTTGACAATGTATAATCTTCTTCTTTCAATAATAATATTGTACAAAGACTCATGATATATTTGCTCAAAGTTTTCTGTTTGTTAATGTATGAAAATGTGCAGAAAACTTATGCATGAAAATGAAGAATGCTTGAGTTTGTATTTTAAAATGTCAGAAAATATTTTTGAAAGAAGGTGTTAGATCTGGATTTGAAATTGAATATTTATATGTTCATAACACCCTTTTGAAACATCATGAAGATCTGGAAATGTATCATGAACAAATGCCAAGTTTGAGTGAAAAGATGTAATGAAAAGGCATGATCAAAAGGCATGAACAAAGTTGTTTTCAAATTCGTGCAGTGTGCAATCGATTTCACCCTTGGTGTAAATCGATTGCACAAGGTTTTTAACAGCTATTTTTTCAAAATCTTGAAGAGTGCAATCGATTGAACTAACAATGTAATCGATTGCATGCAAAGTCAGTAGCAAAAAGTAACTAAGTGCAATCGATTGCACTTGCAATGTAAATCGATTGCATGAGAAAAAGAAGCAAATGTTTTGAAAATTTTAAGTATGCAATCGATTGCATAAGTAATGTAAATCGATTGCACATAGAAATAAAAGCAAAAGATCTGAAATTTTGAAGTGTGTAATTGATTGCACTAAGATGTAAATTGATTGCATGCAAAAGAAAAATGAAATTTTATCTTTGAAAATCTTGAGTAATGATTTTTAAACATTTCTTTTTCATTTTTGAGCATCTATATCTTAAGATCAAAGTAGATAATATTATTGTACCTTTAAAGTTGTTGAGAGCTTTGAATGAAGATATTATCCTTAGATACTTAGATGCTTGATCATAAATCTTTGCCTTCTTTCTTAGCCATGGTTTGTCTTCATCAAAACAAAAGCTTATTTGTGAAGCTTGATTTTACATTCTCCCCCTTTTTGATGATGACAAACAATCTTGCTTTATGCGATGTACTTTCCGGAAGAGCTTCTCCCCCTAAGATGCAAAACTCCCCGTATGTAGGAGAGGGTTGGAATCCTTTGCAATTCTTCATCTTGATTGGAGAGTACCTTGAAAGTTAAGACACATGAAATACAAGCATAAAGTACCATACATCTTTCTCCCCCTTTGACATTATCAAAAAGAAGGAAAAGATGCCTAAAGCAAATAATAATAGAGAAATATATTGACAAAAAATATAGAACTTAAAATAGTAACACAAATTGTTTAAGAGTTACACAGAAAATTGAACAAACGAAACATTTAAAATAGCAAGACAATAACATAACAGGAAAAAAATTCAGCCAGAACATTAAGGGTGATGTATGTATGGATGGTTGTAAGACCATGAGCCTTGGTTCAGGAATTGTTGTTGAAGTGGAGGGTTTGTGTAATGAGGAGGAGGTGCAGCTGGGTTATTTGGGTCGTATGGTGGGATATGAGGGTGAGAATAAAGGTACGAGAGTTGTTGGTTCACATCCGAGCGAAAATCATTTATCCGGGTTGTAGTGGAGTCATTGATTGCACTCCATTAATTGTTGATGTTGGTGTTCATAGAAGCAAACTGTTGAGACATGTAGTCCATGAGCTCTTGATTTCTTGGACCAGAGGGAGCAGTAGGAGGAGGAGGCACAGCTTCACCGCCTTCAACTTCTTGGTCATTATCTTCATTGCCAACAACATCTTCACCAATGTAGGTGATGGTCTTTGTCTCCGGATTAAAATGTAAGCCCATTCTTGAAGTGAATGAGTTATTAGAATTGAAGTGTCTTTGGCTTGGGAATATGAGAGAGGAATTTTGACCAACATTAATTTTATGTCATAAAAGCTAATCTCAGTACGTGCAATCGATTGACATACCATGTGCAATCGATTTGCACACAAACAGAATCAAAAAATAGCAAAAACGCACATAGTGCAATCGATTTCATTAAAGGTGCAATCTATTTGCACATGAAACAGAATGGACAGAATTGAAAAAATTCTTTGTGCAATCGATTGACACTCTTTGTGCAATCGATTTGAATCAACAAAAATTGTCCAAAACCAAATTTTTCTTGAAAATTTAAATATCACATAACATAGATTCATATATAGAATGTATAGATCATATATAAAATATATATCAAGGGTAGAATGCACCTTATAAGTCGCGTTCGTCAAGTATGCTGAGCTCTCGATGAATTTTGTAGAAAGGTTCTTTTGCCAAAGGTTTGGTGAAGATATCAGCAAGCTGATTATGAGTATATACAAAGGTTACCTCGACATCTCCTTGAAGAACATGATCACAGAGAAAATGATGTCGAATGTCTATATGTTTAGTCCTTGAATGCATGACGGGATTCTTTGTAATGTTAATTGCACTGGTGTTGTCGCATCTTAGAGGAATGCACCCTAGATCGAGTCCGTAGTCACGAAGTTGTTGTTTTAGCCATAAAATTTGAGCACAACTACTACCGGCTGCAATATATTCAGCTTCGGCCGTGCTTAGAGCAACACATGCTTGTTTCTTGCAGGACCATGATACTAATGCATTACCAAGAATGTGACAAGTGCCACTTGTGCTCTTTCTATCTATTTTACATCCTGCACAATCCGCGTCAGAATAACCAATTAAGTTGCAGACACTACCTTTAGGATACCATAATCTGACATTTGTTGTTCCTTTGAGATACTTCATGATCCTCTTTACCGTCGTGAGATGAGATTCCTTTGGGTTAGCTTGAAAGCGGGCACAGAGACAAACACTAAATATAATGTCAGGACGACTTTCCGTCAAATATAATAAGGAGCCAATCATACCTTGATATTTAGTGATGTTGATGGAAACACCTGATTCATCTTGATCAACATAAGAACCATAACCCATTGGTGTAGACATTTCCTTACAGGTATCCATGTCAAACCTTTTCAAGAGTTCCTTGCAATATTTAGATTGGTTGATGAAGATGCCATCTTTTAGTTGTTTGATTTGAAGTCCAAGAAAATAGTTCATTTTACCCATCATGGACATTTCAAATTCTCCTTGCATCATTGATGAGAAATCTTCACACATTTCTTGATTTGAAGAACCGAAGATGATGTCATCAACATAGACTTGTGCTAGCAAAGTATCGTCTTTAATTTTCTTGATAAATAGAGTCTTATCAACTTTGCCTTTTTCGAAACCTTTTTCGCATAAGAAATTGCTTAAACGATCATACCATGCCCTTGGTGCTTGTTTCAGTACATAGAGAGATTTTCTTAATTTAAATACATGAGATGGATTCTTGAAGTCTTTGAAACCCGGGGGTTGCTTAACATATACTTCTTCAGTGATATATCCATTCAAGAATGCGCTTTTGACATCCATTTGGAAAAGCTGAAAATTTAATGAACAAGCATAGGCAAGTAAGAGACGAATAGCTTCTAACCTTGCAACCGGAGCGAAAGTTTCTTCAAAGTTTATTCCTTCTTCTTGATTATAGCCTTGTGCTACCAATCTTGCTTTATTGCGAACAATTATTCCATTCTCGTCAAGTTTGTTTTTGAACACCCATCTTGTTCTAATAATGTGTTTGTTGCTTGGCCTAGGAACGAGTTCCCAAACTTGATTCCTTTCAAATTGATTCAATTCTTCTTGCATAGCTATGATCCATTGGTCATCGCCTAAAGCTTCATCAACTTTGGAAGGTTCAATTTGAGAGACAAACGCCATGTTTAGGCAAGCATCCTTGAGATTTAATCTTGTAGACACACCTTGACTTATATCACCAATCACTTTATCAATAGGATGATCTCTATGAGTTCTCCATTCTTTTGGTAGATCATTGAGATTCGATTCTTGTTGAGGTGATTCTTGAATGGGTTGATCCTTGGAAGAATTTTCTTGAGGACCTTCTAAAATTTCATCATCATTATCACAAACAATATTATCCTCCTTGGAGGGGTTAGTTTCATCAAAAGAAACATGCATAGATTCTTCAATAGTCAAAGTTCTTTTGTTGTATATTATATATGCTTTACTAGAGAGTGAGTAACCAAGAAATATACCTTCATCGGATTTCTCATCAAACTTACCCAAATTATCTTTGTCATTGTTTAGGATAAAGCATTTGCACCCGAAGATATGAAAGAAAGCAATGTTTGGTTTTCTCCCTTTGAAAAGTTCATATGGAGTTTTCTTTAAGATTTATCTAATGTTAACTCTATTGCTAACAAAACATGTCGTGCTTACCGCATCCACCCAAAAGTATTTTGGAAGGTTTGAGTCGCTAAGCATTGTTCTAGCAAGTTCCACAAGAGACCTATTCTTTCTTTCAACCACTCCATTTTGTTGTGGAGTCCTTGGTGCCGAGAAGTTGTGAGATATTCCATGTTCTCCACAGAATTCTTCAAATAGAGCATTTTGGAATTCTCCGCCACGGTCACTTCTTATTGAGGCAATTGTTAGAGACTTCTCATTCTGAATTTGTTTAGCATACTTCTTGAACGCCTTGAATGCATCACTTTTCTGCACTAAAAAGAATGTCCAAGTATATCTAGAGAAATCGTCAACAATAACCAAAGCAAATACATTACCTCTGAAACTCCTTGTTCTCGATGGACCAAATAGATCCATATGTAACAATTGTAGTGGCCTTGTAGTGGACACCATATTCTTATATTTGAAAGTTGATCTAGTTTGTTTCCCTTTTTGACAAGCATCACATAGTCTATCTTTGACGAAGTTTCTCTTAGGCAATCCAATGACAAGATCATGCTTGATTAATTTATTCAAGTATTCCATATGAATATGAGCAATTCTTTTGTGCCAAAGCCATGAATCATCGTTGTTCGCCAAGAGAGATTTAACCTTCAAAGATGGATCATCAAGGGAAATCATGAATATATTATTGATTCTTTTACCTTTAAGTATAACCTCATGAGTGACTTCGTCTTCTATCAAACATTCATCCTTGGTGAACTTGATTTTGAAGCCTTTGTCACAAAGTTGGCTAATACTTAGAAGATTGTGATTTAGTCCTTTAACATAAAGAACATCTTCAATGGATGTGAAAGGTGGAGCACCAACTTTGACTTTGCCTAGGATTCTTCCCTTATTATTGTCTCCATAAGTTACAAAACCCTTGGCTTTAGCACTAGATGTGAAAATTGGTTTATATCTCCTGTCATATGCTTTGAACAACCACTATCAAGATACCAAAGATTGCATGTGGTTTTCAAGCATACCTGCAAAACAAATTAGGTTTTGTTAGGTACCCAAGTTGCTTTGGTTCCTTCATAATTAGTCCCTTTCTTTACCTATACATAATGCCCACTTACCACACTGAAGTTTCTAACATAGCAAACATTAGGTGTATGGCCTTTAATACCATAATAAAAACAAGTAGGTTCAAAGTTAATTCTATATCTAGAAGGATAAGATTTCTTCTTAGAAAATGTTTTCTTTTTCGGATAGTGACGAACTATTTTAGGTTTGTTCACTTTCTCTTTGGAAGATTGATCACTTACCTTAACAAAGATAGTTTTTTTAGAACTTGATTTTGAAAATTTTGAATATCATAGTCCACTTTTATCATTGGAGTATCTTTGTTGGCTAATAACACCTTCCAATCCAATTTGCCCTTTTTCATATCTTTCAATGACTCTTTTTAATTGGACAATTTGGAAAGAGAGTGAATCACAATTTTTGCATACAAAATTATGTTTTTGTTCATCACTTGATTTTTGGTTTTCTTCTTTGAGATCTTTTTCCATTGAAGCATATTTTTCTTCTAAGGATGAAATTTGTTTCTTTTGTGATGATATGGTTTTATACAGAATTTTGCATTCATTTAAAAGTTCATCTATAGCACATTGTGCATCACTATCAAAAAGAGAAAATTCATTACTAACCTCATTGTCTTCATCATCGGGGCGAATTAGGTACTTTAAAAATTCTGGTTTTTAGTGATGATGGTTCTTATTTTTCTGGTTATAAGTGAGTTTAGGAAAGCTTGAAAATGTAGAAAAATAAAGAGACACGGGCGATATATCCTGGTTCCCCTCACAGTCCGAGAGTACTCCAGTCCCCTTTCAACATGAAAGAGATTTCCTTATTGTGGCAAACTTAAACAAAAACTACCAACCAAATCAAGAACAATCCTCTTGGACCAAGAACAATCCTCTTAGATTTTCACTAAGTTACCTATGAGAACAATCCTCTCAATGTAACTACACTTGTATCCAACAACTTGGAAAGACAAGATTTTAACAAAAACACTTAAACTTAATTCCAACAATCTTGGAAAATAAGTAAGTAAATATCAATTTGTGAGTTTGAGTGAGTAGAGTAATATTGATCACTTAGAGTGATTTGACAATGTATAATCTTCTTATTTCAATAATAATATTGTACAAAGACTCAAGATATATTTGCTCAAAGTTTTCTGTTTGTTAATGTATGAAAATGTGCAGAAAACTTATGCATGAAAATGAAGAATGCTTGAGTTTGTATTTTAAAATGTCAGAAAATATTTTTGAAAGAAGGTGTTAGATCTGGATTTGAAATTGAATATTTTTATGTTCATAACACCCTTTTGAAACATCATGAAGATCTAGAAATGTATCATGAACAAATGCCAAGTTTGAGTGAAAAGATGTAATGAAAAGGCATGATCAAAAGGCATGAACAAAGCTGTTATTTTTCAAATTCGTGCAGTGTGCAATCGATTGCACCCTTGGTGTAAATCGATTGCACAAGGTTTTTAACAGCTATTTTTTCAAAATCTTTAAGATTGCAATCGATTTCACTAACAATGTAATCGATTGCATGCGAAGTCAGTAGCAAAAAGTAACTAAGTGCAATCGATTGCACTTGCAATGTAAATCGATTGCATGAGAAACAGAAGCAAACGTTTTGAAAAATTTAAGTATGCAATCGATTGCATAGGTAATGTAAATCGATTGCACATAGAAACAGAAGCAAAAGATCTGAAATTTTGAAGTGTGCAATCGATTGCACTAAGATGTAAATCGATTGCATGCAGAAGAAAAATAAAATTTTATCTTTGAAAAACTTGAGTAATGATTTGTAAACGTTTCTTTTTCATTTTTGAGCATCTATATCTTAAGATCAAAGTAGATAATATTATTGCACCTTTAAAGTTGTTGAGAGCTTTGAATGAAGATATTATCCTTAGATGCTTAGATGCTTAGATGCTTGATCATAAATCTTTGCCTTCTTTGTTAGCCATGGTTTGTCTTCATCAAAACAAAAGCTTATTTGTGAAGCTGGATTTTATAAATATCTCTAATGTATTTACTCTGGGTCAATAGTAAAGAGTCATTGTAATGAGTTTTTAACTTCTATACCAAAAAAATAGGAGGGCATGTCGAGTTTCTTCAGAGCAAAGTTGGTATGCAGTTTATCAATCAATTTGTGAATGAGTATAAGGCTAAAACTTGTTACTAGAATGTCATCCACATACACCAGTACATACATAAAAACCCCTTGAGGTGAGTAGACCAATAAGAAGTGATCGCATCTAGAGAAAATGAAACCAACTTGAATAAGATAGTGAGTCATATTTCTGTACCATGCTCGAGGCGCCGACTTGAGGCCATAAAGTGCTTTTTAAAGTTTGCAGACCAGAGTTTTATCAGTATGTATGAACCCAGGTGGTTGAGTCATGTAAATTCCTTCATGGAGATTCCCATATAGAAAAGCATTATTTACATCTACTTGTTGTACTTCCATTTGTAGGTGATGGCAAGAGTCGGTATCAATCTGATTGTTGTTGGCTTTACCACTGGTGATAATGTTTCTGTGAAATCAAAAGCTTGTTCTTGATGGTATCCCTTGGCAACCAACCTAGATTTATGCTTTTTCACACTTCCATCCGGATTCTCTTTGACTTTGAACACCCATTTACAACCCACAAACTCTCCTATGTGTAGGTAATGTTGTTAGAGTCCAAGTTTCATTTGCTCTCAAGGCATCAATCTCTGCCTGCATTGATTTAACCCATTCTAGTTTGGATAAGTCTTGTTTCACACTGGTTGGTTCAGTGTTAGTGTGAGTAACAAATACCTTGGGTTTGGAATTTCATGTTTTTGCTCTAGTCAACATTGCATGATCATTATGTATGTCATGAGAGGTATGACTGGTTCAGGTATGCTTATGCCAATAGAAGAAGACATAGAGTTTTCAGATGCAGGGAAAACATGATAAGTGTTTGATGTGGGTTGAGTAGAGAGAGTGTTGGGGCTATTATTGCAGTTATCAAACTGAGGTTGTTCACTGTGTGAAATTGAAGTTGTACCTTGATTTATATGAGATATAGGAGACTGATGTGGTTCATTATCCTCTAGATATATGAATGAGCTGGACCTTTGGTCAGTTGTGTGATATATGTGGTTTTGTTCTGTATCCTTAGGGTAACTAATAGAATCAGGAACATCATGATAAGCTGGGGATTCACTAACATGGTTAGGTTCAGTTTGTGCAGTGCCTTCAATGGAACTCTTTGATCCATTGGTACTAAGCAAATTAGAAAAATCATGTGTATGATAGGAGATGGCTTGACCAGTCTGACATAAGACTGTTGTAGCAGACCTAGGATGATGACTTGTTGAGACAAACTGTTGAGACCTTTGAGACACTGACTGAGCAGATTATTTAAAGGAAAAGGAAAAGTAGAACTGGAAGGCTCATCCCTCTGTATTGTCCTGGATATACTGATAGGTGGAGACACATCACCTCCAGAATAACTATTGATCAATGGTGAATTTAATGTGTGTGTTGAGTCTATATCAACTTTAGTACAATGAGACTCAGACAGGTTAAGGAACAGACTTGGGAAAGGAAATTTTTGTTCATGAAACTTGACATCCTTAGAAATATATATTTTCCCTTCTTGACTTAAACACTTAAACCCATTGTGTTGGGGGGACACCCCAAGATAGACACACTCTTGGATTTTAAATTGGAGTTTGTGTTTGTTGTAGGGTCTAAGTAGAGGGAAACAAGCACACCTAAAAACCTTCAGAGATTTATAATCAGGGTTTTTCCCATATAGGACATGAAAGAGAGATTTGTACTTAGGTAAATTGGGAGAAAAGATTCTATTTATGAGATAGACTGGGGAAGCAAATTTGTGATCCCAAAATATGATAGGGATAAAATCATGGGCTAAAAGTGTAAGACCTGTTTCCACAATATGCATGTGTTTTCTCTCCATAGTCCCATTTTGATGGGACGTGTGAGGGCAAGTGAGATGATGATTTATGCCTAATTCAGCTAGATGGGTGGTGAATGGTTTGCATTCACCTCTAAAATCAGATTTGACTGATTTGATAGTAGTGTTGAATTGTGTCTTAATAAATTAATGAAACAATTTAAAGGCATGTAATGTTTCAAATTTGTTCTTTAAGAAGTATATCCATGTGTACTTAGTAAAACCATCTACAAAAGTTACATAGTATCTAAACTTAGAACTAGAGGGTTGGAAGGAGGGTCCCCATAAATAAGTATAAATGATATCAAAAGCATTATAGTACACAGTAGTAGAGGGAGGGGAATGAATTTTATATGCCTTTCCAAGATTGCAAGATTTACAAGGAAAAAAATCAACTTTATTAGGAATAGATATATTACAAAGTTGTAGTATCTGTTTGACAGAATTGAAATTTGCATGACCAAGGCGATTATGCCACAAAGAGCTAGAATGCAACTTATTAGGTTCAACTATAGTATAACTAGTAACATGGCTGATTTTTATACCAGTGGGAACACACAAGTTGTTATTCATGCAGATAGACTTTGGCAGCTCCAAGGGTAGCTTGGGAAAGCAGTATAAACCACAATCATCAAGAAAGCCCTCAACTAGAACTTGTTTAGAATCCTAGGATTTAACACAACATTTGTTAGCAAAAACTCAAATGTGACATTGTTATCCCTAGAGAATTTAGAAACAAATAGCAAGTTTCTGGTGACAGCAGGGACATGTAAAACATTTGACAATAACAATAGTTTATGAGGAGCAAGCTTAGAGTGAAAACAGGCTGAACCTATGGATTCTATGGTAAGAGTTTGGCCGTTTCAAACATAGACTTTTTAGACCATGCACAATGCTTAGAATTTTTTAAATAAGATTTATAAGGTGTAAGGTGGTGAGAAGCACCTGAATCAACAAACCAAGCTTGTGATTCCAGCTCCCCTAGAAGTGAGTACTCTTGAGTATAATGTAGTTGTTGACCTGTGGAAGCCATCATTGCCACAACCTGAGTGTTAGGGTTGGAACTTTTACCTTGCTCTTGTTTTGAGGTAGAATCATTCCCAGCATTGGCTTAGGAGTTTGAGTTACTATGTGGTATGAAGTTTTCATCAAACCTATGCCAACAATCTACAACTGAATGCCCATATTTGCCACATAATTGGCATGTTGGACGATTTCCAGATGCATATCTTCCCCTACCTCGAGCACGTCCTCTAGTGTAGCAATTTCCCCTCCCATGATTTCCAGAATATGCTCATTTGGAGTTGTTTGTGTCCTGATTGGAATGAGCTAGGTTGGCGCTACAGTGGAACCTACAAGTTCTTGTCTGAACTTATCAAGTTGCGCTTCTTGAACATAGAGCAATGCTTCTACATCGAAAAGGGACGGTGAATTTGTGCTTCGACACATTTGCATCATAAGCGGATAGTACTCCTCAGGAAGTCCATCAAGAATTGAGTCGATTTGATCTTGTTCATAAATCAAATCACCCACTGCTAAGAGAGAATCCACAATCGGTTTGATTCTTAACACAAACTCAGTGATGGATTTGTTGCCTTTCTTTGTCGATTTCAGCTCCACTCTTAGTTGTCGAACCCTAGATTTCAACTATGCATTAAAGTATTTGTGGATCTTGTCTCATACTTCAAATGCATGTTTGCAGGCGAGGACTCGAGGTAAAACAGATTCAGATATGGTAGAGATAGGCCAGATAAACACTGATTGATCTTGAACCAGCAAAGACTCATATTTTTCAGAAAACATACCTGTCACACGATCTTGAGTTGTCTTGAATTTCTGAGGAATTTGCGGACTGAAAATGAATATGTGCATCTTTTGCACCAAGATAACACCTTCAACCTGTTGATTCCATAGTCGATAATTGATTTTTTGGAGTTTGATCGAGAGTTTTGGTCCGAACGCGTTGTTCGAATCGAATTGGAAGATGCAAAGATTGATGAAATTGCGTTGGGATGAGTTTGTTCTGGACCAGTTGACACATGAGTTTCGAAGGGTTCCATGGTTACAGCTTGAATCGGTGAAGGTGACGATTGATTTGCAGAGAAGGAGAATAAAAAGATTAAAGGGATTTAGGGTTTAGGGAAGCGTAACTGGACGAAACCAGCAATTGATACCATGTTGAAAGTAAAGTGGCATAGTATAATACACATATGAAAGCTAAAGCACTTAGTATTGATTGTATAGAAGTTATCTCAATTAACTATTTACAATCAAGTACCAGCTAGTATATATACAAGACTTGAGGCTTAACTAAATTTAGTTAGAGACAAACCTCTAACTGAATACTAACCCCAAAACTAACTGCTAACTGATACATACTGTTAACTGTATAACAGACAAATAAGAGCTACAATAGCACCACCATTAAATGACTAGTTATTTTATCTCTAACAACAAGTAACAAAACATAAATTAGGAAAAAATTCTAGGAGGCAGAGTAACTTCATTAATTTTTCAATATCATTTTCTATTTAAAGAAAGCTTGAAGAGAAAACATGGGTTGGAAAATTTGATGTTAAAAGACAATAGAGAATACATCTTCAAAGGCTCGAGATTGGATTTTTCTTTAGTTCTTCCATCTTTTATGTATATCTCTTTAATCTCTTTTGTAATGTCAAATATTGGTATGTCTTATTAATTCTCTTCAGATTGGACCATAAATGAACCTCTTGTAGTGCTATTTGATTTATATAATCGTAGAGTATTCTATTATATACTTCCTTCGATCTTTATTATTAGAGAAAACTTACTTTTTTAATTAATTGGATAATTAATATAAATAAATTAAATATAAATCAAACACATTATTTATTTAATAAATTTAAAAATAAAATTTGAGTAATTATTATCCAAAACTATTTAGTTTTTTCACCTGTGAATTACTTTAATATAATGACGAACATATAAACTTATTTTAAGAAAGAAGTCACCATTAACAACGATAATTGGAACTGAATTTAAGATAACTATTCAACAGAAAATGGCCTGAGAGATATTAAATTATCTATTATAATTTAGAAATTAACATATTAAAATTTTCGATAACATTAATCTGTGTAAAAAAATTAGAGAATTATGTTAGAGAAAGAATGCTTTGGACCCAAACATTGTTCTTATTCTAGTTTGCAAATTTGTCGTTATTCTACATGATTAATTATAGGAATTAGACCGTGATTAACAAATTAGAATTCAAGATGAGATTTTAATGATCTAATATTGTTTTTCAATTATTTTTATTCAAGTACTTTATATATCCTTTTACAATCTTCAACGTACGCTAAGAATACTCTCCCTCTTGTATTGCCAAATTGTAATAAAGGAGGGGATTCAAAGGATCTATTTTATTTTTTCAATTGATTTTATTCACTTACTTTACTTTTTCTTCTACAATATACAACATATGTTAAGAGTACCTTTTTTATTTTACCAACTAAGTAAATTGATAATTGTGAATTTAGAACAATCTTTATAGGGGGTAAAAGAACTTATATATTATTATTTGACGACAATGTGGTACATTTGCCGGATAGTCTATAAAAAAATAAAGGATAAAAATGTGTAAAGTGATTTGTCTGAATGGTTTTGTATGTGTAAATTTTTAAAAGTCTAGTTTTTACAGAGTAATTAATATCTCACCTCCAAATTATATATGTCATCTTTATTAGTGGCAATTTTATCAAAAAAGTCTCTAAAATATCCGAATTTTGAAAATTTACGGTTTTGTATTGGATTTTTTAATAGAATTTCAGAAATTTCTTCAATTTATCATTTTTTACTGTGCATATGCATATATATATGTAATTGAAAATTTTAAATTTTCGGTAACTCTCTTTTTCATATGTACCATAAATTTTGAAATTTCTGATAGGCGTAAAAAAAATTTCAAATTTCAAATTTTCGGTGGTATTGGTAATTGTTTTTCCAAATTTTTAACTTTTAATTGAATAATTTATACAGTAAATTAACTAACCGACTTAATATATAAATAGAATAATTATCATACATATTTGTACCGAAAAAAACTACAATCACTTCTTACACAAATCTTCCCAATGTCTGAAGCGACCCGCATATGCTGATTCTCATACTTTTGCATCATTAAAACAATTCTACTTCCAACAAGCATTGACGAGAGGAAATGGACAATTGGGTTTCAACTTTATCTGAACTTAATGATTATCGTTGACAAAACCAACAACAATGATTATATGTGGGCAATTGTGATGTTAAGTCTCACAGAAATGGAAACAAATACGACACTATATTTAGAAGTAATAGGGTAATCCATATCAAGAATCGAGATCCATTTTTCCTATCCTGCATACCCAAGTGTTCTACTTGTAATGTATTCCTAACCGTAGAAACAATATCATAGAACAAATTGGAAAACAATTTAGCGTGTTGATGAACTTTAGTATCTAACTGCTTCTGAACCAAAAGCCATGAATCTTCCTCCCGTCATAATAAAGATGAAATACAACGGAAAAAATAGTTTCCATCATCCTCAACATTAATAATGTCATCTATGTATGGATGAAAGAAAGTAGAAAATTGTGACAAGAACTCAGCTCTTGAAGATTTGATAGAAGGTTGCTTACCAATCGGCATGCTTGACGATTGACTTCCAATTGATTTTGTGCACGATCTCTTCGTAGTCTGACTCCCCTGTGAAGCCTCAGCATACCTATTTTTCTTGTATGTGCAATCAAAAATCAACATCAGATAAAACACATGTATTTATCTTGGTGAATAAGAATCAATAGCATTTGCATCTCAGTCATTGCATCTCTTTTGCTCAATTTGTATGTTGCTCTATCTCTATATATCTGGGTGATACTCGTAAGGTTTTATAGATCTTTGTCTTTCAGAGCAAAAATAATGTACTTTGGTGTCATATTGTACTTCGTCATGTCATTCACAAAATTTATTTCATGATCTTTTAGACGACCTAATATGTCATGACTGTTCAAGCCCTTATCTAGTATATGATTATGCATTCCACATCTAACCATCACCTTTCAACCGATACCACTGGAAACAGATCTCAGCCTATAAAGGCATTTGACTTTCATAACATAGATGCCATCAGAGGTGGATCTAGATTTTTTTTCTTTTCAAATTTCATCCTCTATCACAACCAATAATCAACTTATTCTTTCTCCCACGTATTCCATTAGTCGAATAGGAACGAGTTGTAACAACAACAATACCATACTTTTTACCAATAGACTGTGCTCATTCTAGAACTTTAGATCGGGAATCAAAAATCTTCCAATTTAAACAACATATAATTAGTAAACTTCATCAATTTATTTAAGGTTGATAACCAAATAATAATGTGTAAATTCAATAGAAGACATATGATATATGTGGTGAAGAACAACGTAATATCACTACATGAATCCGTAGAAGAAGCTGAAGTTGTCGGCTCTGGATCACAAATGCATAAAATTTCATTTACATACATATCAGAAATTTCAAACATAACTGAAATGTCCGGTTATACAGAAATTTGAAATTTCCGATGTTATGCTACCTTCCGAAAATTTGCGTAATTTTCTATTTATGCAATAGCGTTTGAAAATCGTCCCAGAAATTTTAAAATTTCCGTGGAATCACACCTGAAAATTATAGAATTTCCAATTTTTTACAACCGAAAACTTACGTAATACAAAGTATTTCCGATATACGCTAAAATTAGAATATCAAAAATTTGGTCGACTTATCGAAAATTTCTTTTTGATCCACTTTGATCAATAATAGAAAAAGTTAACAAATATAAAAATTAATAAATGATAAAAGGGATATTTTAGGAGTAATGAAATATGGGAAAAGGGGGTGGCATGGATAATTTGGGGTTGAGACGTTAATTTCTCATAGACACACTACTTCTACAGGCCAAAACTACGTGGCATACATAAACTAGCCTTGTTTGGCTAAAGATGCATGAGTTTTTCCTTTATTGGGGGTACGTGTTGGAACACGTTCGACACGATTATGTAATTTCATGGTATTTTCGTCTTCTTATCCATGCGTGTGAGACTACCTCAAAAAGGTGGTTTCTTTCTTTTAGTTTTTTCTAATTATTGAAAAAACCAAGTTCCACGTGTCGAAAGTTTGAGCCATCCACTATCTATTTCAGCACCTAAATGAGTCGGTTTAGGTTAAATATAGTCAAAATCATAACTCAATCCGTATACTGGTTTGGATGAGGTAAAATAACTATCTAAAATTGACAAATTTATAAGTTGGATTGGGTTGGATGGTAAGATATCCAATTTTTTTTTCTTCTTTATATAATTATTAATGATGTGACACAATTTTTTTAATAGTTTAACATATCTGTGATGAAAAGTAAAGAAAAAGTCTAAATATCCGATAAAAAATTTATACAAGTGACACCATTCGTTTTATAAACTAATTTTATAAAGATGAATTAAGTCAAACTCTAATAGTTATATCATAGAGCGACTCAATATGAAATTTGTATTCAAATATTATTGGAAACATAGAGAAATTTAAGGATATTTTTTCAGGTGTGCGATTTATAATTCAATATGTAGTTTTATTTCATAATTTTCGTTTTCAATGGATGAATAAGGTCTTGATTTTGATTAATGATGCAGTTACATCAATCATATTAATCCGTGCCTCAGGTGAGTCTTCACAACACCTCAATGCTAAAGCCAAAATAGATGATACATGAGCTAAAAATTCATGAATTTCTTTATCTTGTTGAGAGACTAAATTGAAATCCACAACTTCCATGACTGAACTCACCATTGATTCACTAATCCAAGTTTTCAAGGTTAATTCTCCTGCAAACATTTCATTTGTTGGCTTCTTTCCTGTGAAGATTTCCATTAACATTATTCCATAGCTGTACACGTCTCCTTTAACTGAAATAACTCCCTTAGAACCATACTCTGCATGTCAATATTAATAACTAGTTATTACATATTTCTTAAATACAATGAAAATGATTTACAAATTGTTAAGGAGAGAGTATTCATTTTTTGCAAAGTATATCTTTAATTCGATATAAATTTGACTATTAACAATGAGTATGGTCGTCTTTGAAGGCGTGTAAGACAGACCGCTGCATAAATCTTAAATTTGACATGGTTATACTGTAGTTAAAAATAATCTCATAAAATATTTGTCACATTAAGTTATGGAAAAATAGGCCCCTATTCATATTTTCACTGTTAGACCGTGACTAATTTATACATGGCTTCCGAAAACTTAAGATGATCCTGACTATGAGTATAAACTATTATAATTAATTTACAAGTTGGAAGAGAATAATTACCTGGTGCAACATAGCCAAGAGTGGCTAGAGTCTCTGTATGAGTTTTAGAATGTCCTTCATCCAAGAGTTTAGAAATTCCAAAATCACTCACATGTGCAACCATATTTTTATCAAGTAACACATTACTAGGCTTCAGATCACAATGAACCACAGGTATTGAAGAACCATGATGGAGATACTCCAGGGCATATGCAACATCTATCATTATATTCAACCTTTGCAAGAAATCTAAAAAATAGTTATCCGAGTATAACCATTTTTCCAAACTTCCATTTGACATAAACTCCATCACCAAAGATTTGAAATTTACACTTGAACAACTAGTAATAATCTCAACAAGGTTTCGATGTCGAAGATTGCGCATTGCCTTGCATTCCGCATCAAAACTTCTTGATGCTACTTCCAATTTCAAGTCAAGTACTTTAACTGCTACCATCTTCCCATTAGAAAGCATTCCTTGATACACAGATCCACAACCACCCTTTCCAAGCAAGTTACTCTCACTGAATCCACCAGTGGCTTGCACAAGTTCACCATAGGAGATCCTTTTTGAAGCCCCTAAATTAGTTGATAAATCCCTTTCAAGTGGATTTTCAACTTTTTTCCTTTTGAACATTAGAACTATTATGCATGCAATACCCAGAAGGCCTAACACAACAATGGACGACATGCATATGATTAGTATCATCTTTTTCATTGACTTTTTCCTAATTTGCTTATCACACGGAGGTACTAGAAAGTGAGGACTACCACAAAGTGCTGTATTATTCATGAAAGATTGAGCTGTAAATTTCTTGAAAGGTCCTTCATTAGGAATCTCTCCTTGCAATCTATTGGATGAAACATTCATGTATTTAAGATACGAAAGTGACTCTAAAGATTTCGGGATCACACCTGTTATAAGATTTTGAGACAAGTCCAAGAAGCTCAAACTTACCATTTCACCAAATGATTTTGGGATAGGTCCTTCCAATTTGTTATTTGCTAAGGAGAGAGTTTCTAATGTTGTCAAGAAACTTATCGTTGTTGGAATGTTGTTTGAAATTTGATTTCCTGACAAATCTAATAGCACAAGAGCTCTCAAATTCTTAATCTCAAATGGAAGAATTCCAATTAAAGCATTAGAGGATAAGTTTACCTCTAAAATATCTTTGAGATTCCAAAAGGAGGAAGGTATTGTAGAGGTTAACCTGTTAGATCCAATGTGAAACTTTCTAAGTGAAGTCATATTTCCCAAACATGTTGGTAACACTCCAAAAAACTTGTTGCTTGTTAAATTCAACTCACTCAAACTCCTAATTTCACAAAGCTCATCAATTATAGATCCTTTAAGTTCATTGTAGGCAAGGCCTAAAGATTGAATTTTCTGTAACTCTTTGATTGTACTAGGGATTTTTCCATTTAAATCATTCCTACTCAGAGATAATTGAACCAAGTTGCTCATGTTTCCGATTTCTAGTGGAATGTTTCCATTAATTCCACAAGAATTTGCCCAAAAATGTTCTAGAGATAAGTTTCCAATGGACTTGGGAAGTTTTAATGGTAAACTATTCTCTGATATTTCAAGACGTTTCAAGTTTCTGCAACTTGTCAGTGAAGTTAGGAAGTTGAACTCAAGAGATTCATCTATTGTCAAATTATTTCCACCTAGGATTAGTGATTCAAGGTCTCTTAATTTTCCAAATGAGTTTGGTATAACTCCGCTAAATTCATTCGAACTCAAGTCAATTATGACGAGATTTGAAGCATTGGAAATACTATTTGGAATATTTCCAACAAACCTGTTTCCATACATGTGAAGTTGTAGTAGGTTTGGAAGGCCTAATCCAATATTTGATGGAAGCATGCCTGAGAGAGAATTTTGTTCAAGATGAAGATGTTCCAATGTTGAGATGTTGAAGACATTTGAAGGAACATGTCCACTCAAACTGTTATTTCCCAATTGAAGAAGCTGAACTTGATTGAGAGTGCCAATCTCCATCGGTATCGCACCTAAAATCACATGTATATGATGAAGCACCACAATATAATGATGCATGAAATGCATAACCAAAAAATGAAGATATAAATTTGAGGGTATACCTGAAAAAAAGTTATCCTGCAAAGTTAATGTTTGTAACAATGTACAATTGCCAATCGATTGCGGAATGGTTCCTTCCAAATGATTACGGAATAGAGTAAATATTTTAAGTTGAGGAAGTTGATGACACATCTCGCCCGGAAGAGTTCCATTTAAATCGTTTCCGTCAAGGACTATCTCTATCAAGGAAGAGATGTTGAAGAGGGAAACTGGAATTTCACCTGTATATGTAACACAAAATATGAAAGTTTTATTCAATAAACACTTAATGTATTGGGAAAAATATCTTACCTTCCAAGTTGGTGCTAGTAAGATATAAAGATTGAAGCTTTGTCAAGTTTCCAATGTCAGCTGGCATAGGTTCTTTGTCAAAATTATTATAGGATAGCTCTAAATCTTCCAATTCTTGGCAATAACTCCAAACATTTGGCATCTTACCAGAAAAATCATTAGTATAAAGATAGAGTAATCTAAGATTTGGAAGTCCTAGACAAACATTTGATGGAAGAATGCCAGAGAGATTATTAAAACCAAGACCCAATATTTGCAAAGATGAGTTGTTCAACATTAATATGTTGCCAGTGAGGAGGTTATGTTGAAGGTTCAATTTTATCAGTTGTGGAAGATCGCCAATTCCTTTTGGAATTTCTCCTTTATTTCAATATAGACAAAATAAACATATTTAGGATTATTGTTTAAACATAATACGCATCACAACAACGGTACTCAACTGCAATTTAAAACCATGAGTGAGAGTATATCATACCTGATAAATAATTATTTGCTAGAAGGATTTCTTGGAGTGAAGACATGTTGAAAACTGCTGATGGTATGATTCCAGAGAGTGTGTTATTTCTAACATCCAAAATTCTCAACCTTTGAAGTTTACCAATAGCATGTGGAATAGTTCCTTCAATGAAATTTGAATTCCAACTTAGATACTCCAACATTGACAAATTGGATATGGATTGAGGAATAAGTCCAACAATGTTATTATATCCAAGATCCAAATATTGAAGTTTTGATAAGTCCCCTATCCTTGAAGGAATTTCTCCTACAAAACCATTGTAACTCAAATCCAACCACTTCAATCTCTTCAAATGAAGTAACTCTTGTGGTAACTCACCATGGAAACTATTGCCTTGTAAATCAAGAACAACAAGGAAAGAGAGGTTTCCCAGTTGAGGAGAAATGGAACCTTGAAGGCCCATGTTACTTAGATTCAATGCATTTACTCTACCATGACTTTCATCACAGGTAACACCAACCCAATTGCATGAAGAGAAAGAAGACCAATTACTAAGAACATGATAAGGGTCTAAGGTGATAGATGATTTTAATGAAAGAAGTGCAAATTCATCTGTGGTGATGTTTTTCTTAGTACTCACAGCTAAGCAAGTGAAGAAGTAAAAATAGAGAATAGAAAGGCAAGTAGAGTATAGTTTGGCCATTTTCAATGAATCAATATAATAATATTTGTGAGTGTAAGCACTGATGAGGATATATAATATTATAAATATATTTTTGTTCACAAATCAAAATAGTTTTGAAAATAATTAATTTGCAAGAGTGAAGAGTGAAGAGAGTTTGAGTTTTTTGAGCATTAGTCTTTCCGCGTTATTTAACTTTTTGTAGTTGAGAACAATGATTCTTCGCCATCATGTTGACCTGTTTATTTTCAATAGATGATTGGTATGGGAGAAACCAATATTTAAGTCCAAGTGTTCACATTTAGACCCAAACCAATTATAGGTAAGAAGAAGAAAAAAATTTGAATTTTCAGAACTTTCTCGTATTCACATTGGTAATGATGACACTTCTTCCTTGTTCTTGTTGTAATTTAGTATGTCGTCTCAAGATCTAATTCGACTTCAATTTGGTTTTCAATTATCTTAATTAGGAGTATGTCATTTCATTTCTATATATGTTATTGGAGAAATGTAACGTGAGTGTTTTTTTATTACTCTTTTCTCTCTTCCCGTCACATCACACAAGAAAACATAAACATGTGACAACTTTTTAACGTTTTCAAACAACATCGTCATTTTAGTTTGTTCTTACGCAATCTTTACTATATCGTTTCCTTTGATTCATATTGGTGTGAACACTTGACTTGTTTTTCTTCTGCAAAGGAAGCTGGCCCCATTCTTATTCCAAAACAAACACATTTGACTTGTTTTCATTTGATAATTTTGTGTTTCTAAATACAAGAATACATATATCTTCTTAATCATCATTTTAATAGTTATATAAGTAATTTATGTCGGAATGTTAATGGTGAGTATGAGTTTCATAAAAAAATGAATATTTAATACTTTATAAGTAAGAAGACACATAAATCTAAGGTCTTAAAAATTTTGGGTTAATATGTGATGTTCAATTCATTTTAAATGAGTGTTGAAAGTCTAATGCGACGATCTCCAGACCCCTCATGACTCAAAACAGTGGTATCAGAGCTTAGTTCGACTAGATGTTATCGCGGTAAAGCAACAAATAAGTGTAAGTATTTTTAGTTTTGTTTTATCGTCTTCACGGGGATTAATGCGAGGGAAAAATGTCGTTCAATGGTCACTAGGTTTCTGAGTTTGGTTTGAATGGTTTAAACACGATAAATGCGGAAAGTAAAATATAAACAAGAAAACTAACACATTCTTCAAAACAGAGAGAACTCGTCGAGATTGTATTTCATCTACCCGTCAAAGACTTAAACCTACTGATCAATTGTACGCAACTCAAAACACTCGTCAATATCATCATGTATCACTCACAATTTAGGTTATGTCTAACGTAGAGTTGAGAGAACAACGGTATTGTCTTATCAGTGATGTCTCGCGCAACTCAACAACACATAAGCATTAAGAACTAATACTTATGAATATTAAGTCTAAATCTATCTCTAGAGTCTAGAACTCAATAGATGTTCATCCTAAATCCAGATTCGAACTGTATATGTCTATAACAACTCAAATCAAAACAAAGCAAACAATCATCAATATTGATTTGTAAAAGAGGTTTTATACAATACCATAATCAGTAAATATACATAAAATTAGAGTAACTTACATACAAAACCCAACAAATGGAAACTACAAAGGGAAAAAAGGAGAAGAGCGAAAATCTTTCGCGGTGTCAATCACAATCAAAGAAGCTTTCAACCCCGGATCATCGAGTTGCATCCTCCATTGTTGTTGTCAAAGCTCTCAAAATATCAAAGAATGAAGGTGATGGAGTTAGGAGCTAAAAATCCCCAAAACTATAACCTAAAAATGTGTTCTAAACCCCTAAATACAAGTTTCTGCCCAGACAAATTCGTCCGACGCTCACAAAATTTGTCTGGCGAATTGTCTCTTTAATCCCAAAATGTTACTCAAAAACAGCCAAATTCGCCTGGCGACCAAAAAGTCCGCCCGATGAAATTGACAGCAAAATGAAAAAAAAATCTTGTTTTCACCATAACTCGAGAACCGTAACTCTGATTTATGTACAGTCAGAAGCGTAGTAAAGCTTATTCAATACTCTATCTGACAATGACTAAATATAGAAAAAATTGATAATTTTCCTCTTTTCTGAAGTTGCTCAAAATCACATCTTTGAAGTTGTGTCTTTGCCTCTTATTGCTCAATGTTTCAACCATGCATGAATACCTACAAAATTGATGAAAAAATATCAAACGATATACTATTTACACGAATAAACAATTGAACTATTATGTACACTAAAGTCGGGGTTTTAACATACACTAATACAAAGTGTACATACAACAACGCCAAAGTCACCACGGCTTGCCCCAAAACCGTAGTGACACCGCTAAAATAATGCACTAACATTTTTTTAATTGAAAATTTAAGGTTATAATTACAGTTAATTCTTTAACCGTGGTGATACAATCTAACTTTTCTGGGTTCGATCATCAACTCTCTCAAATAGTTTATCCCTTTTACGTTAATGCACATCTTTTAAATTATATTTATATATAATTAAAAAATAATAGGGACATCACTACGACTCTTTTGTACAATCGTTGTTACACACTGGAGATTATTTATATATATATATTAAATACTAAGTACCCATTCTTTCATTGATAAAAGAAATAACTCTAACACCAACGTCATCGACATTGTCGGGAAGAAGAAAACAACCCTAACACCACACTCATTATTGTTGTCTAATTTCATCTCAATGTCGCATTTGAAGAGTAAATCATCCAAAGGTGTAAAATCTCGATCTAGAAATTTTTGTGGTTGTGACAGTCGTATGGTTTCGTACCAATGCAAGAGGGGTCAAAATAAAGGAAGACTTTTTAGAGATGTCCAAATTGGTGGAGTAGTGAAACATGTAATTTTTTCATATGGGATGATGAACAAAAATTGAAAGATGAGAGTAGTATGATATCAGAGTTGGAATATGTTGGGTATTTGAAGATTATGTATACAGATTCAAAAAAGAAGAACAAGAATTTGAAGAACAAACTGAAGTCAGAGAGATTTTCTGGAAATTTGAAGATGTTATATTTTTTATCTCCTTTATGTTTAATATTTACTTTGTTATAAAATATAATAGTTGAATTAGGGTTTGAAATTTGAAAATTTTATGTTTTCTTATATCCTTTATGTTTAATATTTACTTTGTTATGAAATGTAATAGTTGAAGATGCAGTGGACTTGACAGGAATATGCAACTAACAAAAGGTTTCTTATGAGTAAGTTCATTGCAATAATTTTCAGTTATAATAATGTGTTTTATATATTTTGTAGTTTAAGCTGATAGGTTAAGTTGAATGTTTAAGTTGAATGTTTAAGTTGATAACCTTAAGAGAGTTAAGCAGATTAAAACTTCATTACACGTGACTTTCATTACATGATCAAAAACCATAATAAAATCTAAATCCTCTCGCTGAGATAAAGTTAGATCAATCATAGTTAGCCTCATCATCATCATCATCAGAATCGAAAAAATTATCATTTGCCTTCTCAACCTTCTTCTTCTTCTTCTTCTTCTTCTTCTTCTTCCCCTCACCCTGAGAGCTCTCATTAGTCTAAACACAACACTCTCTACAACAATATCTTGAATTTGAGGATGGTTTTTCCACTAGTTTCTTTATAATCATCTGATAAGGTATTCCAATCTGCATCATTGTATCCTTCAAGTACAACAGGAAATCTCTGATAATGTAAACCGAGATTCATGGTCCTTTTAAGGTACTGTATGACTCGCTCAATAGCTTGTCAATATTCATTACTCGGTCTACTAGTAATCCCGTAAATAATCCCACGACATATGAAATATCGAGTTTAGTACAATCAATGGAATACCTAAGACTTCCAATGATGCTTGCATATTCTGTTTGTCTAACACTTTCACTAGTGTTCTTAAACAGCTTCACTCTTGGATCATTTGGTGTGCTCACAAGTTTACTGTCAAAGTAATTATATTTCTTTAAGATCTTTTTCACATATTGTGATTGATCCAAAAAAATTCCTTTCTCGGATCTCGTGATCTTGATACCAAGAATCACACTCGCTTCTCTGAGATCTTTCATATCAAAGTTGTTGCACAAAAATGATTTCATATCATTAATGGCCTGAATGTTTGATCCAAATATGAGTAGATCGTCTATATATAGACATATGATAGTGCAAATACAATTCTCAAATTTGTAATAAACGTATTTGTCACTTTCATTCACTTTGTACCTATTCGATATCATTAAGTTATCAAACTTTACATGCCATTGCTTTGGAGCTTGTTTTAGCTCATACAAAGACTTATCTAACTTACAGACCTTGTTTTCTTATCCATGGATCATAAAACCTTCCGGTTGTTCCATATAGATTTTTTCTTCTAAGTCACCATTTAAAAAAAAATTTAACATCCATTTGGTGTACTATTAAGTTATAAATAACAGCTACTGAAATAAGCACCCTAATGGATGTAATTCTAGTGACAGGAGAAATGGTATCGAGGAAATCTATATTTTCTCTTT
Source organism: Vicia faba (assembly GCA_948472305.1). Lineage (NCBI taxonomy): Eukaryota > Viridiplantae > Streptophyta > Magnoliopsida > Fabales > Fabaceae > Vicia > Vicia faba. The sequence continues at coordinate 1,670,534,974 of OX451736.1, read as the reverse complement.
GCCTAAAACCCTTGGCAACAAGGCGAGCCTTGTATTTATTAATAGTTTCATCAGGTTTTAGTTTCTTTTTCAAAATCCATTTACAATCGATTGATTTGGAACCAGGAGGCAAGTCTACTAAGTTCCAGGTCTTGTTAGATTCTAGAGATTCTATCTCATCATTGATAGCTTCTTTCCATAAATCAGCATCCAGAGATGACAAGGATTCTTGAAGATTCATTGGATCTTCTTCTACATTATAAGCCGCATAATCATGCCCATAGTCTTTAGCAACTCTTACTCGTTTACTTCGTCGAAGTTCTGTTTCTATATTGTCGTTGCTTTCTGTGCTTCTTATCACAGGAATGTGACTCGATTGTGTGCCCCCACTATTTCTCAATTTGAAAGGAAATTTGTCTTCATAGAATTCAACATCATTTGATTCTATGATCACTTTTGCCTTTAGATCATAAAACCTATATGCTTTACTGTTTGTTGCATACCCAATGAAAACACATTCATATGCTCTACTAGCGAGTTTAACTCGTTTCGGATCCTGAATTCTGACATAAGCCAGACAGCCCCAAGTTCTCAAATAAGATAAGTTTTGTTGTCTTTTCTTTAATATCACATAAGGAGAGATCTTACATTTTGACTTGGGGAATCTATTCAGGACATATCAAACAGTCAATAAAATTCCCCCCACCGGTGAGGTGCAACACTAGAATTCAATATAATTGCAACAAGTTCAGTAAGAGTTCTATTCTTTCTTTCTACTTTACCATTCATTGCAAGATAGTATGGTGTAGTCGTTTCATGTACAACTCCATGTATAAAATTCATTAATAAACTAGAATCATACAGTTTCTCTATCACTACAAATTCTTGTTATCATTTTCAAATTCTTTATAAAAATTTTAAACATATAAACTTCATTATTCATAATGGCGTACAAATCTACCCCAATAGACTGACTAAACCCTGTCTTATTTTTATAAAAAAACAGAAATAATATTCTTTCTAATCTTAGGAACATGCATAACGTTCTTTAAGATTAAAGTCTTTTTGAAGGTGAAATTTAACTCCATGTCTACAATTCCAGCAACATTTGTGGTCTGACCATCTCCCAACAACACTTTCTTATCTTTAGTATTCGTGTATGTTTTAAACATAACATGATCATAACAGACACAACGAGAGACGCAGGTGTTTATCCACCAACCAACATATCCATCAACCATGTTGATTTCAATACTATAGCAATAAATTGCCCACTAGTCAGGTTGACATGTGCATTAGGGACAACACCTAGTTCAAGCTTACTTCCACATTTCTTAGTCATATGACTTGATTTTCCATAGTTAAAACAAAGGGAAATCAACGTCATTTATTTTAGGTGGTGGTTATTTCCTAGTTGGAGCTATTGGAATCATAGAAGGGTTCCCATTCTTAATTCGGTTCATAATATTGCAGTTATGATTCTTTAATCATTTTCCAAATGACTTCAGAACTACATCGAATTTCTTTTTGTTGTTTGAAACAACCAAGACTTTTTCTTTTTTATATTGTTTATAAGATTCCCTTTTTTTAACTCAAGGCGAATAATTGAATTCTCAATCAATTTTTTTTTGTTTTGTGGCGAAGCAAAGTTTTTTTTTTATAAAAAACATTCAAACTATGGGGTAGTTTGTCAATAATAAAACTGATTTGAAATTATTCATTTAAACACATACCTTTTGTGATGAGCTTTTAAGCAATCTTTTGAAGTTCGTAACATTGAGCCTCCATCGACCTTACATCTTTGCATTTGATACATGAAGTAGCGACTAACAACATACTTCTTTGCTTCAGCTTCTACGTCATACTTCTTTTTTTAGTCTCTCAATCTTGTTTTGCAGTATCACATCAACTGTAATTATCATACAGATCATCTGCGAGCCTATTAAAAATATGTTTTTGTTGAGATTTTCATTCTCTTTCTATAAGGTGATTTCTTTCCTATGCTGTAAATCGTTCGCTTTAATTTGTGCAGCAGATTCAACTTCAACACTATTAAGTGTTCCTTCTAAATCTCCGATTTACTACCGTTAGTTTGTTCGATTGATCCAGAAGGAGTAACAGAATGTCATCGATCAGAACGTTAGCAACTTTTTTTCAACGTTAAGAACTTCATCTTTTGTTGCCACCGCTTGAAGTGACTTCCCTCAAACATGAACGATTTCTCAAAGACAATATCCGCAAAAGTACCAATAATTTCTTCGGTAGCCATGGCAGTTTGAAACGTCTTAAAATTGTTGTTTTCAGATTTTAAAATATTTGCCACCGAAGAAATTATCAGGTTGAGTCACAGACTAGGTCACTCTCTTTAAGACGTTTCAGGCACTGCTCAAAATTATGCAAAGCAGTCGAACTACCGCGCCGCCTCCAGGATAAAATAGCCCAGTTCTATAATGTACGTGTGGGATTTTGGATCGAACTCTAGCATGATCGAAGTACATGCTGTAGTCGAAGCATGTATTTGTCGAAGAATGCTTGTTAAATTAGGTTTTAGTGTTTAAACCCTAATTTGTTAAGTTAGCTTGATTATTAAGTTAGCTTGTATAATGGGCCTTGTGGAAAAAGCCCATTAGTTAGTATGTTAGGTTTTATTATAAATAGCATACTAGTCTCTCATCATTGCATCACAGCAAATCCTAATAAAGGGTGAGAGGGTTATTTGTTATTCTTGTAAACTTGTAATCTTGTTTTCTAAGAGAAAGTAAAGAATAGCAGTTATAACCAATTCTTGTGTTCTTCTTCTTCCTTGTTCCTTATTCCTCCCTTATTCTATACTTTGTTATTGGCATTGAATTCACAACAAATTGGTGCGGTGAGCGTGGAGAAGATGCCTTCAACAAAATATGAGATTGAAAAGTTCACCGGAGTGAATGATTTCGGTCTATGGCGCTTGAAGATGAAAGCCCTACTGGTTCAGCAGGGTTGTTTGGAAGCGTTGAAGGGAGCGACGGCGATGGACGCTGCGTTAACAGAAAGAGAGAAGACGGCCATGATCGAGAAAGCACACAGCGCAATTTTGTTGAGCCTTGGTGATAAGGTTCTTCGACAGGTATCAAAGGAGACGACGGCATCAGGGTTATGGGTGAAACTTGAAAGTTTGTATATGACCAAATCTCTGGTAAATCGACTCTACCTGAAGCAAGCTTTGTATTCATTCAAGATGATTGAAGACAAAGTGTTGGCTGAGCAGTTGGATATGTTCAACAAGCTGATTCTTGATCTTGAAAATATTGATGTAAAGATTGATGATGAAGATCAAGCGCTGTTATTATTGTGCGTTTTGCCCAGATCACATGCTCACTTCAAAGAAACCCTCTTGTATGGAAGAGAGTCCCTGACCTTTGAAGAAGTTCAATCAGCTTTGTACTCTAAGGACTTGAACGAACGTAAGGAGCATAAACCTTCGACGGTTGGTGAAGGTTTGGCTGTTAAAGGAAAATTCGACAAGAGGAAAGGTAAAAATCAGTCGAAGTCTTATAGTGGTGATGCATCTGGTATTAGATGCTATCACTGTAAGAAAGTAGGTCACACAAGAAAGGTGTGTCCTGAACGCCTGAAAGATCATGGAGGTAAGGATAATGGCAACGCAGCTATTGTCCAAGATGATTTCGAATCATCTGATGTTCTTGTGGTTTCAAGCAACAACTCGTCGAAGGAGTGGATTATGGATTCTGGATGCACTTGGCACATGACTCCAAACAAAGACTTGTTCGAGGAATTATGTGATCAAGATGGTGGATCTGTATTGCTGGGAAACAACAAAGCTTGCAAGATTGCAGGCGTTGGATCTGTGAGATTCAAGCTCCATGATGAGTCAATAAGATTGTTGACTGAAGTCAGGTATGTACCTGATTTGAAGAGAAATTTGATTTCTCTTGGTGAATTCGACAAGAAAGGATATGTGTTTCAAGGAGAGAAAAGTATCCTGAGAGTCATGAAAGGGTCGAAGGAAGTCTTGAGAGGCGTGAAGAAACAAGGCTTGTATACCCTTGAGGCTGAAGTTGTAAGTGGTTCGACAAATGTTGCATCCACGAAACCTTTGTCGAAAACAGAAATTTGGCACATGAGATTGGGCCATGTCAGTGAAAGGGGTCTGGTTGAATTAGGGAAACAAAATCTGCTTGGTGGAGATAAAGTCGAAAAGCTGAAGTTTTGTGAACCCTGTGTACTTGGAAAGTCCTGTAGAATGAAGTTCAACAAAGGCAAACAAAGAACACATGGATCCCTTGACTACATCCATGCTGATCTTTGGGGGCCTGCAAGGTGTCCATCACATTCAGGAGCAAAGTATTTTCTATCCATAGTAGATGACTATTCCAGAAAGTTATGGGTATTCATCCAGAAGACTAAGGATGAAACTTTTGAGAATTTCAAAAGTTGGAAGACTCTTGTCGAAAATCAAACTGGCAGAAAGGTAAAGAGGTTGAGAACCGACAATGGCCTTGAGTTTTGCAATGAGGCGTTCGACAGTTTTTGTGTTGCCTCTGGTATTGCAAGGCACAGAACTACCGCAGGTACTCCACAACAAAATGGTTTGGCTGAAAGGTTTAATCGAACTATTTTGGAGAGAGTTAGATGCATGTTGACTAGTGCGGGATTAAAGAAGGTGTTTTGGGCTGAGGCTGTTTCGACAGCAGCATATCTGATAAACAGATGTCCTTCGACAGCGTTAGATATGAAGACACCTGAAGAAGTTTGGTCGGGACATCCACCAGATCTCGACAAACTAAGAGTATTTGGCTGTGTAGCCTATGCTCACATTAGGCAAGACAAGGTCGAACCTAGAGCTCTGAAATGCATGTTTATGGGATACCCTGAAGGAGTGAAAGCTTATAAGCTATGGTGCCTAGAGCCAAGTCACAGGAGGTGTATCACCAGTCGAGATGTAGTTTTCAATGAAACTGAAATGGCTTTCAAGAAAACTGATGATGTTGACGAAGAGCTGGAACAGGTAGAGATTCCTGTTGAGGTGGAGCATGTTGATGCTGAAATGCGTATCCCAGATGAAGTCGAAGAAGAAACGGAAGATTCTGATGATGTTGAGGAAACTGTTGATGACTACCTATTGTCGAGAGATAGGCAAAGAAGAGTCATAAAACCACCTCAGAGACTTGGATATGCAGATCTTGTAGCTTATGCCTTAATCTCTACAAGTGAAGTTCTAGACGAAGAACCTAGAGATTATAAGGAAGTTATGAGGAGTCGAATGAAGACTGAATGGCTAAAGGCCATGCATGATGAGATGAAATCTCTTCATGATAATCACACTTGGGAACTAATCAAGAAACCTGTTGGGGCAAGGTTAGTCAGCTGTAAGTGGATTTTCAAAGTTAAGGAAGGAATTGAAGGAGTAATGTCGAAGAGGTACAAGGCAAGATTAGTCGCAAGGGGTTTCACTCAGAAAGAAGGTGTCGACTTCAATGATGTATTTTCCCCTGTTGTGAAGCACAGATCCATCCGAATGTTGCTTGCCATGGTGGCTCAGTTCGACCTTGAACTGGAACAAATGGATGTGAAGACTGCGTTCTTGTATGGTGACTTAGATGAAACAATCCTGATGAGGCAACCTGAAGGGTATGTCGAAAAGGGGAAAGAAGATTATGTGTGCAAACTGAAGAGATCTTTATATGGACTTAAACAATCTCCTCGACAGTGGAATAAGAGATTCGACAAGTTCATGGAACACATAGGTTTCATTAGAAGTCAGTTCGACCATTGTGTTTACTCCAGATTTCGACCTGAAAATTCATTTGTAATTTTGTTGCTTTACGTTGATGATATTCTGATAGCAAGCAACAATGTCGAAGAAGTAATGGGGGTGAAGGCTGAACTCAATAAGGAGTTTGACATGAAGGATCTGGGAGCTGCATCTAGGATTCTTGGAATTGACATTCGAAGAGATAGAAAGCAGTCGAAATTATGCTTATCTCAAGAGGCATACCTACGAAAGATTCTTGACAAGTTTGGTATGTCGAACTCAAAGCCTGTTGTGACTCCAACAAACCCTCAATTCAAGCTGAGTATTGATCAATGTCCCAGTACTGATGTTGAAAGAACCTATATGAATAGCATCCCATATGCTAATATAGTTGGTTCTTTGATGTATGCTATGGTCTGTACTAGACCCGACATAGCATATGCAGTAAGTCTTGTAAGCAGGTACATGGCGAATCCTGGAAAGGCTCACTGGCAAGCGTTAAAGTGGATTCTAAGGTACATAAATGGGTCTCTGAACAGAGTCTTAATTTATGGTGGAGCCTTGGGTGAAGATAGTAAAGCAGCAGTCGAAGGCTATGTTGACTCTGATTATGCAGGCTGTATGGATTCCAGAAAATCTATTTCTGGATATGTTTTCACTATGTTTGGTACAACAATTAGTTGGAAAGCAACTCTTCAGAAGGTTGTTGCCTTATCAACTACTGAAGTAGAATATATTGCCCTAACTGAAGCTGTGAAAGAAGCATTGTGGCTTGAAGGTTTTGCAAAGGAGCTGAAACTTCAAGGTCAAGGTATCACTGTTAAATGTGATAGTCAAAGTGCAATACACCTGTCGAAGAACTCAGCCTATCATGAGCGAACCAAGCACATAGATGTGAGGCTGCATTTCGTCAGAGGGGTAATCGAGCGTGGAGAAGTCCAAGTGCTGAAGGTCTCGACAGATCACAATGCCGCTGATATGATCACCAAAACATTGCCAAGTTGCAAGTTTTTCCACTGTATGCAGTTGATAAAGCTGCATGAAGAAAGCTAGTTAGTGTCTCTTGATGCTGTAGAGTTAGGTCCAAGGTGGAGATTTGTGGGATTTTGGATCGAACTCTAGCATGATCGAAGTACATGCTGTAGTCGAAGCATGTATTTGTCGAAGAATGCTTGTTAAATTAGGTTTTAGTGTTTAAACCCTAATTTGTTAAGTTAGCTTGATTATTAAGTTAGCTTGTATAATGGGCCTTGTGGAAAAAGCCCATTAGTTAGTATGTTAGGTTTTATTATAAATAGCATACTAGTCTCTCATCATTGCATCACAGCAAATCCTAATAAAGGGTGAGAGGGTTATTTGTTATTCTTGTAAACTTGTAATCTTGTTTTCTAAGAGAAAGTAAAGAATAGCAGTTATAACCAATTCTTGTGTTCTTCTTCTTCCTTGTTCCTTATTCCTCCCTTATTCTATACTTTGTTATTGGCATTGAATTCACAACAGTACGATTACTACTTGCATGGTAAATAATCGGTCTAGTAATACAACCTCCGATGGTACAAGACCATTCAAATATGGTATCAAAATCACTCGTAGTATCTAGTACAAAGACCAATCATAATAATTTCTCAAATCAAGAGAAAAACTCAAATAATTCTACAAAAAGAAATTAATAATGGTCATTTGACCACTCATAATAATTTCTCCAACAAAGAGAAATTTATATAATTCTCTAAAGAGAATCCAAAAAATTAAACTTGAAAATTTCTCAACTCAAATAAGGAGAAATTAACATAATTCTCTAAAGAGAATTCAAGAAAATACTCAGAAAATTCAACGAGTAAGAAGAAAGGGGAAGAAGACGGGGCTTCAACAATTTGAAAGACACAAAGTTATGACAGTAAGGAAGGAAAAACTAATAGAATAGTTTTTGGTGTGATTTGAAATGAACATGTGCATTTCTTATATAATGAAGTAAGATAGTTAATATTTTTCACATGAGTAATGTGAGACGAAATGATTTTTTTCAACCAAAAAAGTATTCTAACAATATGGGACTTGAGAAATTTTTAAATTCAACATATTGAAATATGGACATGTTCCAACAAGAAGTCATATTTCTCAAACATGTTGGTAACGCTCCAGAAAACTTATTGCTTATTAAATTCAACTTACCCAAACTCCTAATTTCACAAAGCTCCTCTGTTATAGGTCCTTGAAGTTTATTATAGTCAAGACTCAAAGTTGGAAGTTTATGCAACGCTTTAATTGTACTAGGAATTGGTCCATTTAAAGCATTATCCCTCAAAGACAAATGAAGTTGCTCATGTTTCCAATTTCTAGTGGAATATTTCCATTAATTCCACAAGCATCTGCACAAAAGTGTTCTAAAGTTAAATTTCTAATTGACTTGGGAAGTTTTGATGGAAATTATTATTCTAGATTACATATCAATATGTCTGTGATAACAAGTTTATAAAATAATGTGAAATATATGTATAGAGACTTTTTTACAATAGTTTAATCATGAAGTGTCTTGTGGTATAGGCTGCCTTGGACACCCTCAAAATAGCCCTATAAATAGTTAGGGTTGAAAATGTGTATGTTTATAGCTAAATGTGAAGATAGAAAGTTGAGTGCATACCTGTAAAAAAGTTATCAATTAAAATTAAATATTGTAAGGATGTGCAGTTGCCAATCGACTGTGGAATAATTCCCCTTAAATGATTAGCGTGGACCTAAAATATTTCAAGTTGAGGAGGTTGATGACACATCTCACGTGGAAGATTTCCATTTCAATTGTTTTCATCAAGGTCAATAGCTATCAAAGAAGAGATGTTGAAGAGGGAGACTGGAATTTCACCTGTATATGTAGCATAATATATGAAAGTATTATTTGAAGAAACCTGCCAACCGCCAAGATAGGATAGAAGAAAATAGAAATTTTTAATACAATATCTTAATATATATATATATATATATATATATATATATATATATATATATATATATATATATATATATATATATATATATATATATATATATATATATATATATATATATATATATATATATATATATATATATATATATATATATATATATATATATATATATATATATATATATATATATATATATATGTCAAATGTTGCTTAATTATAGTTATAGTAAGGACAATAATGCAATATCGTTTTAGAGAAACAATATGAATAATTAATTTTTTGGTGAGAATATCTTACCCTTCCAAGTTGGTGCGAGCAAGATACAAATATTGAAGCTGGTCAAGTTTCCAATGTCCTGGAAAATGTCCTTGGTCAAAGTTAATGTGAGATAGCTCTAAATCTTCCAACTCTTTGCAATAACGCCAAACATTTGGCATCTTACCCGAAAAATCATTAGCAAAAAGATAGAGTATTCTAAGGTTTGGAAGGTCTTGATGTTAGTTGGTTAATTCTTGTTATGTGGTTATTTGGGCTTTTATCATGTATATTTGAGTCTGGTTATTTTGTTTATATAAAGGGTCATTATGTTTGTAATCACATAGAGCAATAATAATACATTCAGTTAGATAGTTAGTTACATTTAAATAACTCACAATTTCTCTCTCTTCTCTTCTTCTTCTTCTTCTTCTTTTCACAAAAATCATATTTCTTGAATCATTTGTTCTAACAAATTGGTATCAAGAGCTTGTTTGCGATTCAGAGAGAATCTAATGGAAAACGGATCAACAACATCAACATAGTTTCCAGCGAATCTACCGGTTTTCAAAGGTGAAAACTATCAACGGTGGGTTGCACAAATGAAGGTTATTTTCATATTTCAAGATGTCGTAGAAATCTTGATTGATGGAATATAAGAACTAGAAGTAGATGTTACGGAAGCTCAGAAAGCTACACACAAAGATTAGAGGAAGAAAGATGGCAAGGCGTTGTTCTTGATTCACCAGTGTGTGGATTGTGACATTTTTGAGAAGATAATTGAAGAAGAAACAGCAAAAGGAGCTTGGGAAAAGCTGAAATCTTTGTATGGTGGAGATAAGAAACTGAAGAAGGTGAAGTTGCAGACTATGAGAAAGAAGTACGAGATGCTTCAGATGAAAGAGGATGAACCGATCTCTGTATATTTCTCAAGAGTGGTGATGCTAACAAACCCGATGAAGGCGTGTGGTGAAGCCCTTACGGATCTGCAAAATATAGGAAAGGTATTGAGATCTCTAATTGCAGATTTTAATTACTTTGTTGTAACAATTGAAGAGGCCAAGAATCTATCTGAGATGAAGTTGGAAGAACTTCAAGCTTCATTGGAGGCTCACGAAATGAGACTACAGCGGAGAAACTCAGAAAGAGAGAAGACAGCTGAACAAGCATTACAATCAAGATTTAGCAAGAAAGCTGGAAAAGAGAAGTCGAAGTAGCGAAAGAATCTTGCTGGTGATGAGAAGTCAAGCAAGAATACTGATTCGAAAGGGGTGTGCAACAAGTATTATAGGAAGAAAGTTGACACAAAAGAGGTGCAATGTTACAATTGTCATGGTTTTGGCCACTATGCTAGAGACTGTCGAAGAAAGAAAGTTGCAAGGTTGAAAGATAGTGATGAAGCTCAATATGCACGAGCTGGAGATAGTGATTCTGATGATGTGTTGTTGGTGGTGTACACTCAGTCGACTACTGAGAAAAACAACATGTGGTATATGGATTCAGGATGTAGCAACCACATGACTGGAAATAAAAACTGGTTTACCAAGTTAAATGAGTCATCCGAAAAGGTGATAAAGTTTGCAGATGGAAGGCATATCAAATCAGGTGGTAAAAGAGATATTTCGATTATCAAAAAGGATGGTCGAAAGGCTACTATCACTGAAGTTCTATATGTATCTTCGATGACAAGTAACTTGATAAGTGTAGGTCAATTACTTGTAAAAGGCTTCAATATGAAGTTGGATAATAATCAGATGAAGGTATATAAGGCTGATGGGAGGATAATAATGAAATCACCATTATCGGAGAACAAAATGTTCAAGGTTTAACTTAACACATCAGATCACAAATGTCTTGCTTCAACTACGAAAGAAGACAAGAGCTGGCTATGGAATCATAGGTATGGACATCTAAACTTCAAAATTGTATGTATGCTCAATAAGAAAAGAATGGTGCTTGGGTTGCCGTATGTAAAAGAACCAAAGCAGATATGTGAGGAATGCTGCAAAGCTAAACAAGCAAGAAAGGCGTTCAAACGCGACTTGCCTATAAGATCAAGGAAAAAACTGGAGCTGGTTCATTCAGATGTTTGTGGACCCTTTGAAGTAAAGTTGAATGGAGGTAATAGGTATTTCCTTACTTTTATTGATGAATTCACCAGACATATGTGGATTTACCTTATTGAGAAGAAGAGTGAGGTATTAACACAGTTCAAGAAGTTCAAGTTGCATGCTGAGAAACAAAGTGGCTGCAAATTGAAGAAGTTAAGAACTGATGGTGGTGGTGAATATACTTCTGCTGAATTTGCTAGATTTTGCAATGAGGAAGGTATAGAGCATGAGGTTATTGCACCCTATACGCCTCAACATAATGACATAGTTGAGAGAAAGAATAGAAGTGTACTGAACATGACGAGATGTATGTTGAAAGCTAAGAATATGCCTAAGAGATTTTGGGCTGAAGCAACTTTGACAGCAATATACATTCTAAATAGATGCCCAACAAAGAAGATGGTCAAAAAGACACCGCATGAGGCTTGGACAGGGTCAAAGCCAAATTTAAGTCATCTTAGAGTTTTTAGATCAATATGTTTCAGGCATGTACCAGAATAATTGAGAAAGAAGTTGGATGATCGAAGTGAAGTCATGGTGCTCATAGGTTATCATTCGATTGGTGCATACAAGTTGTAATTGAAATTCTGGCTGCAGATACTCAATGTCACGTTCAATGTTATGACACCGTATCTGACTTTCTATAAGACAGTAAATACAAAAACAGTAAAGAACACAGTTAATTGTTTACCCAGTTCAGTGTGCAACAACACCTACTCTGGGGGCTACCAAGCCAGGGAGGAAATCCACTATAAGAGATATTAATTCAGGAATAAACCAACCAGTTTATCTCCTTCACTTAAGACCTACCCAATGCAACTTCAATCTAAGTACAACTTAAACCTGAGTTCCTACTCACTCCCCCTCAATCACAGCAGTGATACATAAAACAATTTGACTAATGAAGTGATGAAGACACTCTTCAAAACAAACACTTGATTATGCTTCACAGCTTTTTAATCAAGCAACACAAACACTCTTGCTTCACAGCTTTGAGTGATACATAAACCTAACTTGACTTTGCTTCACAGCTTTAGTCAAGAGACATACAAACACTCTTGCTTCAAAGCTTTGAGTGATACACAAACCTAACTTGACTTTGCTTCACAGCTTTAGTCAAGAGACATACAAACACTCTTGCTTCAAATCTTTGAGTGATACACAACCCTTACAATTAAAACCTATTCCAAGTCACTTATCACAATGATAATTGCTTGGATTACAATAGTTAAAACTATACAGCTTCTAAATGATCTTCTGTCAAAAAGGGATACATTCCAAGACAGCAGCCCTGTTGAATATATAGCAGCTGCATCTTCAGTTAGGGTTTCCACAAAAAGCTAGGGTTAATTCCGTTTGACCTTAAGACTAGGTCACAGGACTAGATCAACCAGGTTGGGGTTGAGCTAGGTTAACCCAAAGAAAACGCAGGATTCTATTCTGGAAAGACTGAGTCATTTTCCTGAAAAAACTCAGAATTAACCAAACTGCATACCTGTTAGTTCAGAACAGGATGTCTTAACATTTGTTATGACATCTGAATTCCTGTTTACTGATTTTGGTAAATGTGATCATTTTGCAAAATGCTCAGATACACACTCATAAACATCAGTACCTGTATGACAATATTTTTCTGCAAAGGTACCTAATAAATCTGTACCTAATTAACTAGAATGTTATGACATCAGTCATGACATTCATACACCTGGTTTTACCAAAAATGCATGCCAATACCTAAACAACTACAAACTCCCCCTTTGGCAGATTTTGGCTAAAGCCCCTAAGCAATCAGAGATAGATAGCAGCAGAATAAATATGACTGCAGAAAAATAGAATGTCTAATAAAGTACCAAAATATATCTCCCCCTCTTTAGCCACAAATGGGCCAAATAAACATGTTCTTAAAGATTATACAGTCATCCAGAAAAAGTAATGAGAGCAGAACTAAAAACTGAACACACTTCCAAACTCTACCAGGTACCAGCACAAACTCCACCAATCAGCAACTCCACCAACCTTTAAGCACTGTCATCAGACTCAGAGGAGCTAGTTTCTTCAGTATTGAGATAACCTTCAGCTTCTACACCCTCTTCCCTTCTGTTTCCTTCAGCTTCCTCCTTTTCTAACCTGGCAATTAGGTTTTCTAGGGTCTTTTTCCTAGCTTCCAGTTCTTTGCAGGTCTCTTTTAATACAACTATAACATCAGATGTTTTGGACTGGGTCTTCAAAGACGATGTCTCAGCTGATGTTATGACAATATCAGGAGCATGAGATCCCTGAAACAGTTTGTAGTGAAACCCAAGGGCAGGAGCTCTTTTGCAATCAGTATCTCTTGCCACCAGGATATCAGGGTATTGTGCAAGGATAATTCCACAAAGGAGGGAGGGAAAGGCAATTGGTCCTTTGACAGCATAACTACCAGCATGTTTTAAAGTTTGTTCAAAAATATACCTGCCATAGTCAAAAGCAGTCTTGGTTCCCACATCATAAATAAATCTCCCCAATCCTGTGGAGATAGTTGATTTATGGTTTGTAGGGACCCAGTTGGCTGCACCAATATTGTGCAGGATGGCAAATTTCATGCTAAGTTTGCTGGCATTCAGCTTGCCTTTCAAGGGCCAGCACTTCACTTGCCTTACTGTGATGGTTTGACAAACTTCATTGTCAGTGACTTCTAGATCAGGACAATCCTCATTTGATCTTCCAAGAAATTTGTTAATTTCTGATGGAGAGAAATTAACCCTTCTTCCTCTAACAAAAACACTTTCAAAGTCAGCTGACCTTCCATCAGCACAATCATTAGACAAGTTAACTATGAACTCCTTGACCAGATTTTCATAACACTTGGTAAATTTTATCACTGCCTTCATCAGTCCAGCATTCTTGATCAGGTCCATGATGTCCTTGCACTCCATGGCATCATTGTTGAGTTCTCTTTCTAAAGCTATTCTCTTCAAGCAAACATACTTCCATCTGTTTGCATTGTCAGGATGGTGGAAAGAGATGTTGTCTGTTGGGACTTCAGGAACTCTAGCAATTTTGCTGGAGGGCAGTTTCCTTCTGATAGGAATTTCTTCAGCATCAATCTCAAACTCTGATTCCTCATCAGAATCAGAAGATTCAGGTTCTTTTCTCTTCTTTGTAATTGGTTGTCTACCAGTATACACCTGGGCTTTCACCTTCCCTTTGGATTGACCAGTTTTCACAGATTCTACCCCAGCCTTGCCTTCAGTCTTGGATTTCTTAACATCAGGTTTATCTTTGGACATACATTTTGCATCATTCTGATTACCCTTTCTTTTCATCATTCTCCTAGCTATGCTAGGGTTTACATTGGCAATCAGATCATTGTCTGAGTATTCCTCATCCACATCAATGATAGGTGGATCAGCAGTCTTTTCTGAAGGGTTCTGAATGTTGTCATTTTGTGTCATAACATTCTCAGAGACATCTACATTCTCAGAGACATCTACATTTGGGCTTCCTGATTGATTTAAAGGGACAGAAATCCCCGGTACAGGTTGGTTTCTGCTTAGTATACTAGTAACAAGCCTAGCAATAGCTTGATGAACTTGAACTGATCCTTCTCTATTTGGTACAGAAGAAGAAGGATGAGAAGGATTACCAGAGGAAGCAGCTTGAGCTCTTCCTGTATGTCTAGTTCTCAGCTTTTTGACTTTGGCGGGGTCAGTTGCCATCTCTCTGAGAGGAGTGATCTCAAGAACTTCAGATTCTATGCATGTGGTGATTGCTCGAGAGTCTTGGTCAGATGATGAAGATGAAGAGGTCGCCTTGGTTGAAGATGATGTTTGAGACATTTTGATTGACTTAGAGCACCAGTAGCAATTTGAGAAAAAACTTTGATTGAGAGAAGGGAACAGGTTGCAAAGTCGAGAGAGGTAGGAGGCAAAAGAGAGTCTTTTCAACTTCTTAAAGATTTTGAAAGAATTGGGAAAACATATGATTAACCCACTAAAAATAGACTTAACAAAATTAACTCCTTCAACCCTTGTTTTAAGCAAAATTAATTGCTATAATTTCTCATGTTGGCAAATACCCAACCTGCCCCTCAAGTTTTCAAGTTTATTTCCAACAAGAGCCTTGGTAGAAGAATCAGCCAGCTGAAGCTTAATGATACCATGTTCCAGTTTAATTGACTTCTTCTCTACAAAGTCAATGTGCTTGGTCCTGCTATGCTGAATAGGGTTCATGGAAATATTGATTGTATTCAGATTGTCACAATACAATGTCACAACATCTTGTGAGACATTATACTCAGTGAGCATCTGTTCTGTCCAGATATTTTGAGAACAGTTACTACTAGCTGCAACCATTTCAGCACAGAGTTGGGAAGGCATTCTTTTGACATGAATCATGGTTCTGGTTGATTCTTGAATGATCTTATTTTTCTTTTTGTCAACTCCATTTTGATGGAGAGTTATAGGAGAAGAGACTTCACGACTCATTTCTTCTGGGAAACAGAATTTATTAGACTTGTTGTTTCCAAAATCCTTGTCATGATTACTTCTGGTTCTGACAACACATCCTTCTTCAAGTTTATTCACCATATATAGACATGTTCCTTTTTACCAAGCCTTTCAATTTTAAGTTCACCACAAACCCTTCTTTTATCAATCTGTAGTCTTGGAGTCCTTCTGACTGCTTCCATAGAGATAGCTCTTTTCATTCTTCTTAGATGAAGATGACCAAGCTTATGGTGCCACAGTTTCATCTCTTTTTCTTCTTTGGTAATTGGACACATAGTGGAGTTATTAGTGTTCTCAGGCTGCCACAAGTAACAGTTATCTTTGGATCTGATTCCTTTCATTACAACTTCTAGTTTTTCATTAATTACTAGACATTCAGATTTTGAGAAGTTGACCTTGAATCCTAGATCACACAATTGACTGATACTAATGAGATTAGCAGTCAGCCCTTTTACCAGCAGTACTTCACTCAGACTTGGAACTCCAGGGCAGTCCAAATTACCAACTCCTTTGATTTCACCTTTAGCACCATCTCCAAAGGTCACATAACTAGTGTTGTGAGGTTTAACATGATTGAGAATGTTCTTTATTCCAGTCATGTGTTTAGAACATCCACTGTCAAAGTACCAGCCTTCCTTTGCAGACACTCTCAGGGAAGTGTGGGCTATCAGGGCAGTAGCCTTTTTCTTCCATTGAGGAGTATGTGGTACCCTTTTTGACTTAGGTTTAACACCTGAGTTTTGATTAGGGTATCCATGCAATTTGAAGCAGAAGGGCTTTATGTGTCCATACCTTCCACAATGATGACATCTCCATCTTTGGTACTTTTTCTTCATATATTTCTGTTTCTGATGTTGAGAGTTGTGTTGAGACATCTGCTTTGACATTTGTTTAACAGGCCTGATCTTCTTGTCTGTACTAGATTTCTTGGCTTCCACAAATCCTAGTCCAGATTTGTTTCCCACATTTTGTCCAACTTGAAGAATCTCTTCCAATTTGTTTGTTCCATTAGTCAGCATCTTGACAGATTTGGTCATTTGGATCAGTTGTGAGTTCAGCAATTGAACTTCCCCTTCTAGATGACTTATAGTTTCAAGGTTTGCCCTTTTTTCAGCCTCCAGCTTTATGATGAGTTTTGATTGTTTCTCATTCTGCACACAGACTTCAGTACTTCTGATACACAATTTCTTGTAAGTATCAGCCAGTTCTTCAAATGTCACTTCTTCATCACTAGTGTCACTTTCAGAGGTACAGACACCAGTTAGAGCAGTAACTAGTTTGGCAGATTCTTCTTCAGAATTACTTTCTGAATCACAGTCAGACCAAGTAACAGTCATTCCTTTCTTTTGTTTCTTAAGAAAGGTAGGACATTCAGCTCGAATGTGCCCATATCCTTCACAGCCATGGCATTGAATTCCTCTGCCTTGATTTCCCTTCTCTTCTGACCTTGGTCTTCTGTTGGAACTGTCAATGTCAGAGGGAATGTTATGAACATTAGACCTTGACTTTGGATCTATTCTTTTGATGAGTTTGTTGAACTGTCTTCCAAGCATGGCTATAGCTTCTGAAATATTTTCTTCTTCATCCTCCTTGTTTTCAACATCAGTGTTGGATACAAGTGTTATGCTCTTGTTCTTCTTGTCACCATTTTCAGTGATCCCCATCTCAAAAGTCTGAAGAGACCCAATTAGTTCATCCACTTTCAACTTGCTGATGTCCTAGGCTTCCTCTATGGCAGTTACCTTCATAGCAAATCTTTTAGGCAGGGATCTGAGAATCTTTCTCACCAATTTTTCTTCTGACATCTTTTCTCCCAGTGCTCCTGAGGTGTTGGCAATCTCCAAGATGTTCATGTGAAACTCATGAATGGTTTCATCTTCCATCATTTTTAGATTCTCAAACTTGGTAGTCAACATCTGAAGCCTTGACATTTTCACTTTGGAAGTGCCCTTATGAGTAGTTTTGAGAGTGTCCCAAACTTCCTTGGCCAATTCATATTGATGTACTAGTCTGAAAATGTTTCTATCAATTCCATTGAACAAGGCATTTAAAGCTTTGGAATTTCCCAGGGCTAACTCATCTTCTTCTTTACTCCAATCTTCCTCAGGCTTCAAACTGATTGTCCCATCTTTCTCAGTTATGGTGGGATGGATCCATCCTTTGTCAGCAGCTCTCCAAGCCTTTTTGTCCAGAGATTTTAAGAAGGCAATCATACGAGGTTTCCAGTAGTCATAATTTGTTCCATCCAGAATGGGTGGTCTATTAACAAAAACTCCTTCTTTGTCCATAGTGCCAGAAAGTGATATCCTTAGATCTCACCCAGTAATATAGGCAGGGTGCCTGCTCTGATGCCAATTGAAATTCTGGCTGCAGATACTCAATGTCACGTTCAATGTTATGACACCGTATCTGACTTTCTATAAGACAGTAAATACAAAAACAGTAAAGAACACAGTTAATTGTTTACCCGGTTCAGTGTGCAACAACACCTACTCTGGGGGCTACCAAGCCAGGGAGGAAATCCACTATAAGAGATATTAATTCAGGAATAAATCAACCAGTTTATCTCCTTCACTTAAGACCTACCCAATGCAACTTTAATCTAAGTACAACTTAAACCTGAGTTCCTACTCACTCCCCCTCAATCACAACAGTGATACATAAAACAATTTGACTAATGAAGTGATGAAGACACTCTTCAAAACAAACACTTGATTATGCTTCACAGCTTTTTAATCAAGCAACACAAACACTCTTGCTTCACAGCTTTGAGTGATACATAAACCTAACTTGACTTTGCTTCACAGCTTTAGTCAAGAGACATACAAACACTCTTGCTTCAAAGCTTTGAGTGATACACAAACCTAACTTGACTTTGCTTCACAGCTTTAGTCAAGAGACATACAAACACTCTTGCTTCAAAGCTTTGAGTGATACACAACCCTTACAATTAAAACCTATTCCAAGTCACTTATCACAATGATAATTGCTTGGATTACAATAGTTAAAACTATACAGCTTCTAAATGATCTTCTGTCAAAAAGGGATACATTCCAAGACAGCAACCCTGTTGAATATATAGCAGCTGCATCTTCAGTTAGGGTTTCCACAAAAAGCTAGGGTTAATTCCGTTTGACCTTAAGACTAGGTCACAGGACTAGATCAACCAGGTTGGGGTTGAGCTAGGTTAACCCAAATAAAACGCAAGATTCTGTTCTGGAAAGACTGAGTCATTTTCCTGAAAAAACTCAGAATTAACCAAACTGCATACCTGTTAGTTCAGAACAGGATGTCTTAACATTTGTTATGACATCTGAATTCCTGTTTACTGATTTTGGTAAATGTGATCATTTTGCAAAATGCTCAGATACACACTCATAAACATCAGTACCTGTATGACAATATTTTTCTGCAAAGGTACCTAATAAATCTGTACCTAATAAACTAGAATGTTATGACATCAGTCATGACATTCATACACCTGGTTTTACCAAAAATGCATGCTAATACCTAAACAACTACAGTATTTACCAATCAAAGATAAACTAGTTATCAATAGAGATGTTCTTGTAGACGAAAGCAAAGGGTTGGATTGGAGTCAAAGTTCAATTCGACAAGAATCAGACACAGTTACAACTGTGTTCGAAGAAGATGAACAAAGCGAAGCTTCGACAAGTCAAAATGAAGAACCACCTGTGCAGAATGAAAGAAGTCTACGTTACCTAACCACAAGGTTTCGACATCAAAGGGCAGGAGTCGAAAGTTTACAGATTAAGGAAGGCTCTCTATGGCTTGAAGAAAGATCCTAGAGCTTGGAATAAAAGGATAGATAGCTTCCTAATCGAAGCAGGTTTCACAAAGTGTGTCTCTGATCATGGAGTGTATGTAAATGATGTCGAAAGTGTTAATCAAATCATCTTATGTCTCTATGTTGATTACTTACTCATTACAGGAGAAGACAAAGCTGAGATAATGAAGGTAAAGTCAAAGTTAATGCAGGAATTTGAAATGTCTAATTTAGGGAATCTCTCATATTTCTTGGGAATGGAATTTAAAGACATCGAAGAAGGAGTTTTCTTGCATCAAATGAAGTATGCTCAAGATATACTGAAGAGGTTCAATATGAGCAACTGCAAGGCAGATGTTACTCCATTAGAGACTAGAGCAAAGCTGAAAAAGGAAATTAATGGTGAATTTGTAAGTTCTACCCTTTACAAACAAATCATTATATCCTTGAGGTATCTTTGCAATACTAGACCACATATCTGCCAAAGTGTAGGATTGTTGAGCAGATTTATGAAGAAGTCTCAAGAATGTCATCTCATCGAAATAAAGAGGATGTTGAGATACATAAAGGGAACTATTGATCATGGTGTGTTGTTACTAAAGAAATCGAAGAACAGCTCAGATGTCAAAGTTCATGGATACACTGACTCAGACTTCAGTGGAGATCAAGACGAAAAGTAGAGTACTGCAGGATACATTGTCATGATCGAAGGAGCTCCAATATCCTGGAGTTCGAGGAAGCAAAGCATTATGGCTTTGTCATCATGCGAAGTAGAATATGTGGCTGCATCATATGCTGCATGCCAAGCAGCATGGATCAAAATGCTACTTGAAGAACTCAGAATAATGAAATTGAAGATGAAGCTGTTTGTTGATGACAAGTCAACTATGAACCTTGTGAATCACCCAGTGTGTCATTGTGGAAGTAAAGGCATTGAAAGAAAGTGTCATTTTCTGAGGGATCAAGTCAACAAAGGGAAGCTTGAAATAAAACATTGCAAGACAGAAGTGCAACTAGCTAACATATTTATCAAACCTCTGAAGAAAGTGAGGTTCGAAGAGTTAAAGAAAGGCATCAGGATGAGAAGTCTTGATAAGATGAATTAGGGGGTGTGTTAGTTGGTTAATTCTTGTTATGTAGTTATTTGGGCTTTTATCATGTGTATTTGGGCCTGGGTATTTTTCCTATATAAAGGGTCATTATGTTTGTAATCACATAGAGCAATAATAATACATTCAGTTATATAGTTAGTTACACTTAACTAACTCACAATTTCTCTCTCTTCTCTTCTTCTTCTTATTATTATTATTATTATTATTATTATTATTATTATTATTATTATTATTATTATTTTCACAAAAATCGCCTTTCTTGAATCCTTTGTTCCAACACTTGACAAACATTTGATGGAAGAATTCTAGAGAGATTATTAAAACCATGACCCAACCTTTGCAAAGATGAGTTGTTCAACATTAATATGTTGCCAGTGAGGAGATTATATTGAAGGTTCAATGATATCAGTTGAGGAAGATCACCAATTCCTTTTGGAATTTCTCCTTTAGTTCAATATAGACAAAATAAATTCATTTAGAATGATTGATTAAACACAATCACATGGATGTTATGCTACAATGGTGTCTGGTTTTAAGTTTTACAATGAGAAAAGATTTTCTTATCTGAGAGTGAGAGAAAGAGATAATAACCGTTTGATTTAAAATAAAATGTTGACATTTAATATTCCATACATGCCTTTTTTTCAACTATTTTCGGTTGAGAAAAAAAGATCACATAACAAGATATCAAATCACAACCTTTTATTTAAATCAAACGATTGCTATCTCTTTCTCTCACTCTCATATAAGATTACCATTTTTTACTATATATATATATATATATATATATATATATATATATATATATATATATATATATATATATATATATATATATATATATATATATATATATATATATATATATATATATATATATATATATATATATATATATATATATATATATATATATATATATATATATATATATATATATATATATATATATATATATATATAAGTGTGAGTAGACTAGGTCAAGTTAGGCTTTATAAAGCCTAAGTCTGATCTGCTAAAAATATCAAAATCTATGTCTGGCATATAATCTATCAAAGACTTATTATTGTTGGAAATAATTTATATTTTAGGAAGATCTTGTTGACTAAGTCTGTTAGAGAGTGTTTTAGTATTTTATTATACCCTAATATTGTGTATAAATAGCCTAGTAGTAGGTAGGTCAATGTATTCATTACTCCTTATTTTGTAGCCGTCATTTAATATATTCTTGTGATACGGTAGGAGAACTGACTTGGTTGTTTTGAGTTTGATCACAAATTATGCGGTTAGCAAGAGTCACCACCGACTTTTATTTTATCCAAAAGGAAAGGCTGAAAAGAACATGAAAGACCTTTGAGATGTTTTCTTGAGTTCGGGGGGTAGATTATGAAAAGGGAAGGTATTAACACCCTTTTCATCCATGGTTTTCCATGGGATCTTAGTTACTTGCTAGATCAATTGCTTTTGTTTGAAATTGTGCTTTGTGTGGTTTTTGAAATTATTTTGTAAAGAGGACATTGTTTAGGCAAACTTTGTAATGATTCTCGTTCGTAAGAATGTATACAAAATGTTTGATCTTTTGAAAATATTTTCAAGTTTGAAAGATGTTTTTTGAAAGTGTTGTTGTTTATTTTGAAAATAGCAAGGATGTTTTTGTTTTGAAATTGAGCAAGTAACTAGGAGCATTCTACCTACTCAAAAGTCTTTCATATTAATTTCCTATTTCCTTTGACATTGTCATCTTACCATTGATTTGGTAAGTAACCCTATCTTTGAATGTAAAAGAGACGGGCGTGGGTCATCGTATAACCATGATTAGTAATGTTGTAAGATATCTTAGCATTTTCTTTAGGGACTAAGATCATTTTGAAAGGAAACATGGATAACATCATCGAGGGACTATGATCTTGTATTTTTGATTGATTTTGCTAAGACATCCCACATGCATAACATGACCATTTTTATAAGGCAACAAAGTGGAATTATCCTAAGGGTGTAAGTGTGCAAGTGTGTTGATTTACATGCATTTAATCTTGGATTAGGGTTATCTACTTGTTGATTTTATCTTTCCATACAAACCTTAATTACTAACATTTATATGAAAGAGATAAATTGCGGAAAGTAAAATTACTATGCTATTACATCACTTGGGGATGGGGGATATAAATTTACAAATGGGGATGACAAGTAAAGTAAAACATAATTACTATTACAAGGCTTTGACAATTACATAATTTATAATGCAAAAATAGTAAAATATGCAAGAAGATGTAAAGTGAGAGAAATTGTTTTTTAGGGTTTTTTATAGAAAAGGTTTTGTAATTAGTTTCATTGAAGAAAAGCCGAAGTCTAAATTAAATATAAAAAAACTAATTGTTTGGAAAAATGTTTTTGAGGTTTCATTTGAAAACAAAGGTTTGATATTGGTAGGTCATTTCCAAGCAATGCAATATGTCCAAAATAAACTAAAGAATCTAAAAAATCAAGAAATTTGGTGCTTGAGCTGACACGGGCCGTGTCAGGACCTGTCCATAATTTTTTTTGCATTTTTTGGTTCCAGCCAATCTGACACGACCGTGTCAGCCCCTGTCCATCTTTTTCCTGCTCGTGTATGCACCAGTAACATTGACACGGGCCGTATCATGTGACACGGGCACCCGCGTCAGCCTTTGTCCCTGCATTTTACTATGTTTTTCAACCCAACTAAGCTGACACAGACAGTGTTGTGTGACACGAGCACCCGTGTCAGTCTCTGGTCTGGCTTTTTGTTAGTTTTTTCTCTTTGATCTGTCTTGTTATATCTTTTGAGCGCAAAAGCAAATGATGTATGAATAATGATATCATAGTTTGAGAAAGTTTAACTCTCGAAGCAGAAGCTTTAGAACACGTACGAATGTTTTCGAGTGCAAAGTAGTGATTGATCGAGCTCCTTTGGACCTTCTTGAAGTAGCTCCAACCTTCTTATTGTGCTGAAAATGGTTGAACTGCTCCAACTGAGTCAAGTTGCAATGTATATTTTTTGAGTTTAGAAGATGGTGGTAATGATGTTACATAAGTTATTCTTATGTTTGAACAACTTCTATATGGTGTATATGAAGTGTTTGGGTGGTTTGTTTGGAGAAAACTTACAAGGTATGAGATTCAAAGATTTGGACTTCAAAGCTCAAAAATGGAGGTTTTGTGTACAAATATGGTTTTTGACAGCAAAAATGATTTTGAGTGTTAGTTTCCCCTCCTATTTTTCTGGCCCATTTCTCTTGTGATTGGCCTCTCTATTTATAGAGAAGGTTTGAGACTTGAACAAACTCAGATTTTGGATCACATGTTATGGCTAGGTTAGATTGTACATGAAGCAAACTTGAAGAACATGTTTCCAATGCTTGTACCAAGCTATCTAAAGTGATTGATCACTTTAAACATGTTTGTTATAACTTGTAGAAGTTGAGTGTGATTAGAACAACAAGTTAGAGGCTCAAGAAATTGACTTTATGATTAAAGTGAACTTTGCAAGAATGGCAATGGTGCCTTTGTGCCAAAAATGGAAAGATGCAATGGACAATACTTGAACCACTTGGATAATGGTTTAATCAATTGTGTAAACATATGATTATGGATAGATTTTCAAGTCAAGAGGCCTGAAAAGTGAAGATTATGCAGCATGGCTAAGATTTTGGTTCCTTGTTCATCACAAATCTGCCTTGTAAATCAAGAATGAATGTCCAACTTCAGATCCTTGAATCTCCTAGCTAAAATATGATAAATTCATTCTCTTGGATGTTTTGGAAAGCTTGAAACACCCTCTACAACTTTCATGTTGACCACGTTTTCTAAATCAAACTAGAACTTGATGAAAATTGGCCAAGAAGTTGGGATAAAAACCTGACCAAAACTGCTAAAAAGTTCTCCAAGTGTTTATTCAAAAATGCCATGACTTCATGAATTTATAAATCAAAATCCAAGTATTTCTAGAAAAATTCCCGCCCTACAAAGTTTTAGATATCATTGAGACCTACAACTTTCATGTTGGAAAATTTCCTTGAATCACCTTGCATCATGGTGAAAAGTTGGCATGAAGAAATGAAATTATCATGTATAAAAAACACTTAGAAAAATTTCTAAGTCTTGAAGAGTTTGAATTTTCACATTGACTTTTGACTTTCTTGATTCCTTGATGATCAAGTTTCATATTTTTGAATGTCTTGATGAATTTTGATCTTTGACACTTGATTTTGGCTAAAAAGTCAAAGTTTGACTTTTTAGTATACAATTGACTTTTGATCAGTTGACTGAAAATCAACTATCAATCAATTGATCTTTGAGCAATGTTTTGAGTCATGTAATTAGGTCAAAATAATGCAATTGAACTCTTGAGATCATTCCTCAAACCAATTAACCATTTTCTAGGTCAAAAATCAGAAATTGCCCTTTCTCAGTCAAAACCCTAATTTTGACCATTTTGCCCTTTTGATGATCTGATCAAATTTCTTGAGGAATTGTGGTCCAGACTTGATTAAATGATACATATGAGTTTATAATGTTGATATGGATAAAAAATTATGAAGTTTGACTTTAAATTGACCACAATTGACTTTTTCCCAATATAGTTGATTTTTAGGTCAACTGCTCAATTGACTGAGCAAAAATGTGATCCAAGGCTTGAAACTTGACATGAGTAATCTTGGGGGTCCATAATGATCCATGAAAGTCATATGAGGCATTGAAAGTTCAATTATCCTTGTGCAATTTCAAACCCTAATTTCAGTTCATCCGTGCTTAAGGAGGTGTCTTGAGCTGATCAATCCTTGTGCAATCTTGAACCCAAGGAGATCTTGTGAGAAAATATTTGATAAATGAGAGGGAAAATTTTGGGGTACAACAATTCCTTTTGTCTTTCATCTCTCCTTTGTGCACCAACCATTGGTATCTATAGCTCTGGTTCGAAATCCACGGGGAAAAACGAGTGAACAGTGAGGTGTTGTGTGATTGAGAATCACATTTTTTATCTGATTCTGTAGGATTTAGGAAACACTGTGTGTTAGTGAGTTTTTTGAGTGAACTGCACAAGGTTGAAGATGAACGAGAACAATGATATCAGTTCCAAGCTTCCAGTGTTTGATGGTAAAAATTGGAATTGTTGGATGATCCAGATGCGTGTGTTGTTCAGTTCTAAAGATGTGTTAGATCTTGTCACCGATGGCTATGCTTCATTAGCAGCAGACACGATGGAGGCACAAAAGACAATGCAAAAGAAGATAAGGAAGGAAGAAAGATCAGGAAGCATTGTTCTACTTCCATCAGTGTATGGATGCGAATGTGTTTGAGAATATTGCTGACTCTGAAACAACAAAGGTTGCGTGGGACACACTAGTCAGATGTTACAGTGGTGATGCATCAGTGAAGAAGGTGAAGCTTCGGTCCCTAAGAAAGCAATATGAGAATCTCAACATGAAGGACAACAAGAAGGTTTCTGAGTACATATCTAGAGTGATTCTGATAACTAATGAGATGAAAGCTTGTGGAGAAACCCTTTATGAACAAGCAATCATAGAGAAGGTATTGAGATCTTTAACTTCTCAGTTTGATTACATTATGATAGAAATGGAATATTCCAAAGATCTGAGCACCATAAAAGTTGAAGAGCTACAAAGTAGTCTAGAGGCGCATGAGTTGCGTATGACTAAGAGAACTTCTAAGAGGGAAGTAGAGCAGCAGGCTCTAAAAGCAATTTCTGGTAAGAAGTATCAGAAGCAGACTTGGTTAAAAGCCAGAAAGAAAACTAATGGTGGTAAGAGGTCAGAAGCTTTAACCTCTGATAAGCAGAAGAATATCTAGAAGGGAAAGGAGAAGTCTGACAAGAAGAATGTTCAGTATTATTGTTGCAATAACTTTGGTCATTATGACAAAGATTGCTGGTCAAACAAAGAATTAAAGTCAGAAGAAGCAAATATAGCCATATAAGAGTTTGATGATGAACCCGTGCTATTGTTGGCTTCTAAATGTGATGATATAAATTCATAAGAATGGTGGTATATGGGAACAGGGTGTTCAAACCATCTTACTGGAAACAAGAAATAATTGGTTTATTTTGACTCTGGGAAGAGTACAAAGATCAAATGTGCTGATGATAAATACCTCAACACGAAAGGTATGGGAAATGTCAGAGTCAATCTAAACAACGGGAAAGTGTAACACCCTTCTAAACCCAACAGAATATTCATAATTATTTAAAATAATATCAGAGCAATACAACAAAAGGACGTCACATTTTATTCGTGAGATAATCATACGTTCTAGTCTTACTCCGTAACACGGGTTTTCAAAATTAATCATGACATATGCATTATCAAATGTTTCACATACTTGCAGTGGAATCATAGTTCAAACAAGTTTCATTAAAAATACTTCATAGTTCCCCATGATTCATGGTTCACAATTCAACATAATTTAAACTCCATGGAGACAATTTAAATGTCATAACAAAATAAGGACAAAATAGTTTTCAAAACAAGGCGTTCTCGTCCCCGATGATACATATCAGAGCAAGACCTTCTAGACTCAACAGAAATAAATCACATTCCAAAGATATTCTTCCAAGCCTTTAAGGACTACTCTTGATTACCTGCATGTTACCTACGTAGAGGCAACATTCAAGTAGGAATGGCAAGTTTATCACAATCATTATATAAGATATAAGTAATAGACATATTATAGTAAGCCAAAAGTATCACAATAATCAATTCATCAATATCATCTTCCAAGTTCAACAACACAACACAATATCACCAAAATCAAGAACCACACAGTGCCACATAAGATATGGTGTAAGAACAAGACTCATGCATGTGATACCTAATCACTTGACGGACATTGTGCTATCACCCTTCAAAGACCCCAATTATAGGATAAATTCCCTCTTGGAACTGGAGCAAAATCATAGACATTCTAAATCCACATAATGGGATTGAGACCAAATCATTGGACCAACGTCCTAACTCATCAAAATGGACCAAAGTTATCCAATGAATGCATGATGCGCAACAAAAACATAAACGACTATAATCAATCATACGCATCATCATTCATGTATCAATCAACTTCATACATAAAACATCATCATATATACTCATATAATCAAAACATCATCATAACATTATTATATCATCATAGTAACAACATATCATCATAATCAAACGAATCATCATTGCGATTAAATATGGGGAACCTATTCCTATTCTAACTTAGATCTTGTAAAAATAATCTTAAGTCCCCATTTATCTCAAAAAATTAAAGGTTACTATGCTAGCTACATACTGCTTCAAACGGCGCATCAATCGGACTCCTGAAACTCAAGTTATGGCATTTTAAAGAAAATTAGACAGCCATTCAATTCTGCCACCCGTCACCCGATGAAGCGTCACTTTTGCATCGCCTTTGCATCGCCGCAGACAACACTTCTCCTCCTGTGATTTTCCACCATTTTAGGCCTTCTGGAACTCTGAATTCGATTTTGTAAAAATTCCCTAATTCAAAATTCGAAATTCTATGATTATACAACATTCTTTACATCATATAACACTTATTCAAAGGCCCTAACATCACACATTCATCAAGGATTCATTCATCCATTCATTCAACACATGATTTTTCTCTAATTTCATCAATCTTCATCCCAAAATTATCATACAAAGAAAATCTTACAATTATCTAGACCTGAGATCAAACATAATAATTGGATAAAACCCCTTACCTTATTGTTTCGAGTGATTGATTCTATTCTCCGTGCCTCTTACGGTGATATTCTCAAACTTCACTGCCCTAGCCTCTTCTCTTGCTCTTCTCCCAATATCTCGATCATATAGAATGAGTCGTAAAACTCTCTCTTTTTCTTTGTTATCACAAAGGACCTCTAATATCTTCCTCAATTGCCCTTACTTAGCCAACCCCAAATTACCATCACGTCCTCACTCTTTCTTCTAATTACCAACACACCACTCTAATTAAAATAATCATTTAAAAAATTATTCCTATTATTATATTCCCAATAATAATCCAAGTAATTACTAAATAATTATTTAATTATTATAATACTCATGTTCACTATAATTCACATCATGTTGCTCCATGTCGTAAACAACAACATACTAACACGCATCATACACAATTATATAAAACATCATTATTCGTCCTTAATTCATAAATACATCTAATTATTCATTAAATAAGAAATTCTAAAAGTTAGGGTGTTACAACTCTCCCTCACTTAAAGAATTTTCACCCTCGAAAATTACCCGAGGAAAGTAGAGTCAGATACGACTCTCTCATCTGATCCTCACGCTCCCAAGTCAAACTTTCACCGACTGGTCCACCCCATAACACCTTCAATAAGGCAATATCCTTACCTCGTAATTGCTTCACTTCACGACCTTCCATTCTCAATGGTAATGCTTCAACAGTCAGGTTATCCCTCACATGTACACCATCCATCTGAATCACATGTGAATGATCCAGAATGTACCTTCTCAATTGAGATACATGAAACATATCATAAAGATTCGCAAATGACGACAGTAAAGTAATCCGATAGGCTATCTCACATATCTTCTCAGATATCTGATATGGACCAATGAAACGTGACGTAAGCTTCCTTGATTTCAGAGCTCTACCAAC
Source organism: Vicia faba (assembly GCA_948472305.1). Classification (NCBI taxonomy): domain Eukaryota; kingdom Viridiplantae; phylum Streptophyta; class Magnoliopsida; order Fabales; family Fabaceae; genus Vicia; species Vicia faba. The sequence goes on along the minus strand of OX451736.1, from coordinate 1,670,505,876 downwards.
ACCTATTACCGGAGTAACTCTCAAAAATACATGATTATCTTTCTTAAACTCCAAGGCCTTCCTTCTCTTATCATGATATATTTTCCGACGACTCTGATAAGCCTTCATCCTCTCTTGGATCATCTTAATCTTCTTAGTTGTCTCCCGCATAATCTCAAGTCCGAGTACAACACTCTCGCCCGACTCATACCAACACAATAGAGTTCTACACCTCCTACCGTATAATGCTTCGTACGGTTCCATCCCAATACTTGAATGAAAATTATTAGTGTATGTAAATTCAATCAATGGCAAGTGATTATCCTAAGATCCTCATTATTCTAGCACACAAGCCCTCAGCAAATCCTCAAAAGACTGGATAGTCTTCTCTGTTTGATCATTTATCTGCAGATGATTTACGGAACTCAACTTCAACTTGGTACCGAAAGCATTCTGTAAACCTGTCCAGAATTTGGATGTAAACCTCGGGTCTCTTTCTGACACGATACTCGAAGGTATCCTATGCAACTTTACAATCTCTTAAACATACATCTTAGCCATCTTTTCTCTAGAATGATTGATCTTCATCGACAAGAAATGAGCCGAATTGGTCAAGCTATCCACTATTACCCAAATTGAATCATCACCTTTAACAGTCTTCAGTAACCCCGACACGAAATTCATAAAAACATTATCCCATTTCCACTCTGGAATACTCAAAGGTTGGATAAGACATGTAGGCTTATGATGTTCAATCTTCGCCTTCTGACAAGTCAAGCAAACTTACACAAAATTAGCAATTTCTTTCTTCATACCTGGCCACCAAAACATTTTCTTCAAATCCTGATACATTTTCGTAGCACCTGGATGAATACTCAAATTGCTTTGATGCCCTTCCTCAAGAACGCTCTTCTTAAGTTCTGGAATATCAGGGACACATACCATATTACCAAGTCTCATCACACCACTTTCTTCCACTCGTAATTCACCTATATTACCCTGGTTAATCAACGTTAGTCGATCCACCAAACTTAAATCAGACTCCAGACCTTCTCGGACCTTCGAACAACGCATCAATCAGACTCCTGGAACTCAACTTATGGCATTTTAAATAAAATTAGACAGCCATTCAATTCTGCCACCCGTCACCGGGCGCCACCTTAGCATCGTCCGACGATGCATCACTTTTGCGTCGCCTGGCGCTACGTTGTACATAACACTTCTCCTCCTGCAATTTTCCACCATTGGAGGCCTTCCAGAACTCCGAATTCGATTCTGTAAAAATTCCCAGTTTCAGAATTCGAAATCCTATAAGTATTCAACATTCTTAACATCCTATAACATTTATTTAAAGGTCCTAACATCACACATTCATCAAGAATTCATTCATTCATTCATTCATTCATTCATTCAACACATGGTTTTTTCCTAATTTCATCAATCTTCATCCCAAAATCATCACACAAAGACAATCTTACAATTATTTAGACCTTAGATCAAACATAATAATCAGATAAAACCCCTTACCTTATTTTTTTCGAGTGATTGGTTTTATTCTTCGTGCCTCTTACGGTGATCTTCTCTAACTTATATGTCCTAGCCTCTTCTCTTGCTCTTCTCCCAATATCTCGATCGTACAGAATGAATCGTATAACTCTCTCTTTTTCTATGTTACCACAAAGGACACTTAATATTTTCCTAAATTTCCCTTACTTAGCCAACCCCAAATTATCATCACGTCCTCACTCTTCCTACTAATTACCAACACACCATTATATTTAAAATAACCATTTAAATAGTTATTCCTATTATTATATTCCCAATAATAATCCAAGTAATTACTAATTAATTATTTAATTATTCTAATACTTCTATTCACCATAATTCACATCACGTTGCTTCATGTCGTAAACAACAACATACCAACATGCATCATGCAAAATCATATAAAACATCATTATTCGTTCTTAATTCACATATACATCTAATAATTAAATAAATAAGAAATTCTAAAATTTAGGGTGTTACAGAAAGCAGCGGTGATCGAGAATGTGTGGTATGTACCTGACATGAAAAGCAATCTGATGAGTGTGGGACAACTGATTGAGAAAGGTTTTTCAGTTACCATGAAGGACAATATTCTGAAGCTGTATAACTCTAATCAGAAGTTGATTATGGAGTCAGAACAGGGAAGGAACAGAATATTCAAGGTGAATGTTAGAACTGCAGACTCTGAATTTCAGAAGATTTGGTCATCTGAATTTCAAAAGATTAGGGCATCTGAAATCAAAGAAGCTGGTACATGGAATTCCTACAATCAAGAAGCCTGAGAAGTCATGCAAGGTGTGCATGGAAGGGAAGCAACCAAGATTGCCATTTGCTTCAGAAGTAACTCCAAGAGCAAAGTATGCCTTGAGAGTAGTGCATTCTGATGTGTGTGGTCCATTTCCAGTAGCATCGATTGGAGGGAATAAATAATTTGTATCATTTGTTGATGAGTTCACCAGAATGACATGAGTATCTCTCATAAAGTTCAAATACGAGGTGTTTTCTGAATTCAAGAAGTTCAGACTGAAGGTTGAGAATCAGAGTGGCCAGACTCTGAAGATTCTTAGAACTGATGATGGTGGTAAGTATAACTCCACAAAGTTCAGAAGATTTTGTGAGGAGAATGGAATTGAGCATGAGGTTGCTGCTCCCTATACTCCTCAACACAATGGTCTTGCTGAAAGAAGAAATTGTACTTTTCTTGATATGGTGAGAAGCATGTTGAAAGAGAATAAGCTTCCTCATACTTTGTAGGGAGAAGCTGTTGCCATTGTATGTTATATGCTTAACAAATGTCCAACGAAGAATTTGAAGGAAATAGTTCTTATTCAGAAGTGGACTGGAGAAAAGAAAAGTGTTAGTCATCTGAAGGTGTTTGATTCTGTATGTTATAAACATGTCCCAGAAGCCAGAAGACAAAAGTTGTATGATAGAAGTAAAGTAATGTTACTGGTGGGGTACCACAGTATAGGTTCGTACAAACTTTATTGTCTAAAAACTAACAAAGTTGAGTTCAGCAGAGTCGTCACTGTAAAAGAATTAAAAGTCTAGAATTGGGAAAAGTCTCGTTCTGACTCTAATGAGAGAACTTTTGAAGAAAAGTCAGAAACACATGTTTCTAAAGCTGGTAAAGATTTTGACTCTGAAGATGACTCTGATGGTGACTCTGACTCTGAAGAAGATTCAGAAGGTGAAGATGATTCTGACTCTGACTCCGATGGTGATTTTGACTTTGGGAATTTTCCAGACTCTGAAGACAGTCATGATTATGGAGAAAGTCCAATTTTTGAAGCAAGAGCTTCTAAAGGAGAAATTTCTGGTGTTCAAGGTTCTGAAGTTCAAGTTCAGAGCCACCAAAGAGTCAGATGCATCCTAAGAAGATTTGCAGAGTTTGACATGCTTCAAGACACTGAAGTAGACTCTGAAGGAGAAGTTATTCAGTGTGCAATGTTAGTAGACTCTGAAACTGTGAGTATGGAAGAGGCTCTTAAGAAACAAGTCTAGTTGCAGGCAATGAAAGAAGAACTTGATGCTATAGAGAAAAATAAGACTTAGAAGCTGACAAAACTTCCAAAAGGATAGAAAGCCATCAGCGTCAGATTGGTTTTCAAGTAGAAGCTAAAGCCAGATGGGTCAATTGGAAAACACAAAGCAAGACTAGTATTTGCACCTTTAGCGAGACATGAAACAATCAGACTAGTGATTGCAATAGCTATTAATAGGAATTGGCCTCTGATGTATTTAGATGTAAAATTTGCATTTCTGAATGGTCCATTACAAGAAGAGATATATGTGTCACAACCTCCTGGATTTAAGAAAAAGAACCAAGAAAGGATGGTGTTCATATTACACAAAGCCTTGTATGGATTAAAGCAAGCGTCCAGAGCCTGGAATCTGAAGATTGATTCATTTTTCAAGAAACAAGGGTTTCAGAAGTGTGAGATGGAGTATGGTGTTTATGTTCAACATACTTCAGAAGGCAATATGATTCTGGTATGTTTGTATGTTGATGACATATTGCTAACATGAAGTTATGAACAAGAGATAGCTAAGTTCAAGAAGGTGCTGATGAATGAGTTTGAGATGACAGGTCTTGGGAAAATGAGTTACTTTCTAGGGATGAAGTTTATGTACTCTGAGAAAGGAATTATTTTGCATCAGATGAAGTATGAACTTGAGCTTCTAAAGAGATTTAAGCTGGAAAATTGCAAAACTGCTATCACACCTGCTGATACGAATCAGAAGTTGGACTCTAATTTTGATGAAGAGGATGTGGATGTTACAACCTTCAAACAGTTGGTTGGTTCTCTGAGGTATTTATGTAATACTAGACCTGATATTTGTTATGCAGTTGGAATGGTTAGCAGATTTATGAGTAAACTAAAATGGTCTCATTACCAAGTTGCTGTCAGGATTTTGAGGTATGTGAAGGGAACTCTTAAGTATGAAGTGTTATTTCCTTCTGGAAGAAAGATCGAATAAGAACTTCTGAGTTATTCACACGTTGATTGGTGTAGAGACAAAGTTGACAAAAGAAGTACTTCTGGGTACTTATTCAAATTTCTGGGAGGTCCTATTTCTTGGTGTTTCAAGAAGCAACATGTTGTTGCGCTGTCAACCTGTGAAGTTGAATATATTGCAGGCGCTCTGACTGCATGCCAAACTGTGTGGATTCTGAACTTGCTGCAGGATCTGAAGATCGAGTTAAACAAGCCTCTGAAGTTGATAATTGATAACAAGTCTGCAATCAATCTTGCTAAGAACTCAATGCTGCATGAGAGAAGCAAACATATTGAGATCAAATATCACTTTCTGAGAAATCAAGTTCTGAGTTGAAATGCTAACCTACTTAAAAGTCTTTTTTATTTGAGCATCTATAAATATGAAAATCAATTAGTGTTCATATAGATTAAAAATTAAATTATAAGTTATATTTAAAAAAAATTTGTATTGACTTATTTGATCTTACACATTAGTATAATTTTTATGAAATTATTTATTTAAAAAAACTTATGAAAATAATATATAATATTATTCATAAAATGCTTCCATCTTTTTTTATTATTAGTTTTTCAATGTAATTAAATTTTATTTTTGGATTTTAATTCAAAGTATATTATATATTTTAATCAGAGTATTATTTGAAGAATAAATCCAACACTATTATTTATATTCTCCAACTAAATCATTATGTGACTCAGTTAAAAAAATTTCAATATATGCAATTGAAGTAACTCTTGTGGTAACTCACCATGGAAACTATTGCCTTGTAGATCAAGAACAAGAAGGAAAGAGAGATTTCCCAATTGAGGTGAAATGGTGCACCTTGAAGGCCTAAGATTCAATGCATTTACTCTTCCATGATGTTGATCACAAGTAACACCAAGCCAATTGCATGAAGAGAAAGAAGAAGAATTAGAGGAAACTGACCAATTACTAAGCACATGAAAAGGGTCTAGGGTAATAGATGATTTGAATGCAAGAAGAGCAAATTCATCGGTGGTGATGTTTTTTTTAGTACTCAAAGCTAAGCAAGTGAAGAAGTAAAAATAGAGTGAGGCTGAGAGAATAGAGAGGCAAGAGTCACAATAGTATAGTTTGGCCATTTTTCAATACCAACCATGCATGAGTCTAATAAGCATGAGTATTCATATTCATATATACCGGCATACGTTTTTGTTTTCTTTCACAATAAACAAGGGTTGTTTGGACAAGGATCGGGTGATTTTGGACTTTGGTATCATTGATAACTTTGAGTCTATCTCTCTTTAAATCAATCTTTCTTTCTCAATAAATATTCTATTTTAATTCTTTATTCATCTCACAATTTGCCTAAAGTCACACAGTCATGCAAACAGTAAGGTGTTGTTTCTAGCATGAGTGCAACTCATATGGTAAATGACATATTTCATGGAAAGACAATTTAAATTCTTTTCTTTTTATTTAATGAATGATTTTTTAATTTCTTTTTAAAAAATGTTGATTTATTATTGTTGTTTCTCATAGATCAATGATTCTCTTCCATCTAGAGGATCTAAATGATGTTGTATTTGTAGTGTGGGTATAAGATTTTTAATAGAAAAAAATCATATATTACATCGTATTTGACTGTTCATTGAAATAGTGAACAGTAAAATATTAGAGTAATAAAATAATATTTTAAAAAAATCTAAAAAAATAATTTTTTTAATTGTTTTAATTTTTTATATTTTTTAGATTAAAAAATATTAATATAAAGTTATGTGATTAATTAACTTTATAATTTTATTAATCAATATTTTTATATTTTATTAATCAATTTTATTTTATTATTAAAATTATTTTTAATATATAAATATTTATTAAACAACTTCATCACTTCATTAATCAATTTTTTTACATTTTATTAACCAACTTTATTTTACTACTAAAAATTACTTTTAATATCCGAACGTTTGTTAATCAATTTTATCAATTCATTAATTAATTTTTTACATTTTATAAATCAACTTTATTTTATTACTAAAAAATATTTTTAATATCTAGATATCTATTAACTAACTTCCTCACTTCATTAACCAATTACATATCTTCGTTACTAACATTTTACAATATATTAATCAACTTTGTTTTATTATTAAAAGTCACTGTTCATACACCGTTCACAAGAATTGTTCACTATTCATGACACTGCTCATAATCACTATTTATGTCATTGTTCATGACATTGTTCATAATATTCACTGTTTACATGAGGCAGTTTTACAGCCCAACGAGCTCGGGCACGTGCCCGGGTTCAACCCATATTTTCTTTGTATTTTCTTAACTTAATAGTCGATTTTTAGACAAAATCAGAGACAAAATTAGTCAGAGGCATAATTAATAAAAATAGAGTGCAAAATTAGTAAAAACAATGGCAAAATTAATAAAAACAGGGTGCAAAATTAGTAAAAATAGGGTATAAAATTTTTGTCCAGACTTCCTAAAATTTTTGTCTCTGCCACTGACTGTTCATATCATTGTTTACCGTATTTGTGAGCAGTGAATACGGTGTAGTTGTAAGGAATGATGTAAGAATAAAAATGATGTTTTTAATAGTGAGAAATTGAGTCCTTAGACTTTATAGTATAGGTTTATAATTTAGATGTTAGAGGATCTGGTAAGCTTTGTCATTTAATACTCTATTCGTTTCAAAATGACTATCGTTTTAACAAATAAATTTTATTTCAAACTGATTATCATTTTCACTTTTCAATGTAGTAATGATTAATATTTTTCTCAATTGTGCCGTTTATTTTTTACTCTCCACACTACATTCAATACATTACTTTCAATATATTAATATGGTTAATTTTATAAAAATATAATGTCTTATGACAACATCATTATATTTCTTAATTTGTGTGCAAAAACCTTAAACAAAAATCATTTTAGAACGGATGAAATAGATTGCATGGATTAATCAGTTCATATTGAGTGTGTCTCTAGAATATGTTCATCCCCTAACCTATCATACTTTCTAAAACTCAAGTGACTTAGATTCAAGTGGAATTGGCCTTTGTCTAATTTGAAATAGTAACACTCAAATCTTGGCTAGCGGAGCCAGTTTAAGGTTTGTCTTAGAATTTGTTGCACGACAAATAGATGTCTTTCATTCTCGATCTTTTGAAATTTTTTATAATTTGAATACCATGCTAGAGTCAGCCTCATATTCTTACTTGTCATTAGTTAGTTGAGACCTGATTCAACATGACTTTTACACTTCTTATTTTTGACACGTGGTCACTAGCCTTGGGCTAAGAGTCCTATGGTTAGGCATGAATTGATTACTCTACTTAACACAATGAATAATGATGGTTTTCGTCGAAAATGAGATTTTCTTTAAATGAATTGGTTCATTGACGACTTTATATATCATCATTTTTTCAATTGTTGGATTTATGTGCTTTTGATATTCTTGAAATGGTTAGGAACACATATGAATTGGAATCGGCCATCCATTATTTCCTTTTCCAACTTCTTCTTTTTCAATCTCTAAGTTTCTTTTCACTTAAAGGTGTTTATTGTATATTGGATTTTGTAGATGCTTTGTTTCTTCCTCCTCTAAATCTTTATTATCTTGAAAATATTTTTCTTTAATTTATTTGTGATGGTTAATTTTCCTATGCAATGTCTAAATATAATGTTTAAGGTTTTGAATAATTTGTATATATGAGTCTAAACTATTAGTTAGACTTTATAGTATGAGTCTAAGATTTAGAGACCATAAAATATCCTCTAGGACAAAGGACTCGAGAGACATGTGTTAGAGGATCCTGTAAACTATTTCATCCGACGCTTTTCATAGTCACATTCTCAAATTATTGCATTAAAATTGACACCATGTTTATTTTTTAATCACTTTTAACTTATATTTTTAATTTTACATGTCTACATAACTCTTTTTTCTTTTCTTCTTAATTTTTTTTACTAAAAATTGAAGATATATCTATTTTTAAAGAACTAGTAACTTATATTTTTTATCTTTAAAATTTCACAAAGATTCTTATAGGTTAATTTGTCATGTTTCATTGATAATTTATATAAATAAAATTAAATTAAAATTGTTTGAGTTTAAATTAGAGAAACTAATTTCGTAAATCGGTTATAATAAAAAAACCAAAATTATAATTAAGATCAATAATCATTAAAAGTGTTATATATATATATATATATATATATATATATATATATATATATATATATATATATATATATATATATATATATATATATATATATATATATATATATATATATATATATATATATATATATATATATATATATATATATATATATATATATATATATATATATATAAGTATTGATTTAAAGGGTTAAATATGTTTTGTTGTTCTAAATATATATCAACTTTTCTTTTCAATTATAAAAAAATCTTCAAACTTTATTTTTTTGAAGTTACAATTACTAATTTATTTTCTATTTTTCTATAAAAGTTTATGTTGGGTGTTTCAAATGATTTTTATAGCATATTATTGATAGCTTAAAATAGCACTAATTTTAATTAGTATTTATTCCGTGATTTTTATTTTTTATCTACAATTTTAAATTAAAAATTAAATTGTTAAATTATAATTTAAATAATCATGTTAATAATATGTCAAAATCTTGAAAATAATAGTTATCTAAAAAGATTTATTTAAAATATGGAAAATGGTAACGTATATCTTCCAAACACTAATTAAAAGATTAAAAAGATAATTAGACATGTTTTAAAATATTTTAAATTTTTTTTAATATATATATATATATATATATATATATATATATATATATATATATATATATATATATATATATATATATATATATATATATTATTTTGAACATAGAATATTTCATTTATTTAGAATTATTAACCAGTGCCTGGAGTACTAGTTAACATCAGAGCCGGTATTGGATCCGGACAAACCGACCCGTAGTTTAGAACCTCGGGGATTTCAAAATTTTGAAGGTGTAATTGAAAAATTATAATATTAAAATGTTAAAATATATATAATGTTTGCAATACTATAAACAGTTCTCAGCACTTGACCGAGTGGTCCCGTCCTTCTATTCTAACCTTAATGGCGTAGGTTCAAATTCACAGCTTTAATTGAATTTTCTCCGGACATTTTCCACTGATGATAAGAACACTACTAAAAAACCTAATTGCTCCACCTACTCAAGTTTAGTTTCTTGAAAGTAAATGACATCAAACTTTTTTTTTTCCTAATTAAAGTATTTCATTCTTTTCTCTGACAAGTTAATTATGGATTTAAAAGATACTAAAAGCAAGACGGAAAAGAAATTAACGGGTAAAAATAAAAATAAGAAGAAAGAAATAAATATTTTTTGACACCAAAATTTTAAATGTTAAAAATTGTATTTAATTTTTAAAATGGTTAATGTAAAATATTCGTTTCTTTAGAATAATAATCAATATACCAATTAATTTTTTAATAGTATCAATTAAAATTTATAATAGTTAATTAAAGATTATAATGATCATATTTAAATTTTATTCTTGATAGTTATGTATTGTTTATGCATATTCTTTATTTATAAATGTTTATATAAATTAGTAATGAATTAATAAAAGATAATATTTTTTGAATTCTTTGTGTTCCTTATTAATATAGGTGTCGATTTTTAAAATTAGAATACAACCTTCAAATTGTTCTAGACAGTTTTAGTTATGATAAATCTAATAGTTATCAGATATGATAAAAACTTGATAAATAAATAAAGGAAAAAATTTAGGTGTATTTTTTTAAGTGTGATTTATATTTTTTTTTCTCAATGAAAATACGATAAATATATAATTTTTTCTTACACATATGTAATTTTTTTTATATTTTTACTCCTTAAAAGATATTGAAATATATTTGTTATATTTTTATTAGAGAAAAGTATGAATCACATATATAAAATTATATTTAACTATTCTCCATAAACAAATTCTATATGAAAAAAATTATAAAAAATAATTGTGTAAGGCTGTACTGATTTTGATTAATTACTCTATTTTTATTAGGATCTATTTTTATTCTATTTTTATTAGGGATCTATTTTTATTATTTGTCATGTGTCTCTAAAAAGTCGGTACCGATTCTGGTTAACATGCCCCTTAAAATATATTTAATTTGAATTTAAATTTGGCTTAATTTCAATTTTGATCTCTCTATTTAGACTTTTTTTATTTTGATTCCCCATTTTAAAAACTACTATTTTAATCATTTTTAAAATTTTTTTGTTGAATTTTCGTCCCCCTTTAAATTTGAGTGTATTTTTGTATGACATAACACTATTTTTGCTTATGTGTCAATACCACATCATTTTAATATTAATATAATTTGTATGTCCTTATTATTTTAGAGTTAAATGTTAAAATTCAAAAATATAAATTCTTCTATTTATTCTAAATATATTTTAACAATCGTGTGGATATTAACAAAAGAATTTGTCTAGCTTAGTGGTAAAAATGTTGATAATGAGACTAAAATAGTAAATTTTAAAATAGGAAATCAAAATGAAGAAAAGAATTAAATAGAAGAATCAAAGTTGTTGCAATTAAATCTTTAAACTATTTGTGAGAAAGAAAGGATTTTAGACAAGAGAGTTTTAATGATAAATTTGAATAGTATTCATTAAGAAAAAGTAGATAAGTGATAGTGAATTTTAATATTAATTGTCCTATAACTAATATAGTATAAGTATGTTGCAACGCCGTGTTGAAGCTTGCACCGTCACATCCGTTAACATTTAGTGACAACAAGTCATCAAAAGAATTAAGAATAGTAGCATCTTTGAAGAATTGTAAAGAAGAAGGATTTCGTCATTTTATAAATTATCTAGTTTTAATTTTAAATTAAAATATATAACTTGTATTATCTCTCCGCTTTTTTAAGTGCATACACCAGAAAAATTATATATATTCTTTAATTTTGCTTTTAATTTAAATTATATTTTCGACAAAATTTGTGATATCTGTTTCAAACATTTTGATTTTGTATCTCATCTTGACATAGTTAAGATCACTTTTGTAGTTGTCTCTTTCTTCTAGAATTATATGTAATTTTGGGTCACAAATACAATATTATATGTGTTAGAATTATTATTTAATTAGTCTAAATTAAAATGGTGTAATTGATATTAAGTATATTGTTAAGAGTATATATGTCAGGAAAGGTTATTTTGTAAATACATAATTCAATTTCTAATTTGATGAGGGGGTGAAGTTAAAATATTGAAAACTAAGAAATTACCTTACAATTGTTTATATGGATTATGGTACCCATTATTCTCACTTCATCTCATCAGAAGAGATTCAAGAAATCTTAAGAAACACTACAAATTGGTTTCTACGTAACAGAACGAGAAATTGAAGCCAACTCCGACAAATATCAGGCATTTTCTGAGTTTCCAACGCCAAAGTCGAAGAAATCAATCCAAATCCTGAACGGAATGCTCACTTCGTTATCCCGCTTCGTGGTAAAATCTTCCCAGCACACATTTCCCCTTTCCAAGCTTCTTCGCAAAGAGGCAGCCTTCGAATAGATCGAGGAGTGTGATCATGCCCTCCTCCACTTCAAACAGGCATTATCACAATCACCAATCCTTTCACGACCAGATAAAGAAGAAACTCTCTACCTCTATCTAGCCATGGCATCCGAGGCCTTGAGGCAACCCTCGTTCGAGAAATCCTCGAGGGGAAGAAACCCATTTATTTCACGAGCAAGGCCTTACAGGGCTCTGAAGTAAGATACAAGCAAATCGAAAAAGTAGCCCTAATACCGATCAATGCGGCGAGGGGGCTGAGGCATTATTTCCTAGCACACACGATTGTAGTCTTGACAGAACAACCAATAAAGCAATTACTCAATCGACCTGACATGGCAGACAGAATGCTCAAATGGTCATTAGAACTCTCTGAGTTCGACATCAAATACAAAAGCAGGAAAGCCCTCAAAGCCCAAGTACTGACCGACATCGTGGCAAAGATGACCTCGCCAGCCTGTCCTATGAGTGGAGCACTCAAATGGACCATCTTCATCGATGAGGCTTCTAGCTCAACGGGAAACAGGGAGGGTATTATGTTGGAAAATGAGGAAGGAATCTTGATCGAAGTCTCCCTCACGATATCCTTCCCGACCTCGAACAAACAAGTCGAGTATGAAGCATTTCTAGAGGGACTACGTCTGGCCGCAGATTTGGGGGCCGAAGAAGTAAAAATCTTCACAGATTCCTAGCTCGTCGCCTCCCAGGTACGGGGAGAATATCAGGTAAAAAAATGATCATGTTTTCGAATATTGGACTCTGATTCGAGAAAAATAAAAACTTTGACTCCGTAGATGTATAACACGTTCCACGCAAACACAATACTCGGGCATATATCCTGTCAAAACTAGCGACCACAAAGAGGAAAGGAGGAAACAAATCGATAATACGAGAAATACTTCCTCGACTAAACATTGAGAAACCCTCTTCGGTTCTAGACGTGTACGTCATCAGTGACAGTAACTGCTGGATGACCCCCAGTATACAACTACCACACAAAAGGAGAACTACCAACCGGTCAGAAGGAGGCCAACATGGTCAGACAAAGAGTTTGCTCCTACGTTCTGGTAGAAGGAAGATTATACGGAATCCACTCCCTCCTCAAATGTGTCGAAGAAAACAAAGTAGTCCACACCCTTACCAAAAAAACAC